>CM059871.1:429080-1099991 GCA_030490815.1 Acer saccharum | reverse complement strand
TTTTTTTTCATCCCTCAAGGTAGCCTTACACACAACAAAATAAGCCAAGGAAGACATACATAGACATACGATAATACAATCATAAGAGCAAGATCTAAGTATATCATCTAGTTGTGTGAGGTATAAGAACAAAATAAACACAACAACAAAGTAAGCTTGTATTTCAATAGATTTCAATGAGTTACAAGAGTGATCAAAATATCACTATACAAAAATTACAATATACAAAAGAATCATAGATACAAAAATGATCAAAAGAATGAATCCACAAACCACACTATACAAAGTCTTGCTTCACAATACATCACACGTGAATATTATGAATCAAGATAATAAAATATACAATTAAATATAAGAGAAAGAGATAGGAAGAATTAACACAAGAGATTTTTTAACGTGGTAAAACCTCAAGGAGGAAACATCCACGGGTTGAACTACAACCATTGGGTACTATATTATTGGAAAGTAAACATAGAACATTCACAAAGTGACCAATCTTTAGCTCACCCAACCTAGTGAAGTCTAAGCCTACCCAACCCTATTGGAAAGTGTGAAATCCTTCAATGATGCGAAACCACCATATATTGGACCCACACAAAACCAATATCGATGGTAGATTAGAAATTCCTCAAGAGTGCATACACCTCCCGTGTACCCCGCTCTATTGGAGTCTATGTCTAACCATATGCCTAGGCCTACCAATACAATAGCCAACCCTATCCAAGGCACTCTTGCCTCTAGGGAGCCTCCCATGCATGACTATCCAAGTCCTCCCGACTCTCGCCATGACTCCTTGCTTACCTATCCGAGTCATCCCGACTCTAGACAAGACTTCTTGCTTGGCTATCCGAGTCACCCCGACTCTAACCAAGACTTCATGCCTTTTACAAGGACTTCCTAGTGTGATCATGTGGATGCAAATGATGCAAACAATCAAATCAACATAGAACATGTGATCAATACATTCTATGGCACAAATAGACCTAAACATGTGACATCACAAGTAATCAAGTCTAGATGCAAAATACACGAATAAAACCTAAAGCATGTGAAACATCAAACACATAAGCTCAAAGTCTCATTCACACATACAACACTTGAATCAAATATATTCATGAAGAACAAATTCAAGAAGCTATCAATATACAATTAAATGCTAGATATATGAGATTTAAATCAATCAATATTCTAGCCAAAATATAGAGCAAGGATTTGCGATTTACATCAATCAAAACCTAGATTCTCTAAATCACAAACAAATACACAAATCCTAGATTTCATCAATCAAAGGATCAATCAAATCTCAAGGTCATTTATCACAAAATTAATTCAATCAAGTACCTCACAACCTAAGATGCCATTCTAATCACAATACAACTCTCAAACATATGTAAAACCTAGAATCATAGAAACTAGTCAACATTAGTACATAAATTGACTTTCAATTAGAATGATAATCAAGCTATCTTTCTCAATAGCTTTTACCAAACATAAACATAGATATAGAAGAAGAAACCCCAAGCAAATGGAAGGTTAAAAAGAAAGAAATCCCAAAGTTAAGTCCAATACCTTGGTTTCACGAGCTGGTTCGGATTTCAGTGTGGAACCACCAAAACACTCAATCAAACAGCTACCAAACCACTTGGAAATGATAGAGGACTCAAATACGAACACTCTCTAATTTGAATCGCTCAAATCCGACTCCGGATGAGGAAGATATGATGTTTGGAAGTTGGGAAAAGTTGGGAGAAAATTTGACGGGAAAACTTGCAATTTTCTTCTTAAAATTCAAATGGAGAGATAGAGGGAAGATATAGGAGGAGAGAGAAGAGCCAAAATGGGCCAATGGTATGAGGCCACATCACCCCAAGCCTTGGGGGCGCGTGGGCCTCACGGGGGCAGAGAGCCCCTTGGCCGTGGGGCCCACGGCCTCCCTCACGGCCAGGCCAAGTGGCCTCACGGCCAGCAGCCCCTTTCGCACGCTCCCTCGGTTCTTCAGCCCGTATCTTGGGTATCCGAACTCCGATTTCGAATCCGTTTTCAGATTACGAATCGTGACTCTCTTACACACGATGAAGACTACACAACTTCAAAAATGGTTGAGAATCATCTCGGAAAGTGACAATGAAGTCAACTCAACGAATGAGAACGAAAAGTAGCGTAGCTACATCGTTTGGACTCGAAACTACATGAATGTGTAACCCAAATGACCGGAACTCAATAAGGAATCATAATAGAGCATATTCAAGTCCAAATACAAAAATACGGAAACATACAAACACAAAGACACACACATATGCTAGTTTCCGGACATAGTCCTAGAAAATGCAAAATACAAAGTTTACCAACATAATATGAATGCATGAGCATATTTTTCCAAGTGTGTGAAAGTGATATATAAATGAAATTAAATCATGAAGGAACACACAAGTATGCCATGTGTGTGTGTGTGCCTAGCCTTGTAAGAGATATGAGGTCCTTTAATACCTTTGTTGAACAATGATGCACGAATCTCTTAAAAGCCGGCTTCTTGAATGAATTGTGGTTGAGACATCCTTCGTCTTCTAATTCTTCAATATACTAACCACTAAACATTACAAGATAAACATGTTTGATATGGAATTGATACCAACACAAACTATAAACCTTACAATCTCCCCCTTTGGCAAATTTCATGTCAAAACCCCTAAACAAACACTAAAACAATTACAAAGAAAATTTGGTCACAATGAGTACAATGAGTTACACATATAGACACAAATTAACAACCAAAACAAGTCTTGAACTTCAACTTGGTCTTCTCTTGATATCACCTAAAAAGAACTTGAAAGCACAAGAATATCCAAGAGACAACAAATATGGCAATATCCAATCTTAGGCAAGAAAATAGTAACATATAAGTTCAAGTGGATCAAGTATGCTCCCCCTTAATGCATACTATCCATCAAAATATTCTAAGCTAGGATTCAACAAAAAAAATATTACATGCCATATAGTTCAAGCTAGATACCAAATATACAAGCTATAAAACAACTAAAATGAGACTAAGTAAGCTACATTTCTCCCATGTGTTTCTCATATTTCTCCCCCTTTTTGACATGATATGAAGCCAAAGGGAAAGAGTAAGAAAATAACCTCATGAAGCTCTCTAGCCACTTGTGCCACCAAGGAAAGAAGAGCGGTGTGCGGATCTCACATATTACCTTGTTGGAGTTGATTTTCCTTCCAACTCTTTGATCCTTTCATCTTGAACAACAAGCTTGGCACTAAGGTCTTCAATCTTCCTTTGTGACACCTCAATCAACCTACGAGATTCTTCAACCTCATTCCTCATTTTAAAGCCCAACTAGGAAGAGCAGGTGAGCTAGGGACATGGGTAGAATCAAGAGATTCACCAAAAAGCCTAAACACATCATTAGACTTTCCCTTGTCCTTGTATGACATGGATGCCACACGTTTCTCACTCAACTTCTCTAAGAGAGGAAGCATAACATCACCATCAAGATTCCTCACACCTTTAGCTAAGCATAATTGAGTTATAAACCCCGGAAATGCCAATTTCTTATCCAAACGACTAGTACAAGCCGCAATTTCAATTTGCTCCACAAGCAATTCACCAAGGTTTATAGGTTTGTTAGTCACCAAGGCATATACAATCTTGATTTTGTCTCTATTAAGCTACGAAGCATCAGTAGAACCAACAAGATTGGAGCAAACAAATAAATGCCAAAATGCACTAATTTTTGTTAACTCACCTTGCTTAATAAGCACGTTTCCCCCACACAAAATTACTATCATCATATAGAGTCCTACCCATTAAATCAAGGTTTTCCAAGATGTCAACATCAAGGAATTCCGATTCAATGTCATCGGGCAAGTCTAGAAATTCATTAACCTTCCTAGAAAAAACTCTAAAGACAACTTTCCTTATACTTAGAGTAGCACTCGTCACAGTAGAACTAGATTTGTAAGCATGATAAAACTCTCTAACAACGGTCTCATTAGAGATTCCTAACATGTTCACCCATGAATTCCAATTTACTCTTAAGCACATCATAAACATAAGATCCAACACAAGATCCAAGTCAATACCTCTTTCTTGAATTAGCTTTTTGCAACCAAAATTCCCAATTCATCCACTTTGTTAGCTTTGGAAATTTTGGAAGAATTGTAGGTTTGGACTTGTCAATGGGAGTTGAAGAAGTATTTCCACCAATCTTCTTTGCTTTTTCCATAATCTTGCTATACAAAAAAAAAAAAAAAACTAAAAACCAAAGTGAGAGGAAACAAAGAAACAAATTAGTAACCAATAAACATATACATAGGCAAAACACTATATTCAACAAATCATCATGCGTATAAGAATTTATCATAGCATCTTCATGATTTATCAAAAAATAAGAATAATGCCAACAAACAACAACCTTGAAGAACATGTGAACATGTCATAAAAGAGAACAAGAATTTAGCATATTATCCCCTCCTTGACAAGTGCCTTATCTAATCATCAAGATAGACAAATGTTCACAAAAATCACCACACAATCACATCACAAGCAATTTTATTAGATTTGCAAATAAGCTTCACATATCAAAGAGAGTTACATCAAGATTTTCAATCACTCTCATATGTCATCGAAAATTGCTAAAGTATCAAAATACTAATTAAGTAAAAGTGAGTGTGTGAAGATTTTGCTTCAAGTATATGAAAAGAAGTAGTTTGATAATCAAGCATGCAAACAATTTCAACATCTATTCATCTTAGGCCTTTCCATAAAAAGGTCAAACCGGTTATCATCCGAAATTTTGCATATAAAGAGAATAGATTTCAACATGTGAGCGTGTGTTGCATGTGGCTCGTCAACCCATTTTTGTTTGTCAACCCGAGCTCATTTGATTATTCAACTATACTGCAAAAGCCCCTTTTTTTTTTATACTTAGGCTTGAATCAAAGATTTTTTTTATGATTCAATTCAACACTTCTTTGATTTTTCTAACAAAAACATATACTCCTCATGGCGGCTTTCACTCATCACAATAGCGTAGCCCTTTCCTACATTGGGTGGCTTCACAACCAAGGTGTGTAGCCCTTTCCATGAGGGTGCTCGTTGAGTTCTATGTTGCCGAAGCAAATGGATACCAACCATTGGTCATTTTAAATGTACTAGTCCTTAGGACTTCAAGGTGTATCCAAAGCGAACATCAATCAAGCTCAACATACTTAACAAAACATACAAGAGAAGCTGAAAGTATACAAACGAAGTTAAATTGCTTAAAGCATACCTAGAGGGGGGGGGGGTGAATAGGTTTTTACACCTTTTTCAAACCCTTGAACAAACATTCGTTTGTCCCTCAAGGTAGCCTTACACATAACACAATAAGCCAAGGAAGACATACATAGACAATACGATAATACAATCATAAGAGCAACGTCTAAGTATATCAACAAGTTATGTGAGGTAAAAGAACAAATAAATATAACAACAAAGTAAGCTTGTATTTCAATAAGTGTTCAATGAGTTACAAGAGTGATCAAAATGTCACTATACAAAAATTACAATATATAAAAGAATCAAAGTGAGACTAATATACCACGGTGTGTATAAAGCTATCTAGAGGGGGGTGAATAGATTTTATTTTTTACCCAATTTTTCGTGTTAGTCAAAATTACGAAATTACCCTCAAGATAATATAAGCAAGCAAGTGTAATATGGTGCGGAAATTAAATTAACACTTGAATTTTTACGTGGAAACCCTCACGGGAAAAACCACGGGCTATGTAAGTAAGCCACACTCGAACCTCGAATCCACTAAATGTGCAAACGATTACAACCTAATCCCGGAAGTAATCACACACCTACCTAATCCCGGTATGAGTGAATCTAGTCCAATTTGCTTGCGATCTAAGCAACCTAATCCCGATTGCTACACACAAGACTTAGCTTCTCTTGAAGAGAATACAACCCTAAGTGAATATATGAAAATATCCAAAATGCAACATAGAGCAAGGGAAACCCTATATGCTTATCTAAGATGATTAATATGCAATTAAAAACAATCCTAGATATCAAAACTAAATGACATGTCAAATAGTTAAGCTAATCAATATCAAGTACAAAACCTAATATGCTAGCACAATACAACTTCTCAAACATACATCATACTAATCTCAATTTTGTATCTAGAGCATACAAAATAACAATCAAGTAATTAATTGAGATTTGCTAGATAAATTAAACACAAATATGTAAGATATTAGTGAAAAGCTTACCAAGCAAAGTATGATGAAGATTCCATGCTAGATGACATCTAGATGATCTAAGATGATGCTAGATGATGATTGATGATCATGAAATTGTGTTTGAGTAAATAAAAATGAGTTCTTTGTGTATTTTTCTTCTCTTGAAAAATATCCTAAGTATGAAGCATGAATAAGAACTCTTGTAAATGACCTAAAATCAAGTTAGCATATATATAGAGGCCATAAGTGAAGTGAGGTCGTTTTGAAAACTCGCCAGAAAAATACTCTGTGCGCTGGTGGACCTGCGCTGGTGGACCAGCGCACAAGCCAATTTTGGCTTGAGCGCTGGACGTCAGGCGCTTCCACCAGCGCCAGTCCAGCGGCGCCATACTGGGCGATCGGCGCTGGTGGCCGGCGCTGGTCCACACCAGCGCACGACCAGCGGCGCGCCACTGGGCGATTTGCGCCGGTGAGCGGCGCTGGTCGACCGGCGCTGGTGGACCAGCGCACAGCCCCAAAATTTGCATCCCACATGCAATGATGCAAGGGGTGCAAAGTCAAACAAGATGCATCCTAAAAGCCTAAATGCTATGATGTTTTCAACACAAGATGCAATCATAAAATCAAGCAAGAAGAGATGTAAATAATCATTTATGCACAACAAAAAGAAACACAACATACAAAGATTAAACATATGCATGAGTTGTGAGTGTGTGCAACTATCTCTTCAAGACAAGAAAGCACTTAGAAAATTACCTTTGGTGCTTGTCAATAATGAGGTCTTCAAAGGGCCTAATGCACTAACAACAACATTTAAACTACCCTTACAAAGTATCCCCATTTATGGTTTGATCACGAAATAAGCCAATTAAAAACAACGGGAATCCTTACACAAAGAAACAAAATTAATCTAAGGAATGAATTCACTAATCACACTATACAAAGTCTTGCTTCATAATACATCACATGTGAATATTATGAATCAAGATAATAAAATATACAATTAAAATATAAGAGAAAGAGATAGAAAGAATTAACACAAGAGATTTTTTAACGTGGTAAAACCTCCAAGGAGGAAACATCCACGGGTTGAACTACAACCATTGGGTACTATATTATTGGAAAGTAAACATAGAACATTCACAAAGTGACCAATCTTTAGCTCACCCAACCTAGTGAAGTCTAAGCCTACCCAACCCTATTAGAAAGTGTGAAATCCCTCAATGATGCGAAACCACCATATATTGGACACCACACACAACCAACATCGATGGTAGATTAGAAATTCCTCAAGAGTGCATACACCTCCCGTGTACCCCGCTCTATCAGAGTTTATGTCTAACCATACGCCTAGGCCTACCAAAACAATAGCCAACTCCCTATCCAAGGCACTCTTGCCTTTAGGGAGCCTCCCATGCATGACTATCCGAGTCCTCCCGACTCTAGCCATGACTCCTTGCTTACCTATCCGAGTCATCCCGACTCTAGGCAAGACTTCTTGCATGGTTATCCGAGTCACCCCGACTCTAACCAAGACTTCATGCCTTTTACAAGGACTTCCTTGTGTGATCATGTGAATGCAAATGATGCAAACAATCAATACAACATAGAACATGTGATCAATACATTCTATGGCACAAATAGACCTAAATAAGTGATATCACAAGTAATCAAGTCTAGATGCAAAATATGAGAATAGAAACCTAAGCATGTGAAACACCTAATACATACACTCAAAGTCTCATTCACATATACAACACTTGAATCATAATATGTTCATGAAGTACAAATTCAAGATGCTATCAATATACAATTAAATGCTAGATATATGAGATTAAAATCAATCAATATACTAGTCAAAAATATAGAGCAAGGTTTTGAGATTTACATCAATCAAACCTATATTCTCTAAATCACAAACAAATACACAAATCCTAGATTTTATCAATCAAAGGATCAAATCAAATCTCAAGGTCATTTTAACACAAAATTAATTCAATTAAGTTCCAAACAACCTAAGATGCCATTCTAATCACAATACAACTCACAAACATATGTAAAACCTAGAATCATAGAATCTAGTCAACATTAGTCCACAAATTGACTTTCAATTAGAATGATAATCAAGCTATCTTTCTCAATAGCTTTTACCAAACATAAACATAGATATAGAAGAAGAAACCCCAAGCAAATGGAAGGTCAAAAAGAAAGAAATCCCAAAGTTGAGACCATTACCTCGGATTCTGCAGCTGGTTCGGAAATCAGTGTTCAACCACTAGAAATCACAATCAAACAGCCACCAAACCACTTGGAGATGTTAGAGGACTCAAATACGAACACTCTCCAACTTGAATCATTGAAATCCGACTCCAGATGAAGAAGATATGGTGTTTTGAAAATCTGAAAATTGGAGAGGATTCTCTTGCGGGAAAACTGAAACTTTTCTTCTTATTTTTTCAAAATGGAGAGAGAGAGGGAAGAAATAGGAGGACAGAGAAAGGCCAAGGCAGCCAATCAAGTGAGGCCACGTCACCTCCTGGCTGTGGGGGGCACGTGGCCCACACAGGAGCAGAGGCTGCTCCAGGCCGTGGGGTCCACGGCCTCGCCAACGGCCAGTCCAAGTGGCCTCACGGCCTGGGCTGTCCTCTCGCGCGCTCCCTCGGTTCTTCAACCCGTATCTTGGGCGTTCGAACTCCGATTTCGAATCCGTTCCTAGATTACGAACCATGACTCTATCACACACGATGACAACTACACAACTTTGAAAAACGGTTGAGAAATCATCTCGGAAATCATCGATGAAGTCAACTCAACGAATGAAAACGAAAAGTAGCGTAGCTACATCGTTTGGACTCGAAACTATGTGAATGAGTAACCGAAACGACCGGAACTCAATAAGGAATCATAATAGAGCATATACAAGTCCAAATACAAAAATACGGAAATATACAAACACAAAGACACACACATATGCTAGTTTCCGGACATAGTCCTAGAAAATGCAAAACACAAAGTTTATCAACTTAATATGAATGCATGAGCATATTTTGCCAAGTGTGTGAAAGTGATATGTAAATGAAATTAAATCATGAAGGAACACACAAGAATGATATGTGTGAGTGTGTGCCTAGCCTTGTAAGAGATAAGAGGACCTTTAATACCTTTGTCGACCAATAATGCACGAATCTCTTAAAAGCCGGCTTCCTGATTGAGTTGTGGTTGAGACGTCCTTCGTCTTCAAAATTCTTCAATTACTAACCACTAAACATTACAAGATAAACACGTTTTGATATGGAATTAATGTCAATACTAACTATGAACCTTACAATCTCCCCCTTTGACAAATTCCATGTCAAAACCCCTAAACAAACACTAAAACAATTACAAAGAAAATTTGGTCACAAAGAGTAAAATGAGTTACACATATAGACACAAATTAACAACCAAAACAAGTCTTGAACTTCAACTTGGTCTTCTCTTGATATCACCTAAAAAGAACTTGAAAGCACAAGAATATCCAAGAGACAACAAGTATGGCAATATCCAATCTTAGGCAAGAAAATAGTAACATATAAGTTCAAATGGATCAAGTATGCTCCCCCTTAATACATACTATCCATCAAAATATTCTAAGCCAAGATTCAACAAAAAAAAATATTACATGCCATATAGTTCAAGCTAGATACCAAATATACAAACATATAAAACAACTAAAATGAGACTAAGTAAGCTAGATTTCTCTCATGTGTTTCTCATATTTCTCCCCCTTTTTGTCATGATATGAAGCCAAAGGGAAAGAATAAGAAAATATACCTCATGAAGCTCTCTAGCCACTTGTGCCACCAAGGAAAGAAGAACGGTTTGCGGATCTCACATATTGCCTTGTTGGAGTTGATTTTCCTTCCAACTCTTTGATCCTCTCATCTTGAGCAACAAGCTTGGCACTAAGGTCTTCAATCTTCCTTTGTGACGCCTCAATCAACCTACGAGATTCTTCAACCTCTTTCCTCAATTTTAAAGCCCAACTAGGAAGAGCGGGTGAGCTAGGGACATGGTTAGAATCAAGAGAATCACCAAAAAGCCTAAACACATCATTAGACTTTCCCTTGTCCTTGTATGACATGGTTGCCATATGTTTCTCACTCAACTTCTCTAAGGGAGGAAGCATAACATCACCATCAAGATTCCTCACACCTTTAGCTAAGCACAATTGAGTTATAAACCCCGGAAAAGCCAATTTCTTGTCCAAACGACTAGTGCAAGCCGCAATTTCAATTTGCTCCACAAGCAATTCACCAAGGTTTATAGGTTTGTTATTCACCAAGGCATATACAATCTTAATTTTGTCTCTATTAAGCTCCGAAGCATTAGTAGAAACAACAAGTTTGGAGCACACAAATAAATGTCAAAATGCACTAATTTTGTTAGCTCACCTTGCCTAATAAAAGCACGTTTCCCCTACACAAAATTACTATCATCACATAGAGTCCTACCCATTAAATCAAGGTTTTCCAAGATGTCAACATCAAGGAATTCTGATTCAATATCATCGGGCAAGTTTAGAAATTCATTAACCTTTCTAGAACAAACTCTAAAGACAACTTTCCTTATGCTTAGAGTAGCACTAGTCACAGTAGAACCGGATTTGTAAGCATGATAAAACTCTCTAACAATGGTCTCATTAGAGATTCCTAACATGTTCAGCCATGAATTCCAATTTCTACTCTTAAGCACATCATAAACATAAGATCCAACACAAGAGTCCAAGTCAATACCTCTTTCTTGAATTAGCTTTTTGCAACCAAAAATTCCCAATTCATCCACTTTGTTACCTTTGAAAATTTTGGAAAAAATTGTAGGTTTGGACTTGTCAATGGGAGTTGAAGAAGTATTTCCACCAATCTTCTTTGCTTTTCCCATAATCTTGCTACACAAAACAAACTAAAAACCAAAGTGAGAGGAAACAAAGAACCAAATAAAGAACCAATAAACATATACAAAGGCAAAACACTATATTCAATAAATCATCATGTGAATAAGAATTTATCATAGCATCTTCATGATTTATCAAAAATAAGAATAATGCCAACAAACAACAACCTTGAAGAACATGTGAATATGTCATAAAAGAGAACAAGAATTTAGCATATTATGCTCCCCCTTGACAAGTGCCTCATCTAAAATCAAGATAGACAAATGTTCACAAAAATCACCACACAATCACATTACAAGCAATTTTTATTAGATTTGCAAATAAGCTTCACATATCTAAGAGAGTTACATCAAGATTTTCAATCACTCTCATATGTCATCAAAAATTGCTAAAGTATCAAAAATACTAATTAAGCAAACGTGAGTGTGTGAAGATTTTGCTTCAAGTATATGAAAAGAAGTAGTTTGATAATCAAGCATGCATACAATTTCAACATCTATTCATCTTAGGCCTTTCCATAAGAAGGTCAAACCGGTTATCATCCGAAATTTTGCTTATAAAAAGAATAGATTTCAACATGTGAGTGTGTGTGTGTATGTGGCTCGTCAACCCATTTCTATTTGACAACCCTAGCTCATTTGATTATTCAACTATACTCCAAAAGCCTTTTTTTTTTTTTTATTTAGGCTTGAATCAAAGAATTTTTTTTTTTTTTTTTATGATTCAATTCAACACTTCTTTGATTTTTCTAACAAAAACATATACACCTCATGGCGGCTTTCACTCATCACAATGGCGTAGCCCTTTCCTTCATTGGGTGGCTTCACAACCAAGGTGTGTAGCCCTTTCCATGAGGGTGCTCGTTGAGTTCTATGTTGCCGAAGCAAATAGATACCAACCATTGGTCATTTTTAAATGTACTAGTCCTTAGGACTTCAAGGTGTATCCAAAGCGAACATCAATCAAGCTCAACATACTTAATAAAACATACAAAGAAGCAAAGTGCATTTTTGAAACCAATTTCAAGGCTTAAAAGCACATGATCTAGAAGCAAGTAAAGAGACTTACTTAAGATCTCTACTTCTCAAGAGAGTAGCTATCAAAGAATATGAAGCTCACATTATTCAAAAATTAGCCACTCAACAATCATACAAATAACAACACACTTCATGAAATAAGATCAATGTGAACACTTATCACCAAAAGATCTTAAACTAGCAAATGTCAAGAGGACCATATAAACACTATATTAGTTCTCAATTATGACATGCTTCATGAATGTGATACAAACAATGAGTTGATAGATGAAAAATCAAGTAAGCAAGCAATATGATATAGAGATACCTTCGCAAGCTATTTTCACCAAATACAAAGCCTTCACCCTTTTTATGAGTCCTCTTGGCTTGTAAGTCCTCATGACTACAAGTTATAGGTGTGTCGATTCCAAGAGACTAAAGACAATGTAATCCAACTCAAACAAACAAAAAAAATGACTTTCTCTAAAAGCCATAACAACAATGTTACCATATAGATTCCAAAAAAAAAACTTCTCAAAAGTTAATCAACAAATTTTGACTATCAAAACAATCAAAGTGAGATAGCCAAGTTCATGTCAAGTTGTAAAGATACAAAGCAAAAAGCTAAGCTTCTTATCAACAACATTAGTCTTAAAGCTAACTCACATGTGCAACTTACACTAATGGTAAGAGCACTCACCCTTGACAAATTTTGTCTTGGGTGGACATACACGAACATCATCAAGATTCTCTTTGACCACAATGTTGAACCTAGAGTAAAGTTCTTCCACAACTTGATTCACAATAATATCATTAATACTCTTTTTCTCAACATTGTTAGCAACACATGCATAGTCAAATTTTGAAGGATATGCATTCTTCACCTTCCGGACATTCTTAACATGCTTTGAAAAATTATCATGCTTTCCATATTCAAAAGCTTTAGCATGCATAGAATTAGGTTCATTCTCTCTATTCCTAGATGCATTTTCTAAGTTGCAATATTCAATGAATTTATAGCACTTGGGCTTGATATGGCCTAAGGTATTGCAAAAATGACATATGGGAACAAAAGGAGAGATTTTACCTTCATGTCAGTGTAAATTGCTCATGATGATCATAATCATATAATAAATACATGGATGTATTTATAGGGTTCGATTTAGGGTTGCCCTAGTTCCTGTCGTATAAGCGGTGGACTCATTAATTAGAGTCTTTGTAGGATTCTGGTAGAGTAGACTGATTAGGACTCGTTTTTCCATTTGGTGTTTATCCTTTTGGAATCTTTGAGTTCTTTCCTGATTAGACTTCTCCGGTACTAGAGAGGAAATAGGGATATTTCCTTACTTGGAGCGTGATTCGTAGATTTCGCATCTGAGTGGATCTCTGCTTGATAAGGCGTATCTTGATAGGATTATATTTCATGTTTTTGCCAAGTAGATTTTGATGAGTAGAGATCTTTGGCGAGTAGGATCTTCGCTTATTAAGAATTCTTCTACTGGACAACTTTACTTGGCGCATACGCTTCTAACTTCCATATTAGCTTTCTTGATGACGTGTCCAAACATGGTGACATGTCCTTGGTCAACATTTTTTTCGTTGATTAGTTGACTTTTGATGACGTGGAATTACTGTACTTCTGCATTACCCGCTATCCTTGCTGATGTGTCATGCTGACGAAAAACCCCTACAACAATACCCCCTAAAATCCGTGAGATGAGTTATTGGCAACTTGACGAAGGGGATTTGAATAGTTTTTTGACCACATCATTTTTCATTCTCTTGTAGACTGATTCTTCAAGACAGGTTATGTTGTTGAGATGCATTCTTGGGCCTATATCTGCAAGTGTCTTCGGGACACAGGTTAGGTCATTGAGATGCCTTTGGATACTGTGAGATGAATTTGCACTTGGCTTGGACGGACCATGGTTAACCGCCAGGTGATTAGTCTTCTTTTTAAGTGATTGCCTTATGATTCTCTCTTTTCCTTTTTTTTTTTTTTTTTTTTTTTTTTTTTTGTTGTTGTTGCTCGTCTTCAGCTTAAGTCCAAGTTACTGTCTACCCGGCTGATGTTGAACAATTGTTGGGCATTCGCTGAGCCTCTGCTCGCTCTTTAACTCATTTCTTTTATATTTTTGTAATGCCTTGGTGTGCACTCGCACAATATAGATTTGGTATTTGGTATACCTTTCTTCTTCAAGGCCTTGTAGCTAGCATTCCTGCAATCAAAAAGCACTTTGTTTGTATAAACATAATTGTAAATTCTTACTTACTTGCATTTGGTTCTAGTTGCGATCGATAAACTGCCTTGTCTCCACAAGCTCTGAATGTGGAGATTTTTTTTTTTTTTTTTAATGATCTCGTCACTGGGATGAGCTTTGCATTTTTCTTTTATTGAAGAGTTGAAAAGCCAACGAGCTGAATGGACACGTTGAGTTGAATAGCTACGGCGAGCTGAGTTATTCTGCCGAGCTGAATAGATAATGGCAAGTTGAATTGCCGTAGCGAGCTGTATAGGTTGACACCTAAAATTTGGTGCTCAGGTGCTTTTAAGCCTCTTTATTTTGAGGAGGTCCCAGCTTTTTGATGCTTCACTCGATTTTGTTAAAGCGACAATTTTACTCGGTTCGCCTAGATTGGGTCTTTCTTTTCTTTTTCTGGATGATGCTCAGATCCTCTCGCTCCTTTAGGCGGATGTGAGACCCCTTTTTGGAGTGTGTCAGCTTCTCTGATCCTTTTCTCCGAGCGGTTCTTGCTAACGCTCAGATCATCTTTCAACATGGTTCGGATTCACTTGGATGTTTGAGCGGTTCTTACTAACGCTCGGATCATCTTCTCATCTTCGCTTGGATCCATATTTGAGCGGATCTTACTAACGTTCGGATCGTCTTCTCGGCTTTGCTTGGATCCATTCTTGAGCAAATCTTATTATCGCTCGGATCGTCTTCTTAGCTTTGCTTGGATCCATTCTTGAGCGGATCTTATTATTACTCGAATCGTCTTCTCGACTTCGCTTGGATCCATTCTTGAGCGGATCTTACTAACGCTCGGATTGTCTTCTCGGCTTTACTTGGATCCATCTTCAAGTGGATCTTACTAACGCTCGGATCTTCCTTGCACTCTACTGCCGTGTATCCGATCTTTTTGCTGCAATTCCTTTTAAACATGTATGAATTAGGTCTCCTCTTAGTTCCATAATATACCTCCAATAAGGCTAATTCAATGTGACTCAAAATAGAGAGTCAACCCTTCTAGCTTTAGGAATTTTAATCCACTCTCAACTAATCCTAACATTGAAAGTTTAGGATCAACTAAAACTGAATTAAAGTGACTTTTAGGCCTTCATTAATCTTCCAAAACATAGCAAATTTGTCTAAGACCTTCATTCCCGAATAGACAGCCCATAATGCTTTATTTCCAAAATCCCGCGTAGAAATTCTGGACTGACCTTTGGGTACTAAAATGGTCATAACTCCTTCTAGAAAATTCAAAATCACAAACCGTAAAATTCTATGGAAAGCTAACTTCCATACCTTTCCAACCATATAAGTCTCAAAGCCCAGTTTCTTATGAGATGATACAGTTTAATTCTTGAAGTTGACCCATCAGCAAATGCTGCCCGTGTAGAAATTCTGGGCTGACCTTTGGGTAGTAAAATGGTTATAACTCCTTCTAGAAAACTCGAAATCACAAACCGTAAAATTCTATGGAAAGATAACTTCCATACCTTTCCAACCATATAAGGATCAAAACCCAGTTCCTTCTAAAATGATACAGTTTAATTCTTGAAGTTGACCCATCAGCAGATGCTGTTTTCATGGGTTGGATCAAGAAATCTTCCAAATTGCTTCCAATTATCTCCTAGGACTTGAATAGCTGAGAATGCTTCTATCTGAAACATCTTTTCTTCTTGTCATATCCTTTAAAGGCAAGTTCTGACGATCTTTTGAAGTTTTAGGGCTCAAGACAACTTGAAGATGTCGAGGTTGAAGATCATAAGAGGAACTGATTAAGGTTTCCCTGAGCTATGTCTTTCCTCACAAGCTGAGAAAAATATGGTATATGTCATTGCTCTTGGCAAGGTAAGAGCTCTTGGCAAGGTAAGATGTCGCTCTATAGAGATCGTGCTTCAAAGCATCCACCCTCTGAGACCACTGCCGTATATATATACATGCTCATGGCTAATTTGGGGCTTTTGTTCTCCAAGGGTTCATGTTGCTTGGAATCTACCCCCTAGCATCGTTGTTATTCTTGAGTTGATGCCGACGTGCAGGGTAGGAGCCATGCTTTTGGCACATTGTTTGGGTAACCATTCTTTTCTTCTTTGGTCGGGTCATTCCAAGCGTTCGGCCTTGATCTTTCTTGTCTATTTGAGCTTTTTCTCGGCTAATCTTTTTTTGTAGGTTTGATTCTTCCTTTTGGCCGATCTTTCTTATGGACCGGTCTTCTTTTTGTCCAATCTTTCTTACAGATCGAATATATATATATATATATATATATATTTTTAATACCTTCTAGCTAATACTGTTGCAAAAAGAAAGCACTTTATGTATATAAATACAATTTTGACCTATAACTTACTTGCATTCGACTTTGTTCATTATTGTCTTTTTTGCAATTGCTTATTGGCTTTTGTACTTCTTGCAAATTGTTCCAGGTGTTCGCTCGGCGTATCTAAGTTTCTACCCACTTTCGGGGTTTTTACTTGATTTTGCAGCGAGCCAAGCCAACCTCAAGGAGTTCGGTTTAGGTGGCCTAGATCTTGCATTTGAAAGCTTCCTGACTGATTTTATGTGCACTTGCCGAGCTTTGTACCTGCACATTTTAAACTTAACAAATGCAATCTAAGCAGAAAAATCTTTACCCATTTCTTTCCAAAAAGCCGGATCGCTGACAGTGCTTTATTCGCACCTAGCCAGTTATTCTTTTTGATCAATTTGGTATACTTGCACACTCATAAATGTGTAAATAATAAAAATATTTTGTTTTATTTTTACCCGAGTGTAACGTTGGTTTCTTTGTTTAAGCTAAGTAACTTATTTAACTTAATTTAGCTAAGTATCTCATTAACTGGCATTAAGTTTGAGTAATCCATTGGTTTTATTAGGTCAAGTTTTTGTTAAACTTGATTAGTTTATCCAAGTATCTAGTTACCTTGGTCTGAACAAATATATTATCATTAGTTTGGCTTCAAGAATGATCAAGTATCTCATTAAACCGGTCATCTTCAGACTGACCAAGTGTCTCATTAAATTGGTCAGTTTTTCTTCAAGAATGATCAAGTATGTTATTAAACTGATCATTTCCAGACTGACCAAGTGTCTCATTAAACTGGTCAGTTTTACCCAGGTGTTACGTCGAGGCTCACCACGACCATACACTTAGGTCCCCTGCACAAGTCACCTAGGACGTCTTTAGGTTTTGTCTTCTACAAGGGTTTGCCGAATCATTGGGGTAGTGTATACCAGCCAACACAGCTGTGCATCTCACCAGACATATTCCGGCGGCACCCCGAGCAGTTTTCTAGGTATCCTAGTGCCTCGGGTTTGCCTTTTCACTAAGGATACATTCGTATCTTGAAAGTATACAAACGAAGTTAAATTACTTAAAGCATACCTAGAGGGGGGGGGGGGGGGTGAATAGGTTTTTACACCTTTTTCAATCCCTTGAACAAACTTTCGTTTGTCCCTCAAGGTAGCCTTACACACAACACAATAAGCCAAGGAAGACATACATAGACAATATGATAATACAATCATAAGATCAAAGTCTAAGTATATCAACTAGTTATGTGAGGTATAATGAACAAATAAACACAACAACAAAGTAAGCTTGTATTTCATTAGATGTTCAATGAGTTACAAGAGTAAACAAAATGTCACTAAACAAAAATTACAATATACAAAAGAATCATAGATACAAAATTGATCAATAGAATGAATTCACTAATCACACTATACAAAGTCTTGCTTCACAATACACCACATGTGAATATTATGAATCAAGATAATAAAATATACAATTAAAATATAAGAGAAAGAGATAGGAAGAATTAACACAAAAGATTTTTTAACGTGGTAAAACCTCCAAGGAGGAAACATCCACGGGTTGAACTACAACCATTGGGTACTATATTATTGGAAAGTAAACATAGAACATTCACAAAGTGACCAATCTTTAGCTCACCCAACCTAGTGAAGTCTAAGCCTACCCAACCCTATTGGAAAGTGTGAAATCCCTCAATGATGCGAAACCACCATATATTGGACACCACACACAACCAACATCGATGGTAGATTAGAAATTTCTCAAGAGTGCATACACCTCCCGTGTACCCCGCTCTATCGGAGTCTATGTCTAACCATACGCCTAGGCCTACCAATACAATAGCAAACCCCCTATCCAAGGCACTCTTGCCTCTAGGGAGCCTCCCATGCATGACTATCCGAGTCCTCCTGACTCTAGCCATGACTCCTTGCTTACCTATCCAAGTCATCCCGACTCTAGGCAAGATTTCTTGCTTGGCTATCCGAGTCACCCCGACTCTAACCAAGACATCATGCCCTTTACAAGGACTTCCTAGTGTGATCATGTGAATGCAAATGATGCAAACAATCAATACAACATAGAACATGTGATCAATACATTCTATGGCACAAATAGACCTAAACATGTGATATCACAAGTAATCAAGTCTAGATGCAAAATACACGAATAAAAACCTAAGCATGTGAAACACCAAACACATAAGCTCAAGGTCTCATTCACATATACAACACTTGAATCAAAATATATTCATGAAGTACAAATTCAAGATGCTATCAAAATACAATTAAATGCTAGATATATGAGGTTAAAATCAATCAATATTCTAGTCAAAAATATAGAGCAAGGATTTGAGATTTTCATCAATCAAAACCTAGATTCTCTAAATCACAAACAAATACACAAATCCTAGATTTCTTCAATCAAAGGATCAAATCAAATCTCAAGGTCATTCATCACAAAATTAATTCAATTAAGTTCCAAACAACCTAAGATGCCATTCTAATCACAATACAACTCACAAACATATGTAAAACCTAGAATCATAGAATCTAGTCAACATTAGTCCACAAATTGACTTTCAATTAGAATGATAATCAAGCTATCTTTCTCAATAGCTTTTACCAAACATAAACATAGATATAGAAGAAGAAACCCCAAGCAAATGGAAGGTCAAAAAGAAAGAAATCCCAAAGTTAAGTCCATTACCTCGGATTCTGTAGCTGGTTCGGAATTCTGTGTTGAACCACCAGAAATCACGATCAAACAGCCACCAAACCACTTAGAGATGATAGAGGACTCAAATGGAAACACTCTCCAACTTGAATCACTCAAATCCGACTCCAGATGAGGAAGATATGGTGTTTGGAAGTTGGGAAAAATTGAGAGAGAATTCTGACGGGAAACTTGCAATTTTCTTCTTAAAATTTCAAATGGAGAGAGAGTGGGAAGAAATAGGAGGAGAGAGAAGACCAAACCAACCAATCATGTGAGGCCACGTCACCCCCTAGCCGTGGGGGTCACGTGGCCCACACGGGGGCAGAGGCCCCTCCAGGCCGTGGGGCCCACGGCCACACCAACGGCCAGCCCAAGTGGCGTCACGGCCTGGGCTGTCTCCTCACGTGCTCCCTCGGTTCTTCAGCCCATATCTTGGGCATCCGAACTCCGATTTTGAATCCGTTTCCAGATTACGAATCATGACTCTCTCACGCACGACGAAGACTACACAACTTTGAAAAAAAGTTGAGAAATCATCTTGGAAATCATCGATGAAGTCAACTCAACGAATGAGAACGAAAAGTAGCGTAGCTACATCGTTTGGACTCGAAACTACATGAATGAGTAACCGAAACGACCGGAACTCAATAAGGAATCATAATAGAGCATATTCAAGTCCAAATACAAAATATGGAAACATACAAAAATACGAAAACATACAAACACATAGACACACACATATGCTAGTTTCCGGACATAGTCCTAGAAAATGCAAAACACAAAGTTTATCAACATAATATGAATGCATGAGCATATTTTGCCAAGTGTGTGAAAGTGATATGTAAATGAAATTAAATCATGAAGGAACACACAAGAATGCTATGTGTGTGTGTGTGCCTAGCCTTGTAAGAGATATGAGGTCCTTTAATACTGAAATTCCCTTAAGCAATATAGTGTAAAATATACCTAGAGGGGGGGGGGGGGGGGGGGGGGGGGGGGGTGAATAGGTATTTACTCAAATTCTTCTAATATTAAAAATGATGCGGAATACAACAAAGAAAATGCACACTTGATTAGATTTAGCAAATGAATTGATTTCACTAATACAAGAGTTAATCAATTTACAAGATATGCAATCAATGTAAGATATGGAAGATAAAGAAAAGTAAAAACAAAAATGAACACAAGTATTTTTTACGTGGTAAACCTCAAAGAGGAAACATCCACGGGTTGATACCACAACCACCGGCAAAGCAATCCACTATATGAAAAGGACTTACACACTCAAGCTATCAACACATGATATCCGCTCAAGCTATCAACACATGATATCCGCTCAAGCTATCAACTCCTAATCTACCCTCGGGCTAGTGAATCACTAAGCCTACTTCCTATCCGAGATGTGTCCTACACCTCTAGAAAGCAACTTCCTATCCAAGACGCTCACGTCTCTAGGAAGATTTCTTGCTTGACTATCCGAGTCCTCCCGACTCTAATCAAGACTTCTTGCTTGGCTATCCGGAACACTTTCCTAGCCAAGACTTCTTGCTCAAGACAAAGCTTCACTCACTTTGCAAGAGACTTCAACCTTTCACAAGGCAATGATCTAAGTGATGCAAATGATGCAAACACAAGCAAATAGAGCAAGTAGATCAAACACACTCTATGAAGAATTAGATTTGCACAAATCAAGCTCACAAGCAAATTTAGCTAATTCTTATGAACATGTGATTAGAAGTCTAGATTAGACATTCAAAGTCATTCACAAAAATATCTAGAAACCTAAACATGTCAATCAAAGCTAGAGTAACAAGTTTTCAATAAAAATCACAAAACTAGCTTTGAAATCAAGTGAACAAGTTAACACTTGAAATCCACAACATATTCAATCCAAACAAAAACTAGATTTAAATGATAGATAGCACAATCAAAAATCCTAGTTCATGAACATGTGACAAAAACCTAGAAATCAACAATCAAGTTCAAGAACAAAAAGTATTTCTAGAATCAATATCAAGATAGGTCAAGTTTAGCAATATATGTTCAATTGAAATCAAATGGCTAAAACTCAACAATCAATAGATCAACCACCCCTAGAATATGATCTAACAACATTCTAAACACATATCATCTATCAATTAGGAAGATTAAAAGAGATGATCAAAAGATGAAGTGAGAAGAAGAAGTTTCACATACAAAAGTTGAGTCTCGTACTGAAATCAGATCACTGGGAAATATGAAGAACTCAAATGGCTCTGAAAATGCTTGGGGTTTGTAGATCTCTTCAAGACCAACAATTTTGGCTTTTGAATCACTCAATTCGGAGTTGAAATGAGAGAGATATGATCAAAATAAGAAATCAAAAATTGTAAAAAATTCTGTTCGGGATTTCGAATATAAATGGAGGGAAAAGAGATGGAGAAGAGAGAGGATGACGGGAGCCAATCAGAGGCTGCCACATCAGCAACCTGTGGGGAGCGCGTGGGCCACATGGGACCAGAGGGGTGCTCTGGCCGTGGGTCCCACGGGCTCCACACGTGGTGGCCAATGCATGGCCTTTGGCCATGCTTGCCTCTTGCGCGCTCCCTCACGTTCGTCAGCCATATCTTGGGCGTCCAAACTCCGATTTCGAATCCGTTTTTAGATTACGAACCGTGACTCCCTCACGCACGACTACGACTATAAAACTTTGAAAAATGGTTGAGAAATCATCTCAAAAATAACGATGAAGTCAACTCAACGAATGAGAACGCAAAGTAGCATAGCTAAGTCGTTTGGACTCGAAACCTTATGAATGAGTAACCGAAACGACCGGAACTCAATAAGGAATCAAATAAGAACATATTTAAGTCCAAAATATAAAACACACAAACAAATAAACACAAATTCACACAAGCATGTCATATCAAAGAGATAGTCACAAAGCATGCAATTTCACAATGTTTGTCAATACAAGATCAATGCATGAGCATACTATGAAGTGTGTGAAAGTGTTATACCAAATGTTTGAACCACGATGCAGGGACACACATGTATGAATTGTGTGTGTGTGCGCTAATGCCTTGCAAGAGGATGGAAGTCAAGATATACCTTTGACGCTTTGCACCTCTTGAAGACGACTTTTGCACTAGATGTTGCTCTTCACTTTTTAAGCTTCCTTTCTTCAAATAATGTCCTAAGCAACAACTAATACAAACATAGAGTGTTTTCCAATGGAATCAAGCCAATACAAATCATAAACCTTACAAATACCTTTGTTGACCAATGATGCACGAATCTCTTAAAAGCCGGCTTCTTGAACGAATTGTGGTTGAGACGTCCTTCGTCTTCTTAATTCTTCAATATACTAACCACTAAACATTACAAGATAAACACGTTTTGATATGGAATGGATGCCAACACTAACTATAAACCTTACAATCTCCCCCTTTGGCAAATTTCATGTCAAAACCCCTAAACAAACACTAAAACAATTACAAAGAAAATTTGGTCACAATGAGTACAATGAGTTACACATATAGACACAAATTAACAACCAAAACAAGTCTTGAACTTCAACTTGGTCTTCTCTTGATATCACCTAAAAAGAACTTGAAAGCACAAGAATATCCAAGAGACAACAAATATGGCAATATCCAATCTTAGGCAAGAAAATAGTAACATATAAGTTCAAATGGATCAAGTATGCTCCCCCTTAATACATACTATCCATCAAAATATTCTAAGCCAAGATTCAACAACAAAAAATATTACATGCCATATAGTTCAAGCTAGATGCCAAATATACAAACATATAAAACAACTAAAATGAGACTAAGTAAGCTAGATTTCTCCCATGTGTTTCTCATATTTCTCCCCCTTTTTGACATGATATGAAGCCAAAGGGAAAGAGTTAGAAAATATACCTCATGAAGCTTTCTAGCCACTTGTGCCACCAAGGAAAGAAGAATGGTGTGCGGATCTCACATATTGCCTTGTTGGAGTTGATTTTCCTTCCAACTCTTTGATCTTCTCATCTTGAGCAACAAGCTTGGCACTAAGGTCTTCAATCTTCCTTTGTGACGCCTTAATCAACCTACGAGATTCTTCAACCTCATTCCTCAATTTTAAAGCCCAACTAGGAAGAGCGAGTGAGCTAGGGACACGGTTAGAATCAAGAGAATCACCAAAAAGCCTAAACACATCATTAGACTTTCCCTTGTCCTTGTATGACATGGATGCCATACGTTTCTCACTCAACTTCTCTAAGGGAGGAAGCATAACATCACCATCAAGATTCCTCACACCTTTAGCTAAACACAATTGAGTTATAAACCCCAGAAAAGCCAATTTCTTATCCAAACAACTAGTACAAGCCGCAATTTCAATTTGCTCCACAAGCAATTCACCAAGGTTTATAGGTTTGTTAGTCACCAAGGCATATACAATCTTAATTTTGTCTCTATTAAGCTCCGAAGCATTAGTAGAAACAATAAGATTGGAGCACACAAATAAATGCCAAAATGCACTAATTTTTGTTAACTCACCTTGCTTAATAAAAGCACGTTTCCCCCACATAAAATTATTATCATCACATAGAGTCCTACCCATTAAATCAAGGTTTTCCAAGATGTCAACATCAAGGAATTCCGATTCAATGTCATCGGGCAAGTCTAGAAATTCATTAACCTTCCTAGAACAAACTCTAAAGACAACTTTCCTTATGCTTAGAGTAGCACTCGTCACAGTAGAACTAGATTTGTAAGCATGATAAAACTCTCTAACAACGGTCTCATTAGAGATTCCTAACATGTTCACCCATGAATTCCAATTTCTACTCTTAAGCACATCATAAACATAGGATCCAACACAAGAGTTCAAGTCAATACCTCTTTCTTGAATAAGCTTTTTGCAACCAAAAATTCCCAATTCATCCACTTTGTTAGCTTTTGAAATTTTGGAAGAAATTGTCGGTTTGGACTTGTCAATGGGAGTTGAAGAAGTATTTCCACCATTCTTCTTTGCTTTTCCCATAATCTTGCTATACAAAAACAAACTAAAAACCAAAGTGAGAGGAAACAAAGAAACAAATAAAGTAACCAATAAACATATACAAAGGCAAAACACTATATTCAATAAATCACCTTGCGAGTAAGAATTTATCATAGCATCTTCATGATTTATCAAAAATAATAATAATGCCAACAAACAACAACCTTGAAGAACATGTGAACATGTCATAAAAGAGAACAAGAATTTAGCATATTATGCTCCCCCTTGACAAGTGCCTCATCTAAAATTAAGATAGACAAATGTTCACAAAAATCACCACACAATCACATCACAAACAATTTTT
Organism: Acer saccharum; assembly: GCA_030490815.1. Lineage (NCBI taxonomy): Eukaryota > Viridiplantae > Streptophyta > Magnoliopsida > Sapindales > Sapindaceae > Acer > Acer saccharum. Next base: position 1,075,204 of record CM059871.1, on the reverse strand, counting down.
ATTAGATTTGCAAATAAGCTTCACATATCTAAGAGAGTTACATCAAGATTTTCAATCACTCTCATAGTCATCGAAAATTGCTAAAGTATCAAAAATACTAATTAAGCAAAAGTGAGTGTGTGAAGATTTTGCTTCAAGTATATGAAAAGAAGTAGTTTGATAATCAAGCATGCAAACAATTTCCACATCTATTCATCTTAGGCCTTTCCATAAAAAGGTCAAACCGGTTATCATCCGAAATTTTGCTTATAAAGAGAATAGATTTCAACATGTGAGCGTGTGTGTGCATGTGGCTCGTCAACCCATTTCTATTTGTCAACCCGAGCTCATTTGATTATTCAACTATACTCCAAAAGCCTTTTTTTTTTTTTTTATTTAGGCTTGAATCAAAGAATTTTTTTTTTTTTTTTTTATGATTCAATTCAACACTTCTTTGATTTTTCTAACAAAAACATATACACCTCATGGCGGCTTTCACTCATCACAATGGCGTAGCCCTTTCCTACATTGGGTGGCTTCACAACCAAGGTGTGTAGCTCTTTCCATGAGGGTGCTCGTTGAGTTCTATGTTGCCGAAGCAAATGGATACCAACCATTGGTCATTTTTAAATGTACTAGTCCTTAGGATTTCAAGATGTATCCAAAGCGAACATCATCAAGCTCAACATACTTAACAAAACATACAAGAGCAGCAAAGTGCATTTTTTGAAACCAATTTCAAGGCTTAAAAGCACATGATCTAGAAGCAAGTAAAGAGACTTACTTAAGATCTCTACTTCTCAAGAGAGTAGCTATCAAAGATTATGAAGCTCACATTATTCAAAAATTAGCCACTCAACAATCATACAAATAAATACACACTTCATGAAAAAAGATCAATGTGAACACTTATCACCAAAAGATCTTAAACTAGCAAATGTCAAAGAGGACCATATAAACACTATACTAGTTCTCAATTATGACATGCTTCATGAATGTGATACAAACAATGAGTTGATAGATGAAAAATCAAGTAAGCAAGCAATATGATATAGAGATACCTTCGCTAGCTATTTTCACCAAATACAATGCCTTCACCCTTTTTATGAGTCCTCTTGGCTTGTAAGTCCTCATGACTACAAGTTATAGGTGTGTCGATTCCAAGAGACTAAAGACAATGTAATCCAACTCAAACAAACAAAAAAAATGACTTTCTCTAAAAGCCATAACAACAATGTTACCATATAGATTCCAAAAAAAAAAACTTCTCAAAAGTTAATCAACAAATTTTGACTATCATAACAATCAAAGTGAGATAGCTAAGTTCATGTTAAGTTGTAAAGATACAAAGCAAAAAGCTAAGCTTCTTATCAACAACACTAGACTTAAAGCTAACTCACAAGTGCAACTTACACTAATGGTAAGAGCACTCACCCTTGACAAATTTTGTCTTGGGTGGACATACACGAACATCATCAAGATTCTCTTTGACCACAATGTTGAACCTAGAGTAAAGTTCTTTCACAACTTGATTCACAATAATATCATTAATACTCTTTTTCTCAACATTGTTAGCAACACATGCATGGTCAAATTTTGAAGGATATGCATTCTTCACCTTCCGGACATTCTTAACATGCTTTGTGAAATTATCATGCTTTCCATATTCAAAAGCTTTAGCATGCATAGAATTAGGTCCAATCTCTCTATTCCTAGATGCATTTTCTATGTTGCAATATTCAATGAATTTATAGCACTTGGGCTTGATATGGCCTAAGTATTGCAAAAATGACATATGGGAACAAAAGGAGAGATTTTACCTTCCGGAGTTGGAGAAGCACAAATGGGAGTTTCAAGGGGTACCTTATTCTTCAACTTGTTCTTGGTCTTGGAATGTCTCTTCTTAGGAGCTTTCTTATTAACAACGACCTTGCTTGTAGGAAGTGATGCTACCATGAGCTTCTCCTCAACTACCAAGTCGCTTGAGCCTCCTAGAGTCAAACAAGAGATGATCCTATCCTTTTCAAGAACAAACCCTTCAACTTCTCTAAGATTCTTGGCAAGAGCATTCTTTTCACCTGAGAGCCTCCGAGTTGTTGAGACAAACTCATCCACTTGTAGCTTGATCAAATCATCTTAAGCACTCTTAATGATTTGAATCAACCTCCTCATCCAACGAATCTTGACATCCATCCTCTAGGATAGAGTGAGAGGTTATGAATGCAACAAAGTTGTTTACCAACTATTCTTCACTAGAAGACTCATCACTAGAGACATCATCACTCCATGTGGATTTCTTCATTATGTTGCTTGAGAAAGTGATCAAATCTAAATTGATCATCCTTTGGAACACAAGAACATCTTCTTCTTTGCTTTTGTAACTTACATTCTTTCAAGCTTATCAACAAAGTAGTTAGTAGACAAATGCAATGAAAAACAAGAAGAACCTTTTCCACAACAAATAAAGGAGGACAACTATAACACAAAAACCTAAGCAATTTACACGTAAGTATAAACTGGATCTCGTCGAGTGCCGTCTGACGACCTGCTCTGATACCAATTGAAAGTATACAAACGAAGTTAAATTGCTTAAAGCATACCTAGAGGGGGGGGGATTAGGTTTTTACACCATTTTCAATCCCTTGAACAAACTTTCGTTTGTCCCTCAAGGTATCCTTACACACAACACAATAAGCCAAGGCAGACATACATAGACAATATGATAATACAATCATAAGATCAAAGTCTAAGTATATCAACTAGTTATGTGAGGTATAATGAACAAATAAACATAACAACAAAGTAAGCTTGTATTTCATTAGATGTTCAATGAGTTACAAGAGTGAACAAAATATCAGTGAACAAAATGTCACTAAACAAAAATTACAATATACAAAAGAATCATAGATATAAAATTGATCAATAGAATGAATTCACTAACCACACTATACAAAGTCTTGCTTCACAATACACCACATGTGAATATTATGAATCAAGATAATAAAATATACAATTAAAATATAAGAGAAAGAGATAGGAAGAATTAACACAAGAGATTTTTTAACGTGGTAAAACCTCCAAGGAGGAAACATCCACGGGTTGAACTACAACCATTGGGTACTATATTATTGGAAAGTAAACATAGAACATTCACAAAGTGACCAATCTTTAGCTCACCCAACCTAGTGAAGTCTAAGCCTACCCAACCCTATTGGAAAGTGTGAAATCCCTCAATGATGCGAAACCACCATATATTGGACACCACACACAACCAACATCGATGGTAGATTAGAAATTCCTCAAGAGTGCATACACCTCCCGTGTACCCCGCTCTATCGGAGTCTATGTCTAACCATACGCCTAAGCCTACCAATACAATAGCCAACTCCCTATCCAAGGCACTCTTGCCTCTAGGGAGCCTCCCACGCATGACTATCCGAGTACTCCCGACTCTAGCCATGACTCCTTGCTTACCTATCCAAGTCATCCCGACTCTAGGCAAGACTTCTTGCTTGGCTATCTGAGTCACCCCGACTCTAACCAAGACTTCATGCCTTTTACAAGGACTTCCTAGTGTGATCATGTGAATGCAAATGATGCAAGCAATTAATACAACATAGAACATGTGATCAATACATTCTATGGCACAAATAGACCTAAACATGTGATATCACAAGTAATCAAGTCTAGATGCAAAATACACGAATAAAAACCTAAGCATGTGAAACACTAAACACATAAGCTCAAGGTCTCATTCACATATACAACACTTGAATCAAAATATATTCATGAAGTACAAATTCAAGATGCTATCAAAATACAATTAAATGCTAGATATATGAGATTAAAATCAATCAATATTCTAGTCAAAAATATAGAGCAAGGATTTGAGATTTTCATCAATCAAAACCTAGATTCTCTAAATCACAAACAAATACACAAATCCTAGATTTCTTCAATCAAAGGATCAAATCAAATCTCAAGTTCATTCATCACAAAATTAATTCAATTAAGTTCCAAACAACCTAAGATGCCATTCTAATCACAATACAACTCACAAACATATGTAAAACCTAGAATCATAGAATCTAGTCAATATTAGTCCACAAATTGACTTTCAATTAGAATGATAATCAAGCTATCTTTCTCAATAGCTTTTACCAAACATAAACATAGATATAGAAGAAGAAACCCCAAGCAAATGGAAGGTCAAAATGAAAGAAATCCCAAAGTTAAGTCCATTACCTCGGATTCTGTAGCTGGTTCGGAAATCTGTGTTGAACCACCAGCAATCACGATCAAACAGCCACCAAACCACTTGGAGATGATAGAGGACTCAAATGCAAACACTCTCCAACTTGAATCACTCAAATCCGACTCCGGATGAGGAAGATATGGTGTTTGGAAGTTGGGAAAAATTGAGAGAGAATTCTGACGGGAAACTTGCAATTTTCTTCTTAAAATTTCAAATGGAGAGAGAGAGGAAAGAAATAGGAGGAGAGAGAAGACCAAACCAACCAATCATGTGAGGCCACATCACCCCCTGGCCATGGGGGGCGCGTGGCCCACATGAGGGCAGAGGCCCCTCCAGGCCGTGGGGCCCACGGCCACACCAACGGCCAGCCCAAGTGGCCTTACGGCCTGGGCTGTCTCCTCGCGCGCTCCCTCGGTTCTTCAGCCCGTATCTTGGGCATCCGAACTCCGATTTCGAATCCGTTTCCAGATTACGAATCATGACTCTCTCACGCACGACGAAGACTACACAACTTTGAAAAAAAGTTGAGAAATCATCTTGGAAATCATCGATGAAGTCAACTCAACGAATGAGAACGAAAAGTAGCGTAGCTACATCGTTTGGACTCGAAACTACATGAATGAGTAACCAAAACGACCGGAACTCAATAAGAAATCATAATAGAGCATATTCAAGTCCAAATAAAAAAATACAGAAACATTAAAACACAAAGACACACACATATGCTAGTTTCCGGACATAGTCCTAGAAATGCAAAACCCAAAGTTTATCAACATAATATGAATGCATGAGCATATTTTGCCAAGTGTGTGAAAGTGATATGTAAATGAAATTAAATCATGAAGGAACACACAAGAATGCTATGTGTGTGTGTGTGCCTAGCCTTGTAAGAGATATGAGGTCCTTTAATACCTTTGTTGACCAATGATGCACGAATCTCTTAAAAGCCGGCTTCTTGAATGAATTGTGGTTGAGACGTCCTTCGTCTTCTTAATTCTTCAATATACTAACCACTAAACATTACAAGATAAACACATTTTGATATGGAATTGATGCCAACACTAACTATAAACCTTACATATCTGATTAGCTCAGCGGGCATGCTATTTCAACTTCTTCGCCCCTCGGACACTATCCACTCGCTCTTCGCGGTTTCATGGCGACCGAGTACTATCTTCGGGCTTTACGCTCCAAAGATGACCCCTTTGGCCTATGTTGGTGAAGATTTTGGCCCCTTTGGCCTTTGTTGGTGAGGATTTTGGCCCATTTAGCCTTTTCTTCAAATTTCTACATACGCCAAGTTAAAACTTGTTTTGCGTGTATTGAGACTAAGCTCAATTAAAGTTTTCTGCTTGTCTTTCTCTATCAAACACGTAGAGTAACATTTGCACAAATATATTTTTTAATAATGCTGAAAAAATAGTTGGATCCATGCACGTTATTGGTGTTGGTTGATGTTCGAGATGAATACCCATGGACTTGCTAGATGTTTTGCATACAAAAACCATGTAGTATGCTAATAAAACTAGTATTATGTTTTCGCAAGTATATACATGCGTAGTATTTATTATGTATGAAAGAAACATATAGATAGCATATGTAAGTAGGGTGTAATACTAGAATAAATACACATACTACATGTGTTGTGCATCATGTTAAAAGTGCAGTAAAGAATTTCAATAAACAAGGGTGAAAAAGGTGTTTCCCCACATTTTACCTCCTCTTCATCAACGTGTGGTTATGAAATCCAAGAAGATTTGATTTATAGGCCGAATAAAAAGTAACTAAGCGATAATTTAGATTTTACCTCTAACTCCACTCGATGATGTATTTGAGATTGTTTACCTTTTCATTCTGAGTCAGCAAATTGCAAGTCGCTCTTTCCTTGTGCTGTGTAGTGGGCGTTTCTATCTCTTCAGCATAGAGTTGTGATGTCCCGAATATCGTCAAACATTCCTTTGAATTGCAATGATCCATCTTATTCTTTTTTATATTGGCAATGAGTGACCGAAATTTGTGGCTGTGGGCAATCCTTTGATTAAACCGTCGAGATTGAGATGGTTTGCTGTTATTCGACTTCTTACATGTGCTGAAAGGTGGTGATTGATCCACTAGCTTTAGTCTTGTACTTCAACTTCCGCAACTTCCGTTATGGTTCATCTTCTTTTCTATACATATATCAGCCGAATCATCGGGATAGAGATGACTTCGCTAAAACTACTTTTGCAACTGCAATTTTTTTTTTTTTTTTACTATGCTGTGCTACCCCCTAGCCCCCTAGCAGTTGTTAAAGTATGTTTCATTCGAACAGTACTTTTAACATCGCATTTTTTTTTTTTTTTTTTGCTGAGTAACCAATTGGGGTATCTAACATAATGATGAGTTGAAATGTCTGCAATGGTTGAATACCTCTTGTCAATTTTTCTTCAAGAATGATCAAGTATATTATTAAATTGATCATCTCCAGACTGATCAAGTATCTCATTAAACTGATCATCATTAGACTGACCAATTTTCTCATTAAACTGGTCAGTTTTTCTTCAAGAATGATCAAGTATCTTATTAAACTGATCATCTCCAACTCTTATTCGAACAGTGCCATAACTAAGCCAAGTATCTTATTAACTGGCAATTGTGTTATTTTTGCACTCTACTCTCTTCTTTCTTTTTTAGCAAACTCTTTTTTAAGTTCAGCGGTCAGGTATAGAAACCCTCTGCGATTTCTTCCTTCTCTTGGGCAAAATTATTTTCTCTGTACCTTGTTTGCAATTCGCTTGCCTGCACATCTCCTGGTGCTAATACAACAAATGACCCACCCCCTAGCACCCCTTTTTTTTTTTTTTTTTTTTTTTATTTTGGGCTTGCTAAAGTGTCTCGGGTGTTTCGTCTGTTTATGCTGTAGTTGCTAGGATGCTCTTGATTACTGTGCATGTGACTTGTTGTAATGACTCCCTTAAGATCCGACTTCTCTTCTCGACTGATCGTTTTCGTAGACAGCCTTTTTTTTTTTTTTTTTTTTTTTTTTTTGGCTGACCTTTATTATAGGTTGAGCTCTTTTTTGGCCGATCTTTCTTATAGATCGAGCTTCTTTTTTATAGCGCCAATTGTTGACATGTCCGATCAAGAAGTTTTCGGTAAGCAACCTTATCTAAGTCAAACTTGATAAACTCTTCGGTATAAAAATTCTCAGCAAATTGTTATCAAAGGATGAATTTAATGAGACCAAATAATTGGAAGCGATCAACTCATACATGGTATTATTAACGATTAGTGTCGAAATTTGACACCTATAAATCTATGATAGACAACATGCGTGTAAGAGCCATAAAAGTTGTGAGACATACTAATTAAGCATGCATTATATGTTTATAGACTTATGCACGCGTACTACGTATTGTGTGCGAGAGAGACATGCATAGATAACATGTGAACGCCATATAACATAAAGAGAATTACACAAAAGTTATGTGTGTTGTGTATTTGTATGTGAAAGTATAACGATATGAAGAGGCAGATATAATTTAATATATCTAGATTACATAAATTCAATGTCTTAAGCATACCAAATACTTCTAGTCACATTTTTTCGACACTCATGCTCATTTGATTTAAAGAACGAATTGGTCGAACCCAATATTGTTGGGTCGAACCCAATATTGTAGAGTCCAACCACTATCATGAATACTTAAACATCAGTAGGAATTTTAATAGAAATGCATGGATTATATACTTATAGTTCTAGAGATTCCAATGCTAAATTCATAATATTCCAAACATAAATAATCACTATGATACCCTTCTATTTTATCGATTTAAGATGTAATATGATGCCAACGATAATAAATAACATAACGATTAAGAGAAATCGTACCTTTTTATCCGAATGCTTTCAGTTCTGCTTTTAAACGCTTTTGGAAGCATTTCTTACCAAGATCAAAGTCTTGATCAATTTCATTAAATAACACTTACTCGAAAGATATTAAAAAGGACTATAATTACTTTCAAACATCGTATATGTAACAGATCACAACACTATTAATAACATGGAGTTAGTTTTTCCACAACATTTAAATGAACAACTCATCACAATTTTTATCTTCAAAAGAGCAGTGAAGAAGCATTAGACATGAAGGGTGCATATAATCAACTAGTGTGATTGCATCCAGGCTCTAGCAGTGTCACTCGTCTCATTATTATTTAACGAATTAAATTAATGACATAGACAACCATGCATTATTCGTAATGTATTGTTTGCCCAAAACAATTATATGCTAAATAAGCTATGTATGTCATGAGCTTGGTAATTTTTATTAGACAACAAAAATTCAATCGTTTTTATCAAGATCAATTTCTCAATTAAATTCAATCGAATTATTGTTTGGTTAATCAAAATATCACAAATATTAAACATCAATCAGTATGTTTTACTTTTATTAATCTAGAATAATAATCATGCGACATACTTGCTGTTGACTAAATCTATTCGACAATGCACTCCCAAGTCAAGGCAATCCATGCAAATATTTTATAGAAAAGCACAATATGCAACTTCTAATTTCAACAAATGAGGAGTGTATTCATAGTATAAGATTTAAGCATCCTGATATTCTATACGATTATCGATGCAAGACGATATCAATAGTGAAAACGTACCCCCGAATCCGAATGATTTTATCAAGATCGAAGTCCCAATTAAATCTCGAATAATCATTACTTGGTCGGTTTTCACTTATTTACATGTAATTATGCATATATTCTTTGTAAATAAAATCGTACGTAAAATTAGACCGATGTGTAGATTGACTAACCTTGGCCACTTACCGAACCTGGAGTCTAGTCATTTTACTATTGCATCCTTCACATGTGAATTGATGGAAGAGCTGAGTAGGTTCAGTTGAGAATAGCCATTGGTTGTTTTATACCAAGATGGGCTCGGTTTCTAACACGTCAAGTTAAACTTTATGCTGAATTGTAATGTTCCGGAAGTCGTCAAATATTCTCGGGATGAATTGTGTTGAGAACCACATATCCTTGGAAAGATCTATACGTCTATTTTACTGCAAAATTCACGGTTCATGATTCCATGCTCTCTAGAGAGAGTTATCTCTGTTTTAGCGTCTGGTGGTCAAGTTGGAAAATCCTCTGTGAATCACATCCTTCAATGTTTCAGGGACCATAAAATATTCCACATGTTGAACCAGATTGCAAACCTTATATTTCTGGAAAGATCCAGATGTCTAGTTTCCGACGGTTTTTACGACTCACGATTTCGACTTCTGTAGAGGGAGATATGCCTATTTTAGTGTTCGATGGTCAGATCAGAAATCTGTGCGCGATCTGGTTTCTTCAATATTGCGGGAGCCACCAAATATTGCTCAGATTGAATTAGGAAACGAACCATATATTCTTGGAAAGCCTTGGATGTCTAGTTTCCATTGGTTTTTACAATTTGTGAATCCAACTTCTGTAGAGGGAGATATGCCCGTTTTAGTGCGTATTGGTCAACAATTCCGTGATTCTGGGCAGCTCTCTTCTCTTTTCTTTTGTAAGTTGTCGGAATGCGAAAGAAATTCCTCGGACGGATTCTTGATACTTTGAAGCTCTGAGTATTGCTTTCACAATATTCTTCCTCCAGAATTGGTCACAGCCGCGGCTCCTGCTACGGGTTCTGTAGTTAATCCACTCCCTAGCACTTCCAATAGTCGTTTGTTGGGTGCTTCAAGTGTTGGATCTACATCAGAGTTCCTTTTGTGGTCTGTTCATGAGGGTTTCTCGAAGTTGAGTTCTACCCTCTCCTTCTAGCGCCAATTGTTGACGGTGATTTTTGGAAGTCAACCGGTCAATGATTTTAGGTTAATGAAACCTGCAAGATAAACGTAATGAAAGTAGAAAATAACAGATGAGCAAGCATAACACATGTTTTACGTGGTAAAACCCCAAGGCGGGGAAACATCCACGGTGCTGGTGATGGCAAGAAGTGATCAACTATGAATATAAGGATTACACACTCAATACTCGCTTTCTCTCTTATGTATCGTATCTCTTTTCTCATGTTAGTGTAAATTGCTCATGATGATCATAATCATATAATAAATACATAGATGTATTTATAGGGTTCGATCTAGGGTTGCCCTAGTTCCTATCGTATAAGCGGTGGACTCATTAATTGGAGTCTTTGTAGGATTCTGGTAGAGTAGACTGATTAGGACTCGTTTTCCCATTTGGTGTTTATCCTTCTGGAAGCTTTGAGTTCTTTCCTGATTAGACTTCTCCGGTACTGGAGAGGAAATAGGGATATTTCCTTACTTGGAGCGTGATTCGTAGATTTCACATCTGAGTGGATCTCTACTTGATAAGGCGTATCTTGATAGGATTATATTTCCTGTTTTGGCCGAGTAGATTTTGATGAGTAGAGATCTTTGGCAAGTAGGATCTTCGCTTATTAAGACTTCTTCTACTGGACGACTTTACTTGGCGCATACGCTTCTAACTTCAATATTAGCTTTCTTGATGACGTGTCCAAACATGGTGACGTGTCCTTGGTCAACATCCTTTTCGTTGATTAGTTGACTTTTGATGATGTGGAATTACTGTACTTCCGCATGACACATCAGCAAGGATAGCCGCTATCCTTGCTGATGTGTCATGCTGACGAAAAACCCCTACAACATTAGTCTAAATGAAAACCATAAAGACTTAGCTAGATGTTATCAATGACATACAATCATAGCTATCAAACAATGCCAACATGCTCATACTGTAGGGAAAAATACGGTCACGCAGTGGAAGCGAGACTAAAAAGAGTTTAGTATAGTTTAAAATTTTTCCATAATTTGAACCTTAACCCTCTAATTAATTAACATATAATACTAAAGATATCATACCTTTGTCGCGTGATCCGATTGACATTGCGTCGATGGTAATCCGCAAGATCTTCCAATCCAATCACGAACGTGAATCACCTAGGAGCGTGGTCTCCCTTCTCTTTGAATTGTGTACCTGAGGATGGATTAACAAAACTTTTTCTTTTTCGTTAGTCACAATAAATTCCAAGAGGCTACAAAGAATGTTCCGGTCACTTTTGAATTCACAATCGTTAGATCGAAACTCGCGTGAACCTTATTCGAAATTGTGCACAAAACCTTTTGATATAAAAGTTACTAGTGCACTATCGAAATAAGAACAAACTTTTCTCTCTTTTCCTCTTGGCCGAATTCTCACACTAATCTAAGAGTTGGATTCTATTTTTCTTTAACAAAAGAAAAAACTCTTAAGCATAAGACCTGGGGTTAGCCGCATTCTTTTCAAAGAATATATAATATATGTGCAGCGACCACTTGCCATATTAAAGCATATAAGTTAGTGCACCGAAATCTGCACTTAATAAATATATAACTATGTGAAGCCAAATCTTCACCTTATAGATATATAAGTATATATATACATATATATGCGTACCATAAAATAATATATATATCATTGACCACTTCTTTAATATATATCTATATATTAGGCGAATTCTTGCACAATATCATATCTATATTTTGTAGTTGAAATCCTTTACCATGTAGGATTTGTGTCTTTTGACTTAAATCCTAACCCTAGGTAGATGTCCTTAGAATTCCAAACTCTAATCCAACTCTTTAGTGTATTTGTGACTATATCAAAGACTTCCTAATTTCACTAGATAAATAAATTCCCTTTATTTATCTACTTACCAAATAAAGTCTTTAATTTTATTTATACTACCATAATAGTATACTACTAAGAAACATATTTCCTAGTCAGAAAAAGATTTTGATTTTTAATTAAATAATTAATTAATCAATTAATTAATTTCCATTTAATCAAATAATAAAAATAAAACAATATAATATCATATATATATCTCGGCCATGTGCCATATATATTAATATATCTATATATTTTTTTTCTATTTTATTAAATCCATTGGACCTTAATAAAAGGCCCACATGTGAACCAGACCCATTCTTACTAAAAGAAACAAGCCCACATGCCTTTCATTAATATATTAATATAATTGATCAGCCCATTAAATAAATAATGTGCAAATTATATTCTTAATATATTAAATACAATTCTAGATGGACCCATAAATTGGTCCAGTAGAATATATCAAGTGATCCATGCAAGTCCGTGTGGATTGGGGATCTTGGCGGGCCTATCTAAATTTAAGCTCCAATAGACATAACCCAATCACAATCAACAAATGATTCACTTAAGTTCAATCTATTAATTTTAGTTCATTCCACTAAAGAACTAAAATTGCACTCTTAAATAAAGATGGAATAAGTAAATGATTCTCATTCATACCCTAGACAATCTTATAGGAGATGGTGTATCCTCGTGAAGAATATCAGTAATTGCCAAGAGCTCATAGACCGCCTATAGCTCTCCAAGTTACCATATTTACTCATATGACCACATTTTGAACTTGGATAGTTTGACTTGTCCAGAAGCCATGTTTCAATAGACTCTATCGAAAACTTAACGTTAAGATTTAATATCCAATACCTCAAAACATCCATATGATGATATTCTACTCTTATTTAATAAATGGAGCCACGATGTCCATATCTATAAATGAAGTCCTCTATCGATTAACAAATGAATACCACCAAACTATCGAGGATAGACTATGCTATATAATCGTACTCATTGATAACTCAAATGATAACACTTGCAACCATAAGTCCATCATTTATCTCAGGATTAAGATAGACTCTCCGATTGTCCTGATAATGAAAAGACTTTTATCTACTGACGGTTCTAGATAAAGTATTTCATTGTGATCCAGTTCAATGCACCTAGTGCACTAGATCTTTTACTCAAAGCCACTTTGATGATTTTAGACTCATCATAACACATTTGATCCCACTCAAATGCCAGTAAAAGAATCTACAACTTTAACAAGATAAAGGTGCCCAACCTTTAACTTAAGTTGTGAACATTATTCAAAACTAACTAAAGAATTGTGTCTACCTCATACATATCCAGATGTACGAACAATTCTTCTTTTCTCATAGTCTTTTGACCTTATGATTATTTACTTTTGACAATTATAATAATTAAACTATAAATGCTATAAGATTTGTTAAACCAGAAATCGCATTATTAATATGAATAGATTGTCAAAAACACTATTACGCTCTTGCTATTGAGCATAATCCTAACACATACATGAGGTCTCAATTTGGTGTGGAGATTTCTAACAACCTAATTGTCAATTAAATCCACAAGAACATTCAGTAGAGCTTGATTAGATAAATAAACATTAATCTATCAACCTAATCATCAACCAATTTCACAAGAATGTTCTAGGGTTAGCTATTTAGGGAAAATCAACCTAATCATATAAGCTATCACAAACAAAACCCAATCATGTCATAACTTTACTAAATATGCAATAAGAGTGAAGATTTGCTAAACTAAGCAATCAAAGACATGTCTTGATTAAAATAGAACAATAAATGAAGATATGGTGTTTGTTCTACTTACCAAGTGATGTAATGAAGAAGTCCCATGAATGAGGAAGACATTAAATGTACATGGAGAGTGAATCAATGAAGCTTGGAAGATTGGAAGCTTTCTCTCTCTGGAAACCTTGAATCAATGAAGCTTGGAAGATTGGAAGCTTTCTCTCTCTAGAAACCTTCTCTCTCTCTCTCTCTCTCTCTCTCTCTCTCTCTCTCTCTCTCTCTCTCTTAAAACCAAATTCTTGATCTAGGGTTCTTAAAACATAGAAGGGAGAAGAAAGGGTTTATATATAGAGGGTAAAATAAAACGACTGCGTTTTTTGAACAAACAGCCAAAACTGATGTGGTTCACTGCGGTAATGTAATAACCTGAAAAATGGGTCAAACCATTTTTAAATAGTTGGCCCCAATTATTATGAATGTGGGCTCAATTTAGTTTCTAAAAGACTTGAGGCCTAAAATGATAGTGTTGGTAAGGCTTAAAATTATGTTAAGTGAAGTAATGATTTGGACTGGACCTAAATCGATAGGTATTTGGGGTGATTTTTATTTTTAAATGTAAAATGAAATAGGGGATGAAAATGTAATTTTGTATGCATTTGATGAGTTGGAAAGGAATAATAACAATATAGGGGTTGGAAATGTAATTTTCTAATCCAATTTGATGAGTTGAAAGTGGGTGGCCGGTTGAAGAAACATGTGTATAGTAATGTGAATATATATATACAAATTTTCTATTATCAGTTTGTCTTGACAACAAATATATCACTAGATTTACATACTTTGACTCAAAGTGTATGCACTTGTTAAAACTTCTCCATAATTTGTGGTTCACAGTCTTCGTCTTGATATATTTATTGTCAGGACGAACTGACAATAGAAAAACTGATATATAGTTTTTCTATTATCAGTTCGACCTAATAATAGAAAAAGTCAGTACAAATCATCCTAACCTTTGGATTCATCTAAGGGTTATTGTTTTTGAAGAAATAAATTATAAAATCAAAATAATATCTGACAACTTTTAATTACTGTATTAATTAAACTCTCAAATTCTTTGTTCTCTCTCCTCTAATGAATGGCGATCTTCTGTCTCCCAACTCTCAAACTTTCGTTCTCTCTCTCTCTCTCTCTCTCTCTCTCAGTTCTATGACTTTCATTCTCTCCCTCAACTCTCCGGTGATTTGTCTATTCTTTACCAATCTCTGACCTAGGAAAAAAGAAGGTATTTCATTGAGTTTTATTTTATTTTAGGTTTTTCACTTTTTTTTCCTGTCAATTACTCTGTTATTATGGTATCATTTTTCTTTTCGTCAAAAACACAAATCGCTAAACTAGAATCGTAAATTCTACTCAAAATTCTTAATTCTTCCAAACAATATTGAGAATCGTGATGGTAGGTACTTTATTTTTATTACTTTGATTTTTCATTAACTATGCTCATTACCTGTTCGAAGAAATGTTGCACAGAGGCTATATATCTACAAATGTATTGGCATTGATTTTTAGTGCAACTGTGAAGTATTGTTATTATGGTATCATTTTTCTTTTCTTCAAAAATTCTTAATTCTTCCAAACAATTCCTTTGTTATTACTATGATTTTTCATTAACTATGCTCATTACCTGTTCGAAGAAATGCTGCACAGAGGCCATGTCTGATTAAAAAAAAAAATTGTAATGTCAATAGTTGATTTGTAGTTAATTTTTAAATTTCGAAAGTCAAGTGATGTCCATACTAGTGCTAGTTTATGTTTGGAAGAATTAAGAATTTTTGAAGAAAAGAAAAATGATACCATAATAACAATGCTGCACAACTGCACTAAAAATCGATGCCAATACAGTTGCAGAGATATAGCCTCTATGCAACATTTCTTCGAATAGGTAATGAGCATAGTTAATGAAAAATCACAGTAATAAAAATAAAGTACCTACCATTGATGTGTAAAATCGTGTTATAAAAACCTAACTCGCAAGTGCACGAATCGTGAGATAAGTAGAGCGACAAGTAGGGATCGTTCCCATGAGGAAAAGTGATTTACTAGTTATAACTAATTCTAATTAAAGCTGAGCAATTAAAAGTAACCAAGAGAGTTTGTTTGATGATTGATTTGATTAAAACTAAATTAAACTAAGAAAGCAATTAACAAGAATATGTGAATGTGATCAAGAGGTGAGAGGACTAGGTCATTAATGCTCCCCAACTATGTTTACTCAATGCTTCGAATTGACTTTGATAAAAGATGTAACTCAAGTTAAGGATTCGTTCTTATCTTATTTATGATTGTTACCGTATGATCCTGGGATGAATCAAGTGTTCTCAATTATAATTTACCCATAGATCAATGGCGCAAACTACAACCGAGAACCCATTAAGTGCAAGAACTAATTAACCAAAACCTACTTGCATAGATCAATGCTAAGATCAGTTTTACCTATTCAATTGAATATTAATTAAGGTTACGTGTAGATCAACACTCCAAACTTAATTGTTAAATTATCAAAACCCTAAATTCATGCCAATGTATGATCATGCATCAACACAAACAAAGAATTGAGACGTAGAATGAATTGAATGAATCAAAACTTAAATTAAGAAAATATAGTCAATTCTAACAAAGAGTATTCATAGAGGTTCACATTGATTCCCTAGTATGGATTAGTTACACATCATGAAAATAACAAGACAAGAGATAGAGGAGATAAAACCCATTGAGGCCTTCAATGACTTCTTCCCATCTTCCATGGTGAGTCTTCTTCGTCTTGCAAACCCTCGATGTGTAAAGATGGATGATGGTGATGGGGGATGGCCCCCTTGGTGGCTTGGGACCTCCCTTGGGTGGTTCTCCAGCTGGTCTCCCGAAATTAGGTTTCAAAGGGGTTTAAATAGGTGTAGATGCAAGGCCATGACCTAAAACAACAAGGAAATCTATTCCCTTTGAGAATACAAGCCTATTTGGAATTCTATTTCTTTCCTAATCCATCCAAATTGATTACTTATTGAAGGAAGATAAGGATTAGATGTTTACTTGCTTCCCAAGACTCTCACACATGTCCAAGAAGGTAATATTTCCCGTTCCGACAACTTGCGAAACAAATCCCGAAAGTATTCGCGGATTTTATGACTGACTGATCTGACCTTCGGGCACTAAAACAGACATAACTTCTTCTAGAAAATTTGGATCGACAATCCGTAAATTGGGTTGGAAACTAGACTTCCAGGGATTCAAATACATAGGTGGCAGGACACATAGTTCAATCGGAACTGAGAGATATGGGCCCTGCAATATTGATGATCTGCACTGAGACAGGCTACCGCTGCGAGAGCCAGAGCGGTTCCGCAGCGGTATACACTATTTTTGCACCGCTTGCATGCTGCTGTGTGGAAATTGACAGAGGTCTTTCATGATGGTTGATGGCCATTTGCATAAAAGTCCCTCAAATCTACCAAAATCACTTTTTTTCTCTGAAATACTTCAAACATATCATTTGGATCCAATAACCTGAAAAATGCTCAAACACACAAATTAAATCCCAAAAGGACTCGAGAAACAAGCAATTAATTGGAGGAATGGGGATCAAAAACATATA
The DNA here is from genome assembly GCA_030490815.1 of Acer saccharum. Lineage (NCBI taxonomy): Eukaryota > Viridiplantae > Streptophyta > Magnoliopsida > Sapindales > Sapindaceae > Acer > Acer saccharum. The sequence continues at coordinate 1,057,884 of CM059871.1, read as the reverse complement.
CAATAAATGACCGATCAAATACCCCCAAACCTATCTTTTGCTAGTCCTCGAGCAAAACTAAAATAAAAACAAAACCTAAAAACCTAAAAACAAAAATTTTAAACTATGCCACTTTCGTAGGGAACATGATAGCATTGAGCATATGCTACAAGCCTTTAAACCTCTAGGTGTCCCTAGAAGGAGGAGTTTTGTCTCCTGAGGGTTTACAGCTATGCTACCCACAAACATATTTCTGCGAAGAACCAAATAATCAAGATGCAAACTCACATGTACCATTCAAAGCCAATGCATGCTAGAGCCAATAAGTAAAGATTAAAATTAAGTCACAAAACTGAATGCATTGCTAGTTTGAATGAAAAGCCCATGCTCAAGATATTCTAGCTTCAAAGACACATTCGTCAAAAGGCCATAGATATAATTCGCCTCGACTCTAATTCTCACAAGATATCGCTCATATTTTCACACAGAACCTAGGCAAATACACTCATCAAGCATATGGGAATGGAATTTATGCACAAGAAAATTCAAATTATTATCGCATATGAATATATCATTGAAAGAATGCTTGATTTGTATGCAAAAGATCTCATGAAAAGAATCAAACATTAAGAACAAGATAGAGCACATGTTTACCTTACTCTCGAGCTAGCATCCCCAAAAGATCAATTAGGTCTTTTCTTTGGTTGTAACGGGGCCATTGGGTGAAGGTTAAGAAAGAACGGAAAATTGGAATTCAAAAACCTAGGATCATACCATGAGAATCTTTCATTACCTCTTCGGCTTCGCACAAGTCTCTTGGTCTCCTTTACAAGTGGGATGATGCCACTTGTTGTTGTCCAATTCTTCAAATTCACCTTTCTCTCTTTGTTAAACTCCTTTTGAGTAGATACGAGCTTTGCAATATTAATTGACTTAATTGCACTCATCAACATTCTATTCTTTTTTTTTTTTTCTTTTACAACAATTTTTCAAAACATTTCTTCTTGACACCACTTTGGTGTTTGTCTTCTTGCTTCTTGTTTTTTTTTTTTTTTTTTTTTTTACATGCACATCACGAGTCACCCATTTCGAACTCCCTTCAATCATTTTCATCACTTTCTCTATATGATCCCAAGCTATAAGGTATGGCTAAATTATGGTTTTATTGGGGTTAAGTTAATGTGGTTGATGAAAGAAAAAGGCTCATTGTGTTTGGCTTCAAACAGGGCTATGGAGCACACACATAAGGTAGGAAATATTTAAGGCCTTGTAAGTGAGTTCAAGCACACATTGCCTATATCACTTCTAATGGTTCAACCAAATCAAGAGCAAAGTCCACATGTGATATCTTTTTATGAGAATTGTTCTTTAATGCTCAATGTACAACCTATAGAGATCGAATCTAATGCTAAGAACCTACTGAGTGTTTAAAGAGTAGAAACAACAGGACCCTCATAGTGTGTCATTTATGTACGCTTTTTGGTTTAGTGAACTCACAAGGGTAGTCTCCACTATTAATCATGACAATCCAACTAAGCTTCCTATCCACCATCACATCAAGAGCATGTCATAAGTTTTAAAAATGCAATGCACTACTCTAAGTGGCAAGAAATTAGTTTAAACTCAGTGAATAAAGCATATATTACGGCTCTTAAAGCACACAAAAGAAGCATCTCAACATGGAGGGCAAAAATTCAAAAACTGATGACTTTTAAAATTGACCTACGTCTGTTCATTAATGCATATCTCTCAAATAAATTAACAAAAGTTAACGAAATTTTAGCACAAGATAATAGACATACAAACTCATACTTTTCATTTAGACAACATTTCAAAATTCGCATTGGAAAAGTGAGAACACAGATGACGAAAACAGTGCACACACTGTTTCGCTCAACAGGGCATTGCCCATGACCTTTGGTCGAAGAAACATCCATAACTTTTAAACCACCGCCCAGAAATTTACGTTCTTTATACCGTTGGATTTGTATCGAAAAATCGAAGAACCCAGCGTGGACGGAAAAATTTATTTCCTCACCAATCAGTACAGTTTTAACAAAACGTTTGCCTCAAAAAATTTCAAAACAGAGCACTTTTTTCGCAGATTTTTTCAATGAATAGAACAAACATGAATTCACACCCCCAAACCTAATCTAAACATTGTCCTCAATGTTTGTATGACATTAAAAGCATGGACAACAAATAAAGAAAAAGCATGGAAGGCAAGAACTCAAAACACAAAACACATAAGCTAGAAAACTAAAAACTAAAAACTAAAACAAAAACAAATTACCTAGGTGGGTTGTCTCCCACCAAGCGTTTAATTTAACGTCTCGGCAAGACGGATGCAAGGACAAATTATCCAAACTCCAATGTCTCAAATTTGCGCCTATATGTGATTAGGTCTTGGAAAAACTTTTCGCGCATCGGCATGTTCCTACACACAATAAGCAAAGGCAAGTAAATGTTCACTATAAAGTTTAGTGAAATAAGTTCAGAAAACCACTTATTCCACTTGCTTTTGTGTAGGTGGCTCGGAAAAGTAACAGAAGGGACATAAGGCTTGAGTTCCTTGTATAGGAGCAGTGCCTCAAACGGGACATCTTCCGCTTCCTTAACTTTTTCTTCCGTCTCCTCTTTTTCTACTTCTTCACCCTTCAAAGGGAAAGTGGCAACATCATCTTGCTCCGGTTGGCTCGGGAAAGTAATGGGAGGAACATAAGGCTTGAGTTCCTTGTATAGGAGCGGTTCCTCGAAAGGGACATCTTCCGCTTCCTTAACTTTTTCTTCCGTTTCCTCCTTTTCATCTGCAACACTAGAAAAATCATCAGAAAATTCATATCTCTTAACAATCTTACCATAAGAAGGCATGGTGGCAGCTTTATCCCAAAGTTGTTGAATGGATTGCATGATGTTGTTGAATGCTTCCTTCAGTGATGGTGAGACCAGCTGCTCATAGGTATTTATTTCATTGATTGGCCACGGATTGTAAGAATTCATTGCTTGGGTTTGTTCTCTTGCAAAAATCATAGATTTCAATTCCACCATTTGTTCCGTTGCAACAACTAGTTTCATAATAAGTTCATTCATTGCTTCACTATCCTCATCATAAGCGTGTTGCTCATAGAAGTCCATTGTTCCTGAAAAGAAAGAAAAGAAAAATAAAATAAAAAGAAAACAAAATCTAAAAGCTAAAAAAAAGAAAAGAAAAAAAAATTAAACTAAAACTATTAACTAAAACTAAAACTAGAAATAACCAATAAATTCAACTATTCCCTGGCAGCGGCGCCAAAAACTTGATGTGTAAAATCGTGTTATAAAAACCTAACTCGCAAATGCACGAATCGTGAGATAAGTAGAGCGACAAGTAGGGATCGTTCCCAAGAGAGTTTGTTTGATGATTGATTTGATTAAAACTAAATTAAACTAAGAAAGCAATTAACAAGAATATGTGAATGTGATCAAGAGGTGAGAGGACTAGGTCATCAATGCTCCCCAACTATGTTTACTCAATGCTTCGAATTGACTTTGATAAAAGATGTAACTCAAGTTAAGGATTCGTTCTTATCTTATTTATGATTGTTACCGTATGATCCTGGGATGAATCAAGTGTTCTCAATTATAATTTACCCATAGATCAATGGCGCAAACTACAACCGAGAACCCATTAAGTGCAAGAACTAATGAACCAAAACCTAATTGCATAGATCAATGCTAAGATCAGTTTTACCCATTCAATTGAATATTAATTAAGGTTACGTGTAAATCAACACTCCAAACTTAATTGTTAAATTATCAAAACCCTAAATTCATGCCAATGTATGATCATGCATCAACACAAACAAAGAATTGAGACGTAGAATGAATTGAATGAATCAAAACTTAAATTAAGAAAATATAGTCAATTCTAACAAAGAGTATTCATAGAGGTTCACATTGATTCCCTAGTATGGATTAGTTACACATCATGAAAATAACAAGACAAGAGATAGAGGAGATAAAACCCATTGAGGCCTTCAACGACTTCTTCCCATCTTCCATGGTGAGTCTTCTTCGTCTTGCAAACCCTCGATGTGTAAAGATGGATGATGGTGATGGGGGATGGCCCCCTTGGTGGCTTGGGACCTCCCTTGGGTGGTTCTCCAGCTGGTCTCCCGAAATTAGGTTTCAAAGGGGTTTAAATAGGTGTAGATGCAAGGCCATGACCTAAAACAACAAGGAAATCTATTCCCTTTGAGAATACAAGCCTATTTGGAATTCTATTTCTTTCCTAATCCATCCAAATTGATTACTTATTGAAGGAAGATAAGGATTAGATGTATACTTGCTTCCCAAGACTCTCACACATGTCCAAGAAGGTAATATTTCCCGTTTCGACAACTTGCGAAACAAATCCCGAAAGTATTCGTGGATTTTATGACTGACTGATCTGACCTTTGGGCACTAAAATGGACATAACTTCTTCTAGAAAATTCGGATCAACAATCCGTAAATTGGGTTGGAAACTAGACTTCCGGGGCTTCAAATCCATAGGTGGCAGGACACACAGTTCAATCGGAACTGAGAGATATGGGCCCTGCAATATTGATGATCTGCACTGAGACGGCTACCACTGCGAGAGCCAGAGCGGTTCCGCAGCGGTATACACTGTTTTTGCACCGCTTGCATGCCGCTGTGTGGAAATTGACAGCGGTCTTTCATGATGGTTGATGGCCATTTGCATAAAAGTCCCTCAAATCTACCAAAATCACCTTTTTTCTCTGAAATACTTCAAACATATCATTTGGATCCAATAACCTGAAAAATGCTCAAACACACAAATTAAATCCCAAAAGGACTCGAGAAACAAGCAATTAATTGGAGGAATGGGGATCAAAAACATTACAATAAATGACCGATCAACCATCACGATTCTCGATATTGTTTGGAAGAATTAAGAATTTCAAGTAGAATTTATGATTCTAGTTTAGTGATTTTGTGTTTTTGAAGAAAAGAAAAATGATACCATAATTAACAGAGTAATTGACAGGAAAAAAAATGAAAAACCTAAAAAAAAAAAAAAAAAGAACTCAACAAAATACCTTCTTTTTTTCCCAGGTTGGAGATTGGTAGAGAATAGACAAATCACCGGAGAGTTGAGGGAGAGAATGAAAGTCATAGAACTAAGAGATAAAGAGAGAGAGAGAACGAAAGTCTGAGAGTTAGGAGATAGAAGATCGCCATTCATTAGAGGAGAGAGAACAAAGAATTTAAGAGTTTAATTAATAAGGACATTGCATATATAGCCTTTCCCAACATTCACTTTCTAGGAAATAGCCCATTGGGGAAAAAATTGCATATCTAGCCTTTCCTAATGTTTACTCCCTAGGAAATAGCCTCTGTAAGACAATAATGCCCTCCACAATTAAACACTCCAAAATGACTAAATTACCCTCTAGCAATGTGGAAGGATGAAACTGCCATTCTCTTCTTCTCATTCAGTTTATTGAAGAAAACCAAAACATTCAGAGTCATCTTCTCCATCATTCTCCTACAACAAATCCATCGAAGGGTCACTCATTCTTTCCATTTCAAATCCCATCATCCTCACTATTGACCGGAATCCACTGATGTTCAAATCCCATCGTCCTCTCCGCTGGAATCTTGCTCTCGATCGTTATCTTACCAGCGATCAGAATCTTGACAGTGCTGCCACCTCCTTCAATCTAGCTTCACTGTCAAGTTTGAAATCAAGCATACACAGTCAATGTAAGTCTCGATCTCGTTCTTTTATTGTTGTTTAAGTTTGAAACATTTTGGATATAATGAGGGATTGAGGGTTTTGGATTTGTTGACCATGGATTAGGGTTTGTGTATGCAGTATTGTTGGGTGTAATTAAGGTGTTTGATGAAATGCAACATCAAGCTTTTAAGAGGCAGTATTGTTCTAGTTAAGGTGTATGTAGTATTGTTGGGTGCAAAGACATCGTCCTCACTATCACACCTAAATAACTGGAAATGAAACTAAAGCCATTCAACAACACTACTGGTTTGTTTGCACATTTATGGTGTTATACGGTTTACTGAGGAAAAGGTTTAGGGAATTTGTATGTGTTTTTGTGAGGGTTTATTGTGTATGTATATTAGTTTGTGTTAAACACTGTTGAACCAACCTTAACAGGTTTATGTATCCCTCATTTGTGTTCATTGGAAATTTTATTTTGTATGTGTTTTTGTGATGGGTTATGGTGTATGTATATTTGTTTGTATTGATCGCTGCTAAACCAAAACGGGCTTAGGATTAAGGTTTTGGTTGTGTTGGTTGGTTGAACCAAAACTTTCGCTGTTATTGATTTTGATAGTTATTGGCTGCTGTTATTGATTTTGAAAACAGAAGATGAGCTAAACCTGGGAGGAATGTTGTAGGACTGGGAACCATACCTAGGCCTAAAAGAATTGTTCCTAGGCACTTACCTAAACTGAATTACAGTATTGCTGTTATTGAATGAAATCTTTTTTTTTTCAGGGTCTAAGGATACCATGTCTTGGGTGTTAGTTCAGTGCGGTGAGCATTGTAAGGGTAACCGATTAACCGGGCTTATTTTGTTTTCAATACGACTAACAAAAAAAGAAAACAGAGCGTACGATGAATTGGTGGAAACGATATACCTTCGGACAGGGGTTACTAGAGACAAAGTTGAGTTGAAGCTAACTTTGCATGTGAAAATGGATTACATTGTCTGTTATGAGTGACGACAATGTAGAGTTTGTGATTATTCTTAAGGAAAAAGGTTGGGCGGCAATTGATGTTGAATTTGTCAACAAACAAGAATTTTGGCCTCCAGCAAATCCAATCCCATCAACATGTACGGTCTCTTCTGTTAAACCCACCGATAATCCACGGTCTCCAGCGAGTACTCCAAACTATAAATCAGTTAGTGGCAACAATAATCCGCTTGCATCCCAGGCTTCACCCGGATTTACATAAGCAGGTAATGACCAGGCGACGCCAGCATCTACTACCAACCATGTAGTTGTGGATAGTTCCAATAGCATCGATACTTTTGGAAGGTCTGATAGTTCTAAAACCAGTGATACAGAAGATGAGAGTGGTGGTGATGATGATAGTGGGCTAGCGGCAACAGTTCTTGGAACAAAAGAACGAGGGGTGAGTGGAACACCCAACAGTTCTTTACCTTCCATGAACACACGGTGGACAGTATCAGGGTCAGAGCTTTACTCAATTGAAGCCGTTCGATCAGTGGATATGTTTGACAATTCAGCTGACCATGGCCTATTATACAAAGGACAGATGTTCAAGGACAAGCCTAAATTGAAGCAAGCTGTAGGGTCATATGCATTTGTAGAGAGGTTTGAACATAGGATTTCACGATCTTTTAATACAAGATTCACTGCTGAATGTACAGAGAGAAGTTGTGGATGGGTTCTTCGGGTATGGAAGTAGAATAAGGGGTCCTTATTGGCATGTGAAGGCATTCGTTAATGAGCACACATGTGAGAGAAATGACAACTACAACATTGAATTTAAACGTGTAAGTACCGCAGTGATAGGGGATTTGTTTGCAAGAAAATATCGCGATCATGGGCACATCATATGTCCTAAAGATATAGTTTTTAAGATGAGGGTGAAACCTTTTACAGTGTGTTCAATATTAATCTAGACGGGGGGTGAATAGATTTTATTTGATTTTACCCAATTTTCGAGTATGGTCAAGATTACGAAAAATACCCCTAACTAGTCAATATAATATAGCAAGCATAATATGTGCGGAATATTAAATAATACTTGATATTTACATGGAAACCCTCACGGGAAAAACCACGAGTTAGTAAGTGCACCACACTCGAACCTCGAATCCATTAAATGTGATAAAGATTGCAACATAATCCCGGTATATAATCACACACCTACCTAATCCCGGTATAAGTGAACCTAGTCCAATTGCTTGTGATTTAAGCAACCTAATCCCGGAAGCAACACAAGACTTACTTCTCAATGAAGAGATAATATGGCCTATGTGAATATGTATGAATATTCAAAATGAACAAAGAGCTAGGGAACCCTATATGCTTATCTAGGATGAAAATATGGTAGTTAAAAACAATCCTAGATATGAATAGCTAGATGACATGTCATAAAGCTTAGCTAAACATAGATTATGAAAACCTAGAAAGCTATCACAATACAACACTCAATCAAACAACACACAAATCTCTATCTTGTATATATAATATGTCCTAAAATCATACAAGTAATAAAAAGAGATTTCTTGGAGAGCAAGACACTAAGATTAGATGAAATTAGTGAAGAACTTACCAAGCAAGGTGTATTGTAGAAGACCCATGTATGAATGCATCCTATATAGTTATAGATGATGCTAGATGAACTTTAAATGCACATGGAAAATGATTTGAGTGATCAAAGAAGATGAAAGATGATTTCTTTGGTAAATTTCTCTCTTTAAAAAAGCTCTCAATGAAAAATAAGATATTTTGAGAGTTGTAGATGACCTAGAACACAAAGTGGTGTATTTATAGGTGTCCAACGAAACTGCAACATTTTGGGCACGCGTCTCGTTTGTCGGACTGAACCGCGGCAGAGAGACAAAAGTCTTTGTCGCTTGCACGCCGTGGTTGTTCCAACCGCGGCAGTGCACTGCTTCTCACATAAGAACAATGCAATAAGTGCAAGTGTGTGAGTGAAGACAATGCATCCTAATACTTAACATGTTATGGCATTTAACAAGCTAAATGCAATTAAATAATCATGCAAGAAGAGAGATTAATGAACACAATTAATAACACACAACGTACAAGAATAAGAATTATGCATGAGTTGTGAGTGTGTGCAACTATATATCTTTAAAGCAAGTAAGCACTTAGAAATATACCTTTGGTGCTTCTTCTCTGGAGGATTTGAGAGAGCCTTGGTTGTGCAAAGCACCAACCATTAGAAGCCTAAAGCTACCCTTACAACAAGCCCCAAATTGTGGTTTGTTCACGAAATAAGCCAATCAAACTTACAAACTCCCCTTTTGGCTATTTTATGACAAAATCACCACTCACATTGATCCTCATAACAAATAGAAACTAAAAGGATTTTCTACATTACAAAGAGATAAATAATAAATAAATAAATAAAAATCTTCAAGTCTTCAATCTCTTGTAGAACAACCAATCCTTCAAAACAAGGTTTCTATACTTCCCAATACAAGCAAAATGTGAGATGATCAAGAGAAAATAAACCAAGCATTTGCATTTAAAGAAATTAAGCACAACATCATGCAATGAATGAATGTGTAATGCAATGCTCCCCCTCAACGGGTTACTCCCCCTTAATATGCAATCTCCCCAACATGCGAATTTTCTATTCTAATTAGCATTCTCACTTACCACTACTACTCCCCCTTTTTGTCATGAGATAGGCAAAGGAGTATCCCACATACGGGTCATTTGTAGCGAAGAAAGATGGTAGCATACAAGTCATTTGCATAATCATATAAGACACTTTATGCAACTCGATTAAAAGGAGAGATACAAGGAGATTTATTTTATTGAAAATGTGTGAGATAAAATGCTTTGCAAGCAAGACATATTGCATTTAAGTCCAAAAATCAATGGTATTTGGCAAAGCAAATGACAAAGGTTTCCTTTAACGAATTCAAACAAATTACACCATTTGTCATGAGTAAAGCAAGGATATAGAAAAATTATTGAATTCAATTTTAGAGAATTATATTCAACCTTATAAGCGAAACATGGCATGAGCGACTTTGCAACTTATTTGATTTTTCCGGGTATAAAACCCGTATGACAGTAGCCATGTTCAACAAATAAAGAGAGAGAGACATTAGATTTTAAAATCCTTAGGATGGATACAAGATCGTTCATTCATTTGAGTCTCATTAGCTTTTCACACATTGTTTTGCATTTTAAGAATTGCAATCATCAATTCATGCTTTTTCATTTGAGCATGTTATTTAGAATCATCATGTCATGGAGATCATTATAGGTCATTCAAAGAGTACTTCCTATGAATATCTCCTAGTCCAAAAATGCATGTTTGAACATAAATAAGACATGGATTACAATCAAAGCATGGTTCACACTTATTGATATAAAAACATATAAAAATATGTGCAACCAAGATACTCAAGCAATTAATAAAGAAGTATAAAAAATTTCAAATTTTTGCATGCAACAAGTATACAATTGCTCTCTTTACTTGAGTTCCCCATATGGGGTTAATTACCAAAACACATCACTCCACAAGACACATCTCACCAAAAGTCCCTTCTTTCTCTTAGGGGAAGCCCAAAGCTAGCTATCTTATATATAAGGAAGATGACATCGAATAGGCTTTGAACCCTCTACTAAACATTTCATGCGATGGCTAACTACCTCAGGAATTGGCCTTGACACTAGCATTTCGGCCTAACGTCAAGAGCTGCTCGATCTTTGGTTAGAAGATCTCCCTTACCCTCCGCTCTCCTGCTGCAGTAGGGATTTCCACTCTTTTGTCCGACAATTCTGGTTTTGAACTACCGCATACTTGTTTCATAGCTTTCAACTTTCTAGAAGATGTATCACTTGAAGGAACACTATATGAACCAAAGGGATTCACAAAGCTCGAAGATGTATCACGAACCTTGGGGCTGGTTTCGAAGGTTCTTTCTTACTCTTACCTCGAAGACTAGAATTGGGGATCGTTCCTGCTCAGAGGTAGTTTTTTTATTTAAAAGAAAAAGCAGCACTTCAGATGCAACAAGACCTTGATCTCCGTCAAGAATGGATCGAACTAATCCATTGACACAAATAGTTCATGGGAGAAAATTGAGTTATTTGGGCCCTGGAGGATTGACAAGATGATCTACTAAGTATTTTAAATCGAGTAGCATCTAAGGGTTTAGTAAATAAGTCCGCAAGTTGATCTTAGTACCTACATGTTCAAGTACTATGCATTTATTTTCAACAAGCTCTCTAATGAATTGATGTCGGATGTCAATATGCTTAGTCCTAAAATGTTGCACTGGATTCTTAAAAATGTTAATGGCACTCATATTATCACAAAAGATGGTTAGAGTACCTTAATTGAATCCGTAGTCGACTAGCATTTGCTTCATTCAAAGGAGTTGTGTGCATCCATTCCCCGTGGCTATTTACTCGGCTTCAGCCGTGGACAAGGAAATTGAGTTTTGCTTCTTGCAAAACCAAGACACCAAATTGTTCCTTAAGAAGAAGCAACCGCCCGATGTGCTCTTCCTATCATCGCAATTTCCTGCCCAATCCGCATCACTAAAGCCTACAAGACTAGCATTAGTGTCAAAAGAGTACCAAATCCCATAATTGGATGTCCAATTCACATAGCGAATGATTCTCTTTACAGAAGAGAGATGAGACTCCTTAGGATTCGCTTGGTACCTAGCACACACACCCACACTAAAAGATATACCGGGCCTACTTGCGGTCAAATAAAGCAAGCTTCCAATCATGCCTCGATATAGAGTTTGTTCCACACTTTTACCACTAGCATCCTTGCTAAGCTTCAAAGTGGTATTTATGGGTGTATCACAATGTTTGGCATTTTCAAGACCAAACTTCTTCACTAGGTTTTTGGCATATTTAGCTTGGGTTATAAAAATACTATCATTTAATTGCCTAATTTGTAAACCTAGGAAGTAACTTAGCTCACCAACAAGACTTATCTCAAACTCATGAGACATCACATCAACAAATTGTTGGACTTTGGTGTTGTTGGTGGAGCCAAACACTATATCATCAACATATATTTGAGTTATAAAGAGCTCATCATTGTCTTTCTTGATGAATAGAGTCTTGTCAACACTACCCCTTGTATAGTTATTGTCAACAAGATATTGAGTGAGGCGCTCATACCAAGCCCTCGGTGCTTGTTTCAACCCATATAGAGCCTTTTTGAGGCGATAGACATGGTTGTGGTGGTGTGCATTCACAAACCCCTTGTGTTGTTCAACAAACACTTCCTCTTGCAAGAAGTCATTGAGGAAGGCACTCTTCACGTCCATTTGGTGCAATTTGAACTTGTGCACACAAGTCAATACCCTTAATTTGAGAGTACCTTTGTGCAACAAGTCTAGCCTTATTACGCACTATGTTGCCATCCTCATTGGATTTGTTCCTATATATCCATTTAGTGCCTATGATATTAGTGTTCTTAGGCCTAGGAATTAGAGTCCAAACCTCATTCCTTTCGAATTGGTTTAGCTCTTCTTGCATGGCAAGAACCCAAAATTCATCATTCAAGGCTTTATCAACCTTTTTGGGTTCTATTTGAGAGGTGTAGCATGTGTAGTTAATAAGATTAGCTATTTGGCGTCTAGTCCTCACACCCTAATTCACTTCTCCAATAATGTCATATTTATCATGGAGTTTCCTAACCCATGGAGCGGGTTCTTTAGAGTTCAAGAGAGGAACTCTATCAAGAGGTTGAGTGTCCTCTTTATCAAGGTTAGACGTCCCAACATTAGGAGTCTCTACAACCTTCTCCAAGGGAGAGTCATCATCTATAGCAACCTCCTCCTCATGGTCATTAAACTTGAGCCTTGTATCATCAATGACAACATTGGATGATTCCATGACGGTTAGAGTTTTCAAGTTGAAAACTCTATAGGCTCTACTATTCAAGGCATAGCCAATAAAGATACCCTCATCACTCTTAGCATCAAACTTGCCAAGTTGATCTCGGTCATTTAAAATGTAGCATTTGCTTCCAAAAGAGTGTAAGTAGCTAACATTTGGCTTCCTACCTTTCCATAACTCATAGGAGGTTTGCTTAGTACCGGGCCTTAGGAAAACTCTATTTCCTATATAGCAAGCCGTATTAACTGTTTCGGCCCATAGGTTCCTAGGGAAATTGTTGCTAAGCAACATCACACATGCCATCTCTTGAAGGACCCTATTCTTCCTTTCAACAACTCCATTTTGTTGAGGTGTCCTAGGAGTCGAAAACTCATGGGAAATGCCTAAGCTATTGCAATAGCTTTCAAAGTAGGCATTCTCAAACTCTCTCCCAAGGTCACTTCTAATCCATTTAATGTTCTTAATGTTTGAGTTGTACGAAGCATTTTAAACTTGTCAAAAGTTTCGGATTTTTCTCTAAAGAAATATGTCCATGTGAACCTAGAGAAATCATCTATACAAACAAAAATGTATCTCTTTCCACCTAAACTCTCAGTTTGCATGGGACCCATAAGATCCATATGGAGAAGCTCTAGGGGCTCCTTGCTGGAGAGATAGTTGCCCTTTTTGTGCATGCTTTTGGTTTCTTTCCCTTGTTGGCAAGGTCCACAAACACCATTGGCTTTCTTCCCAAGCTTGGGAAGGCCTCGCACAACATTGAACTTATCTAAGATTCGTAAATCTCAAATTATGCATTTAACAAGCTAGATGCAATTAAATAATCATGCAAGAAGAGAGATTAATGAACACACTTAAAAACACACAACATACAAGAATAAGAATTATGCATGAGTTGTGAGTGTGTGCAACTATATCTCTTCAAAGCAAGTAAGCACTTAGAAATATACCTTTGGTGCTTCTTCTCTGGAGGACTTGAGAGGGCCTTGGTTGTGCAAAGCAAAGCACCAACCATTAGAAACCTAAGAAGGGTGTATTCAATTAGGATTCTTGAAGACATTTAAAGACATTTGTTAAGTGACAGATTTTCATGGATTTCTACGGACTTTTATAAATCCACGTGGATTTTCATAGATTTGTTTAGACATCTATCTCAGACTTTTATGGATTTGTTTAGACATTTATCTCAGACTTTTATAGATTTATTTAGACATCCATGGACTTTCATGGATTTATTATCTCTAACTTCTATTATAAATGGAGAATTATACCACTATATGATCCATTAATACAATTTGCAGTATTAACAACAATCTCTGCTTTCTTCAGTTTCTCTTCTATTACTTTTCACCTCCTTAATTAGCTATTTCCCTTTCTGGTTCTCCATTTGGACTTTGCTTATGGCTTCCTTATAGGTTTTTTTTTTTTTTTTTGGTCATGTATTATGTTTCAATAAGACAAACGTATCACGTTATCTATATATTAATTTAATAACATACGTCTATGCATCCATTTATGAATTTAATTAAAAACCATTATTTTTAAGCAAATAAATGTCTGGTAGAGAAACCCGTGTCCACATCACTAGTGGAATGAAGGTGAAAGCTGATAGAGACGAGTCTTCTCCATATGCTGCCATGCTTGCAGCTCAAGATGTTTCCAGCAGATGCAAGGAGCTTGGAATCACTGCTATCTTCAACTAAAAATCATTCACGTTCTGTTCTCTTTTCCCTTTAATTAATATTATCAATTAAACAACTACATGTCACACCAGCTATTGCACATTACATATATCTTAAACGAAAAATTTTAGATAGTAGAGAAAAGTAGAAGATATAGCAATGGCATAGTCCAGGATCAATAAAGCACATAATTAAAAATTGTATAACCAAGTTAATTATGGTGATGACATGTCCTTTACGCCGATTTTTACCTATAACAATATCCCCTTAAATATTTGAGCCGACTGTCCTGAGTCAGGTTTTCTCGGGGCAAATATTTAACTCCGTATACTTCCCTTTGTTATGACTTGTCTTTGTTCGTCGTTTTCTGCATAATGTATCCTCATTTGATTCGAAGCATTAAATGACGTGTCTTAATTACATCTGCACGCATTCGATTTGCCACTCATTTCAGAAATCTCTTGATGGTGACGCTCCCGCTCTTCGACGGCTCAAGGTGTTCTTTGGTTGCCACCTGTCTTCTTCTGTTTGGCTGTGGTACAATGCATTTATTAGACATAACCTCTCTGCCTGCCCGTGCGCCACCCACGTCATAGCCCACGTCCCTTTGTTTTCCCGCTTCTCCGCGTTTCACCTAGGGTTTCGGTTTTTTTGAAATCAATGTCTCGCCTATATATATTGGCTTGCACTTTATTTTCACACTTCTATTCTTTCTCCACCATCTTCGTATTTCTTCGAGAGAGGTTCACTTGCATCTGTTTATTTTTCTGGGTATTTCTGGGTATTTTGTTCCGTTCTTTGACTCGTTTCCAACTCGTTTTCTTAGTCTTGCTTTGCCGAGATAACCAGCTTCAGCCTCCAGACTTCTTCTTGAAGACTCTTCCTCTATAATCCGCATAACTTCATTTCTCCGATATATCAAGGTTAGTTCTCATGGATTCTGCGGCTAGGTACCGTCTTTTTACTGTTGGTATGATTGCTATTGAACGAAATGATGCTCTTACTGCATCGGTTGTCCACAGGTTACTAGAGGAGCCTCTCTTCGATCAACCGCGTTTCACTAACGCCGACGTTTCTGGGATTTACCGTGACAACCCTGCTACTTCCGGAGTTCCTCCCATTCCCGAAGTTCGTCCTGTTTCTTCTGGTTCTGCAACCCCCGAGTCTTACCATCCTGAGGAGTCTTACCATCCCGAGGAGTCTTACCATCCCGAGGAATCTTATCACCCCGAGGTTCAGTCGGATTCATCTTCCTCTAGCCCTAGTTCCATTCGGCCGTGGTGGAGGTGAATGGGGAAGCATGGTAGCAAACGCAGGGTGTACAAGGACTCCCGTTCGCTAGAGAGTCGTATCGGGACTCAGAGATTGAATGAGAGCGACATGGAGGAGGAGCATCAGGCAGCTCGCCTCGTTTTTTCCCTCGATCAACCATGCGCTTACGTTGTTGAGCCGAACGTGGTTGGTCCCTTCGAAGCCAGCAAATACATAGGTCGATTTGACCTGGATACCGACCACGTTCAGTTGAGCCCGATTGACGGTCGCGCGGCATGGAACCCCCCGCCGGGCATGGTGGTTGTTTATGGGGCAATGCTTTCTTGTGGCATGACCCTTCAACTCCAGCCTTTCATTACTTGGTTTCTTGCAGAAGCCCAACTCGCCCCTGCTCAATTGACCCTGAATAGTTATAGGATCTTAATGTGCCTGTGGCACATGTGGCACCGAATGAAGCAGCCACCTCCTACTCCTCGTGAGATCAGGCACTTCTATTCATTGAGGCCGCTGGGCAAGTCGGGAATTTTTTTTCTTTACTCGACTAAGCCCGAGCATTGGATTCCTAAGGACGTGGAGGTCCGCGGCCAAGTAGAGTCGACCACTGATGAGAAGATGTAGGGTTTTGTCTGGGGCTTTCCTTCTTCTAACAAATTTTGGAAGAACAGCTGGTTCTTTGTCGGCGGTGATTGGGGCCAATCGGTTTCTTTTGACCTTGATGAGGCTCAAGTGATGTACAAGGTCCCTCGGTATTTTTGCTCGCCTGAGAACTGGAATCGAGCGACTCCCACTTATACCGAAAGCGAGCTTGTGGCTCTAACCCGAGCTGCGGTGCGGCCTTTGGCAAAAAGAGGCAAGCCGTTGTAGGGAAAAATACCAAGAAGTACACGCAGTGGAAGCGAGACTAAAAATAGATATAGTGACTTTTAAAAATTTTTCCTTTTATGAACCTTAAACCCTTTAATCAATTAAACATATATATTATCTAACAAAAGAATAATACCTTTTGTCGCGTGATCCGATTGACTTACGTCGATGGTAATCCGCAAGATCTTCAATCCTAGCACGAACGTGGATCACCTAGGAGCGTGGTCTCCCTTTACTTTGAATTGCAAACCTATGAATGGACAAACAAACTTTTCTTTTCTTTGTTAGTCACAAAAACAATCAAAAGAATGACTAAGATTATTCCGGTCACTTTTGAGTTCTCAATCTAGTGATCGAAACTCGCGTGAACCTAAATCGATGTTGTACACACAAGCTTATTGATGAACAAGCAATTAGTGTACCATCAAAGAATAATCTAACACTCTTTTGTGTTTTAGTAGAATAATAATCTCTCTATGAATTTAGAAGAAGAAGAAAATAGAATCTCAAGCACCAAACCTTAAGTGGCCGAATTCTATAAGTATGAATATATAGGTGGCCAAAATTTTCTTTCCTTCTTTTTTTTTAGGGTGGCCGAATTCTTCTCTACTAAAGGGACTAGGGTTGCCGCAATACACATAATCAAAAAGAGTTTGTGTTGCACCCTAATTCCTATCTAGTTTAAGACTTCAAAACCCTAATTCAATTCATAAATCTTTTATTCTTTTATTTTGACTAAATAAAAAGACTTCTTATTTGATTAAATAAATAAAACTAATTATTTATTTCCTTATCAAACAAGTCTTTTACTTTTACTTTTAGGAAATATATTTCCTGATCAGAAAAGATTTGTTTCTCAATTAAACAATTAATTAATAAATTAATTAATTCTTATTTAATTAAAACAATGAAACAAAATAGTATATTAGGTTAAAATTAACCCTTGCCGCCCCACTTAGAATAAATGGGCCAAATATTATTTTCTTATTTCATTTAATCCATTGGACTTTAAATGAAAAGCCCACATGTGAACCAGATCCATTCTTACTAAAAGAAACAAGCCCACATGCCTTTCATTAATATATTAATATAATTGAGTAGCCCATTACTAAAATAATGTGCAAATTATATTCTTAATATATTAAATGCAATTCTAGATGGACCCTTAAATTGGTCCGGTAGAATATATCAAGTGATCCATGCAAGTCCGTGTGGATTGGGGATCTTGGCGGGCCATATAAATTTAAGCTTCAATAGACATAACCTAATCACAATCAACAAATGATTCACTTAGGTCCAATCCATTAATTTTAACTCATTCCACTAAAGAGCTAAAACTGAACTCTTAAATAAAGATAGAAAAGGAAGATGTTCCTCATTCATACCCTAGACAATCATATTGGAGATAGTATATCCTCGTGATTAATATCAGTAATCGCTAAGAGTTCATAGACCGCCTATAACTCTCAAAGTTACCATATTTACTCATATGACCACGTTTTGAACTTGGATATTTTGACTTGTCCAGAAGCCCTGTTTTTAATAGACACTATCGAAAACTGAACGTTGAGATTTAATATCCAATTACCTCAAAACATCCATATGATGATATTATACTCTCATTTGATAAATGGAGCCACGATGTCCATATCTATAAATGAAGTCCTCTATCGATTAACAAATGAATATCACCAAACTATCGAGGATAGACTATGCGATATAATCATACTCATTGATAACTCAAATGATATCACTTGCAACCATAAGTCCATCATTTATCTCAGGATTAAGATAGACTCTCCGATTGTCCTGATAATGAAAAGACTATTATCTATTGACGGTTCTAGATAAAGATTTTCATTGTGATCCAGTTCAATGCACCCAGTGCACTAGATCCTTTTACTCGAAGACACTCCGATGATTTTAGACTCATCATATCTCATTTGATCCCACTCAAATGCTAGCAAAAGAATTCTACAAATTTAACAAGATAAAGGTGCACAACAAGAATAATTGATATTCATGATAGTCAAAAACCGTTATGAAAGGGTTTTGATGACGATTTTGTATGCGTTGTTAAAGGCAGTGTAATAAAAAGTTTATCACGGTTTTTTGGTTTATGACGGATTTTAAAAACTGTCATAAATCAATAATAGTTTTTGTCCATGATATATTCTCGACGATTTACAAACGTTATTATTTTATAATGCCGTAAAACCAACATTGACAATTGACTTCCAAATGCCTATTAAGAAGAGATTATATATTTATATTTATATTTATTTATTACGAGGAGATCCGGCTTTATTTTTGGTAAATTTATAATAGTAAGAATCTCATTTATTAGGAAAGTAAGTGATTCTATGAATCAAATTAATTCTCTTACTTTTTGAACCACAATCAATGCTTAATTCCTTAATTATTTGATTGTACTGATTTTGTGTAATTTATTACTTTCCTGTCATTAGAATCACATAAATATTTTTTTTCTATATCTGCACATTTTGTATAAATTTTCAATTGCAATATCAATGAAATAAAATCGATACTCTTTTATTACTTGGCCTTTGTAAAGTTAAAAAAAATAAAAAATAAAAAATAAAAACGAACATCATAATCAAAATATACAAAACTCTATCACAAAAATTAACCCTAAAATACAAACTACTCTACTCAAAAACTATTTAAAAGTATGTATAAATTTTCTTTGTTCATCTTCCCCGAGGCTTCCTTTTGAGTATACAGCTGCATAGTATGAGAAACAACATGAGTAAGATTTGAATAATGATTTATTGACAAAAAAAAAAAAAAAAACTCAAACTATATTATAACATCAAATCACAATTAAAACTTATTTTAATGATAAAAGAATGAGATAAATAAAAGGAGACCGAAACAAAATATTAACGAACCTCTTGTTCATGTTGTTATCAACTTTCTCGTTGAAAATAGAGAACATGATCTTCTATTTTCCATAAACATTAAACATTCATGTTCAAAACACAAAAAGTGTGTTGAAGAAATTCATTGTTCTCTACCAGAGACTATAACAAATTCACAATTGATACATAAGAAAATAACCGATAAAAAAATAAATAAATACATTTAAAAAAAAAATTAAGCACTCACCATGGCAAGAGTTCTTATTTTTATTTTCTTTTTGTGTAAAAAAAGAAGAATGCGAGTGAGAGATGAGAGAAAAAAAAAAGTGGGAGGGGGGAGAAAGTGACGGCTATGGTGAGAAAGTGGGGAGATATATATCTTTTAAAATATGTATGATATTAACCTAAATATATAACGTGGACAAACCTATGATATTAACTTGTGTCCACTTATTTCAATGACATATATAAAAAAAGTTATACCAAATAAAGTAATTAAAAAATATCAAAATGACATATTGATTGTTAAAAGAAAAATAGACAGATTTTTTTATAAAAAAAAAAAAAAATCATCTTTTTTTAATTTAATTTGTTGTAATATTTCAATCTAATTTATTAATATTTCACTACAAAAAAGAGATTGTATGACTACTTGTACTTTGTTGATTTTATTTTATATCGTAAAGTATTACGCGATACAAATTTGAGAGATTAAGAATTTAAAATTATTGTTTAGTATAATTCTACAAATAAAAGAAACATCTTTCTTTATCACACTAAAAAATAATGTGATTATTACGCATAAAAAAATATGATAAGTTGATCATCGTTAATTAAATTCGTGATAACTTGATCACGGTTATGATAATGTGTGACAACTTGATCACGGTTATGAAAATGTGTGATAACTTGATCATGGTTAATAAAAATTGTGATCCAATTATGACATATTTAAAAGACTGTGATACTTTTATGTCGGTTTTAAAGTACGTCATTAACATACGACAGATTAAAAAAACTATTATAACTTGATCACAGCTAATAAAAACCGTGATAAAATTGCGTGATAAAAGCCTATTTTTCTTGTAGTGGTGCCCAACCTTTAACTTAAGTTGTGAACATTATTCAAGACTAACTAAAGAATTGTGTCTACCACATACATATCTAGATGTACGAACAATTCTTCTTTTCCCATAGTCTTTAGACCTTATGATTATTTACTTTGACAATTATAATATTAAACTATAAATGCTATACGATTTGTTAAACCAGAAATCACTTTATTAATATGAAGAAGATTGTTAATTACAACATTACACTCTTGCTATTGAGCATAATCCTAACAATCTCCCACTTGCGCTATAGCAAATGTGTCATATCTCTCAAGCCCATGTTCTCTAGATGCCCATCGAAACTCTTCTGAGGTAGAGCCTTTGTGAAGGGATCCGCTAGATTTTCTGCTGACGCGATTTTGGTAATCGTCACGTCACCTCTTTGAACAATCTCCCTTAAAAGATGATACTTTCTTTCAATGTGTTTACCACTCTTGTGACTTCTTGGTTCTTTCGAATTAGCCACTGCTCCACTGTTGTCACAGTAGATAGTGATCTGCTTATTCCCACTTCCAAGTCATTCAAGAATTGGCGGAGCCAAATAGCCTCTTTGGCAGCCTCGCATGCAGCAACATACTCAGCTTCCATGGTGGAATCAGCAATACAAGATTGCTTGATACTCCTCCATATAACTGCTCCTCCTCCAATAGTAAACACAGCCCCTGATGTGGATTTTCTGGAGTTAGAATCTGATTGGAAATCAGAATCTGTATACCCAACGGGAACCAAATCCCCTCAAGAGTATATAAGCATATTATCTCTCGTTCTCTTGAGATACTTGAAAATATGCTTGACTGCTGTCCAGTGATCAGGACCAGGTTTCGATTGAAACCTGCTAACTATGCCAACAGCAAAACAAATATCTGGTATAGTACAGAGCATTGCATACATGAGACTTCCAACTGCCGAGGCATATGGAACTCTACTCATGAATTGCTCTTCATGCTCATTCTTAGGAACTTGTTCCTTAGAAAGCTTGATTCCATGTCTGAAAGGTAACATACCTTTCTTGGAATCCTGCATGGAAAACCTAGACAAGATCTTGTCTATGTATGAAGCTTGGGATAATGCAATCGTTCTATTCTTTCTATCCCTTATTACTTGGATACCTAGAATAAAACTTGCTTCTCCTAAGTCCTTCATATCAAATTGTTTTGCTAACCATTCTTTTACTGATGTCAATACACCTACATCGTTTCCAATGAGTAGTATATCATCAACATAAAGAATCAGGAAAACCAACTTGTCGCCTTTAATCCTTTTGTATACACAAGGTTCGTCAGGATTCTGAATAAATCCAAAACCTTTGACAGCTTGATCGAACCTTATGTTCCAGGATCTGGATGCTTGCTTTAATCCATATATGGATTTCTGCAACTTGCATACCTTATCTATTTGGCCCTTTTCAATAAATCCCTCTGGTTGCATCATGTAGATGCTTTCATCAAGACTTCCATTAAGGAAAGCTGTCTTGACGTCCATTTGCCAAATCTCTAGATCTAAAGATGCTGCAATGGATAAGAATATCCTAATGGATTTAAGCATGGCCACAAGAGAGAAGGTTTCCTCGTAATCGATACCTTCTTTCTGTGTATACCCTTTAGCTACCAATCTAGCTTTAAAGGTTTCCACCTTTCCATCCATACCTCTTTTCCTCTTGTATACCCACTTGCACCCAATGGGTTTTATCCCTTTAGGCAAGTCTACAAGGGACCAGACTTTGTTATCGAACATAGATTCAATCTCGGATTGCATTGCCTTTTGCCAATGGCGACTATCAACATCCTCCATAGCTTCCTTGTACGTATAGGGATCATCGTCGTCCCGGAAGATTCTCCACTGATTCTCCCAGACCGATGTATCTTTCGGGTTGTGTTCTAACCCTCCCACTACGACGAGGAATGGTAGGTTGTTGATCTTGTGTTGGATCGGAACTTACAATTGGGTTAGGTTGTGTAACCTCTCGTGGAATTGTATCTCCTGACATCTCATTCAGGACAATTCTACTTCTAGGCACAAAATCATTCATATAGTCCTTTTCCAGAAATTTAGCATTTGTCGAAACAAATACTTTAAGATCTGAAGGACTATAGAAATAATATCCTTTAGTTTCTTTTGGATACCCTACAAATATACATGTTTCTGAACGGGACTCCATCTTTTCTGTCTTTCCTTTTAACACATGCGCAGGACAACCAAATATCCTTAAGTGTTGTAAACTAGGCTTGCGCCTAGTCCACAACTCATGTAGTGTTTTGGGAACAGACTTAGATGGTACATCGTTTAGAATGTATATAGCAGTTTGTAAAGCATATCCCCAAAAAGAAATAGGAAGCGTTGAATAACTCAACATAGACCTAACCATATCCAAAAGAGTTCTATTTCTCCTTTCTGCTACCCCATTCTGTTGAGGTGTACCTGGTGCAGAAAACTGAGAAACTATCCCATTATCAATAAGATATTGCTGAAACTCACCAGATAGATATTCTCCACCACGATCAGATCTCAAGATTTTTATGTGTTTCTCAAGCTGATTTTCCACTTCAGCTTTGAATGCTTTGAACATGCCAAAAGCATCCGACTTATGTCGCATGAGATACACATAACCAAATCTCGAGTAATCATCTGTGAAGGTGATGAAGTACTCATATCCACCTCTAGCTTGAATGCTCATAGGTCCACATACATCAGTGTGTATCAATCCTAAACATTCAGTGGCTCTTGCACCTTTGGCAGAGAACGTCCTTTTGGTCATTTTACCTTCCAAACAAGATTCACAAGTTGGTAGATCATCAACCTTTAAGTCACTCAAAGGTCCGTCACATACCAATCTTTTAATCCTATTAAGGTTAATATGACCTAAGCGTAAATGCCAAAGGTAGGTTTCATCTGTTGATAATTTTACTCTTTTATGATTAGGTTCCGTTATTTCTGTGTCTAACGAGTGAGAGATATTTCTATGCAAAAAGTATAGACCGTTCTCCAATGTACCTTGGCAAATAATTTTGTCATTCTTACTAATAATAAAAACTTTATTAAAAGTAACTGAATATCCAAATTTATTTAAACAAGAAACTGAAATTAAATTCCTCTTGAATTGAGGTACATAATAAACGTCTATTAAATCTAAATGCCTTCTAGAATCCAAATAAACTCTAATATCTCCCACTGCACTTGCAGACAATAACGTTCCGTTGCCCATGCACAAATTGATTTCATTCTTACTCAGCCTTCTCCTTTCTTGGAACCCCTGCAAGGAATAACAAACATGATTAGTGGCTCCTGAGTCTATGATCCAAGAATCTATAGAATCAGCCAAAAAACATGTTTCAAGATAATTCACATTACCTTCTTCCTTCTTATTCTGGGACTTTGGGCAATTTCTCTTCCAATGTCCCTTTTCACCACAAAGGAAGCATTTCCCTTTGATCTTGGTTACTTTCTTAGTCTCTTTCTTGGTAGGCCCAAGTTGCTTTTTCTTCTGTTGTTTCTTGACCTTTTGACGGGCCTTAACAGTAGCAACTTTACCAACCATATGAATCTCTTGACCCTTGCCTTTCACAAGGATCTTTTCAGCACTTTGAACATCTTGCATCAGGCCTTGTAAGGTGTATTCCTTTTTGTTCAAAGTGTAGTCCAATTTGAACTGATCAAAGGAATCTGACAATGAATTGACAACCATATCAATCTTTGTCTCACCATCTATCTCAGCGCCATGCAGTTCAGCAATGTTGAGATGTGCTATGACTTTCATCATGTGATCCTTCACAGCCTGTCCAGGCTTCATCCTAAGATTCATAAAAGCAGTCACTGCCTCTCTCTTAGTCGACCTAGACTTCATAGCAAACATCTCCTCTAGAGACATCATTATATCAGCAGCGGACTCCATACCTTCATGCTGCTGTTGCAACACGTCGGAGATAGTGGCCATAATGTAACATTTTGCCATATCATCTGAAGTCTTCCACTGCTCATACTCATCTCTATACATTATGCTAGATTCATTATTAGGAGCAGGTGGTTTAGGAGTAGTTAGAACAAATTTATGTTTTTCACTTTGCAGCAACAACCCAATTTTCCTTTTCCATGTGACATAATTATCTCCAGTTAAAGTGTTGTCTTTCAAGATGTTTACAAGTGATGGGGTCATGATTTCTGAATAAAACAAAACATATATATATAAGTAAATAATCATGATAAAGCACTTTTAAATATTTATCTTGAATTAAATAAATAACTCAATCATAAAATTCAACGGTGATCTAACACCCATAAATGTTACGCCTCCTTTGGGAGTTCGCACCATTTACTAGTTAGACTAGGTCCCACCTAATTGTTAACATAACAACCAGCGTTTTCAATTTTAGCCTTGCAATTTTACTGACAAGAACTCTTGGGAGGATATCAATAAAATTACATTGAGTGTCTTACCAAGATATCGACCCTCAATTTTCTCTCACGAAAATCCCTCCTTGGGGAGTAGATCTCGTTTGAGTCCATTGTCTAGTCTATCCTTGTAAGGAAGTATGTTGCCAAATTCCATTCATGGACGCCCCTTGGGGGGATTACCAATAAATAATTAAGCTCAACTAACCTTGGAGGCCATAGGTGTTACAAAAACACCTTCTCCCACTCAATTATTTAAGGCGTGTGATTAAATCCCATAGAATGATTTACCAAGTTATCTAGATGCCAATTTAGATACCTAAATCATTCAATGCATGTTCATACCAAAAGAGATATATGAGTGGCACTCCTATTCTATATGTCATGTTATCATACAATAACAAATATTGTAATATTTAAGCATAAATTAAATAGCAACAATTTTGGCCCATCCTAGAAAAACAAGTAAATTACAATTGTTTAGGAATACAAATTCTTCAAGTGGCCCATCAACCATACGCTCATCCTTTGGCCCAACCCCATGGGCGTGCACAACCCACAACCCCACAAAGGGGCTGCTGTGTGCAGCCCATGAAGACTCCCAAGGCTGCCGTGCGTAGCCCACCAAGCTTGGGCTTGCCATGCGCAGCCCAATCCACTCCTAGGGTGCGCACGGTGCTCGTTCTCGGTTCCGGTTGCTTCGTTTTTCTTCGTGTCTTCGAATCTTCAACACCTAAATATATTACGGCAGTATTTAAACAAATAAAATACTGCAGTATTTTTTATTTATTTTTTTTAATCACTGCAGTACTTTTTACAAACAAAAACAGCACATAATAAAAATAAAAAAAACTGCAGTAGTATAATAAAAAATACTGCACCTATATATAAAAAAAATAATAAAACCTAGCAACTACCAAGAAGGAATTATGGCGATGATAGACCACCCTTCTTGTTCCAATTCCATAACAAAAATTACATTGAAAATCTAGGACCAAAATCGAGCAATAACAATCCACATAAACATATATAAATCCATACATCCACATGTAATTATATATTCGAATACCTAGAGTGCCATCTCTTTCTAAACATGCATAATCACAATAAAAAGAAATAGAACCACGTATATATACGTTAATTAATTAAAAGGGTTCAACCTAGGCTCTGATACCAATTGTAGGGAAAAATACCAAGAAGTACACGCAGCGGAAGCGAGACTAAAAATAGATTTAGTGACTTTTAAAAATTTTTCCTTTTATGAACCTTAAACCCTTTAATCAATTAAACATATATATTATCTAACAAAAGAATAATACCTTTTGTCGCGTGATCCGATTGACTTACGTCGATGGTAATCCGCAAGATCTTCAATCCTAGCACGAACGTGGATCACCTAAGAGCGTGGTCTCCCTTTTCTTTGAATTGCAAACCTGTGAATGGACAAACAAACTTTTCTTTTCTTTGTTAGTCACAAAAACAATCAAAAGAATGACTAAGATTATTCCGGTCACTTTTGAGTTCTCAATCTAGTGATCGAAACTCGCGTGAACCTAAATCGATGTTCTACACACAAGCTTATTGATGAACAAGCAATTAGTGTACTATCAAAGAATAATCTAACACTCTTTTATGTTTTAGTAGAATAATAATCTCTCTATGAATTTAGAAGAAGAAGAAAATAGAATCTCAAGCACCAAACCTTAAGTGGCCGAATTCTATAAGTATGAATATATAGGTGGCCAAAATTTTCTTTCCTTCTTTTTTTTTTAGGGTGGCCGAATTCTTCTCTACTAAAGGGACTAGGGTTGCCGCAATACACATAGTCAAAAAGAGTTTGTGTTGCACCCTAATTCCTATCTAGTTTAAGACTTCAAAACCCTAATTCAATTCATAAATCTTTTATTCTTTTATTTTGACTAAATAAAAAGACTTCTTATTTGATTAAATAAATAAAACTAATTATTTATTTCCTTATCAAACAAGTCTTTTACTTTTACTTTTAGGAAATATATTTCCTGATCAGAAAAGATTTGTTTATCAATTAAACAATTAATTAATAAATTAATTAATTCTTATTTAATTAAAACAATGAAACAAAATAATATATTAGGTTAAAATTAACCCTTGCCACCCCACTTAGAATAAATGGGCCAAATATTATTTTCTTATTTCATTTAATCCATTGGACTTTAAATGAAAAGCCCACATGTGAACCTGACCCATTCTTACTAAAAGAAACAAGCCCACATGCCTTTCATTAATATATTAATATAATTGAGCAGCCCATTACTAAAATAATGTGCAAATTATATTCTTAATATATTAAATGCAATTCTAGATGGACCCTTAAATTGGTTCGGTAGAATATATCAAGTGATCCATGCAAGTCCGTGTGGATTGGGGATCTTGGCGGGCCATCTAAATTTAAGCTTCAATAGACATAACCTAATCACAATCAACAAATGATTCACTTAGGTCCGATCCATTAATTTTAACTCATTCCACTAAAGAGCTAAAACTGAACTCTTAAATAAAGATAGAAAAGGAAGATGTTCCTCATTCATACCCTAGACAATCATATTGGAGATAGTGTATCCTCGTGATTAATATCAGTAATCGCCAAGAGTTCATAGACCGCCTATAACTCTCAAAGTTACCATATTTACTCATATGACAACGTTTTGAACTTGGATATTTTGACTTGTCCAGAAGCCATGTTTTCAATAGACACTATCGAAAACTCAACGTTGAGATTTAATATCCAATTACCTCAAAACATCCATATGATGATATTATACTTTCATTTGATAAATGGAGCCACGATGTCCATATCTATAAATGAAGTCCTCTATCGATTAACAAATGAATATCACCAAACTATCGAGGATAGACTATGCGATATAATCGTACTCATTGATAACTCAAATGATATCACTTGCAACAATAAGTCCATCATTTATCTCAGGATTAAGATAGACTCTCTGATTGTCCTGATAATGAAAGGACTATTATCTATTGACGGTTCTAGATAAAGATTTTCATTGTGATCCAGTTCAATGCACCCAGTGCACTAGATCCTTTTGCTCGAAGACACTCCGATGATTTTAGACTCATCATATCTCATTTGATCCCACTCAAATGCTAGCAAAAGAATTCTACAACTTTAACAAGATAAAGGTGCCCAAACCTTTAACTTAAGTTGTGAACATTATTCAAGACTAACTAAAGAATTATGTCTACCACATACATATCCAGATGTACGAACAATTCTTCTTTTCCCATAGTCTTTAGACCTTATGATTATTTACTTTGACAATTATAATATTAAACTATAAATGCTATACGATTTGTTAAACCAGAAATCACTTTATTAATATGAAAAAGATTGTTAATTACAATATTACACTCTTGCTATTGAGCATAATCCTAATAGCCGTACCTCTATAGCAAGAGCAAGATGATAAAAGCTCACCTTTTCCCTCAGATCTTTGCCCATCGGCGACGCCGTGAGTTTTCCTTGTTTTATTTCCATGTTTATTTTTTGCCTAACTTTTGTTTGGTCGGCTCAATAATCACGAGTTCCTTCTTTTTCAGTGTACGATGTAGATATCGTTTGTGACGTCCAGGCACGCCGGATGAAATCTGTGGTCGAGGCCATTCGGAAGGAGGCTTTACGCCAAGAAGAGGTTGGGATTGCGCCTCCCGAAAATGATTCTGATGAGAGTTCTCCAGAAGACACCCCTGAGGAGGAACATAACGAGGGTGTTCCCGAATACACTCCTCGGGAGACTCGCGGTGCTGATGAGGAGGTTGGGGAGTCTGATAATGTGCCGCGGGATGCTGAGCAGGTTAGGGAGCCTCTTGGTGCAGTGGCCCCCGAAGTTTCGGTCCCTCCTGAATCAGTCCCTGTTCCATCTCTCGTGGGTGGTGATGCTGAGTTGAGGCATCCTGATCCGGATTCTGAAGATCCTGCTGCTGATTTGAACACTCGCAGGAGGTAGCCTAGGAATGAGCGGGACCGCTCACCTAATAATCAGGGCAATCTGAGGGGTCCTGCTCTTGATGAAGTGGCTACTGCGTCTCGAAGCTTTGACGGGGCCGGGGGGCCCTCTGGCACTGTAGCAACTCCTATCCCCGAATCACCTGGTGTTGGGGTTGATGTGGAAGATCCTGCTTCCGGCCTTGATACTCGCGGGAGGCAATCTGGAAAAAGGAAGGCCTCTTTTTCTCCTGTGCGTCCTGCTCCCAAGATTCCCCGGGTGGTTGCCTATGTTGACTCGTCTTCGGGCTATGAGGAGACTGGCGTTAGGGTTGAAGATAGGCTTTTTCCTTCGCCTTCCAGAGATCATGCTGATACTCGGGCTGGAGGCTTTGACGGCTTATTCTCCCAAGCTCAAACATCTGCTGTTGTGCCCGATGCTGGTGCTGGTGCTGGTGCTGGTGCTGGTGGCCCGGGTTTGCCGAGTCAACCTAGTAATCCTACCCCCCAGTCTATGTTGAAAGCCATGTCCTCGGGCCATGCTTATATTGGGGAGGATCATTTGAGTTGCCTCAGGGTTGGCACTCTGTCCGACCGACTCTGCAGCTTTTTCAACAGCGCTTCCTATGTGAGTAACGTTTCAACTATAATTTTGTATTTTCTTTTGTTATCGTTGCTTTACTTAAGTCATATGTAGATGGTAGCCGAAATGTCCGAGGCCTACCGAATCGGTGAAGCCTAGGAGGACAGAATAAAGCGGCTGGAAGCCTAATTAAAGGAGAGTGAAGATCGCCGCGCTCGGGTTGAGCTAGCTTGTTAGGAATGGGTTAAATCAAATCAGGTGCTCCTGGATCAATGCTTGGCACGCCAGATGGAGGTTGAGCAAAAAGCATCTTTTGCTGCCGAGGAAGCCAACACCTTGCGGGATCAGTTGTCATCCACTCAGGATGCTCTGCTCCAGGCTGAGCAGAACGCTGAAGACGCCAAGTCATCTTATGAACGTCGAATCGAAGACTTGGAGCGTCAGGCTTTGATAGTTAAGTCGCTATCGACGGAAGCTAGGCTGGAACTAGAGATACAAGGTGTTGATCGTTTCAAGAGATCTCCAACCTATGATGCTTTGCTTCTCCAGGAATTCCAGCGGGGGATGGTCTCGGCTGGAGAGTTCTTCGGTATGAAAAATAGAGCGACTGATAGGGCCAGTGCCAACTGGAGCCTTTCCATAAAAAAGCATGTGGATACGTCTCTGGAGTCTCTTTAGATCCAGATGAAAGAGTGGCGAGCATATTGTCGTAGTAAAGGTAAGGCGCCACATCCCATGCACCTGGAGGTTCCCACTGCCGATTCCTTCTCCACTTTTCACGCTTGTGAGAAAGCGGGGATTGATGATGAGAACCCTGATTTGGGGCCCGTCCTCGGGACTGACTATAGTGCCTGGATGGATGACGAAGAAGATGTGATCATATGGCCCTCTAACGATAGCCTCCTGAGCGAATATGTGATGGAACTCGACCCGAGCGTCGGCGGGAGCAGCTCACAACCCCTAGCGCCGTCTTCTTGATTTTTTATTTAATTTCTTGTAATGATCTTTGTATCCACCTTTACTCGTATATATATATGAATATTTAATTCTTACGTTGTTCCGCTATTTCTAACTTCCCTGCACTCGGATATCTTTATGGAATTTTGGAAATCCCTAATCTTACTTTGGTCGAGTCTCTTCGTTAAATTAATTAACCGAGTATCTTATTTAACTGGCAATTAATTAATTTAGCCGAGTATCTTATTTGACTGTGTAAGGTTTATGGTTTGTGTTGGCATTAATTCCATATCAAAACGTGTTTATCTTGTAATGTTTAGTGGTTAGTAATTGAAGATTTTTGAAGACGAAGGACGTCTCAACCACAACTCATTCAAGAAGCCGGCTTTTAAGAGATTCGGGCATTATTGGTCGACAAAGGTATTCAAGGACCTCTTATCTCTTACAAGGCTAGGCACACACTCACACATATCATTCTTGTGTGTTCCTTCATGATTTAATTTCATTTACATATCACTTTCACACACTTGGCAAAATATGCTCATGCATTCATACTAAGTTAATAAACTTTGTGTTTTGCATTTTCTAGGACTATGTTCCGAAACTAGCATATGTGTGTGTCTTTGTGTTTGTATGTTTCCATATTTTGTGTTTAGGAATATGTTCTTATTTAATGCCTTATTGAGTTCCGGTCGTTTCGGTTACTCATTCATAAGGTTTTGAGTCCAAACAAGTTGACTACGCTACTTTTTGTTCTCATTCGTTGTGTTGACTTCATCGATGATTTCTGAGATGATTTCTCAACCATTTTTCAAAGTTGTTAGTCTTCGTCGTGCATGAGAGAGTCACGGTTTGTAATCCAGAAACAGATTCGAAATCGGAGTTCAGAGGCCCAAGATACGGGCTGAAGAACCGAGGGAACGCGGGAGAGGACAGCCCAGGCCGTGGGCCACTTGGGCTGGTCGTTGATGAGGCCGTGGGCCCCACGGCCTGGAGCACTCTCTGCTCCCGTGTGGGCCATGCGCCCCCCACGGCTAGGGGGTGACATGGCACCACGTGATTGGCTGATGTGGTCCTTCTCTCTCCTCCTATTTCTTCCCTCTCTCTCTCCATTTTGAAAAATAAGAAGAAAAATTGAGGTTTCCCGTCAGAATTTCCTCTCCAGTTTTCAGAACTTCAAAACACCATATCTTCCTCATCCGGAGTCGGATTTGAGTGATTCAAGTTGGAGAGTGTTTGTATTTGAGTCCTCTAACATCTCCAAGTGGTTTGGTGGCTGTTTGATCGTGATTTCTAGTGGTTGATCACTGATTTCCGAACCAGCTGCAGAATCCAAGGTAATGGTCTCAACTTTGGGATTTCTTGCTTTTTGACCTTCCATTTGCTTAGGGTTTCTTCTTCTATATCTATGTTTATGTTTGGTAAAAGCTATTGAGAAAGATAGCTTGATTAGCATTCTAATTGAAAGTCAATTTGTGGACTAATGTTGACTAGATTCTATGATTCTAGGTTTTACATATGTTTGTGAGTTGTATTGTGATTAGAATGGCATCTTAGGTTGTTTGGAACTTAATTGAATTAATTTTGTGTTAAAATGACCTTGAGATTTGATTTGATCCTTTGATTGATAAAATCTAGGATTTGTGGATTTGTGTATTTGTTTGTGATTTAGAGAATATAGGTTTTGATTGATGTAAATCTCAAAACCTTGCTCTATATTTTTGACTAGTATATTGATTGATTTTAATCTCATATATCTAGCATTTAATTGTATATTGATAGCATCTTGAATTTGTACTTCATGAACATATTGTGATTCAAGTGTTGTGTGTGAATGAGACTTTGAGTGTATATGTTAGGTGTTTCACATGCTTAGGTTTCTATTCATGTATTTTGCATCTAGACTTGATTATTTGTGATATCACATGTTTAGGTCTACTTGTGCCACAGAATGTATTGATCACATGTTCTATGTTGTATTGATTGTTTGCATCATTTGCATTCACATGATCGTATTAGGAAGTCCTTGTAAAAGGCATGAAGTCTTGGTTAGAGTCGGGGTGACTCGGATAGCCAAGCAAGAAGTCTTGCCTAGAGTCGGGATGACTCGGATAGGTAAGCAAGGAGTCATGGCTAGAGTCGGGAGGACTCGGATAGTCATGCATGGGAGGATCCCTAGAGGCAAGAGTACCTTGGATAGGGAGTTGGCTATTGTATTGGTAGGCCTAGGCGTATGGTTAGACATAGACTCCGATAGAGCGGGGTACACGGGAGGTGTATGCACTCTTGAGGAATTTCTAATCTACCATCGATGTTGGTTGTGTGTGGTGTCCAATACATGGTGGTTTCACATCACTGAGGGATTTCACACTTTCCAATAGGGTTGGGTAGGCTTAGACTTCACTAGGTTGGGTGAGCTAAAGATTGGTCACTTTGTGAATGTTCTATGTTTACTTTCCAATAATATAGTACCCTAATGGTTGTATTTCAACCCGTGGATGTTTCCTCCTTGGAGGTTTTACCACGTTAAAAAATCCCTTATGTTAATTCTTCCTATCTCTTACTCTTATATTTTAATTGTATATTCTTATTGTCTTGATTCATAATATTCACATGTGATGTATTGTGAAGCAAGACATTGTATAGTGTGATTAGTGAATTCATTCCTTAGATCAATTTTGTATCTTTGATTCTTTTATATATTGTAATTTTTGTATAGTGACATTTTGATCACTCTTGTAACACATTGAACATCTTATGAAATACAAGTTTATTTTGTTGTTATGTTTATTTGTTATTTTACCTCACATAACTTGTTGATATACTTAGGCGTTGCTCTTATGATTGTATTATCGTATTGTCTATGTTTGTCTTCCTTGGCTTATTGTGTTGTGTGTAAGGCTACCTTGAGGGACAAACGAATGTTTGTTCAAGGGTTTGAAAAAGGTGTAAAAAACCTATTCACCCCCCCTCTTGGTATGCTTTAAGCAATTTAACTTCGTTTGTGTACATTCATCGGGGTAGGTGGGCACCAGGATCTCGTGATGGTTGTGTCTCTAGGGCCCTTCTCTTTACGGCTTCCTAATGCTTTCCTAGCTCTGAAGACCTTGGACCTAGTTGAGGTGGGTAGGAGCTTTTTATTCTAGCCCGTCAGCTGGCAAATGGAGTACCCGAACATCTTTCCCGTTGTCACTTTGCATCCCGGCTTTCTTCTCAGGGTCAGTGGAAAATTCTTTTTTGGTCCCCGCCATTTTTGGCGGTTAACAGATAGGTTTGATCGAACCAAATTCGGTATGATTTTGGCCCTCATTTCCTTCTCTTTTTGCTTGATTCTCAGGCAATATCCCGTGATTTAATTGTGTAAATTAAGTGTTTTCAAGTATTTCTAAAGATCAGGGGCATTGGTGTAATTTTGGTCATTTAGGGGTAACACTGCAACTATTGAGGGAAGATTGAAGTTTCTACAATAGTAGAAGAGAACAAGGGAGCATTGTGTGAATTGCCAAGCAGCCCATGCCATCAGTGTACAAAACGGTGCGTTTCAATTAGTGAGCAGATCAAGCAGGCCCAAGTCAATAGGCCCAAGTCAACAGGCCCAAGTCAGCGACCCAATGCGAGGTGCAGCCCAAAACGGTGTGTTGCATTTAAATAGAAGTTGGGCTCAGCTTGGCCCAACGCGTGGCCCAAACGATAACCCATTCCACCTCACATGCAGCCTATGCATGCCCCTGTTCTCTGCTAAGCGCACCCCCTACCCTTGCAAAATACGCCCCCTGTCTTCACCAAACTTCATCTTCTTCCTCACGCGTGCAAACCACCATGGATGCCATAAACCTTAGCACGCCGCCGCCTGAAGTTGCCCATTTTCTGACCTACCTCCGGTCGAATTCCAGCCCAAATGAACGGCGGAGCTCATGCAAACAAGATGCCAACCTTCTCGGTGCACCAAACCGCCGTGATCCCCACCACGAATTCATCCAAATCTCGCCGGTGTCGCCTGTTTGTCACCGTGAAACTCATGGCGACAATGCCCTACAATTATCGTCATTTTGCATTTCGATGTCGCCATGGCGACAGGGAGTTGTTTTGGCACCTGATTGAGTCGCCATTTGCGTCGCCTAAGCGTCGCCATGAACCAAAACTGCGAACATCACTCTGTTCAACTTTGATTGGTGGGAAAAATTACAGAATGGCGCCCTCTTAGAGACTAAATGGTAATTTACCATACAAGAGGGATGGTTTAGTAATTGACCACCCGAGACCTAATTTGAAAAGCCTATAAATTCATCACTATCTTTCATTTTTAGCCAACTCTTGACAACCAAGAAACCTCCTTTCTACCATTCATAATCCCACAATTTCTCCTCTATCCCAAACTTAATATCTAGATTACCTTCCCCCAATCATTCCTTTCTTCCCATCTTCTCCACATATCTCCTTAGTCACTTCCCATTTGACTCCACCTATCTAGACACATCCTCATCATCCACTCTTTGCACAAGGAACATCAAAGGTAAGGAAAGGATCAAGCTTATAAAAAGAGGCCCAAGGGTGATTTCCTAATCTTTTACTTGTCTTCCCTTTGATTGTAATATGTGTAATTAAATCCCCTTTCTAGGGTTTTGATGTGAGAACATTTGGATTGGGTTTTGCTTAAGCTTTAATATATTTTAATCTCTATTTGTGTTCTATTCATTTTACAATTAGATTCTATTCATTATATAATTGACATGTATACCCACTAGTTGATTATGCTCTTGTTTAGGATAATTTGTTATATAATCTTGATTTGATTGACATCCTTGATGGATTGAGAACATAGTGAATAGGATAGATTGTCGGAGGGTATATCAACCGCAACAATCTAAACCTTTAATTGTAACAAACCAATCCTGCCGTGACCCCCTCTCTTTAATCGGTTAGGCATTGCGGTGGGAAGTTGTTTAGGGTTCATAGTGATGGTCTAAACACATTCATGAATACAATTGGTTAACATTTGTGAGGTTGGTTCACTAAGGTACCTTGAGAAGCATTTCCCATAATCCACTTGTGATCCTATTAATTCCCTAGCAATTCTCTTAATTGTTTATCCCATATATATCTTATCTAGATTTGTTGAGCACTCTATCTTATTTTATTAGTTTTATTAGTTTTATTTTACATGTATGTTTAATGGCTTGACAAACCATACAACCATCAATTGCTTATGATTTATTTTATTGCATTTAGGAATTGTTAATTTATTCAACTAATTACTCTAATTCCCTGTGGAACGAATCCTAACTTACCACATTACTAATTTTACATCTAAGTGGATTTTCTAAGTGGTGAAATTGGTTTTCAAAAAGATCACATTTCAAAACATTATTTTGTTGTGCAAAACGACCGCATCAGTGCACAAGCGTGATATATTATCTCTTCTGTCAGTGTGAATAGGGAACTGAACTGATTTTCCGTCTTCGACTGATTTCAACTGAACTGATTAGTTGACGGGTTTCTGCTAGGGGCAACATCATTACATGATAGAAGGTTATTATCCTACGTTTTTAACAAAAACTTATTAGTTGATAAAGTGAATCCAGTTAGTACAATGGAATGAAAAAAAAAAAAAAAAAGTGCATAAAATGACCTTCATACTGTACAACATCATTTGAAGGGATACATCATACATGTGGTAAGTCAGATAAAAAATCATTAATGTATATCCACTCACAATTTAAGACCTCACATGCCACATGTGTTGGGATAAAAAAAGTGGGATTTTAGGTGGAGTGTATATTCTTATGCAATGTTAGATCGACCACAAGTGAACTTCAAATAATGAAAAACTTGAATATTGAAAGGATACTGACAATTTTCAATTACTCCCACACAATAAGGAATACTCTGGATGATGACACGATAAGGAATAAACTAGAAGATTACACGATCCAACAATGTCCGAAAGGTAGTACATTCCACACATCTATATAGGCAAATATAAACATCAGTAGAAATATTTAGGATTAAATGGTTCAAAAGATACCATCACAAATAAGGATCAGGAGTGCATATCACCTCTTAGCAGAGCTGGTAGTGCACCTCCCTTCCACAGATGTGGTTTGGGGTTCAAATCCCACCATGCACATTTTACAAGCATGTGTGGGGAGTTTTTCTTCCCGGGTTATGGGAAGTACTTATCTCCTGTTATGGGAGTAGATATCGGGCCGCATATGTATTGTTTGATCTTGACAGATCCGGGCAGTCCTATTGTAATATTTCAAAAAAAAAAAAAAAAAAAAAATTCTAAAAAAAATAAGGATCAGGAGTGGTGCAACAATTTCAGATTGCAAGCCAATATCTACAAAATACAGTGGCCACGTCGGCACTGCAAAATTGACCCGGAAACATGAACTGCATATATGTTATTTATGTACGGGTAATGGATGGGTTTTTTCACACTCAAAACCGAAGTTCAAAATTATAGATGAGGATATTTTTGACAATTAATTGTATTTTAATTATGAGAGCTTCTTTTGACAATCCAATTTTTTTAAAAAATTTTACATTTTTTTTCTAAAAACACTCCATTTCCATAATTAAAATTATAAACACAGTTCATTTTGTTACAAGATTATCATTTTTTTTTTCTTTTTTGAATTAAATTATTAAGAAAAGAAATTATCTCTCCTAAATCATTAGATTAATTATTACATATGAAATACTCTCTCCTAAATTTTTAATTACCATATTAAATTCTCTCTCCTCCAATAAATATCTCTATTTATCTATCTCCATTCTTTTTGAAGCAAGACTAACAGTTAAGAAAGAGAGAGAGAGAGAGAGAGAGAGAGACAAAAAAAAAAAAAAAAAAAAAAAAAACTTACTAATAGGCTTCACTTGTAGGAACCATATGTATGTATATAAATAAATAAATAATTTATAAAAAAAAATGAATAAAAAAAAACTAAAAACACAAGTAACTTGTTTTTTTTTTTTTTTTTTTAATTAAAAAATTCGAAATATGAAAATCGTTTTTGTTACTTGTAGGTATGTGATTGCCTAGAGAACTTTAATTCTTTCATTAGTCTTAGAAAATCTGAGTTTAATCAAATCTAGTTGAATTAATTCAAGCTTTAATATATCTTCTTTTTTTTGTTTTTGTTTTTGTTTTGTTTTTTTTTTTTTTGAAAACTGACTTTTTAATATATATATATATATATATATATATTACTATTTGTAAAAAACTAAAATAAGTTTTTTTGTTTAACTAATAATCAGAGATTGATAGAGAAAGTATAGAAATATGATATAGATAATTTGTGGAGTGTAAGGAGAAGCTGTCTTTAATTATACTTATTGAATAGATGATCCGTGCGGTATGATTGAATAGTAAATTCAACGTGAATAAAAAAAGTAGATATTTGAAAGGATCCTTTTCCACGTTGTTTTTATCCACCTTGTACTTAAAAAAATGGATATAAGTAATTTTTATTCCTCGATATTTTATTAACTAATAAAATTATTAGTTTTATAATAAAGTAATGTATTCTAAAAGATATATGTACTGTATTATCGTTTAAAAAGTTATAAATTATATTTAAATGATAATTTTTATTACATATAAAAATTATCATTTAAATTTTTATCAACTTCTTTTTTGTCATTATCAACTAATAATTAATATTCTATTAGTGGCGGACCCAGGCATTTTAACCGGTGGGGCACTTAAGAAAATAACAATTATATAAAAAAAATATATTGAAAAATTGAGATCATAGTAAAATTAGTTTTTTTTAGATTTTTTAAGAAAAATTTGATGGTATAGCGAAGTTTAGGGTATAAAATAAAACAAATAAAACATTCGCTCAAAATGAACTAAATAATCTTATATTTAAAAAGAAATAAAAACAAGAAACGTAATACTAATAAATAAATAATAAGAAGAAAAACAACATAAATTACAATCTAAGTTTATAAACCGTAACTTTGTTAAGTATTTTTATTAAATTTAGTTTAATTTAATACAAAATAATTGATTAATAAATATTACTATACATGATTTTGAATTTGTTATTCTTCTAATTATGTGTAAATTATTGATTTAATGATTCAAAATAAATTAAAGATATAAAATAAAAAAAAATGCTAAGGATAAAATAAAATGAATCATAATAAAAAAAGGACTATTTTAATACATAATCAGAAATTTGAGATTTTATGGTTTGTTGATGTGATATGTTTGGTATGGCAAACTAAAACTATTAAAAATAATATAAGTTAAAAATAATAATAAATTACTTAATATAAAATCATACTAAATTAAGTAACCATAAATCGTGGGTAGCTAAGAAGTTGTATTGTATTATCGTTTAAAAAGTAATAATTATTATATAATTCATATATTTTATTATATATATCTACAATGTTCTAGAATTCTCTACATGTATTTACATGCCTGTAGAATTCTCCATACAAATCTCTACATTATTGAATTTTATTTTTGTTTCTATGGAAGGTTCTGCGTTGACCAAATCCAGTGTATTCCAATTGTATTAGATTAACCGTCAACTAAGGGATCCCTCATTTCAAGTTCTGTCCACACCTTCATGAAATCAAATCAATTTATATGATAAGTTCATTCTAATATAAACCAATATATCAAAATTTATAATTTTTCAAGCATTAAAATAAGTATACCAAATTTGTTAAATATAAAGCTTGCGGACAAATTGGAGAAATATATATAACTCAACAAACTTTTTATAGTGGTTGAAATATACCTTCTTTTTGTTTTACACTATTAAAAAACTGTCGAGTTCTTGTGGGGGAGAGGAGGACTTTAGCCCTAACCTTTCGGTGCATGTGTGAGGGGTTAACCACACAACATAAGTGATCTCATCATAATGTAAACACATTCGGTGTCGGTGCATATTTCCAAAACATGCTATTTAAATTTCACCTCATAGTCTCATCATTTGGATGTGAAACTTTCAAGTTGCTGTAATCCTTATTACCCTCATAGTTTTAGAACCTAACGCTAAACTATAATTTTGAAGTTAGTCAAAATCTCCCATCACATATTTATTGACGGTATCTATCTATTCACCTTTATAAACCAGGTATTTTATATAATAACATCAACCCATTTGTAGGATTTGATACACTGTCTCGGGATTCATTCTTTGAAGCCAATAGCTCATCCATTTATCAGCGTTGCTACGGCCCATGA
The DNA here is from genome assembly GCA_030490815.1 of Acer saccharum. Classification (NCBI taxonomy): domain Eukaryota; kingdom Viridiplantae; phylum Streptophyta; class Magnoliopsida; order Sapindales; family Sapindaceae; genus Acer; species Acer saccharum. The sequence goes on along the minus strand of CM059871.1, from coordinate 1,018,359 downwards.
CACTTTTTGCCTATTTGATATACCAATTATATCATTAAATCATATATAATCAATTGAAAAGGCATGCCGATAGAATAAAGACTGCCTTTTGTATCTTCACTATAGAAGGGAATTAATCTGAAAAGATTCGAAGCTGGTTGCTTGTATGTAGTTTGGAACCAATATTCAACCAAGATTGAAGATAAAGGATGGGCTTGGATTTTATTAATTTTGACTAAACATCGACATCACCTACTATTCAGAAAATACCAAGAATCCAAGATGTCCCCATCAAATGGTTATTTTGATGAATTATGTTACCAATATTTTGTTATTTTTTTTTCTATTAAATATAATCCAAATACGAACACTAATTAAAACATAGCTTGAGGTTGGTCTAACTATAAAACCCCTTACACTTGCACCACGAGGTTGAGGGTTCGTGTCCTTACCCACCCATATTTATGTAACAGTTTATTCGAGTAAAAATTATTTTCATATAGCATGCGATATTGCAAAACACTAAACTTAAGAAATTTGAAATCTCGATTGATGTCATCAAAAATAAATTCAAAGTTATAGCACTTTCTACAATGTCACATTACAATTATACTAATACAATGAGACATTTACTGGATTCCATTATTTCCGTTAATTTATCATTGGATTAAGTATATATTTGAGGGCGGACCTAATGGTGCGTTTGGCACAGAGATGGGACAGGACAGGGTGGGACCATATATAATATATTAAATATTATTATATATCTAATAATATATATAATATCTTATATATATATTAGAGATAATTCCATAGAATGGCCACTTTGGTTTTCCAATTTTTACATATAGCCACTAGTTTTTAAAAAACCAAATATAAACAATATGATCATGGATCATGGATTGTGTGGTGGAAGTTAGTGGGTTCTTTGACAAGTATACCCCTGGAGAGTAAAAAACCAAATATAACCAATATGATCATGGATCAACCAATATGATCATGGATCATGGATTGTGTGGTGGAAGTTAGTGGGTTCTTTGACAAGTATACCCCTAGAGAGTTGTCAGTGGTTGTTGATGTAAGAGGTCCAAAATGACCCCGTCTCCTTCTTATATCTCAGACGAAGGCAATCCCCAAACCCAATCCCTAAATTACGGTGCGGCTTCCAACCGATTTTATCTCTTTTATTATATGCATCTTATTAAATTGAAATGCAAGTCGGTTAACCCAAACCCTTACATGTAAAAATAGCACCCAATTACCCGTGATATTTCGTATATCCGATTCTCCGCCATAATCGTATTTCTAGTTGTCGATTCGTTGTCGTGATTGAAGCAGTCCTAATTTGTTTCAGCCATCCCCAATATCAGAGAAGGTATGTATCTCCTTAGAAATCGAACTGTAACTATAAAATATATCCCCTATAATGGGGGGTTTTCAAATATTATCTCCTTCGATTGATGATTTCTTTCATAATTTTCATATAATAACATATGTTGAAAATGATTGAGAAGGGTCATCCTGTTCTTCGTCGCGGCGGCCTGTGTGTCTTGATGTTAGTCTAAAAAATATATATGATTGATTTCTTTCATATTCAGGATATAACATATGTTTATGTCAGTCTAAATACTACGTATGAATGATTTCAATCATAGTCATATAATATATGTTGAAAAGGATTGAGAAGGTCCCCTTTATCTTCGCTGCGGCAGCCTGTGTGTGTTTGTTTATGTCAGATGTCAGATTAAGAGTTTTATGCATTCCCTGTGTCGTCGTATTTACATTACATTCCATGATCATTACATTACATTCCATGATCGTACCATTACATTCCATGATCATACCATTACATTACATTCCATGATCGTACCATTACATTACATTCCATGACATGGAACACTACAAAAAAAAAAGGATTATTGGGACGTTTTTTTTTTCGTCCCAATAGCCCAAAAATCGTTTCAATAGGTCTATTGGGACAAATAAAATTTGTCCCAAATTACGTCGCCTCAGGTGGGTCGCAATAGCTTCCTTGGGACGAAAATTGAAATTCGTCCCAATAGACTACCTATAGGGACGATTTTTGTTCGTCCCCTTTGACAACCTGTAAGGACGAAATATTTCGTCCATTAGATAAATTTTTGTCTCTTTAGATTACCTATAGGGACAATTTTTGTTCGTCCCATTTGACAACCTATACGGACGAAATATTTCCTCCCATTAGATAAATTTTTGTCCCTATAGGGACGAAATTTAAAATAAAATAAAATAAAAAAATTGCCCACTTAGGCCACCCCCCACCCACCTGCGCACCACGCACGCTTGCCGAAGCCACAGGCCACCCCTACCCACCTGCACACCATGCACCCAAGCCACCCACCAGCTCAACACAAATTAGAAATAATATGTGTTACCACTGGGTGTTGAACCCAGCTTGCCCACACCCACACACCAACCTTATCCACCTAGCTGATGTTTCAAATGTGATAATAAAAGCATACTTTTTATATATAACCTCTAACTGTTATTAAATTTTTATTTTATTTTTTTCAATCAAAATTTTATTTGTAGATGGATTCTACTAATTTAAATTTTATTTTTATTTGATAAACAAATTGTTATTAAAAAAATTATTATAACATTTAATTAAATTTTTTTTTTAAAATCATATATTGTCAGATTAAATGGTCAATCGTTAATCGTACTCGGAATTAGACATGACCCCAGTTCTGGTTCTTGATTAGGAACCAGTGGTTCCAATTTTCAATTGGGAACCAGTGGTTTTGGTTTTCGATTTAGAAATAGCGGATTCGGTTTTCGATTCAGAACTAGCGGTTTCAATTTTCGATTCGAAATCAACGGTTTATGTTCCAGTTCCAGTTCCAACGATTTAGTTTTTTTTTTTTTTTTTTTAATAATAGAAAACCTCTCAAGACTAATAGTTATTGATCCTTATGAAGAATTTATTGGAAAAAACAAAATTCATCTCGATAGAGAACCACTTTGGATGAACAAAATGATCCATATTGCATCATTTTCTAATTTATATGGTAATTTAATTATTAATCTACCTTTGGAAAAACTTAAAAAAAATCAAGAATTTTCAACAAAATTAATTAATTACTTCTTTGTTTTTTTTTTTTTTTTTTTTTGGATTTTTGAATGGATAACATATTTTATATCATAAATTCTAGTATTTTGATTATGTCAAAAAAATTCGAGTACTTTGAAGAATTTTTATCAACTATGTAATTATTTTATTTAAGCATTTCTATCAATAAATAAAAAATAATGCCACAAGTGAAAATATAAAAAGATATGAAATAAGAAATGTTATAAGATGAAAAGAAAATAATAGTAATAAGAGAGGAAAGAGAGAAATAAATGACTAGAGATAAACAAATAAAATGTTTAGGAAAAGAGAAAAAATATGAGAGAGAGAGAAACAATTAAAATAATTAATGATCATGAAATCTTAATCATTCAGACAAGTATGATCTAATGGATACATAAGTGTGACAAATCCTGTGTAAAAAAAAAAAAAATGGTTAAGATGCACTCATAACCATAAATACAATAACTATTATACACATAAAAATAATATATTTTTTTTTACATCTTTTATTTACCTCATTTTCTCTCCTTTCATCTTAATGTAATATTTTCTTCATCTTCGTCTTCTAATACTTTTTTCACGTTTCTTTCTTCACTCACATTCATCTAAGCCTTTTGAGAATTAATTGAAAACATTACAAAAGGGCTATTGGGACGATATTTTTCATTCCAATAGCCTTAAAATCATCCCTATAGACCTATTGGGATGAAAAAAATTCGTTTCAATAGGATGTCTATTGGGACGAATTATATATTTCATCGCCTGTTGGGACGAATTATATATTTCGTCCCAATAGATATCCTATTGGGACGAAAAAAATTCGTCCCTAAAGATCATACCACATTGGACAAAATTTGGTCCAATAAACATTCTATTGGGACGAAAATCTATAGGGACGAAATTTTTTCATCCCAACAGGCAGTCTATTGGGACGTTTTTGTTTTTCATCCCAATAGGATGTCTATTGGGACTAAATATATAATTCGTCCCAATAGACTGCCTATTGGGACGAAAAAAAAAACGTCCCAATAGATTTTTTGTCTCAATAGGTCATTTTTCTTGTAGTGGAATGACTTTCCTAGATTCTCCATGACATTAAATGAGATTCCATGATCCTCCCAGATTCCAAGATTACATTACATTCCATGATCGTACCGTTACATTACATTCTATGATCGTACCATTACACGACCTTCCATGACACGACATTCCATGACATGGAATGACTTTCCTAAATTCTCCATGACATGAAATGAGATTCCATGATCCTCCCAGATTCCAAGATTACAAGATTACATGACATGGAAAGATTCTCCATGACATGGAATGACTTTCCTAGATTCTCCATGACATGAAATGAGATTCCATGATCCTCCCAGATTCCATGATCCTACCATTACAACACTAAATTACATTCCATGATCCTCCTACCACAACACTAAATTACATTCCATGATCCTCCTACCACAACACGACATTACATTCCATGATCCTACCATTACAACACGACATTACATTCCATGATCCTACCATTACAACACTAAATTACATTCCATGATCCTCCTACCACAACACGACATTACATTCCATGATCCATCATGGAATGTAATTCCATAAAACATTGATGACATTGTCCGTCTGATGACATTGATGACGTGTCCTTATTCCCATGATGACATTATTTTAATCCGTCTGGTGACATTGATGACATGTATTTTAATTTTAATTCCATGATGATAGAACTGATTAAATCTGTTGCATACAGCTTCAGGAATATGGTTTTGTTGATAGTGAACTACGATGGACAGTGGGAAGATGGACAGTTCAACCCTAAAGCTGTTTTCTTTTTGTTAGTGACAGTGAAGGAGACTTTGAAAACATTGGCAGAGAAGATATGTAGTCGATTTGGCTTAAATTCTGATGAAGTGGACTTCAAGATAAGTACTAGAATTGATGGCTCCATTGTTGAAATGATTTATGACTTAGATTTACAGATCTTCATTTCGCATAACAAAGAGAATCCTAAATGTTATGTGTCAGTGTTTCACAAACAGTTACGAAGCCTGGTTGACCAGTTAACTGTGACTCCTGATCTGAAATCCAAATCTACCTCCATCACAATCGGTTGTACTGGTGATCAGGCATGTATGCCACCACCTATTGTGAAGTGTAAATCTACAGGCAGCCCTGTTGTGAGTTCATCCGGATACAGATCCACAACTGGTAGCAATGAATTTGTTCCGAGTGGTTTCCCCGTAGATGAATCAAAAACTCCGCCATCAATCAGGAAGTCTATATTTCCCCAAAGCCCACTCGGCGGTACAATCAGTAAGAAATCTGCTAACCGCAGCAATCACAGCAATTATGCTAAAGACGAGAAAGTTCATTGTCCAACTATTGTTATTGCTGAGGATGAAGAAGGTGGCATGGGTTGCTCAGCCAATATCAACTCGCCATTGTGTCCTTGCTCTAATGAAATCAGTCCACAAGATTTACCGCTACGCCCTACACATGATGACAATCCATTGCACCTTGTTGATCTGGTAAGCCTTTCTGCATCAGGTATAAACAAGAATTTATCAGGTCCCGAGCACGAGCTAAAATTGCGTCGACGGTCTGGAAGACAGAGAAAGTCCATTAAGTACAACCAGGAGACTTGTTCAAATTGCTCTGAAAAGGGACACAACAAATCAGGGTGCCGGAAACCAGCGTTTGATGCATCTGGGCCAACCAAGCCTCCACGCACTTGCAATATATGTCACAGACCTGGACACAATAGACAAACTTGTCCCTCTGGCTATTAACCCTAATCCATCAGGTGATATCATGACCCAGTTTTGAATGCTGCACCAACAAGTTCCTCCGATTTGAGAACCTTTTATCGGCACTCTTAGGTTGATTCATCGACAATGTGTCATTCTACTTTGGTTTTAAGGAAAATGCGTGTAATATGTGATCTATTTAATTTTTCTTTCATTCAGTTGTTTGAGTAGTCCCTGCTTGTAATATCAGCTTACGATAACGGTTCTAAACTGTTTGACGTTAGGTGTAATTGCCCCTTTATTTACAAACCTCAATCAGGTAGGTTCTCCTCCAGTCTGGTCTCTTCCCAAAGAATTTGTAGGCTACTTAACCCCTTAAAAACATCTCCGAAAAAGTTACCCGATCTACTTATAAAGATTTTGCAATCCTAGATGGCTAATATGTGCTTATATTTACAAGGGATGTTCACGGATCTCTTCTTGTATAGCAACCACAGGTAGGCACAGCTATTTTCATTTATTATTAGGTCTCAAGTCTCAACAATCTAGTGCAAATCTAAGGGGAACAAAAAAACACACATATTCCTGATCCGTTAACAAGTACGAAATGAGAACTTCATGTACATAATCTTGTACCCCACATCGGACTACGTTGTTTATGCTGTGAATTTGATAAAAACAGCCTTTTATGAGTTACCAACGCTGTATTTTTTTTTTTTTTTTTTTTTTTTTTTTTTTTTTTTTGTCCATCCCCTTTAGCTTGTGGTCGTGTAATTCGTTAGTGCAAAATCCTCCTAGTTTAATCTGCATGCTTCATGTTTGTCTTTTCTTAGCGTGTGTAATAGATCGTGTAATCTATTGTTGTTGATTTTAATCGTGTAAGGAATTTATTTTGGTACCGTGTTTCGTATAAGTTTTTTGTCTTTTCCTTGCATAAAGAATGTTGTTGCATGTTTGTCTTTTCTTAGCCTGTGTATTAGATCGTGTAATCAATTGTTGTAGATTTTTATCGTGTAAGGAATTTATTCTGCTACCGTGTTTCGTATAAGTTATTTGTCTTTTCCTCGCGTAAAGAATTTTGTAGTATTAAGGATTATTTTTACTTTCCACAGACAACATTTGAATCCATTGCGAACCATGCAACTTGGGTGTAGAAAGACTTGTCCAGATATACCCCACCGATGATTTTCTTGTTCGAACAATGCATAAACATTGTCTCCAAATACAGACGAGACGATGATATCTTCGATTAGAGGTTTTTATTCTTATTATATATTGATTACTCTATTGGGCTTCGTTTGGTAAAAGACATTTTCTTTTAGTAAGATGGGCTTTTATCGACCTTCAGGACAACCTAATCCATCCGATTTCCGATATTGCGTTTTTACTTTTATACAGCAAGAGTTATTTTCGTTATCTTATGCACAGTAGATCTTTTATATGTTGACCAATACAGTCGTCGCTCGTTTTGCACACTGTACTTTCATTTATTTAAATTTTTTGGTTCAGCTACTATATACTGAGTAATGCTATTGGACCCAAAAAACCAACCCAAATTCTAACCCAAATGCCATGTGGCAACATCACACGCAACATGGGCCCACGTCACTCTTTCCAAGATCCCATGTGATGTTGCCACATGGGTTTGGGTTAAAAATTTGGGTTGGTTTTTTGTGTCCAACAGCTTTACTCTTATTGATACTAGTATACTTGTTGGATTAGTTTTTTTTTTTTTTTTTTTTTTTTTTTTGATTACATCAACAACTACCGGGACCAGCGAGATGGGGCTCTACAAGCACGTCTCGGACACGTAACTCCCATAAGGGGAGAGCATATCCACACGAAGGTGGGACAAGACCCACACATATGGTGGGAAAACCTCCATATACACACCAAGCTAGGATTCGAACCTTGGTGGCGAGAGTCTTAGGAAGACTCTAGGCCACCGAGGCATAGGGCCCGTGTGTATACTTGCTGGATTAGTTATTGGGCATTAGATTGAAATTGAAGGGTAAATAAAAACAAAACATTAAAATGCTCAGGCTTTTACTTCTCTTCTTCCACTCAACCCTGTCAGCAAGGCAAAAGTAAAATTTATCCCAAACAAGTACAAGAAAAGTAAAGGAAAAAAAAAAAAAATTTTGGGGGGGGGGGGGGGGGGGGGGGTGGGGACCGACTCTATGTCTCTATCTCTTCGCCACTAATTATATAGTCAGTTTCAATTATAACCCTTATTCAATGGTCGAGCCAACCCCACACAACCTTTATGCCTTTCTATGTCGCAAATGCATCGTCGTTAACCTCGGATTCTTGTTTTTGATTTCCCATGATGTACGACTGAACTTACCATTTGCACACGATAGTTGTATCACACTATCACCATTCACAGGACCAAATTATTTTATAAATTGTGAGATATCCAGTTTGGATGTACTTCAGAGTTCAGATTTGTTATAGAGAACATAAATAAATGGGTAATACACTGAAACCTTTGAATCCGTATCATCCGTCCAACGTTGAACGGTGAAGGTGAACCTCATGTAAGAATAAAAAACATGATTGACGAATGATGATGTATTTTGTTGTATTGGAAACACAAAGAAAACAAAAGCAGTACCGAGGGAGATGAAACTGCAAGTACTTAGAAAAGTCTGCACATATCTGGGATTAACCTACACAAAATTCACAACTATTAATCTAAAAATGGAAACCACAGCAGTAGAGGTAGCGAATCTACAGGTACCAAGGTTTTAATCACAAACCAAGCAAATAACCAACAAATAACCAGCAAAAAACAACAAACAGAAAGGCAAATTTCGTAGATTACACAATAACAATGATTATCTAAAAGCGTTAACTGGATTTACAAAAAATTCCTTGAAGTTGATGTCAGATCTTTCAATGAAAAAGGTTGGCGTAGCTGGTTGAAACGGTTGCGGAGAGAAACAGCTTTCCGTGGTTTATCTATTCTCTTCAAGGCCTTCACATCTGTCTCCAGTTGATCAACGTGGGCCTCCAAATAAATCCTTCCTGCTATTTTCCTAGAAGCATTTTTTTTCTTTACTTCGTTTAATGCTATGAACTCGTCCAGTAGCAGTTTGATAGCCTCGGAGCTTCTACTTACCTGGGAAACCACTCGATCCCACCTGCCTAATTCGTTCTCATCGTCCGACAACTCGGACTCCATATCTCTGGTATAATGCGAAGTAGTGAAAGGTAGATGATTGTGACCCACACACACGTTTTGAAGGAAAACCAGTACTAAGGTGATTGCGATTGAATCTAAATCGAGTTAGATGACAGAGAATTGTAATAGAAAATTTGAGTCAAATAAGCTCTAACAGAAGGGTTCAGGTAATGCTGCTTACCCCCGTTTTAAAGGTTAATTGTAAGCATTACCCCCTCTCAGAAGCGACAGAATCTTGCATGCACCCGGTGCATTGCACCCAACCAATGGGTGCATGCCATGTGGCAAGGACAACAATCAAATGTGGAGAAAATCTTGGCTGGGACGGTCCCATACACGTGGCCATGGGACCGTCCAATGAGAGTGTGCCACATACTTTGCACATGCTGTCCCAATGTATATGTGGCGCACTCTCATTGGACGGTCCCATAGCCACGTGTATGGGACCGTCCCAGCCAAGATTTTCTCCACATTTGATTGTTGTCCTTGCCACATGGCATGCACCCATTGGCTACAGTGCATTGTACCGGGTGCATACAAGATTTTCTCAAAGAAGCATGACATGTGTCCATTGGGAGTAAAATTGTCCACCCAAATATAGTGTTTGGACAAATTTACCCCCTAATGGACACATGTGACACCATTTTTGGACAGTTGATTTCAGTCTGATTACTTAAACGAGCATGAACCCAACCCGATATATTACATCCTAAATTCCTAATGAATGGGAGCATACCATGTAGCATGGATAACTCATTTGATTGCTTTTCCTTCCCATTTGGCATACACCCATTTGGCCAATGGATTGGTTTTGTTAAATAATGTACTATACATACATATACAGATATATAGAAATGATCAAGCCAATGCGTACCGATGTAAATTTATGGTCCATGATATTGGATGTCAACCACTATTAGCTACCATCCTTTGACTCAAGTTGTTAGGTTGATAATTAGTGTTGGCATTAATTCCATATCAAAACGTGTTTTACTTGTAATGTTTAGTGGTTAGAAAATGAAGGATTTCAAAGACGAAGGACGTCTCAACCATTATTCGTTCAAGTTGCCGGCTTTTAAGAGTTTTGGACATTATCGGTCTACAAAGGTATACATGACCTCTTATCTCTTACAAGGCTAGGCACACACCCACACATATCATTTTTTGTGTGTCCCTTCATGATTTTATTTCATTTACATTTCACTTTCACACACTTGGCAAAATATGCTCATGCATTCACTTTTAGTTAATAAACTTTGTGTTTTGCATTTTCTAGGACTATGTCCGGAAACTAGCATATGTGTGTGTATTTGTGTTTATATGTTTCCGTATTTGTGTTTAGGACTTGAACATGTTCTTATTCAATGCCTTATTGAGTTCCGGTCGTTTCGGTTACTCATTCATAAGGTTTCGAGTCCAAACGTATTGACTATGCCACTTTACGTTCTCTTACGTTGTGTTGACTTCATCGATGATTTCCGAGATGATTTCTCAACCGTTTTTCAAAGTTGTATAGTCGTTTTTGTGTGTGAGAGAGTCACGGTTCGTAATCCGAAAACGGATTCGAATTCGGAGTTCGGACGCTCGAGATACGGGCCGACGAACCGAGAGTGCGCGGGAGAGGACAGCCCAGGCCGTGGGCCACATGGGCTGGCCGTGGTTGAGGCCGTGGGCCCCACGGCCTGGAGCCCCTTCTGCTCCCGTGTGGGCCACGCGCCCCCCACGGCCTGGGGGTGACGTGGCACCACATGATTGGTCAATAAGACCTCTCTCTCTCCTCCTATTTCTTCCCTCTCTCTCTCATTTTGAATTTCCAAGCAAAAATTTCAGTTTTCCCGTATACACTTCTCTCCAATTTTTCCAAACTTCAAAACACCATATCTTCCTCATCCGGAGTCGGATTTGAGTGATTCAAGTTGGAGAGTGTTCGTATTTGAGTCCTCTAACATCTCCAAGTGATTTGGTGGCTGATTGATCGTGATTTCAAGTGGTTGGACACTGAAATTCGTACCAGCTGCAGAACTTGAGGTTTGAGTCTCAACTTTGGGATTTCTTGTTATTTCACCTTCCATTTGCTTGGGGTTTCTTCTTCTATATATATGTTATTGTTTTATGAAAGCTATTTGAAAAGGTAGCTTGATTATCATTCCAATTGAAACTCAATTTGTGGACTTATGTTGACTAGATTTTATGATTCTAGGTTTTACATTTGTTTGTGAGTTGTATTGTGATTAGAATGGCATCTTAGGTTGTTTGATACTTAATTGAATTAATTTTGTGTTAAAATGACTTTGAGATTTGATTTGGTCCTTTGATTGAAGAAATCAAGGATTTGTGTATTTGTTTGTGATTTAGAGAATATAGGTTTTGATTGATGTAAATCTCAAAACCTTGCTCTATATTTTTGTCTAGTATATTGATTGATTTTAATCTCATATATCTAGACTTTGATTGTATATTGATAGCATCTTGAATTAGGACTTAATGAACATTTTGTGATTCAAGTGTTATATGTGTGAATGAGACTTTGAGTATATGTGTTAGGTGTTTCACATGCTTAGGTTTCTATTCATGGATTTTTGCATCTAGACTTGATTAATTGTGTTTTCACATGTTTAGGTCTATTTGTGCCATAGAATGTATTGATCACATGTTCTATGTTGAAATGAATGTTTGCATCATTTGCATTCACATGATCACACTAGGAAGTCCTTGTAAAAGGCATGAAGTCTTGGTTAGAGTCGGGATGACTCGGATAGCCAAGCAAGAAGTCTTGCCTAGAGTCGGGATGACTCGGATAGGTAAGCAAGAAGTCATGGCTAGAGTCGGGAGGACTCGGATAGTCATGCATGGGAGGCTCCCTAGAGGCAAGAGTGCCTTGGATAGGGAGTTGGCTAACATATTGGTAGGCCTAGGCGTATGGTTAGACATAGACTCCGATAGAGCGGGGTACACGGGATGTGTATGCACTCTTGAGGAATTTCTAATCTACCATCGATGTTGGTTGAGTGTGTTGTCCAATATATGGTGGTTCCGCATCATTGAGGGATTTCATACTTTCCAATAGGGTTGGGTAGGCTTAGACTTCACTAGGTTGGGTGAGCTAAAGATTGGTCACTTTGTGAATGTTCTATGTTTACTTTCCAATAATATAGTACCCAATGGTTGTAATTCAACCCGTGGATGTTTCCTCCTTGGAGGTTTTACCACGTTAAAAAAATCCCTTGTGTTAATTCTTTCTATCTCTTCTCTTATATTTTAATTGTATATTTTATTGTCTTGATTCATAATATTGACTTGTGATGTATTTTGAATCAAGTCTTTGTATAGTGTGATTAGTATATTCATTCTATAGATCAATTTGTATCTTTGATTCTTTTGTATATTGTAATATTTGTTTAGTGACATTTTGCTCACTCTTGTAACACATTGAACATCTTATGAAATACAAGTTTATTTTGTTGTTATGATTATTTGATATTTTACCTCACATGACTTGTTGATATACTTAGACATTTCAATTATGATTGTGTCATCATATTGTCTATGTATGTCTATCTTGGATTTTAGTGTTGTGTGTAAGGCTACCTTGAGGGACAAACGGATGTTTGTTCAAGGGTTTGAAAAAAGGTGTAAAAACCTATTCACCCCCCCCTCTAGGTATGCTTTAAGCAATTTAACTTCGTTTGTGTACATTCAATTGGTATCAGAGCGGGTCGTCGGACGGCACTCGACGAGATCCGGTTTATACTTACGTGTAAATTGCTTAGGTTTTTGTGTCATAGTTGTCCTTCTTTATTTGTTGTGGAAAAGGTTCTTCTCATTTTTCATTGCATTTGTCTACTAACAAATTTGTTGATAAGCTTGAAAGAGTGTTAGTTACAAAAGCAAAGAAGAAGATGTTCTTGTGTTCCAAAGGTTGATCAATTTAGGTTTGATCACTTACTCAAGCAACATAATGAAGAAATCCACATGGAGTGATGATGTCTCTAGTGATGAGGAGAGCTCAAGTGATGAGTCTTCTAATGAAGAAGAGTTGGTAAGCAACTTTGTTGCATTCATGACCTCTCACTCTATCCTAGAGGATGTATGTCAAGATTCGTTGGATGAGGAGGTTGATCCAAATCATTGGGAGTGCTTAAGATGATTTGATTAAGCTATAAGTGGATGAGTTTGTCTCAACATCTCGGAGGCTCTTAGGTGAAAAGAATGCTCTTGCCAAGAAGCTTAGAGAAGTTGAAGGGTTTGTTCTTGAAAGGGATAGGATAATCTCTAGTTTGACTCTAGGAGGCTCAAGCGACTCTGTAGTTGAGGAGATTCTCATAGAAGTATCACTTCCTACAAAGCGAAGATCATGTCATTGTTGACAAGATAGCTCCTAAGAAGAGACGTTCCAAGACCAAGATCAAATTGAAGAACAAGGTACCCCTTGAAACTCCCATTTGTCCTCTATCACCACCGGAAGGTAAAATCTCTCCTTTTGTTCCTATATGTCATTTTTGCAATACCTTAGGCCATATCAAGCCCAAGTGCTATAAATTCATTGAATATTTCAACTTAGAAAATGCATCTAGGAATAGAGCGATTGGACCTAATTCTATGCATGCTAAAGCTTTTGAATATGGAAAGCATGATAATTTGTCAAAGCATGCTAAGAATATCCGGAAGGTGAAGAATGCATATCCTACAAAGTTTGACCATGCATGTGTTGCTAACAATGTTGAGAAGAAGAGTATTAATGATATTATTGTGAATCAAGTTGTGGAAGAACTTTACTCTAGGTTCAACATTATGGTCAAAGAGAATCTTGATGATGTTCATGTTTGTTCACCCAAGACAAAATTTGTCAAGGGTGAGTGCTCTTACCATTAGTGTAAGTTGCACATGTGAGTTAGCTTTAAGACTAGTGTCGTTGATAAGAGGCTTAGCTTTTTGCTTTGTATCTTTACAACTTGACATGAACTTAGCTATCTCACTTTGTTTGTTTTGATAGTCAAAATTTGTTGGTTAACTTTTGAGAAGTTTTTTTTTGGAATCTATATGATAACATTATTGTTATGGCTTTTAGAGAAAGTCATTTTTTTTTGTTTGTTTGAGTTGGATTACATTGCCTTTAGTCTCTTGGATCGACACACCTATAACTTGTAGTCATGAGGACTCACAAGCCAAGAGGACTCATAAAAAGGGTGAAGGCTTTGTATTTGGTGAAAATAGCTTGCGAAGGTATCTTTATATCATATTGCTTGCTTACTTGATTTTTCATCTATCAACTCATTGTTTGTATCACTTTCATGAAGCATGTCATAATTGAGAACTAATATAGTGTTTATATGGTACTCTTTGACATTTGCTAGTTTAAGATCTTTTGGTGATAAGTGTTCACATTGATCTTATTTCATGAAGCGTGTTGTTATTTGTATGATTGTTGAGTGGCTAATTTTTGAATAATGTGAGCTTCATATTCTTTGATAGCTACTCTCTTGAGAAGTAGAGATCTTAAGTAAGTCTCTTTACTTGCTTTTAGATCATGTGCTTTTAAGCCTTGAAATTGGTTTCAAAAATGCACTTTGCTTCTCTTGTATGTTTTGTTAAGTATGTTGAGCTTGATTGATGTTCACTTTGGATACACCTTGAAGTCCTAAGGACTAGTACATTTAAAAATGACCAATGGTTGGTATCCATTTGCTTCGGCAACATAGAACTCAACGAGCACCCTCATGGAAAGGGCTACACACCTTGGTTGTGAAGCCACCCAATGTTGGAAAGGGCTACGTCATTGTGATGAGTGAAAGCCGCCATGAGGTGTATATGTTTATGTTAGAAAAATCAAAGAAGTGTTGAATTGAATCATAAAAAAAAATCTTTGATTCAAGCCTTAATAAAAAAAAATAAAATAAAAATAAAAATAAAAGGCTTTTGGAGTATAGTTGAATAATCAAATGAGCTCGGGTTGACAAATAGAAATGGATTGACGAGCCACATGCACACACACGCTCACATGTTGAAATCTATTCTCTTTATAAGCAAAATTTCGGATGATAACCGGTTTGACCTTTTTATGGAAAGGCCTAAGATGAATAGATGTTGAAATTGTATGCATGCTTGATTATCAAACTACTTCTTTTCATATACTTGAAGCAAAATCTTCACACACTCACTTTTGCTTAATTAGTATTTGTGATACTTTAGCAATTTTTGATGACATATGAGAGTGATTGAAAATCTTGATGTAACTCTCTTAGATATGTGAAGCTTATTTGCAAATCTAATAAAAAATTGCTTGTGATGTGATTGTGTGGTGATTTTTGTGAACATTTGTCTATCTTGATTTTAGATGAGGCACTTGTCAAGGGGGAGCATAATATGCTAAATTCTTGTTCTCTTTTATGACATGTTCACATGTTCTTCAAGGTTGTTAATTGTTGGCATTATTCTTATTTTTGATAAATCATGAAGATGCTATGATAAATTCTTACTTGCATGGTGATTTATTAAATATAGTGTTTTGCCTTTGTATATGTTTATTGGTTTCTTATTTGTTTCTTTGTTTCCTCTCACTTTGTTTTTAGTTTGTTTTGTGTTGCAAGATCATGGGTAAAGCAAAGAAGGTTGGTGGAAATACTTCTTCATCTCCCATTGCCAAGTCGAAACCTACAATTTCGTCCAAAATTTCCAAAGGTAACAAAGTTGATGAATTGGGAATTTTTGGGTGCAAAAAGATAATTCAAGAAAGAGGTATTGACTTGGACTCTTGTATTGGATCATATGTCTATGATGTGCTTAAGAGTAGGAATTGGATTTCATGGGTCAACATGTTAGGAGTATCTAATGAGACCATTGTTAGAGAATTTTATAATGCTTACAAATCCGGTTCTACTGTGACTAGTGCTACTCTTAGCATAAGGAAAGTTGTATTTAGAGTTTGCCCTAGGAAGGTTAATGAATTTCTTAACTTATCCGATGACATTGAATCGGATTTCCTTGATATTGATGTCTTGGAAAACCTTGATTTAATGGGTAAGACTCTTTGTGATGATGATGATTTTGTGTGGGGGAAACGTGCTTTTATTAGGCAAGGTGAGCTAACAAAAATTAGTGCATTTTGGCATTTATTTGTATGCTCCAATCTTATTGTTTCTACTAATGCTTCGGAGCTCAATAGAGACAAGATTAAGATTGTGTATGCCTTGGTTACTAACCAACCTATAAACCTTGGTGAATTGCTTGTGGAGCAAATTCAAAGTGCGGCTTGTACTAGTCGTTTGGACAAGAAATTGGCTTTTCCGGGGTTTATAACTCAATTGTGCTTAGCTAAAGGTGTGAGGAATCTTGATGGTGATGTTATGCTTCCTCCCTTAGAGAAGTTGTGTGAGAAACGTTTGGCAACCATGTCATACAAGGACAAGGGAAAGTCTAATGATGTACTTAGGCTTTTTGGTGATTCTCTTGATTCTAACCATGTCCCTTACTCACCCGCTCTTCCTAGTTGGGCTTTAAAATTGAGGAAAGAGGTTGAAGAATCTCATAGGTTGATTGAGGCGTCACAAAGGAAGATTGAAGACCTTAGTGCAAAGCTTGTTGCTCAAGATGAGAGGATCAAAGAGTTGGAAGGAAAATCAACTCCAACAAGGCAATATGTGAGATCCGCACACCGTTCTTCTTTCCTTGGTGGCACAAGTGGCTAGAAAGCTTCATGAGGTATAATTTCTTACTCTTTCCCTTTGGCTTCATATCATGTCAAAAAGGGGGAGAAATATGAGAAACACATGGGAGATATCTAGCTTACTTAGCCTTATGTTAGTTGTTTTTGTATATTTGGTATCTAGCTTGAACTATATGGCATGTAATATTTTTTTGTTGAATCTTGGCTTAGAATATATTGATGGATAGTATGTATTAAGGGGGAGCATACTTGATCCATTTGAACTTATATGCTATTATTTTCTTGCCTATGATTGGATACTTGGATATTGCCATACTTGGTGTCTCTTGGATATTCTTGTGCTTTCAAGTTTTTTTTTTTAGGTGATATCAAGAGAAGACCAAGATGAAGTTCAAGACTTGATTTATAATTTGTGTCTATATGTGTAACTCATTGTACTCATTGTGACCAAATTTTCTTTGTAATTGTTTTAGTGTTTGTTTAGGGGTTTTGACATGGAATTTGCCAAAGGGGGAGATTGTTAGGTTGATAATTAGTGTTGGCATTAATTCCATATCAAAACGTGTTTTACTTGTAATGTTTAGTGGTTAGAAAATGAAGGATTTCAAAGACGAAGGACGTCTCAACCATTATTCGTTCAAGTTGCCGGCTTTTAAGAGTTTTGGACATTATCGGTCTACAAAGGTATACATGACCTCTTATCTCTTACAAGGCTAGGCACACACCCACACATATCATTTTTTGTGTGTCCCTTCATGATTTTATTTCATTTACATTTCACTTTCACACACTTGGCAAAATATGCTCATGCATTCACTTTTAGTTAATAAACTTTGTGTTTTGCATTTTCTAGGACTATGTCCGGAAACTAGCATATGTGTGTGTATTTGTGTTTATATGTTTCCGTATTTTGTGTTTAGGACTTGAACATGTTCTTATTCAATGCCTTATTGAGTTCCGGTCGTTTCGGTTACTCATTCATAAGGTTTCGAGTCCAAACGTATTGACTATGCCACTTTACGTTCTCTTACGTTGTGTTGACTTCATCGATGATTTCCGAGATGATTTCTCAACCGTTTTTCAAAGTTGTATAGTCGTTTTTGTGTGTGAGAGAGTCACGGTTCGTAATCCGAAAACGGATTCGAATTCGGAGTTCGGACGCTCGAGATACGGGCCGACGAACCGAGAGTGCGCGGGAGAGGACAGCCCAGGCCGTGGGCCACATGGGCTGGCCGTGGTTGAGGCCGTGGGCCCCACGGCCTGGAGCCCCTTCTGCTCCCGTGTGGGCCACGCGCCCCCCACGGCCTGGGGGTGACGTGGCACCACATGATTGGTCAATAAGACCTCTCTCTCTCCTCCTATTTCTTCCCTCTCTCTCTCATTTTGAATTTCCAAGCAAAAATTTCAGTTTTCCCGTATACACTTCTCTCCAATTTTTCCAAACTTCAAAACACCATATCTTCCTCATCCGGAGTCGGATTTGAGTGATTCAAGTTGGAGAGTGTTCGTATTTGAGTCCTCTAACATCTCCAAGTGATTTGGTGGCTGGTTGATCGTGATTTCAAGTGGTTGGACACTGAAATTCGTACCAGCTGCAGAACTTGAGGTTTGAGTCTCAACTTTGGGATTTCTTGTTATTTCACCTTCCATTTGCTTGGGGTTTCTTCTTCTATATATATGTTATTGTTTTATGAAAGCTATTTGAAAAGGTAGCTTGATTATCATTCCAATTGAAACTCAATTTGTGGACTTATGTTGACTAGATTTTATGATTCTAGGTTTTACATTTGTTTGTGAGTTGTATTGTGATTAGAATGGCATCTTAGGTTGTTTGATACTTAATTGAATTAATTTTGTGTTAAAATGACTTTGAGATTTGATTTGGTCCTTTGATTGAAGAAATCAAGGATTTGTGTATTTGTTTGTGATTTAGAGAATATAGGTTTTGATTGATGTAAATCTCAAAACCTTGCTCTATATTTTTGTCTAGTATATTGATTGATTTTAATCTCATATATCTAGACTTTGATTGTATATTGATAGCATCTTGAATTAGGACTTAATGAACATTTTGTGATTCAAGTGTTATATGTGTGAATGAGACTTTGAGTATATGTGTTAGGTGTTTCACATGCTTAGGTTTCTATTCATGGATTTTTGCATCTAGACTTGATTAATTGTGTTTTCACATGTTTAGGTCTATTTGTGCCATAGAATGTATTGATCACATGTTCTATGTTGAAATGAATGTTTGCATCATTTGCATTCACATGATCACACTAGGAAGTCCTTGTAAAAGGCATGAAGTCTTGGTTAGAGTCGGGATGACTCGGATAGCCAAGCAAGAAGTCTTGCCTAGAGTCGGGATGACTCGGATAGGTAAGCAAGAAGTCATGGCTAGAGTCGGGAGGACTCGGATAGTCATGCATGGGAGGCTCCCTAGAGGCAAGAGTGCCTTGGATAGGGAGTTGGCTAACATATTGGTAGGCCTAGGCGTATGGTTAGACATAGACTCCGATAGAGCGGGGTACACGGGATGTGTATGCACTCTTGAGGAATTTCTAATCTACCATCGATGTTGGTTGAGTGTGTTGTCCAATATATGGTGGTTCCGCATCATTGAGGGATTTCATACTTTCCAATAGGGTTGGGTAGGCTTAGACTTCACTAGGTTGGGTGAGCTAAAGATTGGTCACTTTGTGAATGTTCTATGTTTACTTTCCAATAATATAGTACCCAATGGTTGTAATTCAACCCGTGGATGTTTCCTCCTTGGAGGTTTTACCACGTTAAAAAATCCCTTGTGTTAATTCTTTCTATCTCTTCTCTTATATTTTAATTGTATATTTTATTGTCTTGATTCATAATATTGACTTGTGATGTATTTTGAATCAAGTCTTTGTATAGTGTGATTAGTATATTCATTCTATAGATCAATTTGTATCTTTGATTCTTTTGTATATTGTAATATTTGTTTAGTGACATTTTGCTCACTCTTGTAACACATTGAACATCTTATGAAATACAAGTTTATTTTGTTGTTATGATTATTTGATATTTTACCTCACATGACTTGTTGATATACTTAGACATTTCAATTATGATTGTGTCATCATATTGTCTATGTATGTCTATCTTGGATTTTAGTGTTGTGTGTAAGGCTACCTTGAGGGACAAACGGATGTTTGTTCAAGGGTTTGAAAAAAGGTGTAAAAACCTATTCACCCCCCCCTCTAGGTATGCTTTAAGCAATTTAACTTCGTTTGTGTACATTCACAAGTGCGTATGCACTTTTCAAAACTAGTTGCTCACATTCAATGTCCTCATGAAGTTATATCATTGCGCACTAACCAGATCCTGACTTTATAATTTCTAGACGTCCAACCATAGCCACACATTCACAGCGGGCCCATAACCTCACATTAACAAATACCCACAACCAATACGAATGTGTGGTTGTGGGCGGATGTCCTTAACTTATAAAGTCAAAACAGCCCTAATTATAGTAGTATTATATATACAGTCTCGTTACCATGCGGACGTCATGATATAACCTCATGAGGATATTGAATGTGAGCCACTAGTTTTAATAAGTGCATACACACTTGAGTCAAATCATGTAAAACTAGTGGCTTACATTCAATATCCTCGTGAAGTTATTTTAGGACGTCCTCATTTTAAAAAAGTCCTTATCGCAATATGCTAGGTAACCCAGACCCAGTATCCATTTGTTTGAGTTTTCAAGCAAATAGGTTTTGTGATGCTGTAGTTGTTTACAATGAGAAGAACAAATACAGTCTTAATACGATTAGGGTTTCAATAGAACACACAATTTGAAATAAGTTATTTATTTATGGGAAATTATTAGTCTCCCCCCTGTAGTTTGCCGTATTCTCTAGTCTCCCCTCTGTAGTTTCAAATTCTCCAATTTCCCCCCTCCCATGCACAAATACAACCATTCTCACCATATAAAAATAGGCATGGGAGGGGGGAAATTGGAGAATTTTGAAACTAGAGAGGGGAGACTGGAGAATACGGAAAATTATAGGGGGGAGAATGATAATTTCCCTTTATTTATTTGTAAGCAACTAGGTTTTTGTTTATTTTTATTTTTTACAATAAATTGAACTTGAAGTAAACAATTTCTAATACACGGTATTTTAAGTAAAGTAATTCCAACAGGCAACCGTTGGCAAATCGTGTAGGTTTTTAAAAAACAGAAAAAATTTCGTGTCAGTGTAGGTACTATTTTTAGATTCGTCAAAGTTGTACACGTGTATAACCTATATCAAAAATTTAGGTTTGGAGATCGGTTCTCCTCTCATTTTGAATATTTTGTCCTCGTTCAGTTACAAAACATCATATCGACTCTGGTTGGGACGCCATTTCCGGATGGTCAAATACAACTTCAACTACTCCCCGATACTTAATTGTCAATTCAATCAGTATTATTAGGTTGGGCCACACCCCCATGAGCAATTTTCTTCATCATTACCCATACCCTATTCGTACAGAACTAAATCTGTGACCTACAAATAGGGTGGGTAGAGTACAGTCACAGGCAATTATGGTAACCTTACAAAGTGGCTTTTTTGGGTGGGCAGGGGTTTGGGTCAATGACCAATATATAGTTGATATGACACTTATAATGGGAGCAAGTGAGATGTCAAAATCCGATGGGTTATCCCACAGATTTACTAAATCGTCCATTGTAATCTACAGCCGTCTCAACGTAACGTATATCAAGGTTTGATTGTACACATCTGGTTCGATGGCAAACGAAATTAACCATAATGTAAAGGGTTGTACAACAGACATTGTAAACCCTCATCTCTAACCCTAAAACCTGATTTGGTGCAACCGTTGGAACTATAATGGTGCAACTTACATAGTATTTGAGATGTTGCCACATGACATTTGAGTTAGAATTTGGGTTGGATTTTTTTTGGGTCCCCAATAGCATTACTCTTTTTTTAAACATCTCAAACCCGTTCGATAATCCAATATTTATTAAATATGGGTCAAACTGTATATAAGTCAAACTTTAGGGATGAAATAATAAACAAAAGTTAATGCCATTCTTCCGGCAACCGAAGACTATTGCGCCAAGGTTCCCTTTAGACTGTGTATGAAGCTGGAATTAAGCGCATACTGCTTCCGCTTGGATGGAAACCAATTGTTGTTCTATGTTATGTTTGAAGAATGTTGTATTTTGCCTATGGGTTTGAGAAATCCACCCTGAACAAACCTTCGGACATATTCCCACTTCTACATATGGAGTGAGAATTTTTGGATTTCATCGAGATTTAAACGGCTATAGTCTATAGATAATAATTAACATTATTTTGAAGCAAAATAAAGTTAAGCTACCTTGTTTTATGCGTCTGAATGGGAGCATTTTTATCAACATCGACAGTTCTCGACACCTTCCTCAATTTACAAGTGAAGTTGGGGAATGGTGTTCTTCTACATGTTAAACTTAACAGGACAATTGGTGTTCAAACTAGGAACGGTGTTGAGTACATCTCAAAATTAACTGTGTCTTAGGGTTGTTCGAATAATTTGATAACTGTAGTGAAATGTGAAAACGTACAAGTTTTTTTCTGAATTTGAACTCTAAGGTTAGTTTCCGATTATAGCTTAGAAAACCCTTCAGAAGGGACATAAGTTGTTAAGATTTTACAACTCAAAATCGTCAGATGATTACACACACAAACGAGGTATGTTTGGAAGTTTTTAACATGGGTTATCTAAATCCAATTACAAAAACAACAGGCGTTTTTGAAAACATAAAACAAATGGCAACAACAAACCTAAGTACCTTACATCAAACGGTATTTGCAAGTCCTAAAATGGATTCTAGGAACAAAACAAACAAAACAAACATCACCTGCAAAAACATGTTTGGCGGCGTTATGGCGTTGACTCGGTGAGTGTGAACGTATTAATGCCTTGAGCCCGAAAGGCGATTCTTAAATAACGTACAGCCCTCTTGACGCCGAAGACGGTCAACGAGAGACGTCGACTTGGTATTCTTTAACCTGTAAACATCCCTCTCCAGTTCCGCGACGCGAGATTCAACAACTGTTGATCGAGAATGGGACCGTGCTTCGTTTCTTTCCACAACTTTCTTGTATTCAATTATAACATCCAGGAGGTCTTTCAGAGAGTCGAAGCACCTGCTTACGCAGAAAATCAGTCGATCCAATATGGTGGATTCGTTCTCATCATCAGACTCCATCTCTACAGGCATAAGTAATTTTTTTTTTCCAAGCTCTACAGACCGAAGTTACCTGTTAACGAAATCTAACTCTAAACATATGTTTTTATAGGGGGCACACTGCGGCACAGGCGCACAGCCCACTCATCTGCGGAAACATTAACACATCCTTGTCCCATTTCCCTAAGTTTAAATTCTAGTATAATGGTCAAATAGAAATCATCAATGTATTATGTATATAACAATATCATCGATCAAGTAAACGAAATATATTTATTGGTTGTCCACATGATGTCCATAATTTTAGATGGTATTACATGTCCATAATTGAGTTATTATGTATTTATTGTTTTTCATGTTTTAGTAAAATTATCTCATATTATTTTTTTGAATTATATATATAATATTACATATATTATTATATTAATATATTAATATATATTATTATATATCTATATATAATATTGAACAAATTTGTGAATTTTTCAGATTTAAGGTTAAAAGGTCTTTTTGAGGAGAAAATCTTGGCTGTGACGGTCCCATACACGTGGCCATGGGACCGTCCAATGAGAGTGTGCCACATACTCTGCACATGCTGTCCCAATGTATATGTGGCGCACTCTCAATTGATTACATATGATTTTATGATATTATAGGTATATCAAATAGGCAAAACGTGTCATGGGCCGTATCAACGTAGATAGATGGATGAGCTATTAGCTTCGGAGATTGAATCCCGAGTCGATGTATCGAATCCTACAAATGGGTTGATGTTATTATATAAAATACCTGGTTTATAATGGTGAATACATAGATACCATCAATAAATTTGTGTTGGGTGATTTTGACAAACTCCGAAATTATAGTTTAGCATTCAGTTTTGGAACCATGAGGGTAATAAGGATTACAGCAACTCAAAAGTTTCACAGCCAAATGATGAGACTTGATACGCAATTTAAATAGCATGTTTTTGAAATATGCACCGACACCAAATGTGAATTCATTCTGACGATATCACTTATGACGTGTGGTTAACCCCTCACACATGCACCAAAAGGTTAGGGCTAAACTCTTCCTCTCCCCCAAAAGAACTCGACAGGTTTTTAATAGTGTAAAACAACAAGAAGGTATATTTCAACCACTATTAAAAGTTTGTTGAGTTATATATATTTCTCCAATTTTTTCGCAAGCTTTATGTTTAACAAAATTGGTATACTTAGTTGTAATGCTTTAAAATTTATCAAATTTGATTTATTGGTTTATATTAGAATGAACGAACTTATCATATAAATCGATGTGATTTCATGAAGGTGTGGACAGAACTTGAAGTGAGGGATCCCTTAGTTGACGGTTAATCTAATACAATTGGAATAATGGATGGCAATTAAACCCGAGCTCATGGGACCCGCTCGAACCCAACTTGCTTGACGAGGGTTTGGGTTTGAAAATCGTACCCGTCATGAGTTCCGGTTCAGGTATAGATTTGGAAAAAATTCTATACCAGAACCCGCATACCCGCGAACAATAAAATTTATATAATATTTTATTATTTAAATATTATAAATTTAAACCCCAATAAAAACTTTTTAATTATATAGAGAATAAAATGTAAACATTTCAATATATTAAGTTTTTTTATTCTTTAAATCATAATATTACATATATTTAAATAGGGGAAAATAATATAGAAATAATTTCTTTTAAAAAAAAAAAATTGATGGGTTCGCAGGTTCATGGGTTCATGGGCGGGTTTGGGTGTCCTAACACCCAAACCCGAACCCGTTTATTTTTACGGGTTCACGGGTGGGTTTGGTAGACATAAAATTTCGAGGGTTTGGGTTTGGATTTTGCCAAACCTGCCCGAACCCGCCCCATTGCCATTCCTAATTGGAATGCACTGGATTTGGTCAACGTAGAACCTTCCATAGAAACAAAAATAAAATTCAATAATGTTGTGATTTGTATGGAGAATTCTACGGGCATGTAAATACATGTACATAATTCTTGAACATTGTAGATACATATAATAAATATAAGAATCCTATAGTAATTATAACTTTTTAAACCTAATACAATACAACTTCTTAGCTACCCACGAATTATGGTTACTTAATTTTGTTTGAATTTATATTAAATAATTTATCATTATTTTAAACTTATATTATTTGTAATAGTTTTAGTTTGCCATACCAAACATATCACATCAATAAACCATTAAATCTCAAATTTCCAACTATGTATTAAAATAGTCCTTTTATTAATATCATTCATTTTATTTTATCCTTACTATTTTTCTTTATTTTATATGTTTAATTTATTTAGATTCATTAAATCAATAATTTACTTTAATTAGAATAATAACAAAGTCAATATCATGTCTAGTAATATTTATTAATCAATTATTCTGTATTAATTAAAATAAAATAAAGATATATGGAAGCTTAAATGTTTCGACTATATTCGATTAAACTCATATTTTCTACGACTAATTAAAGAATTAAGGTTCTCTATGCAATCACATACCTACAGTAACAAAAACGATTTTCATATTTTGAATTTTTATTTTTATTTTTTAAAACAAGGTACTTGTGTTTTCTGTTTTATTATTTATTTAAAATTATTTATTTATTTAGATACATACACATGGGGTTTTTGTGTTGCTTCAGAAAGAATGGAGATAGAAAATACAGATTTTTATTGGAGGATATAGAGGTTAATATGGTAATTAAAAATTTAGGAGAGTATTTATGTAATATGATATCTAATATTATTTCGGAGAGATAATTTATTTACTTAATAATTTAATTCAAATAAGATAAAAAATAAATTATTGTAACAAATTAACCGTCTTTAGAATTTTTCTAAATTTTAATTAGGGAATGGAGATTTCATAGAAAAAAAGTGGTAGAATAAAAAATTGGATTGTCAAAAAATATATCCAGATTAAAATAGAACTAATTGTCAAAATTTTCCTCGTCTAAATTATTTTATTTTTTTATTTTATTTATTTTTTATAATACAACAATGCCGAGACCAGCCAGAATGAGCTCTACAAACGCAGCTCGAACTACAGCTCCCACACCGGGGAGATAGAAGCTCCCGGAATCTGGAGAGAACTATAATTTTGAATTCATTTTTGCGTGTGAAAAACCCATCCAATACCCGTACATAAATAACATATTAAGTTCATGTTTCGAGTTAATTCTGAAGTGCCTACGTGGCCAATGTAGTTTGTCGATATGGCTTGCAATCTGAAATGTGCCTACATAAAAACCCATATCTTTAATATTATTATTTATTTATATATACATTAGTACTGTCGGGATTTACCGAGATCAAATAATACATGTGCGGCCAGATATCTACTCCCAAACAGTAGATAAATGCTTCCCAAAACCGGGCAGAAAAACTCCCCAAACCTGCTTCTAAAATGTGCATGGTGGAATATACAGTAAACCACATATGTGGAAGAGGTGCACTACCAGCTTTGCTAAGAGGTGATGTGCACTCTTGATCTTTATTCGTGATGTATCTTTTGAACATATCTAATCTACTGATGTTTATATTTGCCTGTAAAGATGTGTGGTATACTATAGCTGTGGCGGCCCCAGGAATTTTACACTGTTAGGGTATTTGAATAAATTAAAATCGCAATTAGATGAGAAACGTTTGAAAAATTTAACATCATAGTAAAATAGTTTTTTTTCTAATTTTTAATTTTGTATTTTTTATTTTATAGATAAAATTAAATAAATAGAACACTACTCAAATAAATTAAATAATCTTACATTCAAAAGAAAATAAAAACAAGAAAAAATATTAAAAATTAAATAATAACAAGAAAAATATTAAAAAATAATAATAATAACAAGAAAAACAACATAAATAATGAAAAAAAAAATTAAAAGAATAAATTACAATCTAAATTTATAATAAGAAATTTTGTTTTGCATTATAATGAATTCAATTTTAACTATTACTAGACATGTTTTTAAATTTTTTATTCTTCAAACAATTGGTAAATTATTGATTTATTGATTCTAAATAAATTACAACTATAAAATAAAGAAAAATACTAAGGATAAAAAAAAAATTAATCATAGTAATAGATTGACCATTTTAATTCAATAAAGTAAAATCTGATATTTTTAGGTTTATTGATTGGGCATGTTAGTTATGTCAAATTAAAACTATTGGAAATAGTAAAAATCAAAAATAATAATATATAATTTAATATAAAATAAAATTGAATTAAATAAACACACAGTAATGGTAGTTAAGAAATTGACAACGACGGAATAGAGAAAATGAATCGGAAAAGATGATAAAATAAATAAGACATAAAAAATTGGAAGATAAAGTTGAATGAAAGAAGGCACATAAAAAATATTTTAGAACAAAAAATTGAATTAACAAAAGTACCCTTGAGATGAGACTCGAACTAAGCACCTAAGTCTAAAATTAAGATCCATCACCCGCCATACCACCAACAACTTGTTGGTAACGATTTTTAATTAATATGTATATATACAATGTAAACATAATAAATTTTTTAAAAAAAATATTGAGGTAGGGCACGGGCCCCTCCTGGTCTCCACGTGGGTCCGCCCAATGTACGTCCTTTGGGAGTGGATAGTGTAATCTTCTAGTTTAATTCTCATCGTGTCATCATCCAGAGTATTCCTATCATGTAATGATGTTGCCCCTAGCAGAAACCTGTCAACCAATCAGTTCAGTTGAAATCAGTCGATGACGGAAAATCAATTCGGTTCCTTATTCACACTGACCGAAGAACTGATCCTGACGTGTAAGGTTCATAGTTAGTATTGGCATTAATTCCATATCAAAATGTGTTTATCTTGTAATGTTTAGCGGCTAGTAATTGAAGAATTTTGAAGACGAAGGTCGTCTCAACCACAACTCATTCAAGAAGCCGGCTTTTAAGAGATTTGTGCATTATTGGTCGACAAAGGTATTAAAGGTCCTCTTATCTCCTACAAGGCTAGGCACACACTCACACATATCATTCTTGTGTGTTCCTTCATGATTTAATTTCATTTACATATCACTTTTACACACTTGGCAAAATATGCTCATGCATTCATATTAAGTTGATAAACTTTGTGTTTTGCATTTTCTAGGACTATGTCCGGAAACTAGCATATGTGTGTGTCTTTGTGTTTGTATGTTTCCGTATTTTTGTATTTGGACTTGTATATGCTCTATTATGATTTCTTATTGAGTTCCGGTCATTTCGGTTACTCATTCATATGGTTTCGAGTCCAAACGATGTAGCTACACTACTTTTCATTCTCATTCATTGAGTTGACTTCATCGATGATTTCCGAGATGATTTCTCAACCGTTTTTCAAAGTTGTGTAGTAATCATCATGCATGAGAGAGTCACGATTCGTAATCCAAAAACAGATTCAAAATCGGAGTTCAGACGCCCAAGATATGGGCTGAAGAAGCGAGGGAGCGCGCAAGAGAACAGCCCAGGCCGTGAGGCCACTTGGGCTGGCCTTTGGTGAGGCCGTGGGCCCCACGGCCTGGAGCAGCCTCTACTTCCGTGTGGGCCACGCGCCCACCACGGCCAGGGGGTGACATGGCCTCACTTGATTGGCTGCCTTGGCCCTTCTCTCTCCTCCTATTTCTTCCCTCTCTCTCTCCATTTTGAAAAAAAAAGAAGAAAAGTTTCAGTTTTCCCTCAAAAGAATCCTCTCCAATTTTCAGATTTTCAAAACACCATATCTTCTTCATCTGGAGTCGGATTTGAGTGATTCAAGTTGGAGAGTGTTTGTATTTGAGTCCTCTAACATCTCCAAGTGGTTTGGTGGCTGTTTGATCGTGATTTCTAGTGGTTGGACACTGATTTCCGAACCAGCTGCAGAATCCGAGGTAATGGTCTCAACTTTGGGATTTCTTTCTTTTGACCTTCCATTTGCTTGGGGTTTCTTCTTCTATATCTATGTTTATGTTTGGTAAAAGCTATTGAGAAAGATAGCTTGATTATCATTCTAATTGAAAGTCAATTTGTGGACTAATGTTGACTAGATTCTATGATTCTAGGTTTTACATATGTTTGTGAGTTGTATTGTGATTAGAATGGCATCTTAGGTTGTTTGGAACTTAATTGAATTAATTTTGTGTTAAAATGACTTTGAGATTTGATTTGATCCTTTGATTGATAAAATCTAGGATTTGTGTATTTGTTTGTGATTTAGAGAATATAGGTTTTGATTGATGTAAATCTCAAAACCTTGCTCTATATTTTTGACTAGTATATTGATTGATTTTAATCTCATATATCTAGCATTTAATTGTATATTGATAGCATCTTGAATTTGTACTTCATGAACATATTGTGATTCAAGTGTTGTATATGTGAATGAGACTTTGAGTGTATGTGTTAGGTGTTTCACATGCTTAGGTTTCTGTTCTCATATTTTGCATCTAGACTTGATTACTTGTGATATCACTTGTTTAGGTCTATTTGTGCCATAGAATGTATTGATCACATGTTCTATGTTGTATTGATTGTTTGCATCATTTGCATTCACATGATCACACTAGGAAGTCCTTGTAAAAGGCATGAAGTCTTGGTTAGAGTCGGGGTGACTCGGATAGCCAAGCAAGAAGTCTTGCCTAGAGTCGGGATGACTTGGATAGGTAAGTAAGGAGTCATGGCTAGAGTCGGGAGGACTCGGATAGTCATGCATGGGAGGCTCCCTAGAGGCAAGAGTGCCTTGGATAGGGAGTTGGCTATTGTTTTGGTAGGCCTAAGCGTATGGTTAGACATAGACTCTGATAGAGCGGGGTACACGGGAGGTGTATGCACTCTTGAGGAATTTCTAATCTACCATCGATGTTGGTTGTGTGTGGTCTCCAATATATGGTGGTTTCGCATCATTGAGGGATTTCACACTTTCCAATAGGGTTGGGTAGGCTTAGACTTCACTAGGTTGGGTGAGCTAAAGATTGGTCACTTTGTGAATGTTCTATGTTTACTTTCCAATAATATAGTACCCAATGGTTGTAGTTCAACCCGTGGATGTTTCCTCCTTGGAGGTTTTACCACGTTAAAAAATCTCCTGTGTTAATTCTTCCTATCTCTTTCTCTTATATTTTAATTATATATTTTATTATCTTGATTCATAATATTCACATGTGATGTATTGTGAAGCAAGACTTTGTATAGTGTGATTAGTGAATTCATTCCTTAGATCAATTTTGTTTCTTAGATTCTTTTATATATTGTAATTTTTATATAGTGACATTTTGATCACTCTTGTAACTCATTGAACACTTATTGAAATACAAGCTTACTTTGTTGTTGTGTTTATTTGTTCTTTTACCGCACATAACTTGTTAATATACTTAGACGTTGCTCTTATGATTGTATTATCGTATTGTCTATGTATGTCTTCCTTGGCTTATTGTGTTGTGTGTAAGGCTACCTTGAGGGACAAACGAATGTTTGTTCAAGGGTTTGAAAAAGATGTAAAAACCTATTCACACCCCCCCCCCCCCCCTCTAGGTATGCTTTAAGCAATTTAACTTCATTTATATACTTTCATGACGTTTGTACTCGATGGATGTGCCGACCCAGTCCATCGCATTTTCATTATTATTGTCCATTAGGTGGTCACATCAAGGAGCTGTTCTCACTGTTTTACAGTGGGTGCATTCAGTTTAATTGAACATTTTTGGATTAGGATAATATTTAGTAACTTATTTAAGTTTTAATATAACAGGGGGAATTATAGCCTACAAGGTTATCGAAAATGGTCTTACTTTAACTTCTTCGTGTTTATCGAGTATTTTTAATATTCAATATAGAGCATCTCCAATGCTATTATGCATTTGGAGAAAATGGAGTGCCACATAGGATATATATTTAAAAAGTTAGAAAAACTCTCCGAAGCAGTTATCTAAGTTCAATATGGAGATGATGTGGCCAAAAAAAAAGGTTATATGGAGTTGCTGACTAGGATTTCTAACTATTTCCACCAATAAGATTAAAGCTTTCAACTCTTTCCACCAACAAGATTAAATCTCGTTTAATTGTAAAATTAAAGAGGAGAGAGAGTGTAATAATTGTTTTATTATGATTGGATATAAAATGGATGCATATTTGACTTTAGATAATTGCTTTGGAGATGTGAATCTGCATTTCTTTAAAAAAAATTAAAAAGTGGGCCCATAATAAATAGAAATGCTGATGTGGCACTATTTAGAAACTCAAAAATGCATTTTTACATCGGAGATGCTTTTACTATTACACTTTCATGTGGAGTACAATGGGTATTTATTTATATATATATATATCAGTCTTTCTATTATCAGTTCGAACTGACAAAAGTTATATCAATTCCTTGTATGTGGGCCACTGGATTTAAATACTTTGACTGACAAATGCATACAGCCAAGTCAAAATATTTAAATCCAATGGCCCATATGCAAGGAACTGATATAACTTTTGTCAGTTCGAACTGATAATAGAAAGACTATATATATATATACACATGTACACAACGGGTGTTGAACCGTCATGGTGGAGGCTCCCAAGGGAGGGTCCAACCACATTGGAAGGGGCGTGATTGATCATCAAAAAATTTAAAAAAAATTTAAGGGCCGCGACTGTCTAGTAATCAACACCTTTGAACAGTAATGCCTTCATTGCTATTATAAATATCAAAACCAATGATGGAAAGCAAGTGTATCAAAACTAATGACCATACTATGGCGACCGTAGGTGAAGTGGACAGCAATGGGGAGAATGATAAAATTTACCCAGTTCTCGCTGCCATGTCGACACACATCCGGAAAGTCGAAGCACTCAGAGATGCCATCAGAAAAATGAAAGTAGTCAGAGATGTTATCACAAAATGTACAAGCAATGCTCTGGCGGGGAGACACCGAGTTTATGGCGATTGTCCGATGGACATTGCTTGGTTACGTTTACAATTATTCGAAGTCACTGAAGAGGCACACCGACTTTTAGCTGAGCTTGATGTATAGTTCGGTTCTCCTCCAGGACCGTCATCCCTTCCGGCAAACTGATCAAATAAGTCCTACATCTTGTTTCAATGATCCGTGCACATATTCATTTTTTTAGCTTTCATCAGGATGCTTGGTTTTAATGTATTGAAGTTAACGAAGGGTATTTTCATCCACTTAATCTTAACTCCGTTTCAGGTGTTAACTATATCTTAGGGTAGCCAATCAGTCGCCGGACACATGAGGATTGTACTTACCTTTTTTTCAATTATATTAATAAATGATTAGTTCATGAAATGTTAAGATTCTTAACAAAATGGGTTGGTTTTAAGCCTTCTTACCCGTATCCATCATTTCATCTTTCTAGACGATGTTGTGTTTTGCATTATATATTCATTTTAAGAAAAAACCCAAAATAAAACGGAAAAAAACAAATTTAATCAAGAGGGCACCGTCTTAATCAAATAAAACAAGACTTATAATAACATAAGGGTACCCTTAATCAATGATCTTAAATAATTAAATAAGAAATATTTAGAGCATCTTCAAAAGATTATATTTCCACTCTTCAAGTGTCTATTTGCTTACCTATGTGTCAATTTGAATCAAATAAAACAAGACTTATAATAACATAAGGGTACCCTTAATCAATGATCTTAAATAATTAAAAATAAGAAATATTTAGAGCATCTTCAAAAGATTATATTTTCACTCTTCAAATGTCTATTTGCTTACCTATGTGTCAATTTGAAGAGTGAAAAAAAAGGAGCCACTCCAAAAGACTCTTCAATTAGAAATAGAGTTATAGTATTTTAATGAAAGCACTCAAATTCCTCCCCCAACAAATCTAATCACCCTCCAATTTTTTCAAGTTAGAAATAATAATATGTTATTATTAAGTATTCAATATTAGTCTCATTTTAAAGATCTAGATGAGACCCTTCTAATGGTATAATTTTTATGATGATAAAATTTATAAATTAAAACTTTGACAGTTGATTTGAGTCCTTTTTATAATTAACACCTTTTAACTTTTGTTTTCAATATTTGGGGTTTCACCCTTGAAATAGTGTCTTCTCCAGCTCCCCTCTTCCCAGTTCCCAATCACCCTTGAAATATTATCTTCCTCACTCTCAGTATCACACCCTCACACCCTCCTTATATAGCTCCACCTGTGTTTATTGTAAATCCGCCCTTGAATCTCCTGTTTCCGTTCTTCAAACCCAACAGTTTTGTTTGCCTCTAGTCAACATGCTTCCTTCCTCACGTAGTGTAAAGTGTTTGCTTCCATGCTACATCTCTTCCCAATCACCCTCCACCCATGTTTTACTTTTGGTTCCGGTTTAGATTGTTTGTTTCACCTTTGAATATTGAGTTAGGTTTCTTCGATTGGCCAGGTAATGGAGCATAAATTGTCGTTGGAAGATACTGGGGTTCCTATTTCTTGGAAAGGAAGAAGACCTCCGGGGAGGCCACGGTATAAAAGTATGGCCAAAAAGTGCGTATTCATAGCGAACCCCTTTCTTGTTCAAGTGGCGAACAAAGACATCCATCACTATGATGTTCGATGGATAAGACATTGATATTTCTGATGAAAGCACTAGGTGACGACGTGGTCAATTGCGTGGAGAAGGTTTGGAGCATCCAAAGCATTCCATTGATGCTAGTGTATCTGCAGAATTTTTGGTAGATATGTTGGAGTATGAAAATACTTCACTATGAGCCACTAGTAATGAAAATAATGTATGGATCGTGTAAGGGTTATGTTCAGAAAGCTATTATATATTAATTTTCTAATGAAGTTTTCGAATTGAATATACATGGTTGCACATTACAAAGAACTACCATTGCACGTTATACTATTCAAATTATTTATTTTAATTTTTCATTCATACAATATATCCCATACATTATCCCATACTTAAAAGTTGGTGTTCGGTCGTTTGAATCCCCACCATGAGTAAATGAAATGAATACTTACATCTGTATATCTGTTATTGGGTTACCAAAAATGTCGCAAATGAATTTTCATCAAATTCAAACAATTGTCATTATCACTTTCATTAAGATGTTCTTTTACGCAATTTACCCAACTCAATATGTAACACATGAAGTGTAATAAATCATTGCAACATTTGCACAACACAGTGTACAAAATAGTAAACCTTATTTATATTGTATAACCAACCCTCTCCGGGTGACATAGAGACATAGACATTACATACTACGATTAGTTTCGAACCAGATGTGTTAAATCCGGTTTCATGTTCGAAATCAGTCATTTTCTGTCGTTCAATCTCGAGGGTCGATTGAGTAATATCCTAATGCTTTGTTTTAATCTTTCTATGTTCGTGCCTTAATCAGATAGGGGTTAACGTACCGAATCTAATTTGATGCTGACAAAATTGATTTTGCTTGCTTTGTAGAGCATAATGACGTTTGATATGATGGCCCAGAGGGATTTTGACAAACCAAAAACCAATGGCCACGCTTTTCTGGCGCAATGGCGGTCTACAAATAGTCAAATACACTCATTACCTCTTCGTGTAGGCGTGTAGCCTTGCAAAACAGGAATGGACGGTTGAATACTTGAATATATGTTAATCAATTTAAATTGCGTCATCAAATCCTTATACTCACAACGCAATCATATCATATCATATATATATATATATAATGATAGAGTTTCACAGCTGCACTTAATAATGAATTTACAATTTCAAAAAAAGCCTTAATTATATCAATGCATGCACTTAATTAATAACTAATAAACTTACTATTTCAAAAAAGCCTTAATTATATCAATGCATGCACTTAATTAATAAATAATCATCATATAATAATATATATTTACATATACTAATAGAGTTTCACAGCTCCACTTAATAATGAATTTACAATTTCAAAAATGCCTTAATTATATCAATGCATGCACTTAATTAATAACTAATGAACTTACAATTTCAAAAAACTTGAGAACTTCAAAAGTCTCTATTTATAAATTATAAATTCTAACCCAACTTTAAAGTTCAAATACATTCACAACACTAAACCCAAGGTTGTGCACATATTCGTTTTCCGGAATGGATAGGAATTTCCAAGGCGAAGTAGCGGTCAGCCGAGATCGAATATACTCCTTTCTTGACGCGATTCTACAAGTATTCAGTGAATTGGAGGAAGTGCGAACTCACTTTTCTAGGCATTTAAACACAGACGTGGTTTTGTTATGGACAAAATTCATCCAGGTAATTGATGACACACAGAGACTGATCGCGGACTTTGAGAGGGAGATGGGTCGTCCTTTATCACCGTCTCATCCTCCCCATTAGGTCATTAAAAGTATTGTAAACGAACACATGTAGGCTGTTTGTCTTTACCTTATCAAATTTTACGTATGGAAATTGATACTAGTGGGTTCAGCTACTGTATATTGCAAGTTGGGATGCGATGTTTTTAAGTTTGGAATATGTAAACGAAAATCTTCACCTTGTGTTTTCTATGTTTTTATCTTTGAATTTGGTGCAGTGGTTTGCAAATGAAATGTCGTAGATAAATTTCTGCATCCCTAGTGAAGTTCTTGTATAAGTTTCCCTATCACATGGGGAAGACGAACCAAATCACGCGACGCATGCGTTTCAAGTGTCTTCACGCATCGATTTACCACCAAAATGAGTTAAAACTTTATTATTTTAACAGGAAATTCAAGCCAATTACCCATTTTGTGTTCAGGTTACATGCAACACAAAATCCGTTGTTTCAAACTGTTGTTACTTATTAGTTTACCGATTACAAATTGTGTCTAATGTCTTTTCAACTCTTTATCTTTTGAACTCTTATCGTGATAGAATAAACGTTCAACCTATGGGACAAAAGGGTTAGAGCATCTCCAATGGTATCTTCAAAAGTGAGAGATTAATGAACATTTGCCCAGAAAAATAGTCCAACCGAGTCAATAATCAAATTGCCTGTTCACTTGGTATCGGCCAATCATTAGTACATACCCACAGTACATGTCATCGTCAAGCGTAATCCTTTACAGTGTAATGGATTAATCATGTTTGCATAATAACTAAGAACATTGGTGGTCGATCGAATGTAATTTTACCGCCTATTAATATTTCTGTATATACCTTCAAAATACATGTATACCAAGATTATGTATTAGTATTGGTTAGTAATTAGATTATTATATTAGTTTTACAATCAACGATAGAATCTTCTGGTTTTGTAAATTATTGTTAACAATAAAATACTAATTTTTGTACATCAATTTTTAAAAATTCAAATTGAGCTGTAAATACAAAGGGGTATAAATAAATTAGGGGTGCCCTAGCTTTTTTTATGGGTGCAGATATTAGATAGCTGAATTATATTATGAAATGAGATATTAGGAGATAATTTAATAAAAATTGTCCAATTGAGAAAAATAAAACAAAGCCTGTGCATCGCACATGTTGACATAATACTATACTAGTTACATATAATAATAACATAATTTTTTAAGCCATAGAAGATTCAAATCAAAAGTAATTCTTGGCCATTGATCTGATGCCTAAGGAATTTCAGTAATTGTGATGGCAAAGGAATTTCAAAAGTAATTGTGATAATTATATTAGTTGTACACGCATGTACCAAGTCAGTTACACGAATATAACAGACTTAGTTTATTCGTGTATACGTATAGTCTGTTATACTCGTGTATACGTACTTACTCCACAACTTCTACCGTGTAAGCATTAAGAAAATGTATTTGTGAATCTGGCACCTGGAAGAACATCTATAACACTCAAACTTCAGAGTGCATTTTTTCTCACCCACACTAACTAGGGTGAACCATTACCAACCACTACAGGTGTTGACACGTGTCCCAAACTCAACCCACAGTCTAAAGTTAACCCAAAGTTGTGACACGTGTCAACACCTAGAGTGGGTGGTAATGGTTCACCCTAGTTAGTGTGTTCTAAGTTTGACCACTATTGTAGTGGGTGTTAACTGTGTTATGATTTATGATAAAGTTGTGTCTGGGTATAAGAGGGGTTCTGTGCAGCGCAATGCATGATGCTGCCACGTCAGCACATTTTCTGACGTGGCAGGATGAGGGTGGGGGAGGCACCGTGCATCCGTTGCAACCAGGTTTTAGACAATTGACCAACTTTGATTAGTCGACCTTACACATCACATCAATACTTTGCATTTAATGGATGCCATAATTACATTTAATAATAAAATCAATATTTTTTATATATTTATTTAATCTAACGGAATTCTTGGCCATTAATCTGGTGTCAACGCCAATTTTATAGCAAATCCAAACGGTCAATTGGATTTTGTAAATAGTTTTTATATCTAAATTTGAATTTATCAAAACTTGAACGACATTTATTTTTTAATTGCAATTAAACCAAAAAGGTTAATTGCAATTTATTTGTGAAAGAGCAAACCTCAGGGGGGTTGGTTGCAATTTGGTCATAAATCCGGTAAACAGTCTTATTTTCTTCATGTATACTAACTTACTCGAAGAACTTACACCGTGTAAGCATCAAAAGGAGGAACTGTTCAGATTCTTCTGGAAGTACTTCTTTAATCGACGGCGCACCCATTCGTGTCGACGGTATGGCGTTCTCTGTTTTGATCCTAATTTTGTTTCTTATCATAAGTTTGCTTGTTTCAATTTCATTATTACAACTGGGTATGTATTAATTGGTAATGGGTTTCAGTTTGGGTATGTCGTTTCGAACATGCAAGGAATAATCTATACCCAATTTGTGTTTTCTCGATGGGTTTCAGTCTGTAATTGTTACTACAAGGAAGATGATTGAAACGAAATCCAAATTACTCACAGAGACGACGCTTCAGATTATTCTATGAATGTTTATGCAGTGTTTGACTTAAATACTGTATCTGGACTCAATGTTTATCCAGTGTTCGAACTTCAAACAAGCGATTTCATTGGAGATGGGTGGAGTTGCATTTTATCCTAACTCTAGATTTTATGTTTTTCGTCTTTACCGCTATAAAATATAAAGATTTCTAGGATGGGTTTTGTTCTGTTTAATTCTTACTGTGGATATATGTTCATGCTCCCTCAATGCTTAGTTAGATTACTCTTGCAATTTTATATTTTTTTTACAGATGGCTGAGGAGGAAAATTTGGATCATTTGTTGGTACACCCGAGGGCCACTTGGAATTATAACATCACCATCAACACACATTGTTTTCACAAATTGATTTCCGATATAGACAAGATTCTTGACCGTGCCGGTGAAAGGGCAGAATTTAAGTCAGGATGCTTTGGCCATTACTTGGATTTCCCTAAAGGGGGTTATTTTCAGGCACAGTTCATTCACAGCTTGCTGCTGAGACAGATATTCATTCCTGGAGGTAGTGAGGACGAGTTATGGTTTGCCTTAGGAAAAACTAAGGCGAGATTTGGGAAAAGGGAGTTCTGTCTGTGCACGGGCCTGAAATTTGGCCATCTGTCCGACATACCTTCAAGAGAGTATGAGGTTGTATTCACGCAAGGTACTTTCAGGGAAGGAAAAAAATTGTGATCGTAGATTTGAAAGCTCCATTCATGGCGGAGGATTTCGACCGGCCTCACAACGCACTTAAGTTGGCATTGTTTCTTTTTGCCAACAGGGTCCTCTTTGATCAGGACGACTGGAACCGGTGGCGTACTGGATGTTCTCTTTAGTGGAGGATGTTCAAGCGTTTAACAACTTTGCCTGGGGTCAATACGTTTTCAGGATGACCCTCCACTACATCCGTCAAGGTTTTAAGGTACCGGCAGACCCTCTCGGGCCGACTACGAGATACAACCTATACGGATTCATTTGGGCATTACAGGTTATTTTTTAAATCCTTAATCCCTTTTGACCTTAATTTGACATTGACATATATTCGTAATTAAGATTATTCGTTTTTCCATGATACATAATGCTAATTACACCCTCTAAAACCGTTTCCCGGGTTTGATACGGTATAGTTTTGGGCTACGGAGGCTATACCTGTGATGCGCAACAAATGCGGTAAGCTAATAGGGGATCCCAACGGAGCGCCACGGTATAGGAAGTACTGTTTCAAACAGAGGGGATCGGGCATGGTCAACGCTTGGACCGAAGCTGAGACAAGTGGGAAGGTAATTTACAAATATCTCATTTGTACTATAATTTAATATTATTTATGTTCTTTAGATATTGGACAATTATATTAGTTCCATAATCCTTCAGCTTACTAGGCTTCCGGAACTTGTACCCACCGAACATGAGTTGCAAAAACATTACTGGAGGGATATTGATGTGGACCTATCTGAGGGACCCCAGTGGAAGCCGAGTGGGAGTAACGAGGATGAGGAACCCACCAAGAGGAAGCGCAGGCCGAGGGAGAAAACTAACGGTGGGCGGAGAGTACGTGCCCGTGTAGATACAACGGACCGTACAGATACGGTTCTTCCGGATATACAATGATCCAACGATGGACAGGGATCTTTCCCTCCACCGGCTGACCACCCAGTTCATTCACTTGACCAAGGTGCAGCAGGCCCGGTTGATGATGCCAGGCAAGAAGACTTTTGTCAGAGGGAAGGGTCAAACGGCCATGGGCGACATTCGGTTGGTCACACAACCGATGAGGTAACCTAGCCTAGTATTATTGGATCAATGGTTTATTTCGAAATGTTGTTGATTGCCCAATTTGTGGTAAACGTTTTGGTGTTTTACGTATATCATTTTACATAAACAATTGGAGGTACCTCGATAGTTTGTGGGACCCGAAGTTCTTGAAAGAATTCTGAACGTGGTGAATGCCATACCGGAACGCGTACGCAGTATCGTCCGTGAGGAAATGGGGGCGGACCGCGTACGCAATACAGTCAATGAGGGTTTGAGGCGGGAGATCGAAGGGCTAAGACGGATGCTGGGGTTTCAAGTACGTATATATCCACACATGTCACCTGTGTATCAAGTGTTCTTTATTTTATTTAAATAATGATCATTATATATTCGGAAACGTAACACTGTGACACTGTCATCACCAAGGGAAATGTAGGGGACGGTAATTCAGGAGATCAGCCGCAGCGTGTGGGGAGTGGAGAGCACACGGAAGAAGGCTTGGGTGGCGATCAGGCTACCTACAATGACGGAGCCGGTTATGAAGAGGGCGACGATGATGAAAGGCAAGACGACCAAGATTGGCAGGATGATAGTGGATGCGTTTATGACAGGATCAATTATGATTAACTGCATTATGAAAAACATGTCTGTGTTGATGACATATCGGACCTTGATGAATCAAACCTTCCCTTAGTGTTGTGCGAGGATTTATTGTCCCTAGAACGGGCAGGTGGTCTGGAGGTGGCAGCATCCCCTTCGTTGGCTTTGCGATCACAGTTTGGGGTTGACAAGTTATTTTCTTAGATGCCGTTATACCTGTGGCCCCGAGAAGCAGGTATATTGTCTCTGTTTGGTATACCAGGTCTAGTACATCCAGGAGTACCTGGAGCAGAGGACCTCGATGTAACTCAATGGTCACTGGCTTCAGCAAGTCCTTTTAGCAACCGAGAAACATGTCTGCTATTGGTTGCACCACAAAATAAAGATTCATGTACAATTTCTGATGAAGGGAAGACAGATACCGGTTGCCAGGAGGAGGAGCTACCGAAATAAGATGAATCCTTGCTTCCGTTAGTGTTGTGGCAAGATCCTTCGGCGCACGATCGTCCTTGTCCAGTGGAAGGAAGACATTCAGGCCCAGATTATCCGTCTGAGGATCAATCATGTCTGATGTTGCTAGCAGCACAGAATATAGAGTCATGTCCAGTTTCCGATGAAGGGAACTTGCAAATAAATGGCGAGGATGAGGACATACCCAAAGAAGATGAGTCCTTGCTTGCGTTAGTGTTGTGGTAAGATCCTTCGTCCCAATATCTGCCTCGTCCAGTAGAGGTCAGACAATATGGTCATGATGATCCATCTGAGGATCAAACATGTGCGACGTTGCTGGCATCCCAAAATACACAGTCGTCTCCAGTTTCGGAAGAAGGGGGCAGTGAAAAAAAGGACGAGGATGAGGACATGCCTGACGCGTCTGAGGTATCATCTACTACGGTAAAGAGTCCGCCTTCACATCCAGTGTCACCATCACATTCACATTCACATTCATCTGTGGTGATTAGGTCAGACTCAGATGTTGAAATTCCTACTGGTTCACCTCTAGCTCCACGTCCACGTAAGAGAGGAGGAAAACATACCAGTCGCAAAGTATCTCCGACCCTTCGAGTTGATGAAACAAGTTCAGAACGAATGTCTGGGCCAGCTCCATGTTCATCGGGAGAGCAATCGACTTGTGCATTTACAAATCAACGAAAACGGAGACTATCTGCGATAATCTCCCAACCACTTCCGAACTGGGAACCACCTATAATTGAAGTGCATACCGATGACATACGTGCTTCGAGCTAGCAGGTATTAGATGAAACCGCTTTAGCAAGGCAGCGTCAAAGGGAGTTATGGGTACGTAGTCCCTACAGCAACCCGTTAGGTAGAGGAAATCTTTCCACTGGCCCTAGCAAGGAGGCGTACGCGCATTTCAAGCTTGATTCGAAAGAAATATAGTAAGATGATTACTAACTATGCATTTTAGATTACATCGCCCGTATACAATCAATTAACAGTAATATCAATTAACATGTTGTTATTAGGGTTTGATGCTGCCGCTAGGGTTTGTTATGTGGTGCCCAAGTTTTGGGCGTGTGTTCTAATCCTAAACGGATCCTGTTTCCTTCTTTGTAGTATATTTCCTGATTTGGCTGAGTCCAAGTTTGATTTTGACTCCTCCTCCTTTATTTGCGGGAAAACTATTTGTTTTCCTTATTTGAACTCTGAGCAGCCACACTGTTGCTTATAGTGGAGACGCTGGTCGCTGATTATGTCCTGTGTTTGGAATATGAACGCTGGTGACTATCTGTCTTATTGACTCCCGAGTATGCCTGAGTATGTGCCCGAGTAAGATTTACTGCCCGAGCTGATTGTCTTTGTTTACGGTCGGGCTACTTACTCTTTTTCCGAGTAAGTTGTCGTGGGGGATTTCTGCTCCATAAGTTGACTTATTTTGACTCCTGCTTGCATGGCCTTTTATGGTGATGACGTTTCCTTCACGACTATTTTTACCTATAACAATACCCCCTTAAATATTTGAGCCGATCGCGCTGAGTCAGGTCCTCTCGGGACGAATATTTAACCTCATACCTTTTTACAACTAGTCCTCGTTTGTCGTTTTCTGTATTAATGTATCCTTGTTTGACTTGAAGCCTTAAATGACGTGTCTTAATTATGACCGCACACATTCGATTTATCATTCATCTCAGAAATCTTTTGATGGTGACGCTTCTGCTC
The DNA here is from genome assembly GCA_030490815.1 of Acer saccharum. Classification (NCBI taxonomy): domain Eukaryota; kingdom Viridiplantae; phylum Streptophyta; class Magnoliopsida; order Sapindales; family Sapindaceae; genus Acer; species Acer saccharum. Next base: position 976,041 of record CM059871.1, on the reverse strand, counting down.
TCTGACGGCTCAAGACGCTCTTTGGCTGCCACTTGTCTCTTTTTATTTGGCTGTGGTACGGTGCATTTATGAGACATAACCTTTCTACTCGCCTGCGTGCAGCCCACGTCACGGCCCACGCCCTTCTGTTTTCCCGCTTCTCTACGCTTTCTTCTAGGGTTTTGGTTTTTTTTTTTTTTTTTTTTTTTTTTTAAATCGATACGTCACCTATATATTCTGGCTTCGCTTTTTCTTTTCCATTTTTATCTCTTCTTCCACTATCTTTGTGTATTCTTTAAGAGAAACTCGCCTGTGTCTCTTGCTTTTCTGGGTACTTCGTTTCGTTCTCCAACTCGTCTTTTTCATCTTGCTTTACTGAGATTATCTGCTTCAACCCCCAGACCTTTTCTCGAAGATTCTTCCTCAGTAGTTTGCATCGCCTCCGTTTTTTGCTATATCAAGGTTAGTTCTCATGGATTCTGCAGCTAGGTACCGTCTTTTTACTATTGGTATGATTGAAATGATGCTCTCACTGCATCGGTTGTTCACAAGTTACTAAAAGAACCCCTCTTTGATCAACCGCATTTTACTAACGCCGACGTTTCTGAAATTTATCGTGACAGCCCTGCTACTTCCGGAGTTCCTCCCACTCCCGAAGTTCATTATGTTTCTTCGAGTTCATCGCAGCCTGACTCCTATCAGCCTGAAGCTCGGTCAGACTCTTCTGCTTCCACTTGTGTTGATACTCGGCCTTGGAGAAGACCGGGGAAGAGGATGAGTACTCATAAAATTTACAAGGATTCTCACTCCCTAGAGAGCCGAGTGGCGACCCAGAGGATTGTTGAGAACGACATTGAAGAGGAGCATATAGCCGCTCGCATTCCTTTCTCTCCCGAGCGGATATGCGCCTATGAGATCGAGCCGAACATGGTTGGCCCTGAAAAGATAACAAAGTATATGCGGCGACAGCAACGTGATTTCGCTGATTCCTGTTGACGGTCGAGCTGCATGGAACCCCCCACCTGGCCACGTGGCAATCTATGGGGCAATGCTCACTTGTGGTGTTACTCTTCCTTTCTAGCCTTTCATCACTTGGTTTTTGGCTGAGGCCCTACTCGCTCTAGAGCAGCTAACCCCGAATAGCTACCAGATTTTGATGTGCATGTGGCACATGTGGCATAGAATGAAGCGGCCACCTCCCACACCTCGTGAAATCCGGCACTTCTATGCGCTGAGGCCCGTGGGGAAGACTAGGGTTTATTTCCTTCAATCGAACCAGCCCGAGTTTTGGATTCCAAAAGACGTAGTGGTCAAGGGTGAAATCGAACCGACCACGGATGAGAAGATGAAGGGATTTGTTTGGGGCTTCCCCACTTCAAACAAATTTTGGAAGAACAGCTGGTTCTTTGTGGGCAAACACTGGGGCCAATCAATCAGTTTTAATCTTGACGGCACTCAGATGACTTGCAGGGTTCCTCGATACTTTTGTTCGCCCCAATGGAACCATATGACTTCTGCCTTTACTGATGATGAACTGAAGACCTTGGCTCGGGCGGCCGTCCGCCCTTTGGAGAAGAGGTGCAGATCTTATCTCTTCAATGAGGGGAAAATGATTAAAGCTCGCCTTTTTCCCCAGATTTCTGCATGCCGCAAACACCGTAAGTTAATTGGTTTTTCTTGATTACTCTTGCATTCTTGTTCATAAATTAGTCTACTGACTCGGACTCCCTTTTTTTTTTTTTTTTTTTTTTTTTTGTTTTTAAATGTTTGATTTAGACGTGGTCTGCGATGCCCAGGCACGCCGAATGAAGGGCATCGTGGAGGCGAGCCGAAAAGTGGCTCTTCGCCAGCTAGATGCTGGGATAGCCCCTCCCGAAGATGAATCTGATGAGAGTACTCCCGAGAATCCTCCCGAGGGAGATGATGAGGAGGGAGTACCCGATTATGTGCTTAAGGAGACCCATGGTCAAGAAATGGCCGCATGTTCAACGGAGGCCGTGGGCGACCCGGAGGGCTTTGGAGCAAGTAGGGCCGCTTCTGATCAGGACAATCAAGTAGGTCCTACTTCCAAGGGGAAAGAAAAAATGGGGCACCCTTCTGAGCCCGAGCAGGCGACTTTTCCCAGTGGATCCAATTCTCCCCATTCTGCTGCAAACACGCCTAGTGCTACTTCTTAGGGTGCTGAAGCAGTTGGGAGACATTCGGGCGCAGTGGCTCCAGAGGTTCCATCTCCCACCGAGCCGATTCCTAATCCTTCAACTTCAGAGATTTCGATTTTAGTCGAGCCGAATCCTACTCCTGCTTTAGAGATTCTGTCTCCTGCTGATCTAACTCCTACCCCCGGAGATAGCAATGTTGAAGTTAGGCATCCCAGTAAGGATTCCGAAGATGCGACGGTCGATTTGAATTCTCGCGGGAGGCAGTCTAGTAAGAGAAAAGCCTCGTTTTCTCCTGGTCGCCCTACCCCCAAGATCCCTCGAGTAGTTACATTTGTCGATTCATCTTCGAGTGACGAGGGGGAGGGAGATGTTAGAAAAAACACAAGTGTGACCCCTCCACGGGACCAGGTCAAGGACAGCGTTGGTGGCTCCACTGGCTTTCCTCGGGCAGCCTCATCTGGCGGGCTTCCTGAAACCAGTGTTGGCGGTTTGGGCCCCTTACCCCAGACAGATGATCCTGCCCCCGAGACCATGCTGAGGGCCATGGCTTCAGGCTGGGCTTACATTGGGGAGGATCATTGGAGTCACCTCAGGACTGAACCGTATCTGACCGGCTCTGTAATTGTTTCAATAGTGTTTCCTACGTAAGTAATGCCTTGGTTACATGTGTAATTTTGTATTTTTCTTCTCCCCTTTCTTTACTCTCGTATGCTGTTGACTTGCTGCAGATGGTGGCTGAGATGTCCGGGGCTTGCCAGGCTGGTGAGGCTCAGGCCGAAAGGATAAAGTGGCTTGAAGCCTAATTGAAGGAGAGCAAAGACCGCTGTGCTCGGGTTGAGTTAGCTCATCAGGAGGGGGTCAGGTCAAGTCAGGTGCTCCTGGACCAATGTTTGGCACGTCAAATGGAGGCTGAGCAGAGAGCATCTTTTGCTGTTGAGAAGGCCAAAACCCTGCAGGATCAGTTATCCTCCACTCAAGATGCTTTACTCCAGGCCGAGCAGACCGCTGAAGATGAAAAAACCTCTTACGAACGCCGGATAGAAGACTTGGAGCGTCAGGCCTCGACAATTAAATCTCTGTCGAAAGAGGCTAGGCTGGAGTTGGAAATACAAGGGTTTGATCGCTTCAAAAGATCTCCAGCTTATGACGCTTTACTTCTAAGGGAGTTCCAACGGGGAATGGTCTCGGCTGGAGAATTCTTCAAGATGATGAACTAAAATTGCACTCTTAAATAAAGATGGAATAAGTAATGATTCTCATTCATACCCCAGACAATCTTATAGGAGATGGTGTATCCTCGTGAAGAATATCAGTAATCGCCAAGAGCTCATAGACTGCCTATAGCTCTCCAAGTTACCAAATTTACTCATATGACCACATTTTGAACTTGGATATTTTGACTTGTCCAGAAGCCATGTTTCAATAGACACTATTGAAAACTTAACGTTAAGATTTAATATCCAATACCTCAAAACATCCATATGATGATATTCTACTCTCATTTAATAAATGGAGCCACGATGTCCATATCTATAAATGAAGTCCTCTATCGATTAACAAATGAATACCACTAAACTATCGAGGATAGACTATGCTATATAATCGTACTCATTGATAACTCAAATGATAACACTTGCAACCATAAGTCCATCATTTATCTCAGGATTAAGATAGACTCTCCGATTGTCCTGATAATGAAAAGACTTTTATCTACTAACGGTTCTAGATAAAGTATTTCATTGTGATCTAGTTCAATGCACCTAGTGCACTAGATCTTTTACTCAAAGCCACTTTGATGATTTTAGACTCATCATAACACATTTGATCCCACTCAAATGCCAGTAAAAGAATCTACAACTTCAACAAGATAAAGGTGCCTAACCTTTACCTTAAGTTGTGAACATTATTCAAGACTAACTAAAGAATTGTGTCTACCTCATACATATCCATATGTACGAATAATTCTTCTTTTCTCATAGTCTTTTGACCTTATGATTATTTACTTTTGACAATTATAATAATTAAACTATAAATGCTATAAGATTTGTTAAACCAGAAATCATATTATTAATATGAATAGATTGTCAAAAACACTATTACACTCTTGCTATTGAGCATAATCCTAACAATAAGCAGCACCCCTTTGACAGATCCCGTCAAGTGGGTTGCATCGATGGAAATGACGGGTCTGATAACACGGATAAACCCTTGTAGACAAACCCTGATTGCCATGAAGCCATACTTGAACCGGTCTTTCGAGTCTTTCTCGATGTTTGTTAGGGTACTGGGATTGGCTTGCTTCAGCATGTAAAAGTACACCGGCAACGTTTGAAAGGACTTCAACGGATCCCCGTACTGTATTTTCAGAGCATGGAGTCTGGCCCGGTTAGCTTTGTTATACAAAAGGTGCACCCCGTGCTGAGACCCCATTTCCGCTATGATATCTTTAGCTCGGATTTTGTATCCCGATACTGCGAATTTTGGGGCATACAGTTCCCCAACGACATAGGCACTGACTTGGTTAAAGTGAAGACCATAGTTTTGGACTTTGCATGTGTGTGTATCTCGATATACATTGACGTACCAGTGAGTTGCATGGCACTTCTTCACCGCACGTACCAACCATTGACAATTGAGGTCGGTACATGATGCCTCATACCGCGTTGTGGTCGACCGCGTAACCCTGTACCAGGAATGGTTTTCCATTGCGTACACACCCAACACCTTCTTCATTTCATCCTTGTGTTTGAATATCTTGCCTTTATGAATGGATGTAGGGTCCGAATGGGATTTGAATGCGCTGCATTCTTTTACATTTTCAAAACAGGCATGGTCAAACCCTTGCATTTTATGCCTAGACAGATTATGATCAGGAGGGGTGTGAACGTAAGTGGTGTTATCCTGGTCAGCAAGTGGTACATTGTGTGTAATACATGATACAAAAATGTTATTCGTGTTAGGACCGGGCATGGGATGGACCTCTCTATATGCAACATGTATCTGATAATGCTGTAAAGGCTGTCCATGCGTTTCCTGTTCATTCCTGGGAACCGATGATGCCCTGCAATGTGTTCCACAACCTATGGCATCATCTTCAACAGTGTGTACATTCGTACAATCGACATCATAGATTGTAGAATGCTTTGACTCTGACTGAACATCCTTTGCATTATTTTTAGATCGACCTCCGCAAGACTCCAAAGGATGTACGCTATCATTAACACCCATTCGGTTGGGTCCGCTTGAAAATGTGTTGGAACCTCTGACCAGTGGCATATTGTCAAAAAGCAACCACTTGATTGATATATGTGACAAGGACTCATCACTGGGTGTTTGGTTCGGAATAAAATTTATGCTGGGAGAATCGGATATACATGTTACCAATGAACAACCGCTTGGGGTAACTGTATATTTTGCCTTCTTCTTTAACTGTGGCGTTACCGACTGATTCACCATTGACAATGGCGTGCTGATGTAAATAGGTCGACCGTTGGGTTGATTTTGATCAACCGGAGGTTTTACAGTTGAATCTTTATTCTGGCTGAGTACCTCTGCGATATGTCCCGGTACAGGATTGTGAAACACCAAAACGTAACATTTAGGATTTTTTTTGTTATGCGAAATGAAGATTTGAAAATCAGCGTCAAAACTCATTTCAACAACGGTGCCTGAAAGTAAGGTACTGAACTTCATATCGACTGCATCGCAGTTCAACCCAAACCGATCGCATATCTTATCCGACAACGTTTTCAGTGTATCCTTCGATGTCACAGCCAACAAGAAAATAGTTTTTGGGTTGAAATCAACATCTTCCCAGACTCCATCATAGTTCACTATCAATATAACCATTTCAGAAATAATCCAAACGGTCAAGTATGCACACCGAAAAATCTTTTAACCGGATACGGTGGTTGTGGTATTGTATGAAATGGCGGTAAAAATAGTAGGAATGACGGTGAAATCAAGTCTTAGCAAATATTATCAAGGAGCAGAGTATCAACTGTTTGGGTGTTTTCCAATGTCTGAACACACATTGAGTTCTAATTAACTGAAATACGCTTTTTTTAATCCCATTACGTACGCCTAAGTCTTACCTTTATGGCTTTACCTAAATATAACAAAAACCACAACATATCAACACGACGTAAATAATTTCAAGGCATAAAATATCACCTAAGCATAATAATATAATATTATGCTGAATATGTTTTTTAAAATATTCAGCTAAATTTGTAGAATTAACAGACATAAATGTTCTTCTGTTACAAAAACTATTCAATGTAAAATGTGTTCGAATTTTAACATTGAATAAGATATGAATTATTCTTCTGTAATTAAAATTAGGGTGGTGTGTGTTTTTTTTTTATTTTTTATTAACCTGTGGATTTTTTTGTAACGGGGGGTACGGTGGGCTTGAGCCCCCAACCTATCCCCACACAGGTGGCCCCATGGTCATATCATGCACTGGTTATTAATTATAATTCATTCACCTTCCCCATGCTGATTAGATGTTTCTTCACTATTAACAATCTTAAGTATAATTTGGAATCTGACCGGCCATGTCCAGCATTCCTCAATATTGGTACGCAAATAGTTGTAATGGTTCATTGTCAATGCACGATATCGTTGCTCGTTGGATAGAGATTAATGCATGCAACCGGTGCATTACACCCATCCAATGGGTACATGCCATGTGGCAAGATATACTCTTTTTGGTCAGGTGGCATGCAAACATTGGTTAGAGTGCAGTGCACCTCGTGCATCCAAGGTTTTCTCCTCGCATGAACCCCCTTACAGAAATCTTGAAATGGATAGTACAATCTGATTTCGTAACCCCATATTTAATTGTCAAATCTAGGACCGGAGAAAATATTGCGTGGGACTGGCACATGGTGAGAACATGAGACAATCCAATGACATTGCAGCAATTAAAATTATATAATTATTTTTATGTTCCCCATATAAACGGTGCAATCTCATTGGATGGTTTCACGGTCTCTTAATGTCGCAGTCCCATGCCAGATTTCCTCTCACGACGGACCCCATTTGTGTCAAAGTATGCACATTAAAATCTTTTTAATTTACTCAATATTGTACAAGCAATGATGGTCATGCAATATAGGAGTGGATGGGTTTCCTGTCAATGATGGACTTCCCGTCAATCTCGAAGTCCGTAAGACTTATGAAGATTTCATTGGGTTATTTGCTGACGTACTCTACTTTGTTGAATAGTTAGGGGAGGAGGGAAATACTCTTTTGTGGTTCAAAGCCATTTCCAACCCTAATCCTTAATTTTGTGGAAGTTTTGAAGTAAATTGGTGGGACTATTAGCATACACTAATCTCATTTTCCAAATCCAACCCATTAAAACCTATGTTACCCTTAACTGAATATTCCTTACAATATTATATGTGTTCCTATTTATCAAATGTCTGAGAACAATTAAAATTTGACCCCATAATATACATAATATTGCAACATGGTAATAAATGTTTGAAATAGATCAAGCTGCTCATTAACAAACACCCCAAACCCCGTTAGTGTAATCAATTAAGTGATTTTCTTTAAATAACAATTTCTAAATGTTATGTAGTATACACATAATTCTAGTTGAATAAAAAGGTTTTGATATATATATATGGGATATATAATAATGAAAAAAAAGTAAAAAAGAAGCTTTCATATTTAAAACCATACAATTGGAATACATTTAATTGGTTACGGGTATATCTCGTAATTCGGAAACCATAAAATAAGGGATACAATAAAACAATACGATGACAAATATTTCATACAATATAATGGTTGAACTCTGATTCGGTTAAACTTGAGGGTTTTCCCATATTGTGAATTGTTTGCTTACTTTAGCACTGTTGTGCCAGTCACGGGGGATTACACTGCACTGTTCATATGCAGCCAATTCGCTGCATTGGAGGACCGCTGGGTGGAGAGGTTTTGTTGCTCAAATTGGATGATTTGCTCAAAGTTGCAGCTGGGTTGGAGACGTCGGGTTTTATGCACTATTAATTAGAAGTTAGAGCATGGGATTCACCGTGATATCAACAATTAAAAGAAAAACAACAGACTTTTTCATAGCAGTTGATCACTAGCAAAAACACAACGGAACATTAACACACTACGCTAACTGGTACAAAGACCCTTAATTACCCATAATTACAACACAAAACATGAAAGTCAAGGATCAACTCATAAAAACCTAATCCATATAATACATATAAGTCGAACTACTTGTGCTCTACACGATCCACTGTATGGACACACCCCTCTTGCTGGACCACGTTTCGCCTGTCCATGTAGGTGGACCACAAATACAACCCAATGGCTGTTATTAAAAAGGCTCCGCAGACAGTTCCGACGAACAGTACGGCAAGCCATAGCCCCTTGGTATCAGTAGGCTTGGGAGATGTTACCTGGGAGGTTTTCGTGTCAGTGGAAAATTTATTAGGATCCAGTGGCTGTGAATGCATCCAATGTGGCAAAAACAAGGACTTAAAGGTCCACGAATAGATAGAACACGTCTGCGTAGTGTTGCCATTTGAAGAGGTCAATCCCACAAACACGTCGGTGTCAGGCCATATTTTCGACAAGTCAATTGAGTAAGAGAGGAGAGGATTCACAGGTTTTATATTACCAGAATGACACAACCTAACCTCTAAACTCTTTGCACTAGCATCATAATCGATCCATGAATCCAATTTCTTACCACTGTTAAGGAACATATTCTGAGATGAAATATTGCATAATTTAACAGATAATAGACTGTCAACGTCAATGCCGATGTGATTTCCATTCAAATCACCATACTCGATATCTAAAGAGGTGTCAAATTCAACAACCACCACCCTAAACTTGGATTTGTGCAAACCCATCTTAGAGAGACCAAATGAGCTCTTACCCACATCGGTAAAACGATAACCCTTCGGAACCATTAAAAAAGCCAAACCATCACCACTCTTGTTGGACATTGAAAAAGAGAAAATCGTAGAGAAAGAAGGAAATGTCGGAGGATTACCTTCCACGAGCTTAATGGGTTTTTTGTACATCAGTCGCCCAGAACTTGATGGATCCGAGGTTGTGAGCTAAACAGAAGACCCACCATTGACAGCCATTGCAGCTCCATAGAAACTAATTTCGGACCGGCACCTTGGAACTTCATCAAAGCTGTTGAGGACAACAGGACAACTTGGCTCAGCAGAAAGGACTTTCAAGCTGCAAATGAATAGAATAACGGTTGTAAGGTAATTTGTCATGGAAAATTGTGCCATATCTGGAATGGGTTTTTGAGTGTTTGAGTGTATCTGGAGTTTGTCTCACCTTTTAAATGAAGGATTCAAATCGGCTAAATGGTTGTCCAGATAAGCCGTACATAGCCAACCATGCACCCTAAATTTTTATATTTTAGCACAAATGTTATTTTAGCTAGCAACTATTCATGAGATCACTCCAACCATGCTCCCTAAATTTTTGCTAAACTTTTGTTTTAAATTGTATTTAATAACCAAGCTCTCATGATATCATTTTTTTAATAACAAAATCAATTTAAAAATATTAAAAACATAAGAGAGAGAAGATAGGGAGCTCCCTACATTTGGAGAGCCATCAAGAGGCTCTCTAAAATAGGGAGCCATTTGGAGTGCAAGAAAGCTAAATTGGCTCCCTATTTTAGCTAAGGAGGCCATTTAGGGAGCCCTTTGGAGATGCTTTCATTCTAAAAAAAGTCAACATAGTTGAACTTCATCGGTATCCGCAGTGCTCAGATGCAATGACGTCAGATATCTCATCGTGTTACGTTTTTGTTGGCTATTTTTCGTGTATTATCGTTGACCTGTACACGTGTAAAAGAAATATCATTGAGATGGCAACAATTAGCGGTGATTAAGTGTTAGGGTAAATTACACTCACACCCTTATGTTATCAAGATCCTACCCACAGAATATTAACTTACGGATTGGCATTCCAAACATGGTTATTGATGAGCTGAATGGTTGGTTGAAGAACTCAATGGTTGGGTTCCCTATACAGTACTTAATTCATACTAACGTGAGCATCTCCAATGCTTTTATGCATTTGGAGAAAATGGAGTGCCACATAGGATAGATATTAAAAATGTTATAAAAACTCTATCCAATGCTATTATCTATGTTGAATATGGAGATGATGTGGCCAAAAGAAAGTTAGAGAATATGGAGTTGGGTTTCTAAATGAAAGAAACTCTCCTAGAAATGCTGACTAGGATTTCTAACTCTTTCCAACTCTTTCCACCAATAAGATTAAAGCTTTCAACTCTTAAAACCAATAAAATTAAACCTCATTTAATTGTAAAATAAAATAAGAGAGAGTGTGTAATAATTGTTTTATTATGATTGGATATAAAATGGATGCATATTTGACTCTTGGCTGGGACGGTCCCATATACGTGGCCATGGGACCGTCCAATGAGAGTGTGCCACATCCTTTGCACATACTGTCCCAATGTATATGTGGCGCACTCTCATTGGACGGTCCCATGGCCACGTATATGGGACCGTACCAGCCAAGATTTTCTCTGACTTTAGATAATTGCATTGGAGATGTGAATATGCATTTCTCTAATTTTTTTTCAAAAGTGGGCCCATGATAAATAGAAATGCTGAAGTGGCACTATTTAGAAACTAAAAAATGCATATTTGCATTGGAGTTGCTCATGACGTTTGCCATCAAAATCAACATTCACAGTTACACACATCGAGAAATACAACAGAAAACCATCAACTGCCTATCGCAATTATGTAGGTGTACGGGCGTTGGCGTAGAAAAGAAATCTAAAAAGCTTTATTTTTATTGGAATACAACAACAACAGGATTACAAATCCAGAACATGATTACAACAACCGGGACCCATCGAGAATCGATTTCCAAGTGTAGCCCAGACTGGAGGTCCCACAGACGGGGAGAGAGAACCCACACGAAGGAAGGACAACCACCCACACAAAGTGGGACAACCCCCATGTTTTAAAATGGGCCAAGGAAAATTTGCATAATTCTATGCACACACTAGGTCTTGGACCTTGTTGGTGGGGGGTTCCTGAATGAAGGCCCACCACTATGGCAAGGGACCATGTGTAAATCTAAAAAGGCTTGATAGTTGATAAAAAGGTTCATAAAAATCGAAAGGGGATTTTTCAGGTTTCACGAAGTTCCAGTTGCATTTTTTGGACTCAAATCGGTTGTCGAATTTTGGTGTTCCAATTTGTGTCCAACCAAACAATTTGGGACATGTGTGCACATTTAATTATTATTTTTCAAGTGCTTCTATATATGTGCACACATGTCCTAATTTGGTTGGTTGGACACAAATTGGGACACCAAAATTTGACAGCTTAATTGAATCCGCATTTTTAATATGTGCTATTAACAAAGGAAATAATTCATTGTTTTGGGCCGGTCACCCCCCATTAATAGTATTGTGTGTATAATACTATTTATAAAACAATGTCACAATTCAAAACCCTGAGACGTGGCCATGTTTGGAGCCCTGTATCGGAGTGTACAACGATTACGAATGTTGTAGTGTTTAAAATAGGGGGGAGTATACTTGTTAAGAGGCAATTACCGACACCATGTTCAGAAATAATGCAAGTTCCACATATTTTCTGTAAATTGCTACAACTGCTTTATGTGAAATATTCATGTCCATTTGCATCAAAGTTATAACAAAAAAACATATTGACACACCAAAGCATAACGTATTAACTAGCATCAACATCTTTATGCCACTTACACTAGTTTCCAAATTCTTCATTCGTCCATTTAAATATGTTTCCAGGTTGTTCATGTTTGCATGTAGCATTTCCACTTCTTCGTCGGTAGATGTAGGATGTCGACCGTTAGATGTAGAATCTCTACCGCCTTCAGCGGTGCTTAGGAAACGTCCCTGTAAATTTGCACAATCGGGCTCCCACCAACTAAAAAATTTGCATTGTCGTTGCGCACAAATAAAATACAGCTTACCTGGATTATCTTTCGATTCAGATATTTTCACAGCAGCCTTCTTCCCACATCTGCATGATTTGTTCCTGAACATTCCCAAGCCACCATTAATGTTGCTTGCTGAGCATGAACTTCCTTCCATGGTTGTTGAATGTAAGAGAATTGTGTGTGATTGTTTAATGGGAAACAGATAAGGAACCAATACAATGTACGATTGAGGAGAGTAGCAGAATATAAGTTGTGTAAGAACGTGAACATCCAATTTACAGACACCAGGTTTATATTGCCATAAATATAGCCGTTGGAGAACAACGGTTGTATTCAAGGGTTCAAATTGAAGTTGCAACAATGCCAACACGTGTTCAACTCATAAAAGTGTCTTAAAAAAATGAAAAGGACAGTGTACTTGCTAATGACCAGTCAGTACCCAATGGAGTGACCCCTCCACTTGGGTGTTGCCACGTGTCATTTTTGTTCAAGATTGCTAGCCATGTGGTAATACACCATTCGGGGGTCAGTGCCTTTGGCACTGACTGGTCAGAACCCAATTATTTTCAATATAAATAACTTTTGTCATTGACATTGGAATTTGCTCCAATACATGATTTGTACAGAGCAGAGTAAGCAATACACGAATAAAAGGCAGATCTCACTTGAAAACATCCCATCTAGTCATTAAGTACCACCCATCCTCTCAAATCATGTTTCCAAGACAATTTTTAGAGGATTTTGGAGGATTAGTTGCTCCCACCCACCCTCTAAATTGTTGTTTCGAAGAAAAAAAATAGGAGAACCTCCAATCCATTCTCTGAATTTAGAATTTTAGAGAACCATTTCCCGTCCTCTAAAGTCTAAACCACTTTTTACTTTTTTTTATTCCGATTATATCCCTTTAACTTTTGCATTAAATTCAATTAATGTGTAATAAAATTTAATTTATACATTTTATTAACCTAAAAAATATACCATTAGAAATGTCTCATCTAGATCTTTAAAATGAGTCCAATATTGAACATTAATTAATAATTTTTTATTTACCATACTTTATCATTTGGGCAATCTCTTATTACAAATTGATAATTATAAGTTAGTAATAAAATAAAAACCGAAACATAGTATTAAAATGATAAATAGTAATATTAAAAATTACAATAACATAAAAACATTAAAAATAAAGAATAATGAAAATATAAGTTATTTTAAGATACAAAGAAATAGGGATAGAGATAGAGATAAGGATAGAGAGTGTGGTGGGCGTGAAATATTTTTAGAGATGGACTTATGGGAGGAATATTCCCTTATAGTTCTCTATTTTAGAGATAGAGATAGAGAATGGGTGGGAGATGTAACCGATACATGGATAGTCAAATAAATCACGATAATTTTTATGCTAATCAATTTTTTATTTTCCAAATTATTATACTTGCTAGGCTCGTTTGGCGCACCGTATTGGACGGTATTGTATTGGACTGTATTATAATTAATTAATTCAAACCATTGTTTGGTAATGCACTCGCCTCCCCCTATTAGGTTATTTTTATATGACTTTATTGTTTTATATTATATTATAAAAAAATAATAATTTAAAACAAATATTTTATAATTAATTTAAAATAACCTGACCATGAATAAATCAATAAATAATGATATTAATTGGTGATACAAGTATGATGATAAATGGAATATAAATGGAGTATGAGACTTGATACAAGTATGCCATGTTTTATTTGGATCCTGTAATATGTTATACATTGTTATGACTTATGTACTTATGTGACATGTTTTAGTTGTATACCGAATATGTTTTTATTTTGAATGAATTATCAAATATGTTTTCATATCCGTATCCTAGTTTATGAAGATTTACCGTATCCCCGTATCGTACCATATCCGTATCCCGTACCCGTATCTGTGCTACGTATTATTTTTTTGAAGAGTTTATGCTACTCCACCCAAAAATCCCACCCACATTCCAACCCAAAAGTGAGGTGGCATCATCACACACTGTTGGAGTAGAATTATGAGGTTTTTTAAAGGCTGAAGTCAGACATTTATAAGAGTAAAACTGTTGGACCCAAAAAACCAACCCAAATTTTTAACCCAAACCTAAAGTACTTTCTGTGACCAGTTACAAAAGCACAAGGGTATTGTTGTAAAAAAGTAAAAAAACATGTCTGGTCTATATCAAACGTTTAAAATTTAATAAAATTTAGGGATTCGATACGGCTGTGACCCTCAACAGGTTATAAATGTTCACTAATCGGTGGGTTAAGTATACATTCACGAACTCGTAAAGACTCAATTGAAAGACATGGAGGATAATGTCGGTTTGGATGTCGAAGTCGAAGGAGAAAGCAGTAGCACCACAACTAACGGATTTTGGTCGATTCAGACGTCTCCTCGCTTTTCTGATCTGGCAAAGGTGGAGTCCGTGTATCATGCGAGAGAGAACACGATAAAGAATGAGATCGCCCGGTTGAAGAACGAGCGGAAGGATCTAGTGAGGGAGGTCGCTAGATGGAAGAAGATGTACAGCCAGGTGGATGGTTGGATTTCGGTGTTGGAGGCGTTGGCCGTTGAATTACAAACAGGACAGCCTGTCGTCGGGGTTCCGACGGCATGCAACGGCCAGATCTCCAGTGATACATCATGAATCTTGTGAGATTAATGTCTAAACTGTTCTATGTGTTATCATGTTCGAGTTGTGTTTTACTTGGGGTAGATTGATATGACATGTAAGTTTCCTGGTTTGATATGTCGTCAAGTTGTAGATTGTTTTTATTGTTTTTATGAATGATGCAGATTTTGCAACAGCCAATGCAGGGTTAAAGTTGAATGTTGGTTTGAACTCTTAAGTTTTCTATTATGAATTGTTTGGAATGAAACTATCTTTCTGGTATATTGTTAGTTATGAATTATTAGACAGGTTCACTTTTTTATAAAAAGTAATGAGAATTATTTAGGAATACTGTCATGGAGGTATTACGTTATTATGACAAATTTCTTCATGAATTATTTTGCCTTAAAATACTTGAAGCCAATATTTACTGATCACTGTAAGTGGGTAGAATGAGGAAGTAAAAAATGCTATTTCAAACTCTTTTTCACTTTAACTTTATTCTCGATAGAGATACAGATTCACCTATCTAAATTTTAGCACATTTTACAAAGATTTTTTTTAATGGCAAAACGAAAAATCAATTTTAAATATCATAAAACTATTGGTATCTTTTATTTGTTTGAGGAAATATGTTTGTCCAAGTGCAAAGCACGGGTACTGAATAGTTATAACTATGCAGACAACCGTTTCAATTTTTAATAAATGTAACCTTTTACAAAAAATTGGAATGTGTTGTTTTTATTTTTTGGAGGAATACCAATTTAATAAATACATAAGATTATTAATTTAATTATATTTTAGAGAAGACGAATACCAACACCTCTTCATAGCAATCTTTTTGATTCTCACACCATTCTAGTAACGCAAAAATATTGTTTAAGTAAAGCATAATTAAAATGAATATAAATAACTAATTACTAGGTTTATTATTCCCCCCCCTCCCCCTGTAATTCGTTCCTCGAAGTGTCTCATCCGGAGACAGTCTAAAATTTGAATTATTTTAACACTTGACAGTTTATCATCTTAACCTGATTTTCGACAATTGGAATTTTTTATGTGCCACGTGTTTTTTATTTAATTTTTCTCCAAAATAATACAAAAAACAATATAACAATCAATTAGCATTAATAAAGCTCTTCTTCTCCCAAAGTTTCGTTTTTTAAAAGGGTTGTTTTAATTAAGCCACATGGGATAAAAAAGTAAACATGTAGCAAAAACCGAGAGCTTTTTATTAAATGAAGAGGTGTACACGTGTTAAGCAATGAATGGGAAAGGTAAATGGGGAATGCAAATGGGAAAGGTAGATAGCATTCCCCTTTAATTAGAGTGAGTGGTTAGAGAAGTAAATGTGTGTTTTGTGAAACAAAAAGGTCTGGTTCATTAATTAGTTGTTTTTCAATTCATTGTATTAAAACAATTTTTTGTGTTACCAAGAGATGAATAGAGTGGTGTGAGAATCGAAAAGACTGATGTGAAGATTTTCTAAGTGCATTTTTGGTCACCCACACTAACTAGGGTGAACCATTACCACCCACTTCAGGTGTTGACACGTGTCCTAAACTCAATCCAAGGTCCGAAGTTAACCCAAATTTAACCCAAAGTTTGGGACACGTGTCAACACCTGGAGCGGGTGGTTATGGTTCACCCTAGTTAGTGTGGGTGAGCAAAAATGTACTCAGATTTTTTGGTATTCTTCTGCTGAAACTAATTTAATATATAATTAAATTAATAATAATTTTATATTCATTTGGTATTCCTCGGGAAACAACAATACAACACTTTACAGATAGTGTAAAAGGTTGCATTTATTAAAAATGAAATGGTTGCCTGCAGAGTTATAATTTTGAGTCCACATGGTGACCGTTCTATGATCAATGGCACCGCCCGGTCACCCCTATATATAAGGGTGGACACGTGAAATATTTATTCTCATCAATTTACATTTTCAAATACCATATACCTTACAATATCTGTCTTTCATAAACAAATTCTATCACACACTGGTGCATTTTTTTTCTTGAACATCTCTCCCTAATATCCCTTGAAATTGTCTCTTCCCACCCTATTTAGATTGTTTGTGTTACCTTTGAATATTGAGTTAGGTTTCTTCGATTAGACAGGTAATGGAGCAGAAGTTGTCGTTTGAAGAGACTGCGGTTCCTATGTATTCGAAAGGAAGAAGACCTCCGGGGTGAACAGGCTATGAAACAATGGGCAAAAAGTGCGTATTCAAGGCAAACCTCTTTCTTGTTCAAGTGGCGAATAGAGACATCCATCATTATGATGTTCGGTGGATGAGACATTGATATATCTTATGAAACTCCTAGGTGACGACGTGGTGAATTACGTCAGAATTAGAAACGACAGAAGGTTTGAACATACGATTTGTAGAGTCAAGAATTGGTTCCATCCAGAAGGGCTTTGGGTCCTTCTGTTAGCATCTCAAGTCGGTTCACGTTACAACCAAAATGAGACCATCTTGCATGTTTTTTTTTTATTTCTAAAATCACATAATCCACTTCTACCTAGAAACTGCAATTATAACAAACAATGCATGGAGAATACTCTCCTACAGATAGGTTACATTGTTTACAAATCCCAAAGGTTAGCACAACAAAAATAATTCCTCTGGAAAGTGCCTTTCATTAGTTTTGTTAGACACAGTAATTCATACTTTCATTCAAGAAGCACAAATCCTGACTCCAATGACAAATTTAATACACTTTCGTTCAAGAAGCACAAATCCTGACTCCAATGACGAATTGTATTAAATTTGTCATTGGAGTCAGGATTTGTGCTTCTTGAACGAAAGTATGAAGTACTGTGTCTAACAAAACTAATGAAAAGCACTTTCCAGAGGAATTATTATTGTTGTGCTAACTTTTGGGATTTGTAAACAATGTAACCCACGTGCAGGAGAGTATTCTCCATGCATTGTTTGTTATAATTGCAGTTTCTAGGTAGAAGTGGATTATGTGATTTAAAAAATATATATATATATATACATGCAAGATGGTCTCATTTTGGTTGTAACGTGCATCGAATTTGGTTTTTGGTTGTTCAGTAATATTGAAGATTACACATGTTTCGGCAATGGGCAATTTTTATTAAGACAGTTGTGAGTTGTGGCCATCATCAGGCATTACTTTCGTGTATTGTTTATTTTACTGTGCACATATCGTGTATTTCACGCAATTACAAGTGTCCCTTTATTTTATTGCGCTATTTAAAGCAGTACAATTATCGCCGATGTCATCATTAATTTTTATTAATACAGTTATGGCCATCATCAGGCATTACTTTCATGTATTGTTTATTTTACTGTGCACATATCGTGTATTTCACGCAATTACAAGTGTCCCTTTATTTTATTGCGCTATTTAAAGCAGTACAATTATCACCGATGTCATCATTACCTCTATCCTATTTTCACATGTCCAAATCTGCAAAATCTTCGAAGTGTACTCCTCCGAAATCAAACAATCCCATTTCATTGAGGGATATTAATATTTTGGCCCCTCTAATTTTCAATATTCTGACTTTGCCTCCTCTAGTTAGAGAAATGGCCGGTCTTCCCCCTTACAGAAATGGCCGGTCTTCCCCCTTAGGTCCAAAATATTCAAACTTTTGCCCCTTCCCTTATTTTTTTCATCCAAATTCCAAAATCACATGCACCGTTACAATTGAAAATGAAAAGACAACTTTACCAACTTTACCCATATTCTTTTTCACCCCTGAATGCATTGAATATTTAGTTAGAATTGTTTCAATTTAATTTTCCCTACTACATTTGTTAAATTGTTATTATTTAAAATTTAAATGTCAACAAATACGGTTGCATTTATTGTTGTGCTAAATTTGGCATATGCTATAAACTGTGCCAAATTTGGCACAGTTTATAGGATATCCCAAATTTGACACAGTTTATAGCATATGCCAAATTTTATCATCGCATTGGAGCATGCTTTTTTTATTTTATGCTAAATTATAGCATTGGGACAATGATTTTGGATTGCATTGGAGATGGTCTTAGATTCTCTTACGAAATTTACCAACTAAATATTTAACAGATGGTGTAGACATGTACCGTCAACATGTGCACACCCCACAACAAATAACACGATATGGGTGTACAAAAGAGTAAAGTAGTAACCAATCTTGTCCGGGTGACATACACATTAGATATCAAGTATTAGAGCCAAGATTTTCTCCAAGTATTAGGATTAGGTTCGAACCAGATCTGTTGAATCTGGTTTCATGTAATACATCAGTCATTTTGTTTCGTTCAATCTCAATGGGCGATCGAGTAATATCCTAATTCTTTGTTTTAATCTTTATATGTCCGTGCCTTAATCAGATAGGGGTTAACGTACCAAATCTAATTTGATGCTGACAAAATTGATTTTGCCTGCTTGTAATGACGTTTGATGTGATGGGCCAGTGGGATATTCACAGCCCCAAAACCAATGGACACGCTATTCTGAGGATACGCAATGGTGAAATGCCGGTCCAAAAATGTACTCATTACCTATTCGTGTAGCATAGCAAAACAGGAATTGACGGTTGAATCTTGAATATGTGTTACGCAATATAAATTGCGTCAGCAAATCTTTATGTTCCCAACGCAATATTTTGTAATAATTTCTCCGGTGCACTACTACATTTCATCCACCCCCAAACTGTTCATATGGTAATAGGTCCGATAACGCGATGGGACTATAATAACGGCCATGAGGCCATCAAGTTTTGTAGTATTGGACATGTTCATTTTAATATTATGAAAAAAAATAATGAATTATTAACTTAATTATGATGATAATATGATATACGTTAATTACATGTAAAATACGAGGATTTCAAAACAGTAACTTTCCTTTCTTCTAAACGAATGGATTATAATTTGACAAGATCTTTTGGGCACCATTTCTGCGCAAGGTGTTTATGAATAAAGGAACTTAATGTATATTCATTAGCTAAAATCTACATTGCATATTTGCATCATTCAGGAGTTCGAGTAATATTACGAACAGTAATTTGTATTTTTTTATTTGAATATTGGATTGATTGTAATTTAAAAATTCTAGTACGAATTTAAAGTTCAAGATTCAAATACATTCATCTTTAACGGCAACGGTGTGGGCCGGCTAATGACCAGTCAGTAACCAAGGAACTGACCCCTGCAATGGGGTGTTGCCACGTGGCTTTTAAAAATTACAAGCTACGTGGTAATACCCCATTCGAGGTCAGTGCCTTTGGTATTGACTGGTCAGTAGCCAAGTAAGTGGTGACCTTTTCATTATCAATAAAAGTTCGTCATTCATCCTTTGATGCTATTTATTGAAACCATTACATTGAATTTCAATAGTACAACGAAAACTGCAATCAACTGCAATCACTTTTATCAATGCATGTGCAGAGCATGTGGCACACTCTCATTGGACGGTCCCATGGCCACGTGTATGGGACCGTCCCAGCCAAGATTTTCTCCAATTTTGGAGAAATGTTGTTTAACAGAAATAAAAAATTAAACTACAATCAAAAATAAAATTTTTGTCTCTCTCTCTCTCTCTCTCCCCATCGGACTATCTTCTGCCATTTTCTTCTTCTTGGGTACTATATAAATCTGACCCTTTCAGGGGTTGTTGGGAGATTATCGTGTTATAATCTTTCACGTATCGTGTAAGGAGTTGTAACCAATGTTTTATATTAGAACTAAGGGTAAATTTATAAGGGTAAATAGTTAAATTTAAAAATAAATAGATTTTTAACCCCCTTCTTTGATGATTCGTTATCGTAAGGGGTCTAGGTGGCTTTCGTACCATTATAATCAAACAGTAATGCTACACATCCCAGCTAAAATCCTACATTTTTCATCCCGCTTTTCTTCGTGTATTGTTTACTCTGCTATGCACAGATCGTGTATTATACAAAATGACAAATATCCCAGTACAATTTAGAATTTTCGCCGATGTCATCATTACCTGTATCCTATTTTGACGAGAGCAACTTTGCTCACCCCCATTCACTGAGTGCAATTTTGCTCACCTCCTTTAACTGGAGGTAACCATAACCCCCCACCCCAAGTGTTGACACGTGTCCCAAACTTAACCCAAAGTCCAGAGTTAAATCAAGGTTTGGGCCACGTATTAACACTTGGGGTGGGGGGTAATAGTTAAAGCCAGTTAAAGGAGGATTGCAAAGTTGTACTCCCATTAACTAGAGGTAACCATTACTTTAAAAAAAAAATTAATAATTATAATTTATTTCATTTATTTATTTTTTTATTTAAACCATTTATTTATTTAATTTTTTAAAACTATATATTTATTTGATTTTTTAAATTTATTTATTTATTTATTTATTTTTAAATTATTTATTTATTTATTTATATATTTTTTTTTGTATACTATTAATTTATATTTTTAAAAATTTTTTATTCTATTCAAGTTTATAAAGTTTTTGATTAAAAGGTAAAAAAAATAAAATATAAAATAATATAACTAGAGGCATTTTAGGTATTTTGAAAGTCAAATTTAAGTATCGGGGGTGCTTGTGTATAATAACAAAACATTTCCAACTAAGTGTAACTTGCCCTAAAAATTGAACAAATTTGGTAGGGAAATTTGAGATTGAAACGAAAACACTTTTGCTCACCCACCCTTAGACACATGTCATCATTTTGGGAGGGAGGTAATGTTTACCGGTTTACCCCCCTTGTAGGTTGGTGAGAAAAAATGACTAGATTGAAACAGTGCTAACAAAACAGTCAATGCTGCCACGTGTTATGTCTAAAGATTTTTTTTTATAATTTTTTTTTTATTATTTTATATATCGATACGTGATGTCAATGGCATAGCGGTTGACATTTTGATAAGTTTTACCGGAGGATAGTTAAGGGATACTTGGGGATACTTAGGCTTTAGGGATGCTTGTGGGATACGTATAAAATAGTGTCGTAAATGTTAGCTTTTAATTTTCATTGGTTTGTACCTTTTTTATCTTCAGATGTTAAAAGTCTGACAAAAAATAAACAAAAAATCTTAAAAGGAAATTACGATCATAATCATATAAGTTTAATAAACACAGCAGGAACAGTCGACATATTTAAAATTTGTACTGACGGTGGGACATAAAAACACACAAAATAGTGAAAAGAAGTAATACTGGAAAGTAACGAAGAAGCTTTCTGTAGTGGGTATTTTATTCAGGGAGAGTCCCCACTACTTTTGTTGTCTTATCGGGATCAACCTCTTCCCATTTGCCTTCTGGGAAAACTTTTTTGGCGTATTCCCTCATCAGGTTGAACCCACCAGTAAAACCGACCTTATGTCCATATTTTGTAGATCTTGATACGTCATTTTTAACAACCTGTCCTATTTGCTCTAAGTTATAAATCCGTTCCTCCAAAAGGCGGATTTTCTCTACAACTTCCTTGCTACCAAAATTTGGTGAAGAGGAAGCGGTTTTCTTCCCAGATTTCTGAGCTTTATCCATCTGTAACAGAAAGCAATTTATCAGTTACTTACTTTTAAATGTTTTTTTAAATGTTTATGTAAGAATGGACAGAGACAGAAAGAGAGAGAGAGATAGCAAGGATCATTGTCATTCCAATCTGTAGAAGATAATGACCCTTTCTCTTGACAAAAGATGACAGAAAATTTGAAGAACTGGCTATACTCATTTTGAGAAATATAAAGCATTGAAACTTACAACTGGTGGTGGTGGCGGTGGCGGTGGCGACGGTGGAGGTGGTGTGAAGAAAAACCTGATAATTTAAAAGTGAGAAACGAGAACAATGGAACTCAATAGAGAGGTACGAGACATATATATATATATATATATATAAGAGAACCGGTTCGATTGGCATTTTAGTATTAATTGTTTTCAGGCGGAATTTCACATAAATGATCCAACGCGATGGTCATATCACTATCCATGCCCGCTCGATGCGGTGTTTTAAATCTCTGCATACTCGCCAAACCCCTTTAGCCAATCAGCCCCCCTCGAAAAAATAGATAAAGAAACCCCTCATCTTACAACAGTGGGAAATGATGTGGATTTATTTTGGGGAGAAGGGAATTGTTTTGGAGGTGCCCACTTTACCTTAGAAAAACACTTGCAAAGGACTCCTTGTGTGTTTTGGGAAACGAAAAGGTCTGGTTCATTGATTTGTTTTTTTTAAATTCAATTTATTTTTGGTTTAATTAAAAAATAATTTGTGTTACCGAGAGATAAATAGAGTGGTGTGAGAATCGAAAAGATTGCTGTGAATAGTTCTTCTTCTGAAACTAATTAAATATATAATTAAATTCATTTTATTTTAAATTCATTTGGTATTCCTCCAAAAAAAAAAAGATACAAGACATTCCAATTATGTATAAAGTTTTCATTTATTAATCTGGAAACGGTTGGCTGCAGAGTTATATAATTTTGATTCCACATGGTGACCATTCTGTGTTCAATGCACTTATATAGTTATGTACAATAGGTTGGACCAGCCCTATATATTAGGGTGGATACCTGGAATATTTCTTCACCTTGAACAATCCTATAATTGTTTTTTTTTTTTTTTTTTTGTTTATAATTGTTTATTATTATTGTTAGCAGATTTTCTATTATCAGTTCATCCCGACAATAAATATATCAAGACGAAAAATATGAACCACTAGATTTATATACTTTGACTCAAAGTGCATGCACTTGTCAAAACTTCTTCATAATCTATGGTCCACATTTTTCGTCCTGATATATTTATTGTCAGGACGAACTGACAATAGAAAGACTGTATTGTTAAGATACATATATATATATATATATATATATATGTATCTTATCGGGTAAGTTTAGAAGTCGAATTATAAATTATAATATATTTATGAAGTTGGCTCTTCATTTATATTAATTATCCAGTAATAATGGGATTGACTCTTGGTTTTTTTATACAAATTGAAATTTTTGTAGTTATTAATTGCAATAATTAATTTATAATTTGCATATAGAATTTTGATGTAAAAATGCTATAGCTAATCAATACGCAATCCAGTAATTAATGGGATAGTGAAACATTATCTTAACGAATATCATGATTGATTTTTAATATATATTTTTTAAATATTCAATTATTTAGGCCAATCCCATATTGCACCAACGGGAAAGACTACAATTAATCGAATAATTTCTTAAAAATAGTCCAATCCTATGCCGCGCACCAAACGCAACCTAATTGAGTAATTGATGTGAGTATGTGACTACTGATGTCATAGGTGCATAGACGCATCAAAAAATAGAAATGATAAAATCTAAGAAGAATAACATGTTATTACAGGGATCTTACCCGTCTTTACATGCGTGATGTGCTAGCCACGTGATGCGATACACCACGAGATTTGGATTCCATAAGCAATAAATGAGAGTTCAAGGGGTTTTAAAAGAAAAGCCAAGGGGGCAAGATGGATTGCTGTTACTTTAACCAGAGGTTGGGATTACCTTTAAGTTAATACACAAGCAGATGAAATTCAATCTTCAATAAAATACACGATATTGTATGGATATCAAGTATCAAGCGTGAAGTTAAATACATGTTCAGATGAAAAGGAAGGAACCTTAGTGTAATAGACGAATGCGATATGAAAATCAACGTTGAAGGTAATACACGATAAAATAAATAAAATAAACATTCAGTTGAATACACGATTAAATAAATACTCTTTCTGAATACTTTATCGAAAATCTTGCAGACTGATCACCCAATGGGGAGTTGCCACGTGCCTCACACTTTTCTGATTATAGATTTTTATCCTTGCTTTGTTTTACGTGACAACCAACCTTTAGTTGGTCAGTATGCCTGGGAGCTGACCGGTGAGGCATTATTACACCTAATAAAGATTGAGTACCCTATGCCCCTAATCCATATGCAGTACTAAATGCATATTGACCCTCAAAACGTTGAGTTTGGGACACGTGTCAACACCTGGAGTGGGTGGTAATGGTTCACCCTAGTTAGTGTGGGTGAGGGAAAATGCACTCCTAATATAAGTAATAACATAAAACCGAATGTGTCCACACACTTGAGTCAAAACATGTAAAACTAGCGGTTCACATTCAGTATCCTAGAGTTATATGTGGACGTCCTCATTTGAAAATTCATGTAAATATATATATCCAGTCCCGATCTGGTCAGTGCATCCTGATAACACTTTATCAGGATGTTGAATGTGAGCCACTAGTTTTGACAAGTGCATACACACTTGAGTCAAAGTATGTTAAACGAGTGGCTCACATTCAATATCCTCACGAAGTTATATCATGATGCACTGACATGAAATTTTTTCTATATATATATATATATATATATGTTTTCGGTCTTTCTGTTATCGGTTCGAACTGATATAAAATATATGAGTAATGCTAGAGCCTAGAAGACCCAAAAAACTAAGCCAAATTTTGAAAACAAATATGTGGCAACATCACACACAACATGGGCCCACGTCACTCTTCCCAAAGATCCCATGTGATGTTGCCACATGGGGTTGGGTTCAAAATTTGGGTTAGTTTTTTGGGTCCTCTAGCATTACTCAAAATATATTAGTTCCTTGCATGTGGGACATTGGATTTAAAAGATGCTTTGACAAGTGCATGCAACCAAGTCAAAGTATTTAAATCTGATGGCCCACATGCAAGGAACT
This sequence comes from Acer saccharum, assembly GCA_030490815.1. NCBI lineage: Eukaryota > Viridiplantae > Streptophyta > Magnoliopsida > Sapindales > Sapindaceae > Acer > Acer saccharum. The sequence goes on along the minus strand of CM059871.1, from coordinate 950,608 downwards.
GATATTTATTTTGTCGGTTCAAACTGAACTGATAATAGAAAAATTGGTTATATATTTATATGAACTAACCGCATAAATGGATTATATAACGAAAAAACGATTTAACACGAAATATGACAAACAACTGGTGTGATTACAATTAATCCTATTAGGATTATGCTCAATAGCAAGAGTGTAATATTGTAATTAACAATCTTTTTCATATTAATAAAGTGATTTCTGGTTTAACAAATCGTATAGCATTTATAGTTTAATATTATAATCGTCAAAGTAAATAATCATAAGGTCTAAAGACTATGAGAAAAGAAGAATTGTTCGTACATCTGGATATGTATATGGTAGACACAATTCTTTAGTTAGTCTTGAATATTGTTCACAACTTAAGTTAAAGGTTGGGCACCTTTATCTTGTTAAAGTTGTAGAATTCTTTTACTAGTATTTGAGTGGGATCAAATGAGATATGATGAGTCTAAAATCATCGGAGTGTCTTCGAGTAAAAGAATCTAGTGCACTGGGTGCATTGAACTGGATCACAATGAAAAGCTTTATCTAGAACCGTCAATAGAAAATAGTCTTTTCATTATCAGGACAATCGGAGAGTCTATCTTAATCCTGAGATAAATGATGGACTTATGGTTGCAAGTGATATCATTTGAGTTATCAATTAGTACGATTATATCGCATAGTCTATCCTCGATAGTTTGGTGATATTCATTTGTTAATCGATAGAGGACTTCATTTATAGATATGGACATCGTGGCTCCATTTATTAAATGAGAGTATAATATTATCATATGGATGTTTTGAGGTAATTGGATATTAAATCTCAACGTTGAGTTTTCGATAGTGTCTATTGAAAACATGGCTTCTGGACAAGTCAAAATATCCAAGTTCAAAACGTGGTCATATGAGTAAATATGGTAACTTGGAGAGTTATAGGCGGTCTATGAACTCTTGGCGATTACTGATATTAATCACGAGGATACACTATCTCCAACATGATTGTCTAGGGTATGAATGAGGAACATCTTCCTTTTCTGTCTTTATTTAAGAGTTCAATTTTAGATATTTAGTGGAATGAGTTAAAATTAATGGATCGGACCTAAGTGAATCATTTGTTGATTGTGATTAGGTTATGTCTATTCAAGCTTAAATTTAGATAGCCCGCCAAGATCCCCAATCCACACGGACTTGCATGGATCACTTGATATATTCTACCGGACCAATTTATGGGTCCATTTAGAATTGCATTTAATATATTAAGAATATAATTTGCACATTATTTATTTAATGGGCTGCTCAATTATATTAATGTATTAATGAAAGACATGTGGGCTTGTTTCTTTTACTAAGAATGGTTCTGGTCCACATGTGGGCTTTTTATTTAAAGTCCAATGGATTAAATGAAATAAGAAAATAATATATGGCCCATTTATTTTAAGTGGGGCGGCAAGGGTTAATATATTAGCCTATATATTATTTTGTTTCATTGTTTAATTAAATAAGAATTAATTAATTTATTAATTAATTGTTTAATTAAGAAACAAATCTTTTCTGATTAGGAAATATGATTCCTAGAGTTATACTATTGGTAGTAGTATACTAAAATTAAAAGACTTGTTTGATAAGAAAATAAATAATTAATTTTATTTATTTAATCAAATAAGAAGTCTTTTTATTTAGTCAAATAAAAGAATAAAATATCTATGAGTTGGATTAGGGTTTGAAGTCTTAAACTAAATGGAAATTAGGGTGCAACACAAACTCTTTTTGGCTTGTGTATTGCGGCAACCCTAGTCCCTTTTAGTGTAGAATTCGGCCACCCTAATAAAACGAAGGAAAGAAAATTTGGCCACCTATATAAGTGGACTTATAGAATTCGGCCACTCTAGGTTTTGTGCTTGAGAGACAATTTTCTTCTTCTTCTTAATTCATAGAGAGCATTATTTTTATTCTACTAAAAACATAAAAGAGTGATAGATTATTCTTTGATGGTACACTATTTGCTTGTTCATCAATAAGCTTGTGTGTACAACATCGATTTAGGTTCACGCGAGTTTCGATCATTAGATTGAGAACTCAAAAGTGACCGGAATAATCTTAGTCTTCTTTTGATTGTTTTTTGTGACTAACAAAGAAAAGAAAAGTTTGTTTGTCCATTTACAGGCTTGCAATTCAAAGAAAAGGGAGACCACGCTCCTAGGTTGTTGACGGTGAAATTTGGATTGCCACGCACTCAACAATTATATCAATTTAATATAAAACAAGAAAATTAAGAACACATGCAAAAGACAAGTTTTACGTGGAAAACCCTTGAATGGGAAAAAAACCACGGCACCCCTGAGGGTAGAAGAATAATACTAGGTTTTCGTTGCTTTGTTACACGCTCAGATCTCTCACAACTGCTCTCTTTTCTCTCTCTAGATTTCTGAACCCTCTCCTCATGGGATAGGTGGTTCTATTTATACATGTTTACTTAGGGTTTCCCCTTGTTTTCAGCCGTGTGGGTGAAAGGTTTCCCTCTTTGATTTGTACTAGGATCCTGGCTTGTCACGGATCAGGTCTACTTTCCTTTTTATGATTCCTTGTTGTTCTGGGTCTTCTAAAAGTTTGGGGTTTATTTCTGTGTTTCTACCGAGTCGGTTCATGTCCAGTGTGTTGGTCCAGCGAGTACCTTTATTTTCTGGGTATTGCATATTTGGCGAGTACACTTCTATATTCGGCGAGTAGGTTTTTAGCTTCGGCGACCATATCTTTGACTTCCTTCTAGTTTAAGCTATTCTATCATTCTGACTTGTCAAACTTCCTCCTTTAACCCGGTCAATGAGTGACGTGGCAGTCTTTCGTTAGCTCTTTTGATGACGTGTCAGTTTGGCGAATTTATACATACAACAATACCCCCATAAATACTTCGAGCTGGGCGAATGACTTGTTCTTCCCACTTCGTTTGCCTCTGCGAGTAGTATTTATATTTATGTTTATGAGATTTCAACACACTTTGCAATAACTCCTCCTTTCCTTTTAACCACGCGCTGTATTTATTAATTGATTCTTCCGGTGCACGCTTTCAATTTAAACCACACAACTTCTGGCGCTTCCACTTGTTTGACAGGTGAAGGGACATTCTGACGGCTTGGTTATCCCCAAGATGCCACATGTCATTTATTTGGTGTTGACTGTTGCGGTTTGGTAATTGTGGCCGTCATTCTCATTAAATGCGTATCATTGTACTTGATTGCTTCTTTTTTGAATTTCGAAGTTCCCTCTTTTTAAGGCCCGATCGTTTCTCCTCTTTCACTTTGCTTTCTTCATCGTGTTTCATCAGAGCAGAAAAGAACAGTTTAATTTTTTGCTTCTGTCTTCTTTATTTTTTTGAGAACTAACTACAATCCTTTCCCTGTGCCTCTTATTGCCGGACGGTTCACCGGATTCGACTTCTCTTGCTTATCTGCGTCTCCGATTCTTCTGCACATTTTCGCGAATCTAGGGCTTTCTGGTGAGTTCCCATGGACCCTTCCTTACGTTCTTATCTTTTTAATCGGATGATGCAAGCCATGGAGCTTGGTGATAAAAGTACTGCAGACAAGATTGAATCCTTGATTCGTAATTTTCGTCCGGATTCTCAGGTCCCGGTTTCTGTTTATGTTCCATCTTCTGAAGATAACTTTATTCCTAACCTCTTTCCTCCATCTTCCAACAGTGGTTCTCCCAATATGCCGAGATCTTCCAATCCAGGCGGCAGTAAATGACGCGCCCCTAGGGTTTCTCGTGAATCCTTGCTAGATGCGCAGACGACGGTTGATTCTGACGTCGAAGATCATCAGAGGGATGTGCTGCATTTTTCACCAAGTCGCCCGTGTTCCTTTGACACGGAAGTTAATGTGGTCGGCGAGGATGAGCTTCACAAATACAAAAGTCGTTTCGACCTTCCAGACTCGGTGACTCTTATGTTACCCGGCGACTGGGCTATGTGGAATCCTCCTGAAAATGCGGTCGCCATTTACGAGGCTATGCTCAGTTGTGGGGTAACTCTCCCTCTTCAGCCTTTCATTGCCAGATTTTTGGCGGAGGCTCAAATTGCGCCGGCACAGCTCGCCCCAAATAGCTACAGAATACTGATGTGCCTGTGCCTTATGTGGAAGTTGAAGGGTTACGGGCCCCCTACACCTCGCGAGATCCGCCACTTTTACACGCTAAGGCAAGTGGGAAATGGTGGTACTTACTTCCTTCTTTCTTTGCCCGTGGAGAACTGGATCCCTGAGGGCGTGGCGAACCCCGGCCAAGTAGAAATATCCGGCGAAGAAAAGAAAAAGGGGTTCATCTGGGGCTTTCCCACTTCGAACAAGAGGTGGAAGAATAGCTAGTTTTTTGTTGGCGACGAGTGGGGCCGTGATGTACCTGCCAGCAGTCGTCGTAATCTCTAGGCGAAGAAGGTTCCTAGGCACTTTACATCGCCTGAAGCCTGGTCGAAGGCGACCCCTGTTTTACTAGACAGAGAGGTCTCTCGCCTTGCCGCGGCAGCTGTCCTCCCTTTGAGCTCAAGGGACAGGTCCTTCCTCTTGGATGAGGAAAAAATGATTTCTGAGGGGATTTTCACACGCCTGCATGCCAGGCTTCCTCGCTGTAAGTCTCTGTCCATTCTTTGTTTTACTGTTTCGTTTGGTTCCGTTGACTGACACTTTGTTTATTTTTCTTGCAGTGCGTGACTTTGACACCGTTTGCGACTTGCAAGCCCGGGCGGTGAAGAATTCCGAGGCTGCCAGCAAAAGGCATGTTGCTGGTTTAGCCAAGGAGGGAATTGCTGGCCCGGACGGTGATGAACCTTCTGATGGCGAGGATGCTGGTGACGTTGCTGGGGGAGGGGTTGAATCAGGGCAACCCCCTATGCGTGCAGAGACTGCTGCGTCTGTTCCTGTTGCTGCTGCTGCGACTACCCCCACTACTGCTACTGCTGCGACTACCCCAGCTGCGACCACTTCTAGTCGTAAGGGTAAGGAGAAGGTTGGGGTTTCAGGGGGGGTCAGTGACATCCCTATTTTTGACGCGAATGTTCCTGAGACTCCTCTCGATCCTACGAGTGACCTGGCCCCCAGAGCTAGGAATAAGCGTCCTGCCGAGAGTGCATCTGATCACTCAGCTCGACCTCCCAAGCGGGCTTCGCGGGTGGTGCAGTTCGTTGTTTCTTCCAATGAGGAGGACGTTGAGGAGCCAGCTGTCGCTGAGACCCCTTCTACCCAACCTGAGGGGCCTTCTGAAGCAGAGAACGTAGCGGCGCCTCCCTTTGAGGGGGTTAATGAACAGACTCTCCCCGCTTCTACTTCTCCTCGACCAGCTTCTCCTGCAGTGGTTATGGGCGAGCCGAGTGTCTCAGATCAACCTAGGCCATTTGGCCAATCTGAGTCGACTGATCGGCCAGGCCGGTCAAATCAGGCTGGGACCTCTGCTTCTGGTTCGGGCTTGGCCCATGAAGTTCCTCTTACCGGACCGGTTGAAGCCGATGAAGGGAACGTGTCCCTTTTCGATTTTTCGGCTACTGAGATATGCTCCCACTGTGGGGAAAAATACCGTAGTACACGCAGCGGAAGCGAGACTAAAAAGAGGTTTAGTATAGTTTAAAATTTTTCCATAATTTGAACCTTAACACTCTAATTAATTAACATATAATACTAAAGATATCATACCTTTGTCGCGTGATCCGATTGACATTGCGTCGATGGTAATCCGCAAGATCTTCCAATCCAATCACAAACGTGAATCACCTAGGAGCGTGGTCTCCCTTCTCTTTGAATTGTGTACCTGAGGATGGATTAACAAAACTTTTCTTTTACGTTAGTCACAACAAATTCCAAGAGGCTACAAAGAATGTTCCGGTCACTTTTGAATTCACAATCGTTAGATCGAAACTCGCGTGAACCTTATTCGAAATTGTGCACAAAACCTTTTGACATAAAAGTTACTAGTGCACTATCGAAATAAGAACAAACTTTTCTCTCTTTTCCTCTTGGCCGAATTCTCACACTAATCTAAGAGTTGGATTTTATTTTTCTCAAGCAAAAGAAAAAAATAAAACTCTCAAGCCAAAGACCTAGGGTTTTTTTTTTTATCAATATAATATATATATATATATATATATATATATATATATAATGCGGCACCCACATTCAGGTTGCAAGAATAATATATATGTTGCTACTGCACCCACATTTAATGTCAATATATATGTTGCTGCACCTCTTTTAATCATGCATGCATATACTATATATTTCTATATATCCGCATGACTTTTAATCATGCATATATTATATGTATATTTCTATATATATCCGCACGCACATATATTATATACAAACCCTAATCCAACTCTTTAGTGTATCTGTGACTATATAAAAGACTTCCTTATTTGATTAAATAAATAAACCTTATTATTTATTTTCTTACCAAATAAGTCTTTTACTTTTAGTATACTACTACCAATAGTATAACTCTAGGAAACATATTTCCTGATCAGAAAAAGATTTTGTTTCTTAATTAAATAATTAATTAATTCTCATTTAATTAAACAATAAAATAAAATAATATATTAGACTAATAAATTAGCCTTGCCGCCCACATCATATATATATGGGCTCAATATTATTTTCTTATTTTATTTAATCCATTAGACTTTAATTAAAAAGCCCACATGTGAACCAGACCCATTCTTACTAAAAGAAACAAGCCCACATGCCTTTCATTAATATATTAATATAATTGATCAGCCCATTAAATAAATAATGTGCAAATTATATTCTTAATATATTAAATGCAATTCTAGATGGACCCATAAATTGGTCCGGTAGAATATATCAAGTGATCCATGCAAGTCCGTGTGGATTGGGGATCTTGGTGGGCCATCTAAATTTAAGCTTCAATAGACATAACCTAATCACAATCAACAAATGATTCACTTAGATCCAATCCATTAATTTTAACTAATTCCACTAAAGAGCTAAAACTGAACTCTTAAATAAAGATAGAAAAGGAAGATGCTCCTCATTCATACCCTAGACAATCATATTGGAGAAAGTGTATCCTCGTGATTAATATCAGTAATCGCCAAGAGTTCATAGACCGCCTATAACTCTCCAAGTTACCATATTTACTCATATGACCACGTTTTGAACTTGAATATTTTGACTTGTCCAGAAGCCATGTTTTCAATAGACACTATCGAAAACTCAACGTTGAGATTTAATATCCAATTACCTCAAAACATCCATATGATGATATTATACTCTCATTTATTAAATGGAGCCACGATGTCCATATCTATAAATGAAGTCCTCTATCGATTAACAAATGAATATCACTAAACTATCGAGGATAGACTATGCGATATAATCGTACTCATTGATAACTCAAATGATATCACTTGCAACCATAAGTCCATCATTTATCTCAGGATTAAGATAGACTCTCCGATTGTCCTGATAATGAAAAGACTTTTATCTACTGACGGTTATAGATAAAGTATTTCATTGTGATCTAGTTCAATGCACCCAGTGCACTAGATTCTTTTGCTCGAAGACACTCCGATGATTTTAGACTCATCATATCTCATTTGATCCCACTCAAATGCTAGCAAAAGAATTCTACAACTTTAACAAGATAAAGGTGCCCAACCTTTAACTTAAGTTGTGAACAATATTCAAGACTAACTAAAGAATTGTGTCTACCACATACATATCCAGATGTACGAACAATTCTTCTTTTCTCATAGTCTTTAGACCTTATGATTATTTACTTTGACAATTATAATATTAAACTATAAATGCTATACGATTTGTTAAACCAGAAATCACTTTATTAATATGAAAAAGATTGTTAATTACAATATTACACTCTTGCTATTGAGCATAATCCTAACACCCACTTGGCTAATAATGATGTATACATCGGTGATGGCTGGGGGCATGTTAAAAACAAGTCTTGCAACAGGAAGATGGAGTTTTTCTTCAACTGCCACTCCTTGGTAAGTTCTTCGCCGCAAATCTCTATGTATTATTATTTTTCATATTTTTTCTAACTTTGGCTGTCTTTTTCCTCAGATGATGTCTGAGATGGGTGAGACTTACAAGTTTGGGATCAGAGCTTCTCGTGAGATTAAACGCTTGAGCGAGCAGGCTTCTGTTTTGGCGGCCGAGAAGCTCTCCGCTGAAGAATCCCATGCTCAACAGCTCGCTCAGTTCAGAGAATCCTCGGATGGTCATCTGTCTGCTCGGCTGGCCATTGAAGAAAAACTTTCTGCTGCTGAGAAGGAAATTCGCTCGTTGAAGGAGCTTCTATCTTCGAGTCAAGAGTCCTTCGCAACACGTTTGGAGGCTGAACGGGTAGCTGAGGAGGCTAAGGAGAAGGCTGAGTAGGAGGCGGTAGATTTACGTAACCAGCTATCTTTCCGCGACCTTATCTTTGAAAACTTGAAAGCCGTGCTGGAGGCTGAGTCAGTTGATCGCTTGAAGAGATCCCCTGCTTATGATGCGCTTTTGTTACGCGAATTTGAGAAAGGCATGAGGCAGGCGAAGAAATTCTTTGCCATGAAGGATCATTCCAATGAGAAAGCTCTGAAGCGCTTTGACAGATCCCTCTAGCAGCATATGGCCAATGGCGTGGACTCGATTAAAGATCAAATGAAACGATGGAAAGCCCACTGCCGTTATAACAGGACTGAGCCTCATCCCATGCATCTAGAGATCCCCAGTAAGCGTGCCTTTAATACTTACTACTCAGGTCAGAAGGGCAGCTTTTCTGGCTCTAGCGCTGAGCTCGACTTGGGTCCCGTTGCTGGGAGGGATTATGAGCCTTTCATGCCAACGGAGGATGAGGCAGTCATTTGGCCTTCGGATGAGGAGATTGAAGATGAGGAAGATAGCGAGGGCCCTCCTGCAGCCGGTTGATTTTTTCTGTTGTTTGAAAGACTGTAAATTTATTTTTTGTCCATTCATTTGTAAATAATACAAAGTTATGAATATATACTTTTCTTTGTTCAGCTGCCTTTGCTGAGTTTTTGGCTTTTGCTTGGTTTTTCACCAATTTATATTTTAGCATATTTTTTGCTTTTATTCAGCTGCCATTGCTGAGTTTTCGGCTCACTTGGTATTCGCCAGGACGTATCCGACCATATACCAAGTTTTTTAGCGTATTTCATAGCTATATTCAGCTGCCATTGCTGTATTTTAGCGTACTTAGTATTTGTCAGGACGTATCCGACCATACACCAAGTTTTTAACATGTTTTTGTCTTTGCTCAGCTGGCTTTCTGGCTTCTGGGATTTATATTTTCCCGTAATGGCGATCGTCGCTTTTTGCAACTCGGGTTTTTGTTTCTCGCCGATTATCATTGCTGCGAGTACGAAACTCGTCTTTATGTGATGGGAGTTGATATACGATGGCGAATATCCTTTGTGACTGGCGAGTGTGATTGCGAATTCTTAGTAATAAATTACTCTTTTATTGAATATTTCCTGCAACTTTGTTAACATAGTCATAAAGAAAAGAATGCTAAAACGAAAAAAACTGCTCTAAGACATAAATAAAAAGGGTTAAAAAACTCTAACACTTTTCCCAAGAGTTTAAGGAAAATATATCTTCAAGTACTGTGCATTGCATGGGCGGGGTAGTTCGCCAAAGCCTTCTCCAGTGATACGATATGCCCCGTGGCCAGCTATTCCTGTAATTTGATAAGGCCTTTCCCATTTGTCTGCGAGTGATCCTGTAGCTTTGTCTCTTGTTCCTGGATTCACCCTCTTCAGTACTAAGTCACCAAGCGCGAACCTCCTTTCACGCACATGCGAGTTGTAATATCTTGCTACCCTCTGTTGATACGCAGTATTCCTTATTTGTGCGCGCTCTCTTCTTTCTTCTAACTCATCTAGGCCGCACTTTAGCATATCAATGTTGATTTCTGGCTGAAAGAGCTGTACCCTTGGTGAAGAGAATGATGTTTCCACGGGAATAACAGCTTCAGCTCCATAAGCCATGGAATATGGGGTTTTGCCTGTTGAACCCCTCTTTGTAGTTCGATATGCCCAGAGCACTTGTGGTAACTTATCCGCCCAGCTGCCCTTTTTGGTTGCCAATTTAGCTTTCAGGTTGTGCTTTATGATCTTGTTCACTGCTTCAGTCTGGCCATTCGTCTGTGGATGTGCTGGAGAAGCGTAGTAGTTGTTGATGCCATACTTATCACATAGCTCCCTGAATTTCCTACCATCGAATTGGGTCCCATTGTCCGTGATGATGGTGTTTGGTATCCCGAATCTGTATAGGATATTTTTCTTCACAAAGCTAATGGTGTTTGCTTCTGTTATATGTACCAACGGCTCGGCTTCTACCCATTTTGTAAAATAATCCACAGCTACTATGGCATGCTTTGCTCCTCCAGTTGCTGTTGGCATTGGGCCGATCAAGTCTATTCCCCACATGGCGAATGGCCAAGGCGAGGTAATACTTTGCAGGAGCTCAGGTGGTTGTCAGATGTTATTGGCGATTTTCTGACACGCTTCACATCTCGCTGCCACCCTTTTGGAGTCGGCAAACAGTGTTGGCCAGTAAAAACCCTGTCTTAATGTTTTGTGGGCTAGGCTGGCACCCCCAGCGTGGTTCCCACAATTTCCACTGTGTATGCTTCTCAGGATACCTTCTGCTTCTTCAGGTCCGACACATCTCTGCAGTGCCCTCGAGTATCCCCTCTTGTACAGTTCTCCATTGAGTACTGAGTATCTTGTAGCTCTGTATTTCAGCCGCTTTGCCTCTAATGGGTCACTTGGGAGTACATCATTGACGAGATATTCTTTAATTGGTGTGATCCAGCTGTTTCTTTCGCCAAAGACTGCCCTGACTTCCTTTGTTTTAACTATACTCGGCTGCAATAGGCGGATCATAGAGATATTGTTGGGCCAGATGTTGATCGTGGCAGATGCCAATTTGGCTAAGGCATCAGCCTTTTCATTTTCTTCTCTGGGGACATGAACAATTCTGTACTCTTTAAATCTTTCTAACAGCTCCTTTGCCAATTCCAGGTAAGTGATCATGTTTTCATCTCTCGCCTGGTATTCATCTAGTACTTGATTGACAACAACTTGAGAGTCGCTGAAAATTTCCACCTCGTCTGCTCCTAAGACTGTGCTAATCTTTAAACCTGCTATGAGTGCCTCGTACTCAGCTTGATTGTTGGTAGCTTTGAAGTCAAAACGTAAGGCACATTCGATTGAGTCTCCTTCCGGGGTTGTCAGCACTACACCTGCCCCGCTGCCGTGCGTGTTTGATGAGCCATCAACGCGAAGTTGCCATTTGAATATTTTCTTATTTTGCTCCACCATCATTCTCGCCACCTCTATACTTGGCTCGGTGAACTCTGCTACAAAGTCTGCCATTGCCTGGGCTTTAATTGCTATCCTTGGGAGATACTCTACATCAAATTCACTTAATTCGATCGCCCACTTCGTTAATCGCCCGGATACTTCTGGTTTCTGCAGGATTAATTTTAGTGGGCAGTTGCTGTATACCCCGATTTTATGAGCCTGGAAATATGGTCTTAGTTTCCTTGCTGCTGTTATTAGGGCGAGTGCCATTTTTTCAGCCGGCGAGTACCTTGTTTCGGCTGGTAACAGTGCTTTGCTGGTGTAGTATATTGCCTTTTGGATTCCATCTTCCTGTCGCACTAGCATGGAACTTGTGGCTGCTTCAGAGACGGACAAGTACATGTACAATGTCTCTCTTGTTTCTGGTTTTGATAGCAGTGGTGCCTGTCCAAGGTAATCTTTCAAGGCCTGGAAGGCCTTTTCGCAATCCTCATTCCACTCGATTCCCTTTCCCTTTTTTAGAGCTTTGAAAAATGGTAGGCATCGGTCTGTTGACTTGGCTATGAATCTGCTCAGCGATGCTAGGCACCCCGTGAGTTTTTGGATGTCCTTAAGAGTCTTTGGCGAGACCATTCTTGCTAGTGCTTGGATTTTTTCAGGGTTCACCTCTATTCCTCTTTGGTGTACTTGATATCCGAGAAACCTCCCCGATGGTAGGCCGAATACACATTTTGCTGGATTCAACTTCATTCCATACTTGACCAGCACGTCGAACGTTTCCCTCAGGTCATCTGCATGTCTATTTGCGGTGACGCTTTTTGTCAGCATATCGTCAACGTAGACCTCCATATTTCTCCCTATTTGCCTGGTGAACATTTTGTTGACCAAGCGCTGGTAAGTTGCCCCAGCGTTCTTCAGGCCGAATGGCATGACTGTGTAACAATACAACCCCTGATCTGTGGTGAACGCTGTCTTCTCTTCGTCTGGCTTGTGCATCTTTATCTGGTTATATCCTGAATATGCATCCATGAAGCTCAACGTCTCATGTCCGGCTGTTGCATCGACTAACTGGTCACTGTCCTTGGGGCAGGCTTTGTTCAGATCGGTGAAGTCGACGCACATCCTCCATTGATTGTTCTTCTTTTTTACTAAGACCACATTCGCCACCCATTCTGGGTACTTAACTTCTCTAATTGACCCTGCGGCGAGCAACTTTGATACTTCCTCTTTTATCGCTGCACTTCTTTCTGGGTTGAAGCTTCTCCTTTTCTGCATCACCGGTTTGCATTTCTCATTCACAGCCAGATTGTGCGAAATTACGCTTCTATCAATCCCTGGCATGTCTTCGTGGCACCAAGCGAAAATCCCCCTATATTCTTTCAACAAGTTCATCATATCTTTCTTAACTTGTTCAGTCAGCCTTGCTCCGATCTTTACTGTTTTATCTGGTTTCGTTTCATCTAAAATAATCGACTTAGTCGGTTCTTCCTTCTCTCTGCTCGTTTTGTCTCTTGGGTCGAGTTCAAAGTTTTCCGGATTATCTTCCTGCTCTTCCCTGTCTACTTCGAATATGTTCAAGGTTTCCATCCCTGCTTTATCTTTGAAGATTGATAGGTTGGCGCGGCGAGCCATCTCCTGTGACCCTCTCAATTCTCCGACACCGAATTCTGTAGGGAACTTTATTTTCAACGCATGGGTTGAAGTAACAGCTCGAGCTTTGTTAAGAAATGGTCGGCCAAGTAAAGCATTACACGGCCAATTATGGATGTCAACCACGACAAAGTCCAACAGGATTGTTCGTCGGCATGGTGCTGTACCAAATCTTACCGGTAGCTTCACAGTTCCTAACGACCTAACTTCTGCGCCCCCGAATCCCTTTAATGGCACATGGAATGGTTCAAGATCTTTTTTGTCCAGCCGTAACTCATCATATACCCTGGCACTTAGGATATTAGCTGAACTTCCATTGTCAATCATCACCCGAAGGACATCTCTATGGGCTATTCGAACCCCCACAATGATTGCATCGTTGGGTTTTGCATCAATTCCATCTGAGTCTTCTACTGTAAATGTTATGGGATCATGTCCTTATCTTCCCTTCTTGGGGTTTCTCTGCACATAATTGATCTCCATGCTTCTGCTTTCATACATTACTTCTCGAACTTCTGACATCCTTTCTCGATTGCTCCTCCCAGTATGAGGTCCGCTAAAAATGGTGTTTATAGCTGTGTTAGGGCTGTTCCTCCTTGGACTCTTCCTATCCTGCCCGTTCCCTTGGCGGCCATCCCGGCGACCATCGTGTTTGTCACCTTTCAAAGCAAAATCCTTCAGGTGCCCATCTCTGATTAAGCTCTCAATGTGATCGCGCAACTGAAAACACTTTGAAGTTTCATGTCCATGATCTTTGTGGAACCGACAGTACTTGGTTGTATCTCTCCTGGCATTTGCTGATTGCTGTCGAGGGTATTTAGCGAGTCCTTTGTCTTCTACCACAGACAATATCTCCTCCTGGTCGCCAGTTAAAGGGGTGTAATGGTTGTACCTTCCTCGAAACTTATTGGCTCGAGTGTTTCCTCTGCTTTCTCTTGAATACCCCTTTTGGCCCTTCTCATCTTTCTGGCGATCACGTGATTGCATCTTTTTGTTGTCCTTATGGTCCGATTTTGAGTCAGGCTTGTGCCCATGCACGTAGCTACCCCCTTGCGCTACTTCTTCTCCCTCTGCCAGTGCATAGTCACCAACTATTTCCATCATCTCCTCGTAAGTTTTAGGTCTATCTCTTCGCAGGTCAAAGGATAATCGTCCACTTTGCAGCCCATTGGTGAAAGCGATGATTACAGCTACATCACTGGCATCCTCAATTTGAGCTACTTCCTTCCCGAACCTGGCTAGATACTTCTTGATTGACTCATTACGTTCCTGCTTCAAGTTTGACAGATGAGCGAGTGACTTTCTTCTTTGGACACTTCCCATGAATTGCCTTATGAATGCCTTACTGAGGTTTGAGAAGCTGCTTATGGTTCCAGGCGGGAGTCTTCCAAACCATCTGGAGGCGAGGTCGCCGAATGTTTGTGGGAAGGTGAGGCACAACAGCCCATCATTGGATGAATACTGGGCCATAATATTGCAGAATCGGCGAACATGTTCCTTTGGATCCCTGTTCTCCTTATATTGTTCAATGGTGGGCATCCTAAATCTGTCTGGAAATTGGGTGCAAGCAATAGTTTCGATGAATAGGCTGTCTGACTCATCATCTGAAGATACATTACGACCGTACCTTCGTGCCATTGCTGAAACTTTTCTTGACAGCTCTTATAGGATTACATCTCGATGACCAGTTGGCTCCCCTGCTGGATCGAGTCTGCTCCTGATTGTCATCCTACCATGATTGCCTCTCTCATCCGGGCTTCTTCGATCTTCTGTGCTCTCGGATCTTCTTCGCTTCGCTCTTTTGGACCGCAGTTCCCTTCGTGGACGAGGACTCTTATCTTCAGATGAGATGGAACGGTGTCTCCGCCGGTTCCACTGATGTGTGTCACTGGAATTGACCCCATGTGTTCGGACCTGGTCTCGTTCCTCCCTGGATTCTTCATTCATCACGCCTTTTCCCTTCCTTTGTTTTCTCCCCTCGAAATCCTTAGTGTGGTCCTGAGGGGTCTCTTCAGTGGATTGTCTTGCTTGAGTATCAGGAATTGCGATGTGAACTTCTAATCGTAGCCTTCCGGGTGGATGGACTCCAGGGGTGGTTAACTCGTAAGGAGATGAAGCTCCTAACCCTATGGGGAGCGAAAGTCCTATTTTGCTGGCTTCGCTGATTAGGTTTACCAATGCAGCTTGGAAGTGCTGCAGAATCCCGGGATCAGCCGCCCTAGTTCCTGGCGTTGCCGCTGATTGTTCCCCGATTGTCACTGTCCTGTCTCCCGTCGGTGCAGTTGGTTCAACAATTAAATCTCCGCTGGAGTTACCATCTCTATCACTGTCGTTGTTCATGCTGTTTGATTTGCAAGGGTCCCTCGAAGTTTCTGTTCAAAGAGCCCCCTCCTTCTAGCGCCAATTGTTGACAGTGAAATTTGGATTGCCACGCACTCAACAATTATATCAATTTAATATAAAACAAGAAAATTAAGAACACATGCAAAAGACAAGTTTTACGTGGAAAACCCTTGAATGGGAAAAAAACCACGGCGCCCCTGAGGGCAGAAGAATAATACTAGGTTTTCGTTGCTTTGTTACACGCTCAGATCTCTCACAACTGCTCTCTTTTCTCTCTCTAGATTTCTGAACCCCCTCCTCATGGGATAGGTGGTTCTATTTATACATGTTTACTTAGGGTTTCCCCTTGTTTTCAGCCGTGTGGGTGAAAGGTTTCCCTCTTTGATTCGTACTAGGATCCTGACTTGTCACGGATCAGGTCTACTTTCCTTTTTATGATTCCTTGTTGTTCTGGGTCTTCTAAAAGTTTGGGGTTTATTTCTGTGTTTCTGCCGAGTCGGTTCATGTCCAGTGTGCTGGTCCAGCGAGTACCTTTATTTTCTGGGTATTGCATATTTGGCGAGTACACTTCTATATTCGGCGAGTAGGTTTTTAGCTTCGGCGACCATATCTTTGACTTCCTTCTGGTTTAAGCTATTCTATCATTCTGACTTGTCAAACTTCCTCCTTTAACCCGGTCAATGAGTGACGTGGCAGTCTTTCGTTAGCTCTTTTGATGACATGTCAGTTTGGCGAATTTATACATACAACATAGGTGATTCACGTTCGTGCTAGGATTGAAGATCTTGCGGATTACCATCGACGTAAGTCAATCGGATCACGCTACAAAAGGTATTCTTCTTTTGTTAGATAATATATATGTTTAATTGATTAAAGGGTTTAAGGTTCATAAAAAGGAAAAATTTTAAAAGTTACTAAATCTATTTTTAGTCTCGCTTCCGCTGCGTGTACTACGGTATTTTTCCCTACAATTGGTATCAGAGCCTTGGTTGAACCCTTTTAATTAATTAACATATATATACGTGGATCTATTTCTTTTTATTGTGATTATGCATGTTTAGAAAGAGATGGCACTCTAGGTATTCACATATATAATTACATGTGATGTATGGATTTATATATGTTTTATGTGGATTGTTGTTGCTCAATTTTGGTCCTAGATTTTCAATGTAATTTTTGTTTCGGAATTGTAACAAGAAGGGTGGTCTATTATCGCCATAATTCCTTCTTGGTAGTTGCTAGGTTTTTTTTTTTTTTTTTTAAATAAGTGCAGTATTTTTTTTATTACTACTGCAGTTTTTTTATTTAATTTTTATGTGCAGTTTTTATTTTGTAAAAGTACTGCAGTGAATAAAAAAAAAAATTAATACTGCAGTATTTTATTATTTTATACTGCTATAATGTATTCGGGTATTGAAGATTCAAAGACACGAAGAAAAACGAAGCAACCGGAACCGAGAACGAGCACCGTGCGCACCCTAGGGTGGATTGGGCTGCGCATGGCAAGCCCAAATCTTGGTGGGCTACGCACGGCAGCCTTGTGTGGCCTTATGGGCTGCGCATGGCAGCCCCTTTGTGGGGTTGTGGGGTTGTGGGCTGTGCACGCCCATAGGAGGAGGCCGAGGGATGAGCGTATGGTTGATGGCCACCTGAAGATCTTGTATTCCTGACAATTGTAATTTACTTGCTTTTCTAGGATGGACCAAAATTGTTGCTATTTGTTTTTTGCATAAATATTACAATATTTGTAATTGTATGATAGCATGACATATAGAATAGGAGTGCCACTCATATATCTCTTTTGGTATGAACATGCATTGAATGATTTAGGTATCTAAATTGGCATCTAGATAACTTGGTAAATCATTCTATGGGATTTAATCACATGCCTTAAATAATTGAGTGGGAGAAGGTGTTTTTGTAACACCTATGGCCTCCAAGGTTAGTTGAGCTTTATTATTTATTGGTAATCCCCCCAAGGGGCGTCCATGAATGGAATTTAGCAATATACTTCCTTACAAGGATAGACTAGACAATGGACTCAAACGAGATCTACTCCCCAAAGAGGGATTTTCGTGAGAGAAAATTGAGGGTCGATATCTTGGTAACACACTCGATGTAATTTTATTGATATCCTCCCAAGAGTTCTTGTCAATAAAATTGCAAGGCTAAAATTGAAAACGCTGGTTGTTATGTTAACAATTAGGTGGGACCTAGTCTAACTAGTAAATGGTGCGAACTCCCAAAGGAGGCGTAACATTTATGGGTGTTGGATCACCGTTGAATTTTATGATTGAGTTATGTATTTAATTCAAGATAAATATTTAAAAGTGCTTTATCATGATTATTTACTTATATATGTTTTGTTTTATTCAGAAATCATGACCCCATCACTTATGAACATCCTGAAAGATAACACTTTAACTGGAGATAATTATGTCACATGGAAAAGGAAAATTGGGTTGTTGCTGCAAAGTGAAAAACATAAGTTTGTTCTAACTACTCCTAAACCACCTACTCCTACTTATGAATCTCAGATTCATATGGTTGGTAAAGTTGCTACTGTTAAGACCCGTCAAAAGGTTAAGGAACAACAGAAGAAAAAGCAACTTGGGCCTACCAAGATGGAGACCAATAAAGTAACCAAGATCAAAGGGAAATGCTTCCTTTGTGGTGAAAAGGGACATTGGAAAAGAAATTGCCCAAAGTCCCAGAACAAGAAGGAACAAGGTAATATTAATTATCTTGAAACATGTTTTCTGGCAGATTCTACAGATTCTTGGATCATAGACTCTGGAGCCACAAATCATGTTTGCTATTCCTTACAGGGGTTCCAAGAAAGGAGAAAGTTGAACAAGAATGAAATCAACTTGCGTTTGGGCAACGGAACGTTAGTGTCTACAAGTGCAGTGGGAGATATTAGAGTTAATCTAGATTCTTTTAGGCATTTAAATTTGATAGACGTTTATTATGTACCTCAATTGAAGAGAAATTTAATTTCAGTTTCTTATTTGAATAAATTTGGATATTCGGTTACTTTTAATAAAGATTTTATTATTAGTAAGAATGACAAAATTATTTTCCAAGGTACATTGGAAAACGGTCTATACTTTTTGCATAGAAATATCTCTCACTCGTTAGACAAGGAATTAACGGAACCTAATCATAAAAGAGTAAAATTATCAATAGATGAAACCTACCTTTGGCATTTACGCCTAGGTCATATTAACCTTAATAGGATTAAAAGATTGGTATGTGACGGACCTTTAAGTGACTTAAAGGTTGATGATCTACCAACTTGTGAATCTTGTTTGGAAGGTAAAATGACCAAAAGGTCGTTCTCTGCCAAAGGTGCAAGAGCCACTGAATGTTTAGGATTGATACACACTGATGTATGTGGACTTATGAGCATTCAAGCTAGAGGTGGATATGAGTACTTCATCACCTTCACAGATGATTACTCGAGATTTGGTTATGTGTATCTCATGCGACATAAGTCGGATGCTTTTGACATGTTCAAAGCATTCAAAGCTAAATTGGAAAATCAGCTTGAGAAACACATAAAAATCTTGAGATCTGATCGTGGTGGAGAATATCTATCTGGTGAGTTTCAGCAATATCTTATTGATAATGGGATAGTTTCCCAGTTTTCTGCACCAGGTACACCTCAACAGAATGGGGTAGCAGAAAGGAGAAATAGAACTCTTTTGGATATGGTTAGGTCTATGTTGAGTTATTCAACACTTCCTATTTCTTTTTGGGGATATGCTTTACAAACTGCTATATACATTCTAAACGATGTACCATCTAAGTCTGTTCCTAAAACACCGCATGAGTTGTGGACTGGGCGCAAGCCTAGTTTACAACACTTAAGGATATTTGGTTGCCCTGCGCATGTGTTAAAAGGAAAGACAGAAAATATGGAGTCCCGTTCAGAAACATGTATATTTGTAGGGTATCCAAAAGAAACTAAAGGATATTATTTCTATAGTCCTTTAGATCTTAAAGTATTTGTTTCGACAAATGCTAAATTTCTGGAAAAGGACTATATGAATGATTTTGTGCCTAGAAGTAGAATTGTCCTAAATGAGATGTCAGGAGATACAATTCCACGAGAGGTTACCCAACCAAACCCAATTGTAAGTTCTGATCCAACACAAGATCAGCAACCTACCATTCCTCGTCGTAGTGGGAGGGTTAGAACACAACCCGAAAGATACATCGGTCTGAGAGAATCAGTGGAGAATCTCCCGGACGACGATGATCCCTATAAGTACAAGGAATCTATGGAGGATGTTGATAGTCGCCATTGGCAAAAGGCAATGCAATATGAGATTGAATCTATGTTCGATAACAAAGTCTGGTCCCTTGTAGACTTGCCTAAAGGGATAAAACCCATTGGGTGCAAGTGGGTATACAAGAGGAAAAGAGGTATGGATGGAAAGGTGGAAACCTTTAAAGCTAGATTGGTAGCTAAAGGGTATACACAGAAAGAAGGTATCGATTACGAGGAAACCTTCTCTCCTGTGGCCATGCTTAAATCCATTAGGATACTCTTATCCATTGCAACATCCTTAGATCTAGAGATTTGGCAAATGGACGTCAAGACAGCTTTCCTTAATGTAAGTCTTGACGAAAGCATCTACATGATGCAACCAGAGGGATTCATTGAAAAGGGCCAAATGGAAAAGGTATGCAAGTTGCAGAAATCCATATATGGATTAAAGCAAGCATCCAAATCCTGGAACATAAGGTTTGATCAAGCTGTCAAAGGTTTTGGATTTATTCAGAATCCTGACGAACCTTGTGTATACAAAAGGATTAAGGGCGACAAGTTGGTTTTCCTGATTCTTTATGTTGATGATATACTACTCATTGGAAACGATGTAGGTGTATTGACATCAGTAAAAGAATGGTTAGCAAAACAATTTGATATGAAGGACTTAGGAGAAGCAAGTTTTATTCTAGGTATCCAAGTAATAAGGGATAGAAAGAATAGAACGATTGCATTATCCCAAGCTTCATACATAGACAAGATCTTGTCTAGGTTTTCCATGCAGGATTCCAAGAAAGGTATGTTACCTTTCAGACATGGAATCAAGCTTTCTAAGGAACAAGTTCCTAAGAATGAGCATGAAGAGCAATTCATGAGTAGAGTTCAATATGCCTCGGCAGTTGGAAGTCTCATGTATGCAATGCTCTGTACTAGACCAGATATTTGTTTTGCTGTTGGCATAGTTAGCAAGTTTCAATCGAAACCTGGTCCTGATCACTGGACGGCAGTCAAGCATATTTTCAAGTATCTCAAGAGAACGAGAGATAATATGCTTGTATACTCTGGAGGGGATTTAATTCCCGTTGGGTATACAGATTCTGATTTCCAATCAGATTCTGACTCCAGAAAATCCACATCAGGGGTTGTGTTTACTATTGGAGGAGGAGCAGCTATATGGAGGAGTATCAAGCAATCTTGTATTGCTGATTCCACCATGGAAGCTGAGTATGTTGCTGCATGCGAGGCTGCCAAAGAGGCTGTTTGGCTCCGCCAATTCTTGATTGACTTGGAAGTGGTTCCTAGTGCGAATAAGCAGATCACTATCTACTGTGACAACAGTGGAGCAGTGGCTATTTCGAAAGAACCAAGAAGTCACAAGAGAGGTAAACACATTGAAAGAAAGTATCATCTTTTAAGGGAGATTGTTCAAAGAGGTGACGTGACGATTACCAAAATCGCGTCAGCAGAAAATCTAGCGGATCCCTTCACAAAGGCTCTATCTCAGAAGAGTTTCGATGGGCATCTAGAGAACATGGGCATGAGAGATATGACACATTTGCTATAGCGCAAGTGGGAGATTGTTAGGATTATGCTCACTAGAAAGAGTGTAATTTTGTAATTAACAATCTTTTTCATATTAATAAAGTGATTTCTGGTTTAACAAATCGTATAGCATTTATAGTTTAATATTATAATTGTCAAAGTAAATAATCATAAGGTCTAAAGACTATGAGAAAAGAAGAATTGTTCGTACATCTGGATATGTATGTGGTAGACACAATTCTTTAGTTAGTCTTGAATATTGTTCACAACTTAAGTTAAAGGTTGGGCACCTTTATCTTGTTAAAGTTGTAGAATTCTTTTACTAGCATTTGAGTGGGATCAAATGAGATATGATGAGTCTAAAATCATCGAAGTGTCTTCGAGTAAAAGAATCTAGTGCACTGGGTGCATTGAACTGGATCACAATGAAAAGCTTTATCTAGAACCGTCAATAGATAATAGTCTTTTCATTATCAGGACAATCGGAGAGTCTATCTTAATCCTGAGATAAATGATGGACTTATGGTTGCAAGTGATATCATTTGAGTTATCAATGAGTACGATTATATCGCATAGTCTATCCTCGATAGTTTGGTGATATTCATTTGTTAATCGATAGAGGACTTCATTTATAGATATGGACATCGTGGCTCCATTTATTAAATGAGAGTATAATATCATCATATGGATGTTTTGAGGTAATTGGATATTAAATCTCAACGTTGAGTTTTCGATAGTGTCTATTGAAAACATGGCTTCTGGACAAGTCAAAATATCCAAGTTCAAAACGTGGTCATATGAGTAAATATGGTAACTTGGAGAGTCATAGGCGGTCTATGAACTCTTGGCGATTACTGATATTAATCACGAGGATACACTTTCTCCAACATGATTGTCTAGGGTATGAATGAGGAACATCTTCCTTTTCTGTCTTTATTTAAGAGTTCAATTTTAGCTCTTTAATGGAATGAGTTAAAATTAATGGATCGGACCTAAGTGAATCATTTGTTGATTGTGATTAGGTTATGTCTATTCAAGCTTAAATTTAGATAGCCCGCCAAGATCCCCAATCCACACGGACTTGCATGGATCACTTGATATATTCTACCGGACCAATTTATGGGTCCATTTAGAATTGCATTTAATATATTAAGAATATAATTTGCACATTATTTATTTAATGGGCTGCTCAATTATATTAATGTTTAATGAAAGACATGTGGGCTTGTTTCTTTTAGTAAGAATGGGTCTGGTCCACATGTGGGCTTTTTATTTAAAGTCCAATGGATTAAATGAAATAAGAAAATAATATATGGCCCATTTATTTTAAGTGGGGCGGCAAGGGTTAATATATTAGCCTATATATTATTTTGTTTCATTGTTTAATTAAATAAGAATTAATTAATTTATTAATTAATTGTTTAATTAAGAAACAAATCTTTTCTGATTAGGAAATATGATTCCTAGAGTTATACTATTAGTAGTAGTATACTAAAATTAAAAGACTTGTTTGATAAGAAAATAAATAATTAATTTTATTTATTTAATCAAATAAGAAGTCTTTTTATTTAGTCAAATAAAAGAATAAAATATCTATGAGTTGGATTAGGGTTTGAAGTCTTAAACTAGATGGAAATTAGGGTGCAACACAAACTCTTTTTGGCTTGTGTATTGCGGCAACCCTAGTCCCTTTTAGTGTAGAATTCGGCCACCCTAATAAAAAGAAGGAAAGAAAATTTGGCCACCTATATAAGTGGACTTATAGAATTCGGCCACTCTAGGTTTTGTGCTTGAGAGACAATTTTCTTCTTCTTCTTAATTCATAGAGAGCATTATTTTTATTCTACTAAAAACATAAAAGAGTGATAGATTATTCTTTGATGGTACACTATTTGCTTGTTCATCAATAAGCTTGTGTGTACAACATCGATTTAGGTTCACGCGAGTTTCGATCATTAGATTGAGAACTCAAAAGTGACCGGAATAATCTTAGTCTTCTTTTGATTGTTTTTTGTGACTAACAAAGAAAAGAAAAGTTTGTTTGTCCATTCACAGGTTTGCAATTCAAAGAAAAGGGAGACCACGCTCCTAGGTGATTCACGTTCGTGCTAGGATCGAAGATCTTGCGGATTACCATCGACGTAAGTTAATCGGATCACGCTACAAAAGGTATTCTTCTTTTGTTAGATAATATATATGTTTAATTGTGAAAATAAATATAAACGTGTCCTAAAGTAATCTAGAGGGGGGGTGAATAGATTTTAAACATTTTTACCCAATTTTTCGATATCAGTCCAAATTACGAAAAAGCCCCAAACAAGTCAATATACAAAAATAAGCATACAAGTGCAGAAATTAAAAGACACACAATTTTTACGTGGAAACCCACACGGGGAAAAACCACGGGCTGTTATGTGCGCCACACGAGAACCTCGAATCCACTATTTGTAAATACGATTACAAATTAGGTTGACCACATCACACCTAAATTTACTAATCCGTCTTTGCTACCCTCGGGCCTTTAATAGTGACTCTAGTTCCTTGCTTGCAAACTACCTAAGAGGTAAATACAAGACTTGTCTCTAAAGTGAAGAGATAGCACAACCTAAGGTGAATATGTGAAATACTCAAGAAGCTAAAAATGCAAGGTTAGACATTTAAGCTTATCTAGGCATGGATGAACATGTTAAACATTCCTAGATATCATATTACTAGATGACATGCATAAATCAACACCAAATAAGCAACCAAAGACCTATATGCATAATCTATCACAAAACAACTCACAAACCACAATAAAACAATCTTGAAGCTAAGTCAAGTCATAAAGATGCAATCTTGAATCAATTCAAGTCATAAAAAAGCTATCTTGTAAAGCAAGAACATGTGGATATGAGAATGATGTTCTAGATACAAGTCATGTGAGCAAAACTAAAAACCCTAAATGAAATCAACCTAGAATCATACTAGATGATGAATGAAAAATGCAAGATGAAGGGTTTTTGTGATTTTGAAGCTTAAAGGTGAAGTCTTGATACCTTGGAGATGAAGATGCTCAAGAGGCTCTCAAAAGTGTAATTTTTGGTGTTGTTGACGAGCCAAGGCAAACAAGACATATATATATTAGATCCAAGTGAAGTGAGGTCGTTTTGGCAAAAAACCTTTCAGCTTCTTGCTGACTCACTGCCGCGGCCTCGGGGCAACATAACAGCGGCAAGCAAAAATATTGCTGTCGCTCAACTGCCGCGGTTGGGCCACCGCGGCAGGTGCACAGCGGTAGAGACAGGAAAATCTCTGTGGCTCGACTGCCGCGGTTCCACCACCGCGGCAACATAACAGCGGCAAGCAAAAATATTGTTGTCGCTCAACTGCCGCGGTTGGGCCACCGCGGCAGGTGCACAGCGGCAGAGACAGGAAAATCTCTGTCGCTTGCATGCCGCGGTTGGGCCACCGCGGCACCATAACCGCGGCAGAGAAGGACTTGGCCTTCTCAGCAGCTCCTCACAAAGAACCAATAAGCAAACGTGCAAGTGTGTGAGGTGACAACATGCATTCTTATGCAAAACAAGTTATGGCAAATAATAGGCTAGATGCAATCAATAAGCATGCAAGAGGTAAGCTTAAATAATCAAAGATGCACACAAAGAATACACACACAAACATACAAGAAGAATTATGCAGGTGTTGTGTGTGTGTGCAACTACATCTCTTCAAATTAGAGTTAAGTCAAGAAATCTACCTTCCTTGGAGCTCTTGATTCCACAATGAGGTTTTCTTCCATTCTAAGCTACCCTTACATATAGACCCCCATTGTGATTTTGCCAACGAAATACGCCAATCAAAAGTGAGGCATTTACAATCTCCCCCTTTGGCTATTTCGTGACAAAATCACCACTCACATAGCATCCTCACAAAACAAAAAATTGGTCAACAAAAATTTTCTACATTACAATTAAGCTCCTAGTCTAAGTATTGAACATCTTCAAGTCAATTCCAAGCTTGTAGAACAAACCAACCTACACACAATCAACAAGAAATATTCCTTCCAAGGACAGGTGTGTGAGAGATGCTAATGACATGTAATGCAATGCAACTCCCCCTCAATGCAATCATCTCCCAACTCCCCCTAAATGCAATGCCTAGAGGGCACAAATTTTCCCCAAACCTTACTCCCCCTTTTTGTCATGAGATAGGCAAAGGGAGTCTCCCCGAATAGGTAAGCATTAACAAGGAGAGCTCGTAGCACAAGCACATATGCACAATCATATAAGCAAATTTATGCACCTCAATTAAGTAAGAGAGATTCAAGGAGTTTTATTTAAAAAAATGTGTGACAATGATGCTTTGCATGCAAGACATGTTGCATCTAGGACCAAAACAATGGTATTTGGCAAAGCAAACAACAAAGGTTTCCAATAGAATTCAAACCAATTTCACCCTTTGTCATGGAAAAAGCAAGGATATAGAATTTTTAGCATTTCACAAAAAAAGGAGCAACTATATCCAACTTTATAGGCAAAACAAGACATGAGCGACTTTGCGCCCTATTTGATTTTTCCGGGTGAGATACCCGTATGATAGTAGCCTTGTTCTACAAATAAAGAAAGAGAGACTTATTGAAATAAGACTCAATATTGCTTTTGCACACATATTTGCATTTAACATTTGCAACCAAACAGTTCACAATTTCATCTCATACTTTTCAACTTAAGCATGTCATTTAAAAGGAAACATCATGTCATGGAGATCAATTAAAGGTCATTCAAAAAGTACTTCCAAAGTACATCTCCTATTCCAAAAAAGCATGTTTGAGCATAAATATGACATGGATTGCAAGCAAGGCAATGTAGCACACTTATTACGAAAAATACATATAAGTATGTACAACCAATCATCTCAAGCAATTAACTAAGAGGCATAAAATGTATCAATTTGGCACAATGCATGATCATGCAACTTTGCTCTCTTTGCTTGAGCTCCCCATATGGGGTCAAGACACACCAAATCAACCCAATTGACAAATCCCAATAGACTTGCTAAGGTTCCCAAATCTAATGGTGTCTAAGGGCTTTGTGAACAAATCCGCTAGTTGGTCATTTGTTCCCACATGCTCCAATGCAATGGTTTTGCTCTCAACTAGCTCTCTTATGAAATGGTGTCTTATGTCAATGTGCTTTGTCCTAGAATGTTGGACGGGATTCTTAGAAATGTTAATGGCACTCATATTATCACAAAATAAAGTAAGAGTACCTTGCTCCAAGCCATAATCGGCTAGCATTTGTTTCATCCACATCAATTGAGTACAAGCACTACCAGCGGCAATATATTCCGCCTCGGCCGTGGATAGGGAAATTGAGTTTTGCTTCTTGCAAAACCAAGAAACCAAATTGTTCCCAAGGAAGAAGCAACCGCCCGATGTACTCTTCCTATCATCACAATTTCCCGCCCAATCGGCATCACTAAATCCAACAAGACTTGGATTAATGTCAAAGGAGTACCATATCCCATGATTTGAGGTACCATTCACAAACCGAATGATCCTCTTCACCGCCACAAGGTGAGACTCTTTGGGATTAGCTTGGTACCTAGCACAAACACCCACACTAAAACAAATATCGGGCCTACTTGCGGTCAAGTAAAGCAAGCTACCTATCATGCCACGATATAGACTTTGTTCCACATCCTTTCCACTAGCATCTTTGCTAAGTTTCAAGGTGGTGCTCATGGGTGTGTCACAATGTTTGGCATTCTCAAGGCCAAACTTTTTCACTAGGCTCTTAGCATACTTAGCTTGGGATATGAAGATCCCATCATGCATTTGCTTGATTTGCAAGCCTAGAAAATAATTTAGCTCACCAACCATGCTCATTTCAAACTCATGAGACATGACATCAACAAATTGTCTAACTTTGGATTGGTTGGTGGAACCAAATACAATGTCATCAACATAAATTTGAGCTATGAATAGCTCATCTTTAGTGCACTTGATGAACAAGGTCTTGTCAACACTACCTCTAGAGTAGCCATTGTCAACAAGATAAAGAGTGAGGCGCTCATACCAAGCCCTCGGTGCTTGTTTCAACCCATATAGAGCCTTCTTGAGGCGATAGACATGAGAGGGGTGGTGTGGATCCACAAACCCCTTGGGTTGTTCAACAAACACTTCCTCATGCAATAAGCCATTGAGGAAGGCACTCTTGACATCCATTTGGTGTAACTTGAACTTGTACACACAAGAAATGGATAAGAGAAGCCTTATGGACTCAAGACGGGCAACGGGAGCAAAAGTCTCCTCAAAGTCAATACCCTCAATTTGAGAGTACCCTTGTGCAACAAGCCTTGCCTTGTTTCGCACAATGTTGCCATCCTCATCGGATTTGTTCCTAAACACCCATTTAGTGCCTATGACATTAGTGTTTCTAGGTCTAGGAACAAGAGTCCAAACCTCATTTCTCTCAAATTGGTTTAGCTCTTCTTGCATGGCAAGAACCCAAAACTCATCTTCCAAGGCTTCATCAACCTTTTTGGGTTCTATTTGAGAGGTATAACAAGTGTAGCTAATTTGATTAGCTATTTGATGCCTAGTCCTAACACCCTCTCTAACATCTCCAATGATATCATCCTTATCATGGAGCTTTCTAACCCAAGGAGCGGGTTCATTTGAGTCCAAAGGAGGAACTCTATTAAGAGGCAAATCATCCTCTTCATCTTAGTTTGACTTCACACCACTTGAAGTCTCACCACTTTCCTTCAAAGAAAGGTCATTCAACTCACAAACATCCTCCTCATGGTCATCATGTTTGGGCCTACAATCATCAAAGACAACATTTGATGATTCCATAACACTTTGAGTCTTTAGATTAAAAACTCTATAGGCCTTGCTATTAAGTGCATACCCAATGAAAATACCTTCATCACTCTTGGCATCAAACTTGCCAAGTTGATCCCGGTCATTTAGTATATAGCACTTACTCCCAAAGATGTGGAAGTAGCTCACATTGGGTTTTCTACCCTTCCATAACTCATAGGATGTTTGTTTAGTCCCGGGCCTAAGGAAAACTCTATTCCCTATGTAGCAAGCCGTATTGATGGCTTCGGCCCAAAGATTTCTAGGGACTTTGTTGCTAAGCAACATCACACGGGCCATCTCTTGGAGGACTCTATTCTTCCTCTCAACAACACCATTTTGTTGAGGAGTCCTAGGGGCCGAAAATTCATGGGAAATGCCTAAGCTATTGCAAAAGTTTTCAAACTTAGCATTTTCAAATTCTTTCCCATGATCACTTCTAATTTTCTTAATGCTTTTAATGTGAGAAGTTTTCTCATTTTGAATTTTGACACAAAGCATTTTAAATTTCTCAAAGGCTTCGAACTTTTCTCTAAGGAAATAAGTCCATGTAAACCTAGAGAAGTCATCAACAACAACAAGAATGTACCTTCTACCACCTAGACTTTCGGTTTGAATGGGACCCATAAGGTCCATTTGGGTGAGCTCCAATGGCTCTTTGGTGGAAAGGTATTTTCCTTTCTTGTGCACACTTTTAGTTTGCTTTCCTTGTTGACAAGGTCCACAAACTCCCTCAACCTTTTTCCCAAACTTGGGAAGGCCCCTAACAACATTCAACCTATCAAGGACTTTCAAGTCCCTATAGTTCATGTGGCCAAGTCTTTGGTGCCACACCTCAATTTGCTCACTAGTAGACAAGTTACAAGAGATGAGATTAGACTCAAGACAATAACAATTGTCACTTGATCTCTTGCCTTTCAACAAAACTTGCCCATTTTCCTTGAGAATAGAGCAATCAATTTTTCCAAACATAACCGAAAGCCCTTCATCACTTAAGTGTGATATACTAATGAGATTGGCTTGCAAGCCATCAACATAGAGAGCATTGGGCAAGGAGGGTAAACCGGGAATAGATATATTACCTTTCCCTATGACTTTTTTCTTAGATCCATCACGAAAGGTGACATACCCACCATCCTCCATCACAAGAGATTCAAAGAAACTCTTGTTTCCGGTCATGTGCCTAGAACACCCACTATCAAGGTACCAAGTGTTAGAGGCATTTGCTTTTAGGGCAACTTGGGCCACATAGCAATAATAGTCATCATGTCTACTCATCCTAGGTGAAACATGGTCATTCCTAGGAGCCATTGGTCCATTAGCTCTAAAATTCCTAGGTGCATGCATTGTGGCTCTTCTAAGCATATTTTTCTCAATCATACTTTCTCTTCTACACAATTTAATATACTTAAGACAATTAGGCCTAATGTGGCCTTCAATTCCACAAAAATGGCAAGTAGGAGTGAAGTAGGAATTCATACCATAGCCTTGAGCAAACATTTGTGGCCTCCTTCTATTTTGAGTTGCCATTGGATGTTGAGGCAACTCTCTCCTTTGTGGTTGAGCTAAGTTGGCATGTCTTCTAGGTTGAGCATGAAAGACCCCATGTTGAGCTTGTGGGATCCTTTGTTGTGGAGGTCTTGGTTGTGGAGCTCTAGGTTGAGGAGGTCTTGGTTGTGGAGCTCTAGCTTGTGGTGGAGCTCTTGTTGGAATCCTTGCTTGTGCTTGCTTGGAGGATTCACCAACTTCAACCCACTTGGTTGATTGTTGAGGGGTTTGAGCATTATCAACCTCCTTGCTCTTGACAAAAGTTGTCTTCTTCAAGGATGTGGCTTCCATTTCTTCCACATATCCTAACCCCTTCTTGTCACTAGGACTCTTCCCACAAGATAGCATCTTGTCAAGCTTCTCGGTTCCGAAAGTCATCTTAGCAATCAACTCTTTTGCTTCCATGAGCTCTTTCCTCAAGCTTTGTTCACTTTTCTTGACCAAGACTAACTCCATCTTCAACCCTTCTTCTATCTCTTTTGCCTTACTCATTTCCTTGCTCAAATGAGTCACTTTGGATGTCAACTCAAGCTTCTCCCCTTTCAACTTTTGTATCTCCTTTTTCTTCTTCAATCTTGAGTTCTCAAAGAATCTCATGAAGTCATCATAGTCCATCTCTTCATCAAACTCAAAATTTGACGTTGAGGAGTTACTCCCACCATTTGAGTCATTTTCATCTACTTCTTCTTGCTTGTCCTCTTCCTCTTCTTTATCACTCATAACTTCATTGCTATTGTGAGAGGATGAGAAAGCAATGAAGTTGGCCACTTGGTCTTCCTCATCATCCGAAGACTTGTCTTCATCTTCTAGGTCATCACTATCACTCCAAGTAACCGCCATGGCTCTTCCTTTCTTCTTTTTCAAATTAGCACACTCCTGAGCAATGTGTCCAAACCCACTACACTCATAGCATTGGACACCCTTCTTGTGGTCCTTCTCTTGAGCTTGCTCCACTTTCTTGAAAGGAGCCTTCTTCTTTGCAAACTTTCCCTTGGAGCCAAACCCTCTCTTCTCAAATCTCATAAATTGCTTGAACTTCTTTGCCATCAAAGCAATTTCTTCATCCGAGTCTTCTTCATCCTTCTCAACCTTGACACTCTTCAGGGCAAGACTCTTTTGCTTCTTTGGAGGTGTAGTTGTAGGACCTTTCCTAGATTCATAGGCCAAGAGCCTTCCAATAACTTCACTTGGCTTCATTCTTGAGTAGTCACTATTTTCCTCCAATGCCGTCACTTTGGATTCAAACCTCTCGGGAAGTGACCTCATGATCTTTTGCTTGATTCTTCTATCTGAGTAGGGATCACCAAGTTGGTGACTTTGGTTCACTATATCCATGAGCTTCACTTGGAAGTCATTGAAGCACTCATCATCCTCCATCCTTAAGGTCTCAAATTGCGTTTGGAGAACTTGGAGCTTGGAATCCTTAACCACATCGGTTCCTTCATGAGCTGTCTCTAATATGTCCCAAGCTTCCTTTGCTATCCTTGTAGTTTGAATGAGCTTGTATTGGTTGTCATCCATGGCACATAGGATTGCATGCATGGCTTTGTTGTTCCATTTTGAAGCCTCAAATTCTTGTGGAGTCCATTGTGCCTTCGGCTTGAGGACTTCCTCTCCACCTCCCGTAGGAGTCATCATAGGTGGCGTGTACCCATCTTCAATCGCCATCCATGCCCGGTCATGAATTTGACTCACATAGGCTTCCATTTTACCCTTCCATGAGGCGTAATTGACCCCGGTGAGCAAAGGGGGTCTTGTGCTAGAGGCACCCTCACCTCCCATTCCATTTCCACTCATTGTGTTTGGGTTTGAATGAAATGAATGCACACAAACAAGCTAAGCACACACAACAAATCAAACAAATGCAAGAGACTCTAACAAGAGCAAGGGATCTCCTAATTATGTTAAGGAACCCGCTCTGATACCAATTGAAAATAAATATAAACGTGTCCTAAAGTAATCTAGAGGGGGGGTGAATAGATTTTAAACATTTTTACCCAATTTTTCGATATCAGTCCAAATTACGAAAAAGCCCCAAACAAGTCAATATACAAAAATAAGCATACAAGTGCGGAAATTAAAGGACACACAATTTTTACGTGGAAACCCACACGGGGAAAAACCACGGGCTGTTATGTGCGCCACACGAGAACCTCGAATCCACTATTTGTAAATACGATTACAAATTAGGTTGACCACATCACACCTAAATTTACTAATCCGTCTTTGCTACCCTCGGGCCTTTAATAGTGACTCTAGTTCCTTGCTTGCAAACTACCTAAGAGGTAAATACAAGACTTGTCTCTAAAGTGAAGAGATAGCACAACCTAAGGTGAATATGTGAAATACTCAAGAAGCTAAAAATGCAAGGTTAGACATTTAAGCTTATCTAGGCATGGATGAACATGTTAAACATTCCTAGATATCATATTACTAGATGACATGCATAAATCAACACCAAATAAGCAACCAAAGACCTATATGCATAATCTATCACAAAACAACTCACAAACCACAATAAAACAATCTTGAAGCTAAGTCAAGTCATAAAGATGCAATCTTGAATCAATTCAAGTCATAAAAAAGCTATCTTGTAAAGCAAGAACATGTGGATATGAGAATGATGTTCTAGATACAAGTCATGTGAGCAAAACTAAAAACCCTAAATGAAATCAACCTAGAATCATACTAGATGATGAATGAAAAATGCAAGATGAAGGGTTTTTGTGATTTTGAAGCTTAAAGGTGAAGTCTTGATACCTTGGAGATGAAGATGCTCAAGAGGCTCTCAAAAGTGTAATTTTTGGTGTTGTTGACGAGCCAAGGCAAACAAGACATATATATATTAGATCCAAGTGAAGTGAGGTCGTTTTGGCAAAAAACCTTTCAGCTTCTCGCTGACTCACTGCCGCGGCCTCGGGGCAACATAACAGCGGCAAGCAAAAATATTGCTGTCGCTCAACTGCCGCGGTTGGGCCACCGCGGCAGGTGCACAGCGGCAGAGACAGGAAAATCTCTGTCGCTTGCATGCCGCGGTTGGGCCACCGCGGCACCATAACCGCGGCAGAGAAGGACTTGGCCTTCTCAGCAGCTCCTCACAAAGAACCAATAAGCAAACGTGCAAGTGTGTGAGGTGACAACATGCATTCTTATACAAAACAAGTTATGGCAAATAATAGGCTAGATGCAATCAATAAGCATGCAAGAGGTAAGCTTAAATAATCAAAGATGCACACAAAGAATACACACACAAACATACAAGAAGAATTATGCAGGTGTTGTGTGTGTGTGCAACTACATCTCTTCAAATTAGAGTTAAGTCAAGAAATCTACCTTCCTTGGAGCTCTTGATTCCACAATGAGGTTTTCTTCCATTCTAAGCTACCCTTACATATAGACCCCCATTGTGATTTTGCCAACGAAATACGCCAATCAAAAGTGAGGCATTTACAAATTGATTAAAGGGTTTAAGGTTCATAAAAAGGAAAAATTTTAAAAGTTACTAAATCTATTTTTAGTCTCGCTTCCGCTGCGTGTACTACGGTATTTTTCCCTACAAATCCAACCTAAAGCCAAATAAACAGTCTAGGTACAATAACAAAACAAAACGGAGGTCAAAAGGACCCGTCACTATTTGTGTCCTTTTGCTTAATATGTGGTTGCTGTGTACATTTCTTTGAACAACATTTTTGTGAAGGGCCAATGGCCCCTTGCCAAGATGGTTGGACCCTCCTTTGGAGCCCTCCACCATCACCACCAAGGTTCAAGTGCCAAGGCATGCATGGATATATCCAATTTTTCTTTGGCCCTCCTAGTTTAGATGTTGTCCCTCCTTTGTGGGTGTTGTCCCACCCTTGTGTGGGTGCTCTCTCCCCTTTTATGGGAGCGTCTGTCTGGGCTGTGCTTATAGTTGTGTTTTATCCTCGCAGGGTCCCAGTTGTTGTATTCCAATTAAAAAAAAATTTAAAAAACATAATCGTGAAGGGAAATTAGTTAAATGGTTACGGAACATATATTTTTAATATGTTCCCCAATTTTTGGTAAATAAAATATGTTGTGCAATTGTAAGGTTCCCAATTGTTGATTGGCTAATTTCGTGGACAAACCACATGTTGGGGTTCTTTGTAAGGGTAGCTTAGGTATTGGTTTTATTGTTCGAAGCCCTTTGAAGACCTTGTGTTGCTAAGCACCGAAGGTAATTTTCTTTGTGCTTACTTGACTTGAAGAGATAGTTGCACACACTCACAACTCATGCATATGTCTTATCTTTGTATGTTATGTTCATTTGTGTTGTGCATTAATGCCTATTTTCATCTCTTCTTGCATGTTAAATGATTGCATCTAGCTTATTAATTGCCATATCTTGTTAAACATTAGCTTGCATTGTTTTCACACTCACACGTGCACGTATTGCATGTTTCTTTTGTGTGAAGTGGCTTAGAAGGCTTGCCCTTCTTGTGCCGCGGTTGTGCTGCCGCGGTTGCCTAATTTTGGCATACCGCGACATGCAAGCGACAGAGACTTCCATGTCTCTGCCGCGGTTCATCTGCTACAGTGCCACAACCGCGGCAGTCGAGCGACAGCAATGTCTTTGCTGTGCCGCGGTTATAGTGCCACGGTTGAGCAACCGCGGCAGGCGAGCCACAGAGATATTTTTGGTGCGTTTTTTCAAAACGACCACACTTCACTTATGGTCCCTATATATATAACACTTTGACTTTAGGTCAGCTAAGAGAGTTCATATCAGATTTCATACTTAGAATATTTTTCAAAGAGAAGAAAAATTCCAAGAACTCATTTTTAATCACTCAAACACTTTTTCATGATCATCAATCATCATCTAGCATCATCTTTGATCATCTAGATGTCATCTAGCATGGATTCTTCATCATACTTTGCTTGGTAAGCTTTTCACTAATATCTAACATATTTTGTGTTTCTCTTATCTAGCAATGTCAATTAATTACTTGTTTGTTATTTTGTATGCTTTGGATACAAGATTGAGATTAGTATAATGTATGTTTGAGAAGTTGTATTGTGCTAGCTTATTAGGTTTTGTGCTTAATATTTTTTAGCTAAACTAATTGACATGTCATTTAGTTTTGATATCTAGGATTGTTCTTAATTGCAAATTAATCATCTTAGATAAGCATATAGGGTTTCCCTTGCTCTATGTTGCATTTTGGATATTCACATATATTCACTTAGGGTTGTATTCTCTTCTAGAGAAAGTAAGTCTTGTGTGTAGCAACTGGGATTAGGTTGCTTAGATCGCAAGCAAATTGGACTAGGTTCACTCATACCGGGATTAGGTAGGTGTGTGATTACTTCCGGGATTAGGTTGTAATCGTTTGCACATTTAGTGGATTTGAGGTTTGAGTATGGCTTACTTACATAGCCCGTGGTTTTTCCCGTGAGGGTTTCCACGTAAAAATCAAGTGTGAAGGGAAAAATAATAACAAAAGTGGTAAACGCAGCGAAAGCGATACTAAAAACGATTTAGTGACTTTTAAAATTTTTTCCTTTATGAACCTTAAACCCTTTTAATCAATAAACATGCATATATATTAACAAAAGTAAATTACCTTTTGTCGCGTGATCCGATTGACTTACGTCGATGGTAATCCGCAAGACCTTCAATCCAAGCACGAACGTGGATCACCTAGGAGCGTGGTCTCCCTTTTCTTTGAATTGCAAACCTGTGAATGGACCAAACAAAAACTTTCTTTTCTTTGTTAGTCACAAAACAATCAAAAGAATGTCAAAAATTATTCCGGTCACTTTTGAGTTCTCAATCTAATGATCGAAACTCGCGTGAACCTAGATCGATATCGTATACACAAGCTTATTGATGATTAAGCAATAGTATACTATCAAAGAATAATTTCTCACTCCTTTTTGTCTTTTAAGAATAAAAACTCTCTTGGAATTAAGAAGAAGAAGAAAGAAATAAAAAACTCAAGCACCATTCATTGTGGTGGCCGAATTCTATAAGTATGCTTATATAGGTGGCCAAAATTTCTTCCTTCTTTCCTTATAGGGTGGCCGAATTCTCTATGTGTGTTTGCCTAGGGTTGCCGCAATTTTCCTCTACAAAAGAGGAGTTGTATTGCACCCAAAAACCACATGTCTTTTAAGACTTCAAACCCTAATCCAACTCCTTTATTTTTATTCTTTTATTTTGACTAAATAAAAAGACTCCTTATTTGATTAAATAAATAAAACTAATTTATTTACTTACTTATCAAACAAGTCTTTTACTTTTAGGAAAGATTTGTTTCTTTAATTAAACAATTAATCAATAAATTAATTAATTCTTATTTAATTAAAACAAATGAAACAAAATAATATTTTTAGGTTAAAACATTAACCTAGCCGCCCCACTTATATAAGATTGGGCCTAATATTATTTTCCTATTTCATTTAATCCATTGGACTTTAAATAAAAAGCCCACATGTGAACCAGACCCATTCTTACTAAAAGAAACAAGCCCACATGTCTTTCATTAATATATTAATATAATTGAGCAGCCTATTACTTAAATAATGTGCAAATTATATTCTTAATATATTAAATGCAATTCTAGATGGACCCTTAAATTGGTCCGGTAGAATATATCAAGTGATCCATGCAAGTCCGTGTGGATTGGGGATCTTGGCGGGCCATCTAAATTTAAGCTTCAATAGACATAACCTAATCACAATCAACAAATGATTCACTTAGGTCCGATCCATTAATTTTAACTCATTCCACTAAAGAGCTAAAACTGAACTCTTAAATAAAGATAGAAAAGGAAGATGCTCCTCATTCATACCCTAGACAATCATATTGGAGATAGTGTATCCTCGTGATTAATATCAGTAATCGCCAAGAGTTCATAGACCGCCTATAACTCTCCAAGTTACCATATTTACTCATATGACCACGTTTTGAACTTGGATATTTTGACTTGTCCAGAAGCCATGTTTTCAATAGACACTATCGAAAACTCAACGTTGAGATTTAATATCCAATTACCTCAAAACATCCATATGATGATATTATACTCTCATTTATTAAATGGAGCCACGATGTCCATATCTATAAATGAAGTCCTCTATCGATTAACAAATGAATATCACCAAACTATCGAGGATAGACTATGCGATATAATCGTACTCATTGATAACTCAAATGATATCACTTGCAACCATAAGTCCATCATTTATCTCAGGATTAAGATAGACCCTCCGATTGTCCTGATAATGAAAAGACTATTATCTACTAACGGTTCTAGATAAAACTTTTCATTGTGATCCAGTTCAATGCACCCAGTGCACTAGATCCTTTTGCTCGAAGACACTCCGATGATTTTAGACTCATCATATCTCATTTGATCCCACTCAAATGCTAGCAAAAGAATTCTACAACTTTAACAAGATAAAGGTGCCCAACCTTTAACTTAAGTTGTGAACATTATTCAAGACTAACTAAAGAATTGTGTCTACCACATACATATCCAGATGTACGAACAATTTTTCTTTTCCCATAGTCTTTAGACCTTATCATTATTTACTTTGACAATTATAATATAAACTATAAATGCTATACGATTTGTTAAACCAGAAATCTCTTTATTAATATGAAAAAGATTGTTAATTACAACATTACACTCTTGCTATTGAGCATAATCCTAACAAAGTGTTGATTTAATTTCCGCACCATATTACACTTGCTTGTTTATATTATCTTGAGGGTAAATTCGAAATTTTGACTAACACGAAAAATTGGGTAAAAAGCGTAAAATTTATTCACCCCCCCCCCCCCCCCCCCCCCCCCCCCTCTCTAGATAGTTTTATACACACCGTGCTATAATTAGTTTCAATTGGTATCAGAGCAGGTTCCTAGACATACATAGGTGATCCTTGCTTATTTTGGTGTGTTTTGCATTTTGTGTGATTTTTGATCATTCATACATTTGCATTCATTTCATTCATTCATAAACACTATGAGTGGAAACGGTGGAAATGGTGGTGGCCACGAAGGAGCTTCTAGCACAAGGCCTCCACTTCTTACCTGATTGAACTATTCCCAATGGAAAGGGAAGATGGAATCCTACATATGCCAAATTCATGACCGTGCATGGATGGCGGTGGAAGACGGATATGATCTCCCTATGATGACTCCCGCGGGTGGAGGAGAAGATGTTTTGAAGCCTAAGGCGCAATGGAACGCGCAAGAGTTTGAGGCTTCTAAGTGGAATAGGAAGGCTATGCATGCCATTATGTGTGCAATGGATGAGAATCAGTACAAGCTTATTCAGAACACTTAGATTGCAAAAGTGGCATGGGACATCCTTCAAGTTGCACATGAGGGAACCGAGGTGGTGAAGGAGTCCAAGCTTCAAGTCCTCCAAACTCAGTTTGAGTTACTTAGGATGGGAAAGGATGAATGCTTCAATGACTTCGAAATCAAATTGATGGACATAGTAAATCAAAGCCATCAACTCGGAGACCCGTATTCGGATAGGAGAGTCAAGCAAAAAATTATGAGATCTCTCCCCGATATGTTTGAATCAAAGGTGACGGCCATAGAAGAAAATAGTGGCTACATGGATATGAAGCCAAGTGAGGTAATTGGACGTCTCCTTGCATATGAGTCTAGGAAGGTTCCTAGCACCACTACTCCTTCTAAGAAGTCTAAAGGAATAGCTTTGAAAGCATCTAAGGATGCAAAGGAGGCAAAGCATGATTCGGATGAAGACCTTGCCTTATTCGTGAAAAGGTTCAACAAGGTTATGGGGTTCAAGAAGAAGAAGGGATTTGGGTCAAGAGGACAAGATTTGAAGAAAAAAGGTTCCTTCAAGAAGTTTGAGCCTAGACAAGAGAGGACCGAAAGGAAAGGGGTCCGATGCTTTGAATGTGGTGGGATTGGTCACTTTGCCCCTGAATGTGCTAATCACAATGAAAAGAAGAAGGGTAAAGTGATGGCCGCCACTTGGAGTGGGAGTAGTGATGACTCAAATGAGGAAGATGAGTCTTCAAGTGAAGAAGAGCTCATGGCTAACTTCCTAGCTTTTGCCTCATCTCACAAGAGCAAAAGTGCTAGTGAAAAGGAGGATTTGAGTCAAGAGGAAATTGACTCTAGTGAAGAAGAAAGTGACTCCTCTTCTATTTCCAAAAAGAAATTTGTGGAGCAAAAGGTGCTTGCTAAATACCATGCCGAGTTCAATGATTTAGCACTTAAAAGCACAAAAAAGATTGAGAGGTTGAGAGAAGAAAACCTTGAACTTTCGGCTCACAATGACCACTTAAGTGAACAAGTGGAAAGATTGAAGAGGAGAGAGGATAAGTTAATTGAGGAGTTAGACTTATCCAAGAGAAGTGAAGAAGGCTTGAAGAGGGAACTTGTAGAAGTTAAAGGGTCCTTGTGTAGGGAAAAATACCGTAGTACACGCAGCGGAAGCGATACTAAAAATAGATTTAGTAGTTTTAAAATTTTTCCTTTTTATGAACCTTAACCCTTTAATTAATTAAGCATACATATAATCAACAAAAGAAGAATACCTTCTGTCGCGTGATCCGATTGACTTATGTCGATGGTAATCCACAAGATCTTCAATCCTAGCACGAACGTGAATCACCTAGGAGCGTGGTCTCCCTTTTCTTTGAATTGCAAACTTGAGAATGGACAAACAAACTTTTCTTTTTCTTTTGTTAGTCACAAAACAATCAAAAGAAGACTAAGATTATTCCGGTCACTTTTGAGTTCTCAATCTAATGATCGAAACTCGCGTGAACCTAAATCGATGTTGTACACACAAGCTTATTGATGAACAAGCAATTAGTGTACCATCAAAGAATAATCTATTCACTCTTTTATGTTTTTGCCGAAATCAACACACACTAATCACTAGAGTTGGATTCAATTTTTTAAGCAAAAGAAAAACTCTCAAGCCTTGCAAGTAGGGTTAGCCGAATTCAACCAACAAAATAATATATATATATATTCAACATATATATTGCATAAATTCTGCACACCTATTTTAAAGCAAAGTAATGCTGCACGCCTATTTTAAAACCAAGTAATGCTGCATGCCTATATCAATATATATATTGTTGCCCCTACATATATGTTTGCAAAACTAATATATCTTGCGGCACACACATTTATGTTTGCAAGAATAATATATATTGCTCTTGCCATATATATTTCTATGTATATCACGGCAATTTCCTCTACCATGTAGGATTTTTGTCTTTTGACCTAAATCCTAACCCTAGGTAGATTTGCTTAGAATTCCAAACCCTAATCCAACTTTATAGTGTAGTATTAAATTATGACTAAATTAAAAGACTTCCTATTTGATTAAATAAATAAACCTTATTATTTATTTTCTTACCAAATAAGTCTTTTAGTATACTACTACCAATAGTATAACTCCAGGAAACATATTTCCTGTTCAGAAAAAGATTTGTTTCTTAATTAAACAATTAATTAATAAATTAATTAATTCTTATTTAATTAAACAATGAAACAAAATAATATATAGGCTAATATATTAACCTTGCCGCCCCACTTGTCTAAAATTGGGCCTTATATTATTTTCTTATTTCATTTAATCCATTGGACTTTAAATAAAAAGCCCACATGTGAGCCAGAGCCATTCTTACTAAAAGAAACAAGCCCACATGCCTTTCATTAATATATTAATATAATTGAGCAGCCCATTACATAAATAATGTGCAAATTATATTCTTAATATATTAAATGCAATTCTAGATGGACCCTTAAATTGGTCCGGTAGAATATATCAAGTGATCCATGCAAGTCTGTGTGGATTGGGGATCTTGGCGGGCTATCTAAATTTAAGCTTCAATAGACACAACCTAATCACAATCAACAAATGATTCACTTATGTCCGATCCATTAATTTTAACTCATTCCACTAAAGAGCTAAAATTGAACTCTTAAATAAAGATAGAAAAGGAAGATGTTCCTCATTCATACCCTAGACAATCATGTTAGAGATAGTGTATCCTCGTGATTAATATCAGTAATCGCCAAGAGTTCATAGACCGCCTATAACTCTCCAAGTTACCATATTTACTCATATGACCACGTTTTGAACTTGGATATTTTGACTTGTCCAGAAGCCATGTTTTCAATAGACACTATCGAAAACTCAACGTTGAGATTTAATATCCAATTACCTCAAAACATCCATATGATGATATTATACTCTCATTTATTAAATGGAGCCACGATGTCCATATCTATAAATGAAGTCCTCTATCGATTAACAAATGAATATCACCAAACTATCGAGGATAGACTATGCGATATAATCGTACTCATTGATAACTCAAATGATATCACTTGCAACCATAAGCCCATCATTTATCTCAGGATTAAGATAGACTCTCCGATTGTCCTGATAATGAAAAGACTATTATCTATTGACGGTTCTAGATAAAGCTTTTCATTGTGATCCAGTTCAATGCACCCAGTGCACTAGATTCTTTTGCTCGAAGACACTCCGATGATTTTAGACTCATCATATCTCATTTGATCCCACTCAAATGCTAGCAAAAGAATTCTACAACTTTAACAAGATAAAGGTGCCCAACCTTTAACTTAAGTTGTGAACAATATTCAAGACTAACTAAAGAATTGTGTCTACCACATACATATCCAGATGTACGAACAATTCTTCTTTTCCCATAGTCTTTAGACCTTATGATTATTTACTTTGACAATTATAATATTAAACTATAAATGCTATAAGATTTGTTAAACCAGAAATCACATTATTAATATGAATAGATTGTCAAAAACACTATTACACTCTTGCTATTGAGCATAATCCTAACAATCTCCCACTTGCGCTATAGCAAATGTGTCATATCTCTCATTCCCTTGTTCTCACCCCTATATACAATTTCCCTTAAAAGGTAATACTTCATTTCAATGTGTTTTCCTTTCTTATGACTTCTTGGTTCTTTCGAATTAGCCACTGCTCCACTGTTGTCACAGTAGATAGTGATCTGCTTATTCGCACTAGGAACCACTTCCAAGTCAATCAAGAATTGGCGGAGCCAAACAACCTCTTTGGCAGCCTCTCATGCAGCAACATACTCAGCTTCCATGGTGGAATCAGCAATACAAGATTGCTTGATACTCCTCCATATGACTGCTCATCCTCCAATAGTAAATACAGCCCCTGATGTGGATTTTCTGGAGTCAGAATCTGATTGGAAATCAGAATCTGTATACCCAACGGGAATCAAATCCCCTCCAGAGTATACAAGCATAATATCTCTCATTCTCTTGAGATACTTGAAAATATGCTTGACTGCCGTCCAGTGATCAGGACCAGGTTTCGATTGAAACCTGCTAACTATGCCAACAGCAAAACAAATATCTGGTCTAGTACAGAGCATTGCATACATGAGACTTCCAACTGCCGAGGCATATGGAACTCTACTCATGAATTGCTCTTCATGCTCATTCTTAGGAACTTGTTCCTTAGAAAGCTTGATTCCATGTCTGAAAGGTAACATACCTTTCTTGGAATCCTGCATGGAAAACCTAGACAAGATCTTGTCTATGTATGAAGCTTGGGATAATGCAATCGTTCTATTCTTTCTATCCCTTATTACTTGGATACCTAGAATAAAACTTGCTTCTCCTAAGTCCTTCATATCAAATTGTTTTCCTAACCATTCTTTTACTGATGTCAATACACCTACATCATTTCCAATGAGTAGTATATCATCAACATAAAGAATAAGGAAAACCAACTTGTCGCCCTTAAT
The DNA here is from genome assembly GCA_030490815.1 of Acer saccharum. Taxonomy (NCBI): domain Eukaryota; kingdom Viridiplantae; phylum Streptophyta; class Magnoliopsida; order Sapindales; family Sapindaceae; genus Acer; species Acer saccharum. The sequence goes on along the minus strand of CM059871.1, from coordinate 908,269 downwards.
CCTTTTGTATACACAAGGTTTGTCAGGATTCTGAATAAATCCAAAACCTTTGACAGCTTGATCGAACCTTATGTTCCAGGATCTGGATGCTTGCTTTAATCCATATATGGATTTCTGCAACTTGCATACCTTTTCCATTTGGCCCTTTTCAATGAATCCCTCTGGTTGCATCATGTAGATGCTTTCGTCAAGACTTCCATTAAGGAAAGCTGTCTTGACGTCCATTTGCCAAATCTCTAGATCTAAGGATGCTGCAATGGATAAGAGTATCCTAATGGATTTAAGCATGGCCACAGGAGAGAAGGTTTCCTCGTAATCGATACATTCTTTCTATGTATACCCTTTAGCTACCAATCTAGCTTTAAAGGTTTCCACCTTTCCATCCATACCTCTTTTCCTCTTGTATACCCACTTGCACCCAATGGGTTTTATCCCTTTAGGCAAGTCTACAAGGGACCAGACTTTGTTATCGAACATAGATTCAATCTCGGATTGCATTGCCTTTTGCCAATGGCGACTATCAACATCCTCCATAGCTTCCTTGTACGTATAGGGATCATCGTCGTCCGAGAGATTCTCCACTGATTCTCCCAGACCGATGTATCTTTCGGGTTGTGTTCTAACCCTCCCACTACGACGAGGAATGGTAGGTTGTTGATCTTGTGTTGGATCGGAACTTACAATTGGGTTAGGTTGTGTAACCTCTCGTGGAATTGTATCTCCTGACATCTCATTCAGGACAATTCTACTTCTAGGCACAAAATCATTCATATAGTCCTTTTCCAGAAATTTAGCATTTGTCGAAACAAATACTTTAAGGTCTGAAGGACTATAGAAATAATATCCTGTAGTTTCTTTTGGATACCCTACAAATATACATGTTTCTGAACGGGACTCCATCTTTTCTGTCTTTCCTTTTAACACATGCGCAGGACAACCAAATATCCTTAAGTGTTGTAAACTAGGCTTGCGCCCAGTCCATAACTCATGCGGTGTTTTAGGAACAGACTTAGATGGTACATCGTTTAGAATGTATATAGCAGTTTGTAAAGCATATCCCTAAAAAGAAATAGGAAGTGTTGAATAACTCAACATAGACCTAACCATATCCAAAAGAGTTCTATTTCTCCTTTCTGCTACCCCATTCTGTTGAGGTGTACCTGGTGCAGAAAACTGGGAAACTATCCCATTATCAATAAGATATTGCTGAAACTCACCAGATAGATATTCTCCACCACGATCATATCTCAAGATTTTTATGTGTTTCTCAAGCTGATTTTCCACTTCAGCTTTGAATGCTTTGAACATGTCAAAAGCATCTGACTTATGTCTCATGAGATACACATAACCAAATCTCGAGTAATCATCCGTGAAGGTGATGAAGTACTCATATCCACCTCTAGCTTGAATGCTCATAGGTCCACATACATCAGTGTGTATCAATCCTAAACATTCAGTGGCTCTTGCACCTTTGGCAGAGAACGTCCTTTTGGTCATTTTACCTTCCAAACAAGATTCACAAGTTGGTAGATCATCAACCTTTAAGTCACTCAAAGGTCCGTCACATACCAATCTTTTAATCCTATTAAGGTTAATATGACCTGAGCGTAAATGCAAAAGGTGGGTTTCATCTATTGATAATTTTACTCTTTTATGATTAGGTTCCGTTAATTCTGTGTCTAACGAGTGAGAGATATTTCTATGCAAAAAGTATAGACCGTTTTCCAATGTACCTTGCCAAATAATTTTGTCATTCTTACTAATAATAAAAACTTTATTAAAAGTAACCGAATATCCAAATTTATTCAAACAAGAAACTGAAATTAAATTCTTCTTGAATTGAGGTACATAATAAACGTCTATCAAATCTAAATGCCTTCTAGAATCCAAATAAACTCTAATATCTCCCACTGCACTTGCAGACACTAACGTTCTGTTGCCCAAGCGCAAATTGATTTCATTCTTATTCAGCTTGCAGCAACAACCCAATTTTCCTTTTCCATGTGACATAATTATCTTCGGTTAAATTATTATCTTTTAAGATGTTCATTAGGGATGGGGTCATGATTTCTGAATATAACAAAATTATATGAGTAAATAATCATGATAAAGCACTTTCGAATATTTATCTTGATTTAAATAAATAACTTAATCATAAAAATTCAACGGTGATCCAACACCCATCAATGTTACGCCTCCTTTGGGAGTTCGCACCATTTACTAGTTAGACTAGGTCCCACCTAATTGTTAACATAACAACCAGCGTTTTCAATTTTAACCTTGCAATTTTACTGACAAGAACTCTTGGGAGGATATCAATAAAATTACATTGAGTGTGTTACCAAGATATCGACCCTCAATTTTCTCTCACGAAAATCCCTCCTTGGGGAGTAGATATCGTTTGAGTCCATTGTCTAGTCTATCCTTGTAAGGAAATATATTGCTAAATTCCATTCATGGACGCCCCTTGGGGGGATTACCAATAAATAATAAAGCTCAACTAACCTTGGAGGCCATAGGTGTTACAAAAACACCTTCTCCCACTCAATTATTTAAGGCGTGTGATTAAATCCCATAGAATGATTTACCAAGTTATCTAGATGCCAATTTAGATACCTAAATCATTCAATGCATGTTCATACCAAAAGAGATATATGAGTGGCACTCCTATTCTATATGTCATGTTATCATACAATAACAAATATTGTAATATTTAAGCATAAATTAAATAGCAACAATTTTGGCCCATCCTAGAAAAACAAGTAAATTGCAATTGTTTAGGAATACAAGATCTTCAAGTGGCCCATCAACCATACGCTCATCCTTCGGCCTTCTCCCATGGGCGTGCACAGCCCACAACCCCACAAAGGGGTTGCCATGCGCAGCACATAAGGCCACACAAGGCTGCCATGCGCAGCCCACCAAGGTTTGGGCTTGCCATGCGCAGCCCAATCCACTCCTAGGGTGCGCACGGTGCTCATTCTCGGTTCCGGTTGCTTCGTTTTTCTTCGAGTCTTCGAATATTCAATACCCAAAAACATTACAGTAGTATAAAATAATAAATACTGCAGTATTTAATTTTTTTTTTTTTTTATTCACTGCAGTATTTTTACACATAAAAACTGCACTAATAATTAAATAAAAAAAAAAACTGCAGCAGTAAACCAAAAAAAAAAAAAATACTACACCTTTTAAAAAAAATAAAATAAAACCTATCAACTACCAAGAAGGAATTATGGCGATAATAGACCACCCTTCTTGTTACAATTCCATAACAAAAATACATTGAAAATCTGGGACCAAAATCGAGCAATAACAATCCACATAAACATATATAAATCCATACATCCACATGTAATTATATATTCGAATACCTAGAGTGCCATCTCTTTCTAAACATGCATAATCACAATAAAAAGAAATAGATCCACGTATATATACGTTAATTAATTAAAAGGGTTTAACTTGGCTCTGATACCAATTGTAGGGAAAAATACCGTAGTACACGCAGCGGAAGCGATACTAAAAATAGATTTAGTAGTTTTAAAATTTTTCCTTTTTATGAACCTTAACCCTTTAATTAATTAAGCATACATATAATCAACAAAAGAAGAATACCTTTTATCGCGTGATCCGATTGACTTATGTCGATGGTAATCCGCAAGATCTTCAATCCTAGCACGAACGTGAATCACCTAGGAGCGTGGTCTCCCTTTTCTTTGAATTGCAAACCTGAGAATGGACAAACAAACTTTTCTTTTTCTTTTGTTAGTCACAAAACAATCAAAAGAAGACTAAGATTATTCCGGTCACTTTTGAGTTCTCAATCTAATGATCGAAACTCGCGTGAACCTAAATCGATGTTGTACACACAAGCTTATTGATGAACAAGCAATTAGTGTACCATCAAAGAATAATCTATTCACTCTTTTATGTTTTTGCCGAAATCAACACACACTAATCACTAGAGTTGGATTCTATTTTTTAAGCAAAAGAAAAACTCTCAAGCCTTGCAAGTAGGGTTAGCCGAATTCAACCAACAAAATAATATATATATATTCAACATATATATTGCATAAATTCTGCACACCTATTTTAAAGCAAAGTAATGCTGCACGCCTATTTTAAAACCAATTAATGCTGCACGCCTATATCAATATATATATTGCTGCCCCTACATATATGTTTGCAAAACTAATATATCTTGCGGCGCACACATTTATGTTTGCAAGAATAATATATATTGCTCTTGCCATATATATTTCTATGTATATCACGGCAATTTCCTCTACCATGTAGGATTTTTGTCTTTTGACCTAAATCCTAACCCTAGGTAGATTTGCTTAGAATTCCAAACCCTAATCCAACTCTATAGTGTAGTATTAAATTATGACTAAATTAAAAGACTTCCTATTTGATTAAATAAATAAACCTTATTATTTATTTTCTTACCAAATAAGTCTTTTAGTATACTACTACCAATAGTATAACTCTAGGAAACATATTTCCTGTTCAGAAAAAGATTTGTTTCTTAATTAAACAATTAATTAATAAATTAATTAATTCTTATTTAATTAAACAATGAAACAAAATAATATATAGGCTAATATATTAACCTTGCCGCCCCACTTGTCTAAAATTGGGCCTTATATTATTTTCTTATTTCATTTAATCCATTGGACTTTAAATAAAAAGCCCACATGTGAGCCAGAGCCATTCTTACTAAAAGAAACAAGCCCACATGCCTTTCATTAATATATTAATATAATTGTGCAGCCCATTACATAAATAATGTGCAAATTATATTCTTAATATATTAAATGCAATTCTAGATGGACCCTTAAATTGGTCCGGTAGAATATATCAAGTGATCCATGCAAGTCCGTGTGGATTGGGGATCTTGGCGGGCTATCTAAATTTAAGCTTCAATAGACACAACCTAATCACAATCAACAAATGATTCACTTAGGTCCGATCCATTAATTTTAACTCATTCCACTAAAGAGCTAAAATTGAACTCTTAAATAAAGATAGAAAAGGAAGATGTTCCTCATTCATACCCTAGACAATCATGTTAGAGATAGTGTATCCTCGTGATTAATATCAGTAATCGCCAAGAGTTCATAGACCGCCTATAACTCTCCAAGTTACCATATTTACTCATATGACCACGTTTTGAACTTGGATATTTTGACTTGTCCAGAAGTCATGTTTTCAATAGACACTATCGAAAACTCAACGTTGAGATTTAATATCCAATTACCTCAAAACATCCATATGATGATATTATACTCTCATTTATTAAATGGAGCCACGATGTCCATATCTATAAATGAAGTCCTCTATCGATTAACAAATGAATATCACCAAACTATCGAGGATAGACTATGCGATATAATCGTACTCATTGATAACTCAAATGATATCACTTGCAACCATAAGTCCATCATTTATCTCAGGATTAAGATAGACTCTCCGATTGTCCTGATAATGAAAAGACTATTATCTATTGACGGTTCTAGATAAAGCTTTTCATTGTGATCCAGTTCAATGCACCCAGTGCACTAGATTCTTTTGCTCGAAGACACTCCGATGATTTTAGACTCATCATATCTCATTTGATCCCACTCAAATGCTAGCAAAAGAATTCTACAACTTTAACAAGATAAAGGTGCCCAACCTTTAACTTAAGTTGTGAACAATATTCAAGACTAACTAAAGAATTGTGTCTACCACATACATATCCAGATGTACGAATAATTCTTCTTTTCCCATAGTCTTTAGACCTTATGATTATTTACTTTGACAATTATAATATTAAACTATAAATGCTATAAGATTTGTTAAACCAGAAATCACATTATTAATATGAATAGATTGTCAAAAACACTATTACACTCTTGCTATTGAGCATAATCCTAACACCTTGGCTAGGATAGATTCTAGCACCAAGAAGCTTGATCATTTACTTGGTGTTGGAAAGAGTCCAAGTGACAAGAGAGGTCTTGGGTATGAAGATGGCAAGAAAATCTCAACCTCTAACAAGACAGTGTTTGTCAAGAGCTTGAAGAACGAAGAAACTTCATTTGTGCAACCTCCTAGGAAAAAGTTAGAAGTAGGACAATGTTCTAATGCACAAGTGAAAATGGGGCCAAGAAGGAAATCTCAAGCTCAACCCCCTAGGGTCCCTCAAGCCAACACTCCTCCAAAAATGGCTCACAAAGGAAAGAGACCAATCATGCAACCTCAAGCTTGGAAGCAACCTAGACCGGTTCAACAACGAAGATGGATTGAACCCACTTATCCACAAAGACATGGACGAGCTCCCATACGTACACAAAGACGAGGTATGATTCCTTTATTCATCCCTATTTGTCACTTTTGTGGTTGTGATGGTCATATTAGACCAAATTGCTTTCAATATATTAAAATGTGTAGAAAACAAAGCATGATTGAAAAGAGAAAGAATAGAGCCAAGATGCATGTTTCTAGGAATAAAAATATTGATTTGCATGATCCTAGAAATAGTAGAGCACATGTACCAAAGACCACTAAGAAAGCTAAAATTGTTGCTAAGTGGATTAGAAAGAATGAAAATGTTTGCCATGTTGCACAAATAGCCTTGAAGGCAAATTCTTCTAATTTTTGGTATTTGGATAGTGGGTGCTCTAGGCACATGACGGGAAACAAGAGTTTCTTCGAGACTCTTGTTATGGAGGAAGGTGGAAATGTCACTTTTGGTGATGGTTCCAAAAGAAATGTTGTAGGGAAAGGAACCATTTCCGTTCCCGGATTACCCTCCTTATCCAATGCTTTATTTGTTGATGGCTTGAAAGCCAATTTAATAAGCATTTCACATCTTAGTGATGAAGGATATTCCGTCTTGTTTTCTAAAGATTATTGCTCTATCCTTAAACCCGATGGACAAACCTTATTGAAGGGCATGAGATCTAGCGACAATTGTTATTGTCTTAAAGCTAGTATTGTATCTAATCATGTGTCCATGGATGAGCAAATTGAGTTGTGGCATGAAAGACTTGGCCACATGAACTTTAGGGATCTATGGACCCTTGGAAAGTTCAATTGTGTGCGTGGCCTCCCTAAGCTTGGGAAGAAAGCCAATGGTATTTGTGGACCTTGCCAACAAGGAAAGCAAACTAAAAGCATGCACAAAAAGGGTAAGTATCTCACCACCAAGGAGCCTCTTGAGCTTCTCCACATTGACCTCATGGGTCCTATGCGAACCGAGAGTTTGGGTGGAAAGAGATACATTTTTGTTTGTGTTGATGATTTCTCTAGGTTCACATGGACATATTTTCTTAGAGAAAAATCCGAAACTTTTGATAAGTTTAAAATGCTTTGTAATAAAATACAAAATGAAATGAACTCAAATATTAAAAGCATAAAACGGATTAGAAGTGACCATGGGAGGGAATTTGAGAATGCCACCTTTGAAACCTTTTGTAATGGTTTAGGCATCTCCCATGAGTTTTCGGCTCCTAGGACACCTCAACAAAATGGAGTTGTTGAGAGGAAAAATAGGGTCCTTCAAAAGATGGCCCGTGTGATGTTGCTTAGCAACAATGTCCCTAGGAACCTATGGGCCGAAGCCATCAATACGGCTTGCTATATAGGAAATAGAGTGTTCCTAAGGCCCGATACTAGAAACACCTCCTATGAGTTATGGAAAGGCAAGAGGCCAAATGTTAGCTACTTCCACACTTTTGGAAGCAAATGCTACATTTTGAATGACCGTGATCAACTTGGCAAATTTGATGCTAAGAGTGATGAGGGTATTTTTATTGGCTATGCCTTGAATAGTAGAGCCTATAGAGTTTTCAATTTAAAGACTCTAAGTGTTATGGAATCATCCAATGTCGTATTTGATGATACTAGGCTCAAGTCAAATGATCATGAGGAGGAGGTTATTTTTAGTGATGGTTCTCCTTTGGAGGAGGTTGTGGTGTCACCTAATGTTGGGACATCTAATGTCAACAATAATGACACACAACCTATTGATAGAGTTCCTCTCTTGGACTCTAAAGAACCCGCTCCATGGGTTAGGAAACTCCATGATAAAGAAGATATCATTGGAGAGGTAAATGAGGGTGTTAGGACTAGACGTCAACTTGCTAATCTTATTAGCTATACATGCTACACCTCTCAAATTGAACCCAAAAAGGTTGAAGAAGCCTTAAATGATGAATTTTGGGTTCTTGCCATGCAAGAAGAGCTAAACCAATTCGAAAGGAATGAGGTTTGGACTCTAGTTCCTAGGCCTAAGACCACTAATGTCATAGGCACTAAATGGATATTTAGGAACAAATCCGATGAGGATGGCAACATAGTGTGGAACAAGGCTAGACTTGTAGCACAAGGGTACTCTCAAATTGAGGGTATCGACTTTGAGGAGACTTTTGCTCCCGTTGCCCGCTTAGAGTCCATTAGGCTTCTCTTGTCCATCTCTTGTGTGCACAAGTTCAAATTGCACCAAATGGACGTCAAGAGTGCCTTCCTCAATGGCTTCTTGCAAGAGGAAGTGTTTGTTGAACAACCTAAGGGGTTTGTGGATGCACACCACCCCAATCATGTTTATCGCCTCAAGAAGGCACTTTATGGGTTGAAACAAGCACCGAGGGCTTGGTATGAGCGCCTCACTCAATTTCTTGTTGACAACAACTACATAAGAGGTAGTGTTGACAAGACACTATTCATCAAGAGAGACAATGATGAGCTTTTCATAGCTCAAATATATGTTGATGATATAGTTTTTGGCTCCACCAACAACACCAAAGTCCAACAATTTGTTGATGTCATGTCTCATGAATTTGAGATGAGTCTTGTTGGTGAGCTTAGTTACTTCCTAGGTTTGCAAATTAGGCAACTAGATGATGGGATTTTCATATCCCAAGCCAAATATGCCAAAAACCTAGTGAAGAAGTTTGGTCTTGAAAAAGCCAAACATTGTGATACTCCTATGAGCACCACTTTGAAGCTAAGCAAGGATGCTAGCGGTAAAAGTGTGGACCAAACCTTATATCGTGGCATGATAGGGAGCTTGCTCTATTTGACCGCAAGTAGGCCCGATATATCATTTAGTGTAGGAGTTTGTGCTAGGTACCAATCCGATCCCAAGGAGTCCCATCTCTCTTCGGTTAAGAGAGTCATTCGATTTGTGAATGGGACTTCTAATTATGGGATTTGGTACTCATTTGACACTAATCCTAGTCTTGTAGGATTTAGTGATACGGATTGGGCAGGAAATTGTGATGATAGGAAAAGCACATCGGGCGGTTGCTTCTTTCTAGGCAACAATTTGGTGTCTTGGTTTTGCAAGAAGCAAAACTCGATTTCCTTGTCCACGGTCGAGACCGAGTACATAGCCGCGGGGAGTGGATGCACTCAACTTATTTGGATGAAGCAAATGCTAGTAGACTACGGATTCAATCAAGGTACTCTCACTCTCTTTTGTGATAATATGAGTGCAATTAATATTTCCAAGAATCCGGTGCAACATTCTAGAACTAAGCATATTGACATCCGCCATCACTTCATTAGAGAGCTTGTTGAAAATAAATGCATAGTACTTGAACATGTAGGTACTAATGATCAACTTGCGGACCTATTTACTAAACCCTTAGATGCTACTCGATTTAAAACTCTTAGTAGATCTATTGGGATATGTCTTGTGGAGTAATGTGTTCTAAAATTGACCCCATATGGGGAACTCAAGCAAAGAGAGCTATTTTGCATTCTTGTAACTTGCAAAAAATTTGAAATAACTTATGCCTCTTCTTTTGATTGCTTGAGTAAGCTTGGTTGTACATATGTATATATGTTTTCTATTCTATAAGTGTGAACCTTGCTTGTTTACAATCCATGTCATATTTATGTTCAAACATGCATTTTTGGACTAGGAGATTTACATAGGAAGTATGATGTGAATGACCTACAGTTATCTCCATGACATGATGATTCTTAAATAACATGCTAATGCTAAATGAAAAAGCATGAAATTCATACAACATGCTCACATGAAAAGCATGAATTGATGATTGCATATTCTTAAAAATGCAAAACTTGTATGAAAGCTTATGAGACTCAAAATGAATAAAGGATCTTGTATCCGTTCAAAGGAATTTACATTCCAAATGTCTCTCTTTCTTTATTAGTTGAACATGGTTACTATCATACGGATATCTTATCTGGAAAAATCAAATAGGGTGCAAAGTCGCTCATGCCATGTTTCGCTTATAAAGTTGGATATAGTTGCTCTTAAATTGAAATCAATAATCTCTATATCCTTGCTTTTCCCATGACATTGGTGAAATTGGTTTGAATTCAAATTAGAAACCTTTGTCATTTGCTTTGCCAAATACCATTGTATTTTGGACTTGAATGCTATATGTCTGGTATGCAAACCATGTTGGATTCACACATTTTCTCAAATAAATCTCCTTGTTTCTCTCAAATTAATTGAAGTGCATAAAGTGACTTATATGTATATGCAAATCTTGCATGCTTCTATCTCTCGTTGCTATGAGTGACCCGGTTGGGGACTACTCCTTTGCCTATATCATGACAAAAAGGGGGAGTAGGATATGGTAAGGGGAGTTGCAAAATATAGAAGCTATTGTGCACTTTGGGGAGAACATACATTGAGGGGGAGTAACCCTTTGAGATGGAGCATTGCATTTATCATACATTGCATACATTTGGTAATGTTGTGCCTAAATTCTAAAAATGCAAATGCTTGGTATTGTTCTCACATGATTAATCTCACACTTTTCTTGTATTGGAAATATTAGAAACTTTCTTTTCAGGGCTTGATTATTCTACAAGAGATTGAAGACTTGAAGTTTTATTTTCTTATCTCTTTGTATTGTAGAATATCTTAGTTGTCCCGTAGTTTCTATTTTTTTTGTGAGGAATCAATGTGAGTGGTGGTTTTGTCACGAAATAGCTAAAGGGGGAGATTGTAAGGTTCCCAATTGTTGATTGGCTAATTTCGTGGACAAACCACATGTTGGGGTTCTTTGTAAGGGTAGCTTAGGTATTGGTTTTATTGTTCGAAGCCCTTTGAAGACCTTGTGTTGATAAGCACCGAAGGTAATTTTCTTTATGCTTACTTGACTTGAAGAGATAGTTGCACACACTCACAACTCATGCATATGTCTTATCTTTGTATGTTGTGTTCATTTGTGTTGTGCATTAATGCCTATTTTCATCTCTTCTTGCATGTTAAATGATTGCATCTAGCTTATTAATTGCCATATCTTGTTAAGCATTAGGTTGCATTGTTTTCACACTCACACGTGCACTTATTGCATGTTTCTTTTGTGTGAAGTGGCTTAGAAGGCTTGCCCTTCTTGTGCCGCAGTTGTGCTGCCGCGGTTGCCTAATTTTGGCATACCGCGGCATGCAAGCGATAGAGACTTCCATGTCTCTGCCGCGGTTCATCTGCCGCGGTGCCACAACCGCGGCAGTCGAGCAACAGCAATGTCTTTGCTGTGCCGCGGTTATAGTGCCGCGGTTGAGCTACCGCGACAGGCGAGCCATAGAGATATTTTTGGTGCGTTTTTTCAAAACGACCACACTTCACTTATGGCCCCTATATATATAACACTTTGACTTTAGGTCAGCTAAGAGAGTTCATATCAGATTTCATACTTATGATATTTTTCAAAAAGAAGAAAATTTCCAAGAACTCATTTTTAATCACTCAAACACTTTTTCATGATCATCAATCATCATCTAGCATCATCTTTGATCATCTAGATGTCATCTAGCATGGATTCTTCATCATACTTTGCTTGGTAAGCTTTTCACTAATATCTTACATATTTTGTGTTTCTCTTATCTAGCAATCTCAATTAATTACTTGTTTGTTATTTTGTATGCTTTGGATACAAGATTGAGATTAGTATGATGTATGTTTGAGAAGTTGTATTGTGCTAGCTTATTAGGTTTTGTGTTTAATATTGTTTAGCTAAACTAATTGACATGTCATTTAGTTTTGATATCTAGGATTGTTCTTAATTGCAAATTAATCATCTTAGATAAGCATATAGGGTTTCCCTTGCTCTATGTTGCATTTTGGATATTCACATATATTCACTTAGGGTTGTATTCTCTTCTAGAGAAAGTAAGTCTTGTGTGTAGCAACCGGGATTAGGTTGCTTAGATCGCAAGCAAATTGGACTAGGTTCACTCATACCGGGATTAGGTAGGTGTGTGATTACTTCCGGGATTAGGTTGTAATCGTTTCCACATTTAGTGGATTCGAGGTTCGAGTGTGGCTTACTTACATAGCCCGTGGTTTTTCCCGTGAGGGTTTCCACGTAAAAATCAAGTGTTGATTTAATTTCCGCACCATATTACACTTGCTTGTTTATATTATCTTGAGGGTAAATTCGTAATTTTGACTAACACGAAAAATTGGGTAAAAAGCGTAAAATCTATTCACCCCCTCTCTAGATAGTTTTATACACACCGTGCTATAATTAGTTTCAACAATAAAGAGTGGTAAAGCAATACCTTCATGTTCTGATGATCTATACGTTGCGTCAGGTGTTTTGGACAGTGGAAGTGGTCCGGATTAGGGTGTCGCAAAATCGGTTTAAAAGCAAAAAACGATAAACGATCAACGACGGCATCGCTATGGGAAAAGTAAACACTTTCACCGTACGCTAACTTCAGATATTCCAATGCCTCGTCATCGTAATTGATGCTACAATTAAATCGTGATGAGACATTGAAATTTCTGAAGCATGAGTTCGGTGAATGAAAAACGTAGGAAAGGATGTCAAGGAAAAAAGAGCATGTCCAAGTGCAGACTTGACCACCAAACAGCCCTAAAACGGGAGTGAGAGCATCTCCAAGAGTCTCCTCTAGAGACCCGTTTGCTTAATTAAGGGATGAGTTTCATTTTTGCAAATCGAAGAGGTGCCCAGAAAAAGGTTTTGGTTAAGCTCACTGATATGCTGAGTGCTGAATCCCTTAATAAAAGGGTGCATTGAATATTTTCTCGTGTATTCAACCCCTATAAGTGGGCTCCACGGACCACGGTTAAACAAAGTATTGACCGTTTGTTCAAGAGTGCAATTTTGCTCACCCCTTTAACTACAGGTAAGCACTACCCCCACATCAGGTGTTGCCACGTGTCCCAAACCTTGGGTTAAGTTTAGGACACGTGGCAACACCTAAGGTCCGGAGTAATGCTTACCTCTAGTTAATGTGGGTGAGCAAAGTTGCACTCTTGTTTAAGGGAGTTTCGATAGTTTTTTTTTAATTTTTTTATTGGAATACAACAACAACAGGAATACAGGAATACAGGATAACAGATCCAGAACATGATTACATGATTACAACAACTGGGACCCATCGAGAATCGATTTCCAAGCGAAGCCCAGACTGGAGCACCCATGGACGGGGAGAGAGAACCCACACGAAGGATTTTTCAACCACCCACACAAAGTGGGACAACACCCATGTTTTTAAATGGGCCAAGGAAAATTTGCATAATTCTATGAACACACACTGTCTTCAACCTTGGTGGTGGGGGGTTCCCAAAGGAAGGCCCACCACTATGGTAAGGGACCATGTGTGAGTTTCGATAGTTAAGTAAGCTTGATTAGTGGCCTGTACACATCACATCAACACATTACAGTAATGCATTGGATAATTACATATAATATAATCAATATTGTTGCAAACTTGCAATATTTTATTTTTAATCAAAAGTAACTCTTGCCCATTGATCTGCTGGCAGATGCATATTTGATAGGCAATGCAGACGGTCAATTGGATTTTTTAAATAGTTTTCTTTAATTGGAATTTATTTTATTTAAACTTTAAGGATGTTTTTATTATTTTGTTTATTATTCCATAACGGAAAGTAGGTGCTCACAACTGAGAAGTGATAACTGACTAACGGGTAATTGAGTCATTATACAAATTTGATATGGTTGATGATTGGAGTTAACTGACATATTTTTAGTGGAGGGAGGCGATTGTTTATTTTTCAGAAAAGTGATTTGTAGTTGTCTAAAGAGCAAACCTCAGGGTCCTTGGTTGCAATTTGCGATTTTAATCCTAATATAACAGACTTAGAATATTCGTGTATACTTACTGAAGGACATCTACCGTGTAAGCATCAAAGGAGGGACTGTTATGCCGTACCTGGAACAACTTCTTTAATCGACGGTGCACCCATTCTAGTCGAAGGTATGGCGTTGTCTGTTTTGATCCAATTTTGTTTCTGATCATATTTTTGTTTGTTTCGATTTCATTATTAAGGCTTCGTATGTATCCATAGGTAATGGGTTTCAGTCTGGCTATGTAGTGTCGAACATACAATGAATATTCTATACCCAATTTGCTTGTTGCTGGAACCAGTGATATTGTTGTACTTTGCATGTTGGCTCTAAATATTTGTTGGTTGTGTACGATTTACGTTTTTAGGGCTAATTTCATTGTTTTGTTTTCGTTTCACCTAACAGTGAGAAATGGGTTTTTTTTTTTACAAGGGATTGTGCAATTCGCGACCCGTTTGAATGATATGGTTTAGTGTGATGCTGATCACATTACTTCATACCATGGTTCTGTTTTATTGTGTGTGTTGTTGCTAGTTATAGGCCTCTTTTTTGTTAGATGCTGAACTTTAGAATTTGGTTATGATTATGTGTTATTAGTAGCGCAAGAAATTTTTAGAATTTTATGGTTAGTAAACCTATTCTCAAACCGGTGGTCTTTTAGGCTGTTATGTATTTTTAAAATTTTACTATGCTAAAATGAAATACGCAGCTCATAAACTCAAAAAATCGTTCCTTCCAAAACTACATAGCTTATCACTTTTTTCTTTATGACGAGTACCGGAGCTGATCCCGTCAGTAATGAGGACGATATTAATGTCTTACTGGACCAGGTGCATAGGCACATCAAACTAGCCGAGTTTTTTTCCAAGTTACTTGAAGGGAAGCTTGCGTCAATGTTTTCCTGTGGGTCGTCGCTTGCATCTAGCGCGGATATACATAAGATTAGGAAGATGTATTCGGTGATAAAGTGGAATGGGGAATGACTTATTAATGACCCACAGAAGGTGAACAGATGTAGCAATTGACACTCACAAAAAATAAAAAGAACGGGAATGGAAAGTTGTATTAGGAAATCTGTTGGGGTCTTATTAGTTATATAGCTTTTATTTGGTAGTATGTTGCAGTAAAGAAAATAGTGTGGATGGCGATTGCATGATCAAATTGTGGCTGTGTTCCCGTCACCGTTCGATGACAGTATATTAAAGTATGGTATATGATTTTTTTTGTTTTTTTTGTGTTCCTTAATGAAGAGAAGGATGTATGGATCATATCATTTCAGTTCTGCCCAACTTTGTCTAGTAAACATATACTAATTGATATATATCCTAATGCTGATCGTAAAATGACAATATGAAATGTACTTCACAAGGGTGGAAAACCCTATCCGGATGATGCGATGAATGTAATAGTCATAAAAAACACCACGCTTTATTGATTGCGAGACATCACCGAAATCAATTTTATACAATTTAATCATTACCTCATTCCTATGTCTACTGACAAAAACATTTATTACTGTAATCCTCCGATCGAATACTGCAAGCCCCGTTGATTGCCTTTGAAATTGGCTTCAAGTTGACGTAGCACTGACGCATAACACTTTGCATTTAAAATTATAACACGAATTTAAAATTTTAGCACGAATCTTTACAGAGAAAGCAATACACGAGTTCAAGTTCCTAATGTAATCCCAATGGACAGATATTGCTGTGATAAGATAATCTTTTATAATATAGGTTGTCACCTGACGTGTGGGCCGATCACGATGCAATCAATCAATCAGAAGGATATTTTGACAGGGAAAATTCAGGCAATTAATGGTTTTAAATGGCCTGACGGAAGATTGCGTTGGGAACAGAAGGATATTCTGACGGGTGGAGTGTTTGACATAGAAATAAAAAAATTAAACTACAATCAGAAATAAAATTGTGTCTCTCTCTCTCTCTCTCCCTCGGACTATCTTGTGCAATCTTCTTCTTCTTGGTTTCTTATTGTGACTCTTTCCAGGCGTTATTCGGATATTGGGAGATTATCGTGTAATAATCTTTCACGTATCGTGTAAGGAGTAGTAACTAATGTTTTATATTATAACTAAGGGTAAATAGGTAAATTTAAAAAAATTTACCTACAAATTTTTTAACAATTCTTATTCAAAGATTTAATTCAGACTATTCAGTCTCCCGATTTCCTCTCACCCTATCTCCTATCTCCGACTTCCTCTCTCCCTATCTCCGCCTATCTTCTGTCATCGTCTTCTGGTTCCTTTATGTCAACTGCAAATCGAAAAACAGACGGGGAATTGGACTCTATGTGGAGATTGTGGTTTTGGAGTCGGTTGTAATTATTACGGTTTTGGAATTGGATTTGACATAAAATGGGGTCAAAGAAAGGTACATCAGTTTCATTATGAAAACCAATAAAAATTGGTTGTCTTCTAAACTTAAAGTTGTTCAGAAAGGAACCTTTCTGAACCATATATCGATCAAAATTTGGGATTCATGGATTGGAGAAGCCATTTTTACAAAATTCTTGATCCGAACCTCCACCTACCTGATATTGACTAAAAAATTCAGTTTGAAATTGTAACCCAAAAAGATATAAGGTGGAGACTGGGATCCTATTATTTTTTGATTTGATTTTACAGAAACAATGGGTTGAGTGGTTGTGAGGTGGACGGTTGGGATAATTTTCTGGGTTTTTTATGTATGTTTTCAAGTGTTCTTATGTTATAACGAGGTCAAGTACTTACCGGGGACGGGGGTAATGCTCAACCCCCTTAGATAGGGGGTGACTGGGTCACCAAAAATTAGCTCAGTCTTATATTTTGGAAGGTATCGTCAGAAAATATGTGACACGGTGATCAATTGTATCGTGTATATATTACGTCCAACGTTGTTGGTTGCGTTTACATGGTGGATTTTAAATCTCTTGCCACCATGTTATCTACGACAATTTTTTTATCGTGTAATGTGTGTATTAAATGTTAAAGAGATGCATGGCAAAGAGGATTGCCCAAGGAATCGTCAAATCGTTTGTAAAGGTTAATTGTTGATTACTTTACACTGACGTAATGAATATGTTGCAACCGTTTCTATTTAGTGAGGTATTAATCAAAATCATATTAATACAAAGATTAATCAGACCACTGTGTATATATGGACCATTATCGTGTAATCATTGCAACACATTTTATATCGTGTAAGGTTGGAGTAATAGTTGTTTAATCGTGTGAGAATGATATGTTGACAATGCTTTGAAAAAGTACATCTTACACACGAGTGCAATGTCCAGTGATAATGTGATTAGGTAAGGACATGTGCAAATGGTAAATAATGATTGCTGGGCGGTTATGGTGCTGGCTCACTCCGTTGTTGCGTTCGTGTAAACCTCATGTGCCATCCATGCCCTAACCAACGGCACGCCCGTAAAGTGGAAATTCCAAGGTTTTTTCTTTCTTTCTAATATAAATTCAGCAAACTGGCACATGTAGACGCTGCACTGGATACTGAAAAGTGAAAACGTATACAGAAAGTATGAAAATAAATACATATATGAAGACTGAAGAAAAAATCAACTGTTGCAAAGGGTTATGCGAGAAATTAACGACTATTAATTACGTACCCATCATTTTGGGTTGGCAAATCTTTTCTGGCGTAATCAACAGGCTTGAATGCTTTCGTATGTACTTGTATCCCCTTATGCTCATAGTACCCAGACTGGTGGAGAAGGGAGGGCATTAGGTAGCTGACACAGTGCATTTGCCCTAACCTCCACGTTGCGTTGCTTTTGGCATGCACTGAGTCGTAAAAAGTGAACGCCTCATCTTCAGGGAACAGATGGCAGAGAACCCAATGGTTACCCACATTACAGGGGATTAGAACCTACGGAGGTGAGAAAAAGATGAGAAACGGGTTTAGCAATTGATGACATGAGATGTTAGTGATAAGGAAAAATAGTGCAGGAAAGATAACCCACCGACTTCATTTTCCACCACTCAGGTCGAACTACAATTGACCCACCGCCTCTGACAACATCCAGACTAAATTCATCGTGGACGAAGGACATAACATCAATGTCCAAATTATCAATCCAAGATTCCGGATTCAATCTACCACTCTTTCGTACCCCCGAGGTCTTCGGTTGCAAGGTTTGCTTGATCGTCTCCCATTTTTTAGCAAGGTTAAGCTGTTTAAAGGATTGGTGTTACTTTGTCAGAGACAGGGATGTGTTATACTGATTAAATGACTGTTGGATACGCACTTAGTCGGGTATACTTACATAGAATGAACAGTCAACCATTGTGATGTCCTGTGCATACTCGGCCTCTCTGGACGAACGCCGCCTCCATAAAACATCCATAAAGCTGTCGATATGCTGATAGAATTTTGGCTTTTATTAAAAAGGATTGTTTAAGGTGTTCGGCCAAAACATAAAGGGATAAATAGCATAGACAATAAATAGCATGTACAAAAACAATTATAATTACCAGGTTGGAGAATGGCACCAAGACGCTCCTCATATCGAGAAAATGTTGCCGAGTAAATCGCTCTTCTTGACCCACGTAAAGACTGTGGTACAACACGAAACGTATTAGATGCAAGTAAAAAAGATAGATAATGAGAGGATGAAGAGGTTACAAAAATTAAAGTTTAAATTTACGAAATATTATCGCCGGTGTTTGTCAGGAAAGCGGCATATTGAGTGTCCAGTAAATCATCATCATCACTGATATCAAAGAGCTATGGCATTTTTCGTCACTTTTGCTTCTTCCTTGTCTCGGGATCGATCCACTGTCTGTTCAGAAATTTGTATCTCTTCCGCTTCCTCGCGGTTTCTAAATCCCTTTCTGGGTAGTTGTCTGGTCTTTTTTCCAACAGAGTTATACTTTGTTCCACTGTTGGGACCTTTAAGTTGGGAACCAGAGAGCTGTAAGGTTCAAGATCGATCGTACGTTTGCAGACTATAGGGGACCCTGTAAAAGCCTGTGACGCAACTAATGCAATTAAAAGCATTGCTATATGATCAAAGAAACATTGCTATATGATCAAAGAACCTCGAAGAGTGACTAAACCGTAACTTGTATGTACCCTTTTGGATAACGCGGAATAGGTAATAAGAAAGCCAAAAATAATAAATGGGTAACATGGAATAGGTATTAAGAAAGCCAAATAGTATTGTACTCAAATAATTTTGTACTATGTAAGGACTTGGATTAGAATATGTGTACCTCAACTGCAACTTCAAATTCATCGACTTTGGGCGCATGTTCATCCGGTTTTGGGGCCTCAAAGATCTTATTATCAACTTCCTCAGGTTTGTCTTTTTTTTCGGTAGGGTCGGAGGCAGTGACATGCACATTGTACCGATTCTGTTCAGATTCATTGACTTTGGGAGGATGTCCATCCGGTTTTGCGCCCTCAGAGTCCTTATTATCATTTGCCTTAGTTTTGTCTTTTTTGTTGGCAGAGTCGGAGGCATTCCCATGCACATTGTACAGATTGTCATGCATCGCCTTCTCCAGATAAGCAGGCATCAACTTCAGAAGAATGTCATTCAGTGCCTGAGGGAGGACCTTAGGGAGCACATCATTAAGTGCCTGAGGAAACACCTTGGGTAGAACGTCATACAGCACCTTTGTTATCACCTCAGAAGTATTTTTTTCTGTAACCTCATTAGGCAACACATCCTTCACCACTGCCTGGGGAATAACCCTGGGAAGAACGTCAAACAAAACCTTTGTCATCATCCCACACATACTTTTATATGTAACCTCCTTGGGGTCAGGTTCATCCATGCCGTTTGGATTGGGTATAGTCTCAAGAGATTCGTTGTTCGCAAATAGTATCCTCTGAACCGAAGGTGGACATGATTTTTGATGGGAATCGATTTGTTCCTTTTTATTCTTGATTTCCTGGTTGTCCAAATCCGGAATACCACCAGGCAATTCACACCCTACTTCATCACTAATAAACTCACTTCGATACGGCTAGGTAGGGCATCCCAAATGAACAAATCTGTCATAGACGTAGTCCATGTCGATTGATTTAAAGTAGGTTTGCTGTATTTCGGCTGGAGTAGGTTTTAAGTCCACTGTTACCAACTGCACATATCACAGGATTACTGTTAATGTTAAAGTGAGATAAATATCTAACATGACAATAATGTATATACACACATACATTGCATCTGTCAAAAAATAATTC
This sequence comes from Acer saccharum, assembly GCA_030490815.1. Lineage (NCBI taxonomy): Eukaryota > Viridiplantae > Streptophyta > Magnoliopsida > Sapindales > Sapindaceae > Acer > Acer saccharum. The sequence continues at coordinate 887,970 of CM059871.1, read as the reverse complement.
ATCGAACCCATTCGAAGCATTCAAAAACTCCCAGTTTTTGAACCGTGGATAACTCTGCTCGCGACGAATGCCAATTACGCCGGTCAGACAAGGAAATCTTTCAACGGCCCAAACCTATTAACGTTTTCATTAAGTAGCATTATAAACATGTGTCAGGAAATGGATCCAGTCAATCGGTATTGCATAGTGGTCGGTGTACATACCTGAAAAGAAAGAAGAAATCCGGAAAGGTTGTAAGTGATGGAAGCATTTCCTTTCGAAGGACCTGCGTTCTGTGATTCTTGTTTACCTTCTCCTTCAACACCTGATTTGATTGTTTTGGAGTATGACTCATTCTTGTCTGCTTCGGGTTTGCTTTTAGTCTTTTTAATTCTTCTTCTTTTTGCATTTTCTTTGGAAGGACCTGCGTCTTTGGGTTTGCTTTCAGTCTTTTTAATTCTTCTTCTTTTTGAATTTCCTTTGGAAGGACCTGTGTCCTGTGATTCTTGTTTACCTTCTCCTTCAACACCTGATTCGATTGTTTTGGGTCTAAGATTGTCAACGTTGTTGTGTATAGCATTTTTCAGCCGGTTCAAAGTATAACTATACACGTATGAACCCCATGGAAAACCTTCGAAAGCTACGTCGTCATCCAATAATGCAAACATCCATAGCGGTACACGGTCACGTGGGTCGACAGTGCATAAGACATATCCTATAACCAATAGATTTGCCATCTTCAGGCCATCTTCACCTTGATCGTCGGTTAGTTGTTTAAAAGTTTGGAACACAGAATAGTACGCAGTTTGGTTCTGGAAATGTCTTGCGTATAGGCTGTCCTTCGTTGGAGTAATCGCCTTTATTATTCCTTCTAGCAATTTACCCATTTTTAGCCCAGAACATAGGCAAAACTCAACTTGACCGAAACGATGTTGTTGCCTACCCAGCCCAAACCACATTTCGTCATCTCGAGGTGGTGATGCTTTTTCAGACGTACTGGTATATTCGATCTGCCTTTTCAGAATAGAATGCAAAACCTTTCGATGTGTAGTGACGGGCAAATGCAGACCAAGGTAATGATCGAAAGGTCCTTGCTTAAACTGCTCTAAAACGTTTAATCTGCCTAATACGTTGCCAATGTCAACAAGAATGTTACAGTGCTGCCGACCTCTCGAGTTTATCCTTGCATTGATCCATCTCTCGTGATCCGGATATAATAAGGTTCTCGCGTTTGGGTCCAAAGCCATCTGAAAATAATAGAGGGAATATATATGAAATAATGCCAGGTCGTGTAAAAACCATAGGCAATTCATGAAACCATAGAAAAACAGAATTATAAGAGGCTAACATGAAATTCGTGTAAAAACCATAGGCAATCGTGTAAAAACCATAGGTCATGTAAAAACCATAGGCAATTCGTGTAAAAACCATAGGCAATTCATGAAAGCATAGAAAAACAGAATTATAAGAGGCTAACATGAAAAGGTAATGAAAAGTAATTGAAAGCCATGGGAGATGATTGTGATGGCATCATGGAAAGTCATATAAACATCATGGAATCGAAAGCATCATGGAATGTTAGCCTTCGTCATGGCATCATGGAAAGAAAGTCATGTTAACATCATGGAAAGTATTGCAACGTCATGGAAGGTCATGTAAAGTCATATAAACATATCATGGAATCGAAAGCATCATGGAATGTTAGCCTTCATCATGGCAACATGTAAAGAAAGTCATGGCATCATCATGGAAAGTATTGCAACGTCATGAAAGGTCATGTAAACATCATTGATGGAAGGTCATGTAAAGTCATATAAACATATCATGGAATCGAAAGCATCATGGAATGTTGGCCTTCGTCATGGCATCATGTAAAGAAAGTCATGGCATCATCATGGAAAGTATTGCAACGTCATGAAAGGTCATGTAAACATCATTGAATGTCATGGAAACGTCATGAAAAATGCCATGTCCAGAATCATGAGTGCTTCATGGAACGTTAATCTTGGACATGAAATCATTGAATGTCATGGCAACGTCATGAAAAATCATATTAACATCATAAAATGTCATGGGAACATCATGGAATGTCAAGAATCATGGAAAGTCATATAAACATCGTGGAATTGAAAGCATCATGGAATGTTAGCCTTCGTCATGGAAAGTATTGCAACGTCATGAAAGGTCATGTAAACATCATTGATGGAAGGTCATGTAAAGTCATATAAACATATCATGGAATCGAAAGCATCATGGAATGTTAGCCTTCGCCATGGCATCATGTAAAGAAAGTCATGGCATCATGGAAAGAAAGTCATGGCATCATCATGGAAAGTATTGCAACGTCATGAAAGGTCATGTAAACATCATTGAATGTCATGGAAACGTCATGAAAAATGCATTGAATGTCATGGAAACGTCATGAAAAATGCCATGTCCAGAATCATGAGTGCTTCATGGAACGTTAATCTTGGACATGAAATCATTGAATGTCATGGCAACGTCATGAAAAATCATATTAACATCATAAAATGTCATGGAAACGTCATGGAATGTCAAGAATCATGAATGTATCATGGAACTTTAATCTTGGACATGGCATCTTATTTGGCAACATCATGAATGTATCATGGAACTTTAATCTTGGACATGGCATCTTGTTTGGCAACATCATGGAAATCATGATCATGGAAAGCTTCATGTAAAGTCTAAGGGGATATGGCAACATCACGGAAAGCTTCATGTAAAGGGGGTTTTTTTTTTGGTGAACCATCGAAATCATGGAGACCGATCTTGGGTCCTAAACGATTGATGGGAAAATCATGGTAAAAATCAAGACCCAAATCGGGAATTAATTCAAGATTAAATCCAGATTTCAAGTAATTTCAGATTTCCAAACAAACCCTAATATCAAATCAAATGTAATTACGGATCGTGCCGATTAAGGGATAGAGGATATCAAATCAAAGGAAATTATTAGGGATTGTGCCGATTAAGAACACACCTAATCCGATCCTACCTCGTCTCCACACACGGTGGTCATCAGGGTATTTAGTGGTCACCTGCGGTCGTCGTTCTTTTCTGAGTATCCACACACTGTGGCTTTCCCGTTTCCCTTTCCAAGGCTTTTCCGTTTCCCGTTTTCCCTCCCTTGCGGCCTGCGGTCGTCGTTCTTCAGTGTGGCTTTCTCACTTTTCAAGCTTTTGTTACTGGTGCCTTTCCGTTTTCGTTTTGTCTTTTGAACCGAGATTCTATAACAAGGGTAATTTAGTCTTTTAGTAGAACAATTAGATGTCAGATCAGAAGAATTCGAATAGGGGTAAAATTGTAAGATCAGGTATTTAAATACAATAAAGTCGTCTCCAGGGGTATAACTGTCAAAGAACCCACTAACTTTCACCACACAATCCATGATCCATGATCCATGATCATATTGGTTGATCCATGATCATATTGGTTATATTTGGTTTTTTAAAAACTAGTGGCTATATATGGTTTTGGCATCTTAACAATGGCTATATTTGAAAACCACCAAATATATTATTATAACATATCAAATTTTCTATTATCAGTTCGTCCTGACAATAAATATATCAAGAAGAAGAATGTGGACCACTAGATTTACATACTTTGACTCAAAGTGTATGCACTTGTCAAAACTTCTCCATAATCTGCAGTCCACATTCTTCGTCTTGATATATTTATTGTCAGGACGAACTGACAATGAAAAGAATGTATAACATATATATATTATAATTAAATATATATAATATTGCACAAGTTTTTGATTTTTTGAAGATTTAAGGGTAAAAGGTCTTTGAAAGGGTGCGTTTGGTACGTGGGACGGGACAAGACAACGTGGGATGGTTTATTTTTGTCCCACGTTTGGTGCGACTTTAGCATGGGACAGAAGGGACAAGGTGGGAAAAAAATCACCAAATTTTGTCCCACCAAAGACGCAAGGCCAGACTTGTCCCATGTGTGGGATAAGTCTGAAAAAGACCTTTTTACCCTTAAATCTTAAAAAAGATCACAAATTTATGCAATATTATATATATATATATAATTAAAAAATATATATATGTCATAATAATATATATTAATAATATATGTTATTATAATATATATAATAATAATATATATGACAATAGGTTTGGTAGCCAAAAATAGCCCATTGGCCCAATGTATTAAAGCCCAGACTTTGTAATGCAAGAACCTACCCAGGCCCATTATGTTGGGTCGACCTAACACATACCAGCTGCAGCATAACTTGGTCTTTGAAGGACCAAGTCAAAACGCAAGTTAAACTTCGTGGATAACTTGGAGAGAATCTCTCCAAGTATCACGCCTAATCCCCCAAAAATCTCACCCACAATCGCAACAGGATCACTGGACGTTGGAGCTACACTTTCCACTATAAATAAGAAGGCTCCTTCACTAGAAAGCTCTCTGAAAACTTCTCTTACCAAAAGCTTACTAAGGCGTACTGAAATTCTGCTCATTTAATATTCCAACCATTGGAATTTAGCCGGATTCAATATCACAATCAGCACAGAATATTGCTCAGCCCAAGCACACCTAAGGCTAAATAACTTAAACCCATCTTCCTCATCTTGTTTGTATTATCTCTGTTTTAATCACTTTTACAGGTTCAATAAAACACACAACATAGGTCAACGGATATATTCTTGCAGGTTCAAATGAGGAGACGACTTAGTCCATCCTATAGTTCAAGCGAGTTGCCTTGGGCCCAATATAACCCGACTTGATCAACGTACCACGTAGTTCGACCACCTACAATTTGGCACCCACCGTGGGGCCCATTGCAACTATTTTTTGAACCTAATCAAATCACTTGAGCAACCAACCATGGCTGGAGATGGAGCTATCCCCACTGTCGAAGAGCAGATCGCTGCACTGACTGCTCAGATGACCGCAAACGTTGAGAAACTGTAGGCGCTCGAAGTAGAGAATGCAGTGATCCAAGCGATGAATGAGGAATTGCAAGCTTTGGTCGACGGAGTATCACCTAATTTAGCAACGTCGAAGCGTCTAGCCATAGCTCCAAATGGTGAACAGGTTGTCGATCGAACAGCTCCAAGAGCACTAGGCAACCTCATCAGACTTGAGATGAATCCGGTCGACCATCAGAACCAACCAACGCCTCAGACGGCTCGAGATGAAATCGACCTCAACAACATGCCAGTCCGGAACAAGATGTTGAATGAGCATGTTCTAGCAATGGACCTACAACCTGACAACATCATAAGGACGCTAGTGTCACTCCAGTTGACTCCCGGATTGGTAAAACTCGGATCCGACTTACATTTGTCTGCTAATTTGGAATTCTCTCGTAGGTTTACAGAAATGGAAGCTCTCATCCAAAGAATTCCAGGAGTCCCAACTCCAATAAAGAAAAATACAGCCAACAGCTTCACCGACTCACCATTCGTCGATGTTATTGCTCTCACTGAAATGCCTAAAAAGTTTAATTTCCCAAACATGAAGCAATATGAAGGGACGACAGATCCAGACGACCATATAGCACAGTACAAACAGAGAATGTTTACTGCTGCAATTCCACGTGACCTGAGAGAAGCGTGCATGTGCAAAGCCTTCGGGTCTAGCCTCAATGGCCCTACTTTACAATGATATAATAATTTGCCTAACAATTCAATTGATTTTTTTGCGCAGTTGACAGATACGTTCGTGGAGTAATTTGCAAGCAGCCGCAAGCTAGAAAAATAGTCGGACGACCTCTATACGATAACGCAAAAACCTGGTGAAAATTTGAGGACTTATGTCGGACGCTTCAACAGAAAGAAAGTGCAGATCCCACATTGCAATCAAGTGACCACCATCTACGCCTTCAGGAAAGGCCTCAGGTTTGATTCCGACTTATATAAAGAACTCACTAAATATCTATGCAGGACAATGGAAGACGTACTGGCAAAAGCGTGGGCCCAAATCAAATGGGAAGAAGATAAAGCTAATTTCATTGGAAAAACCAACAATAGTTATTATGGAAGTCGACGAAACGATCGAGTAGATAGGAAGTTTAATGATAGAAGGTTAGAACCTTATCCAACGAGCAACAGAAGGAGTACTCGGTCGCGACACGAGGATTCCAACGAGAAAACTTCCTATGGGCATGGCAATTCAAGGTCAAGTCGACCAAAGGTAGAAGCACCAAAGTATAACCTTAGCATTGAACCAGTCGACCTCGTGGCAGTAATGAAGGAAATGGGAAAAACAGTCAAATGGCCACGAAAGATGAATGCACTGCCTGAACATCGAGACCCGAAGCTTCGATGCAAGTTTCATGGAGATAATGGCCATCGCAAGGAAGATTGCATCGCCCTCAAATTCGAAGTCACAGAGCTCTTGAAACAGGAACACCTACGAGAATTCCTAACTGACAAGGGTAAACAAACTTTCGTAAGACGTGATGACCAAAGGCAAATCAGTGCTGTCGACAATCCTCTAGAACCACCCAGACAAGAACAAAGTGATCAACTACATTGCAGGTGGATCTGAAGTTAGTGGTGTAAGCTATTCTACAGTTAAGAGGAACACATGACAAGTGTCGAACGTAGAAATTCAACCTAACTGGGAGCATTCATCAAAAGTCGACGAGACTGTTATCTTCAAGTCAACAGACAAATCAGATTTGTTTTCTCCTCACCATGATGCTTTAGTTATTTCCTTACATATTGTTAATTGTTTAACTAAACGGATTTTAATCGACAATGGCAGTTCCTGTAACATTTTATTTAACAGTGCTCTGAGAGAAATGCAGGTCGGCTAATCAAAACTTAGTCGTCGAACAACTATGTTGACCGGGTTCAGTGGAGAACAAAAAAGCACACTAGGCGAAATTGTACTACCCGTCTATGCTGAAGGAGTAAACTTATACATCAACTTCTTGGTGCTCGACTGTCAATCCCCATACAACGCCATTCTTGGTAGGCCATGGATACACTAACTAAAGGCGATCCCGTCGACATATCATTAGATGATTAAATTTCCAACCAAGTGGGGAGTAAAAGCCAGAAAATGCTACCAGAACGCCATGAAAAAGAAGAAACAAGAATTATAGCAATTACAGGATGCCAAAGTCGAGCCGACTCTAAGCAAGCCAAATATGGAAGAACTCGACGAGGTGTCTATCGACCCTGATCAGCCAGACCACAAAGTCTTCATTGGATCCAGATTACCAAACGACATCCGTAAACAATTGATCGAATTCTTGAAGGAACTACGCAACAACTTTGCCTGGTCACACTCAGATATGGTCGGGATCGACCCAAAGGTAATAGTTCACCGACTACAGGTCGACCCAGATCACCAACCAGTAAAGCAAAAACGAAGGAAGTTTGCTCCAGAGAGGAACAAAGTGATCAACGACGAGATCCAGAAGTTGTTCGACATCGGTTCTGTGAGGGAAGTAAAATACCCCGATTGGTTAGCAAACGTCGTGGTAGTGAGGAAGAAAAACGGGAAATGGCGAGTCTGCATCAATTTCACAGACCTCAATAAAGCGTGCCCTAAGGATTCATTCCCACTCCCACACATCGACATGTTGGTCGACGCGACTCCAGGGCATGAATTACTGAGTTTTATGGACGCTTACTCTGGCTACAACCAAATCTTGATGCATTCTGACGACAAAGAGAAAATAGCCTTCGTCACTGAGCGAGGTTTTTTTTGTTATAAAGTAATGCCTTTTGGTTTAAAAAATGCAGGTACGACTTATCAGAGGCTAGTCAACAAGATGTTCGCTAAGATGCTTGGATCGACAATGGAAGTCTAGATCGATGACATGCTGGTCAAATCCTTGATCGCTCAACAACATATCGACCATCTAAGGCAGTCCTTCGACATACTCGACTAATACGGTATGAAACTTAACCCTATTAAATGTTCCTTTGGTGTGTCTTCAAGGAAGTTCCTAGGCTATCTGATCACCCAAAAAGGTATCGAAGCCAACCTAGATCAAATACGGTCGATCGAAGGCATCAAATCACTTAGATGTAACAAAGACGTACAGAAACTCACAGGTTGTGTAGCAGCACTGAATAGATTCATCTCCAAGTCGTCCGAACGATGCCATCCATTTTTTAACACCCTTAGAAAAAATAAAGCGTTTGAGTGGAACAACGATTGCAAAAGAGCAATACAAGACTTGAAAACCTACTTGAAGTCACCCTCACTACTGTCGAAACCAAAGGACAACGAAACGCTACTCATATACTTGGCAGTATCCGACACAGCCATAAGTGCCGTACTAGTTAGAGAAGAAGATAACAATCAACACCCAGTTTACTACATAAGTAAAGCTCTGCTCGACGCTGAGATTAGGTATAGTCGACTGGAGAAACTCGCATTAGCCCTTGTTGTTGCAGCACGCAAACTAAGACCATACTTCCAATGCCATTCCATTAAGGTATTAATTTCTTACCTTCTCAAAAATATTTTGCATAAACCTGAACTTTCAGGTCAACTGACGAAATGGGCCGTTGAGCTTAGCAAGTACGACATCAGTTTCCACCCACGACCGACAATGAAATCACAGGTACTAGCTGACTTTATTACAGACTTTACCCCTTGTGAAAGTGTGCAGGCCGAACAGGAACTAGTAGCACTCACAAAAAAACCCTCCTCCAGAAAATGGACGTTGTCGGTCGACGGATCCAGCAATATCAAAGGAAGTGGACTAGGTCTAGTGCTCAAATCTCCATAGGGGGACATATTGGAACAGTCAGTCCATTGCGATTTCCATGTGACAAACAATGAAGTTGAATATGAAGCCTTGATTACTGGACTCGACCTCGTAAAAAGCTTAGACGTAAAAAACATACAAGTATTGAGTGATTCCTAACTAGTCGTTTGACAGATGAACAGCTCCTATGAGGCAAGAGATCAAAGAATGTCAGCCTATTTGACTAAAGCCAAGCAACTCTAGTCGACCTTCGACGAATTTACAATCCAACAGATACCTAGATCTGAGAATGCTCGAGCAGACGCATTGGCAAGTCTTGGATCGATAACAACCAATGGCTCGAAATCGATACCTGTCGTACATCTGATGTCGCCAACAATTCAAGAAGTTGAAATACTGGCACTCGTTGACCATGGAAGAAGTTGGATGGAACCCATATTCAATTATCTTTAAGCCAACGTTCTACTAGGAGACAGATCAAAAGCAAGGAAGATTAAAGCAAAAGCCGTAAAATTATGCATCATATACGGTAAGCTTTATAAAAAGTCGTTTACAGGACCCTACTTGCGATGCGTCACCCCTCGAGAGGCGTACGACATCATGAAAAGTCTTCACTATGAGGAATGCGAAAACCATTCTAACGCTCGTAGTTTGTCAAACAGAGCAATCACAGCGGGATACTACTAGCCGACAATGCGATCTGATTCTCAAAATCATGTGAAGTCGTGTAACAAGTGTCAACGGTTTGCACCCGTATCGCATCTTCCCCCAGGTATGTTAAATTTAATTTCGGCCCCTTGGCCTTTTATGAAATGGGGAATGGATATTGTAGGTAAATTTCCTGCAGCACCCGGGGGTGTTGTCTACATGCTGGTCTTAATAGACTACTTCACCAAATGGGTCAAGGTTGGAGCATATCAACAAGTAAGCAACATTGAGGTATGCGACTTCGTATGGAAGAATATAATTTGCAGGTTTGGAGTACCATGGGAGATAGTGACCGACAATGGATCCTAATTCATTTCGTACAACTTCAAAAATTTCTGCGACAAGTATAGGATAAAGCTGAGCTTCTCAACTCCACGTTATCCTCAAGCCAATGGACAAGCGGAGTCGACCAACAAAACAATTGTCAACACACTAAAGAAACGATTGGAGGTAGAGAAAGGCAAGTGGGTAGAAAAACTCCCAGAAATACTATGGTCGTATAGGACTACTCCACGACGGTCGACCGGAGAAACTCCTTTCTCACTCGTCTACGGTTCTGAAGCAGTGATCCCAATAGAGACACGACTTGCGACCACTAGAAGCGAAAACCCAAATGAGGAACAGAATAGCTTGGAGCTCAATTTTGAACTTGATCACATAGATGAACGTCGAGACCGTGCCGCTCTAAGGATCCAGTTGTATCAGTAGCAAGTCACATGACACTACAACAAAAAGTTACGTGCTAGAGTTTTCAAAGTCAATGACTAGGTACTACGACGAGTCTTCCAAAACACGAGGGAGGAAGGCGCTGGAAAATTAGGGCCAACGTGGGAAGGCCCATATCAAATAACAGATGTAGTCGGATGAGGAGCATACAAATTACGAGGACTCGACGGTCGAGAACTACACAACAGCTAGAACGCTCTACATCTAAAACAGTACCACTTATGAACTTACTATTTTAAATTCTTTATTATATTGTTATCCATTTTTTATCGACATTTCACTACTAACAAATCGACCCACGAAGAGCAATGATGAAAACTTAGTGCAACTAAGTGCAAAACTGAGCTCATAAAAAATATATATATATATATATCACATCTTGCTTTACAAGCTGTCGACTTCGACACGCAATGTATTTCCATTTCAGATAAGATCTATGAATCGACATCTACAACATCAACTCTCAATATCCTAATTTGACAAATGCATATTAAGAGTGGGGGAATAGCAATGGGGACGAACGTCGACTCAAACGACAAATGATAAAAAAAAAATTCTATGTAAAAGGTCTTGTAGACCAAATAACGTATGTATGCGAATTTTTCTATGCAAAAGGTCCTGTCGACCAAATAACGCATGTACGCGATTATTTTTATGTAAAAGGTCTTGTCGACCAAATAACGCATGTACGCAAATTTTTCTATGCAAAAGGTCCTGTCGACCAAATAACGCATGTAAGCAACTATTTTTATGTAAAAGGTCTTGTTGACCAAACAACGCATGTACGCGAATATTTCTATGTAAAAGGCCTTGTCGACCATATAACGCATGTACGCGAATTTTTCTATGTAAAAGGTCTTATCAACCAAATAACACACGTAAGCGAAAATTTCCTTCTGATAGATTTAATAATACGCATGCACACGATTCTTAATAAGTCGTCGACCATGAATGCATACGATCTCCAATTTTATGATAAGGTAATATCAGATATCATGTCGATCAACTTACGTTTGAGAGTGAGTTTACAGGCTTATCTCATTCTATTAAAAGTTAGCATTGTGCAAGCCTCATTATATGATGGTCGTATTGTTTTCACAATATAAAGTCAAAATAAAAGTTCCATTCAAAATGACTTGCTTCAAAATAAAACAAAAATATAGGTCGAGTCGACCAAATTATCCATAATTACATAAACCAAATAAAAGTTGAAGAAAATGTTAAATGAAAAGTGATGGGCATCAATTCGCCGGAGGATCAGCAACGTCGTCATTTGGGCTTGTGATATCATGGAGTCGTTCGTCAAGGCTCTTATCGACATCTTTTTCAACAGCCTCATTATCACCTGCTGCCTCCCTAGGAGACGACTCCTCAAGCCTCAACATTTCCTCATAGGTGTCGACCACCTCCTACATTTCTTCACGGCTCCAATTGACATGCTCACTAGATAGGTATTCCTTAAAAACTTCCGCCCTGGCTTTACACATCACCGCAACTGCGATTGACGCCAGTTGCTCTTTCAAGTCTACGACAAGATGCTTCTGCTCAACGACAACAGCTTTAGCCTTTGTCGACTCCTCGCAGTGTTGATCCCTCTCCTCCTCCTTATCCTTCAAATCCTTCTCCAGAGCGATGCATTTCTGCTTTAGCTCCTTCAAAGTGCTATCAACTTTGGCCTTATCTGCCTTAAGAGTGTCGTTCGCCTTCTTAAACTTCGCGCACTTGTCGCTAACCAACTTATACCTGTCATAAAGATGCAACTGCGCTTACAAAGCCTACAAAAGAAATATCGTATAGATCAAAGGGAAACGAACGACAATACTATTAAGTAGAAAAGAAAATTGAAATATACAAATTCACCTGAAACACTGAGAGAATGCTTGTGTTGAATACATCCTCCGTCTTTTTTTTCTTCAAAAACTCTTCATCGGCAGAGAGAAGAAATTCGTTTGACCTCTTGAGAAAGCCAGTCGGCTCGTTGAACGATGATTTTCCAGAAGAAAGAAGTATCATCGACGAATCAGGATCACAAACGGCATCAGCAGATTTTATCTTTGAGCTCGACTCGACCTTTTTTCCATGATCGGCAGTCGAATCCTTTCTCTGCCTCTTCTGCGTCAGACTTTGTTCAAGAGACGAAGTGTAAGTATGCTCCTGTGCAGCAGGAACATCCTCCTTCGACTTATCGACCGCTGATTTCTTTTTTTCTACTACTGCCCTCTTCTTTGCAAGATCATCCCTATAATGCTTTATGGCATCAGCACTATCTGGCAAGTTCATTTTCGCATTCAACATCGATGTCACTGCAAAACGACATTCAATGTCAGTAATAGGTGATAGAAAAATCATATCACATCCAAGTATTTCAAGACTCCTCCTAATCAAGACATATGACACGAAATCTTTCACAAGAGGATACGGTTTTCGCGATCTATTCAAGGTCGACCATCGCCACAAACTGCTAGGCGTAAGCTTACCATCCATAAGCAATGTTTTACAACTTCTATTGTTAGCAGGGATGCGTAATATCTTTTCAGTAAGCGCAGATGCGTTGTCGCACGACATATCATTATCCGCATGCTTGATTTCTACATAAAATTTTCACTAATTAATGTTATGAGTTTTGTAGGTTACAAATATTCCAAAGTGACCAAAAAAAAAAGGGTCGGTCGACACTCACCTCTTCAATTCCATATCCTCTGAAGGACAAATTGTGTTTTCCCCCAAGGACCGTCAATTGGCGGACCTTTAGCAAAGAAGAAGGTATCCTTCCAATGACGATCGTTTGTAGTAGTATCAATAATAAGTCGATTATTCTTGTCTCTGGGTATCAGTATATAACGACCTTGGTTGCCCACATGCTCCTGTAAATAATAATTATGCAAGATGCACCCTAACCCAAGGTCGATTCTATATCTCTCGCACAAAACGGTCAGACTTAGTAATATTCTCCAACTATTTGGCATCAGTTGGCTAGGAGCAATATCAAAGTGTTTCAACAGTCGTCGTACCAATGAAGGAACCGAGAATCTAAACCCCAGACGTAGAGTATACTTATAAAAACATGTCTAATCAGGTATATCCCAGTCCGCTCATTCATGATCCAGCGGAGCACGTAGCTCGACCGACTTAGGAATGCCATATACTGTCCGCAAATAATCAAAATTATCTTCCGTAATCAAACTTGCTTGACTACCATCTAAAACACCTAGCGAGCAACCTGAAGTAGATGCCTCCACATCATCCCTATACTCCTAAAATTCCACCAGCCCCGCTATGGCACGGACTGCACCTTGCTCTATCATACCTGTTGCATTAATAGTAACTACATTCGACGGATCCTCAACTGAGACCGTTCGGTCGATATTAGCTACTCCACTGTCGACCTCTCCTTCGTCGACTTCCATGTCGCTAGGTGTCCAAGTAAAACATGGTTTGGAAATTGTATCATCGCTCGACATGATCTCCAAAAGCTGACAAATGCAAAAATGCACAAGTCAGACAAACCAAACGCTACAATCACAACCTAGGGATTCTGGATCAAAACCTAGGGTTTTTTACAACATGGGAAATCCTTCCTGAAGTTCAACCTAAACCCTAAAAACGTTGTCTACCTATATGTTAGGATTATGCTCAATAGCAAGAGTGTAATGTTGTAATTGACAATCTTTTTCATATTAATAAAGTGATTTCTGGTTTAACAAATCTTATAGCATTTATAGTTTAATATTATAATTGTCAAAGTAAATAATCATAAGGTCTAAAGACTATGAGAAAAGAAGAATTGTTCGTACATCTGGATATGTATGTGGTAGACACAATTCTTTAGTTAGTCTTGAATAATGTTCACAACTTAAGTTAAAGGTTGGGCACCTTTATCTTGTTAAAGTTGTAGAATTCTTTTACTAGCATTTGAGTGGGATCAAATGAGATATGATGAGTCTAAAATCATCGGAGTGTCTTCGAGTAAAAGAATTTAGTGCACTGGGTGCATTGAACTGGATCACAATGAAAAGCTTTATCTAGAACCGTCAATAGATAATAGTCTTTTCATTATTAGGACAATCGGAGAGTCTATCTTAATCCTGAGATAAATGATGGACTTATGGTTGCAAGTGATATCATTTGAGTTATCAATGAGTACGATTATATAGCATAGTCTATCCTCGATAGTTTGGTGATATTCATTTGTTAATCGATAGAGGACTTCATTTATAGATATGGACATCGTGGCTCCATTTATTAAATGAGAGTATAATATCATCATATGGATGTTTTGAGGTAATTGGATATTAAATCTCAACGTTGAGTTTTCGATAGTGTCTATTGAAAACATGGCTTCTGGACAAGTCAAAATATCCAAGTTCAAAACGTGGTCATATGAGTGAATATGGTAACTTGGAGAGTAATAGGCGGTCTATGAACTCTTGGCGATTACTGATATTAATCACGAGGATACACTATCTCCAACATGATTGTCTAGGGTAAGAATGAGGAACATCTTCTTATTCTATCTTTATTTAAGAGTTCAATTTTAGCTCTTTAATGGAATGAGTTAAAATTAATGGATCGGACCTAAATGAATCATTTGTTGATTGTGATTAGGTTATGTCTATTGAAGCTTAAATTTAGATAGCCCGCCAAGATCCCCAATCCACACGGACTTGCATGGATCACTTGATATATTCTACCGGACCAATTTATGGGTCCATCTAGAATTGCATTTAATATATTAAGAATATAATTTGCACATTATTTATTTAATGGGCTGCTCAATTATATTAATATATTAATGAAAGGCATGTGGGCTTGTTTCTTTTAGTAAGAATGGGTCTGGTTCACATGTGGACTTTTTATTTAAAGTCCAATGGATTAAATGAAATAAGAAAATAATATATGGCCCATTTATATAAGTGGGGCGGCAAGGTGAATATATTAACCTAATATATTATTTTGTTTCATTGTTTAATTAATTTATTAATTAATTGTTTAATTAAAGAACAAATCTTTTTCTGATCAGGAAATATATTTCCTAAAGTTATACTATTGGTAGTAGTATACTAAAAGTAAAAGACTTGTTTGATAAGAAAATAAATAATTAATTTTATGTATTTAATCAAATAAGAAGTCTTTTTATTTTGTCAATAAAAGAATAAAAATACTTATGAGTTGGATTAGGGTTTGAAGTCTAAAGGTTGATGGATATTAGGGTGCAACACAAAACCCTTTTTGGTATGGGATTTGCGGCAACCCTAATGCCATTATAGGAAGATTTCGGCAACCCTAAATCAAATAGGAAGCAAAATTCGGCCACCCTATATATTTCATATGATAGGGTTCGGCCACCTCTAATGGTTGATGGATTCAATTTTCTTCTTCTTCTAAACTCATAGACAAGTATTTGATTATTCTACTAAGACATAAAAGAGGTAGAGAGAAGAGATTATTCTTTTGATGGTACACTAATTGCTTGTTCATCAATAAGCTTGTGTGTACAACATCGAATTAGGTTCACGCGAGTTTCGATCATTAGATTGAGAACTCAAAAGTGACCGGAATAATCTTTGTATTCTTTTGATTGTTTTGTGACTAACAAAAGAAAAAGAAAAGTTTGTTTGTCCATTCTCAGGTTTGCAATTCAAAGGAAAAAGGGAGACCACGCTCCTAGGTGATTCACGTTCGTGCTAGGATTGAAGATCTTGCGGATTACCATCGACGCAATGTCAATCGGATCACGCGACAAAGGTATGATACTTTTGATTATATATGTTTAATTAATTAGAGGGTTAAGGTTCATAAAAGGAAAAATTTTAAAACATACTAAATCTATTTTTAGTCTCGCTTCCGCTGCGTGTACTACGGTATTTTTCCCTACAATTGGTATCAAAGCCTTGGTTGAACCCTTTTAATTAATTAATGTATATATACGTGGATCTATTTCTTTTTATTGTGATTATGCATGTTTAGAAAGAGATGGCACTCTAGGTATTCGCAGATATAATTACATGTGGATGTATGGTTTTATATATGTTTATTATGTGGATTGTTGTTGCTCGATTTTGGTCCTAGATTTTCAATGTAATTTTTGTTTCGGAATTGTAACAAGAAGGGTGGTCTATCATCGCCATAATTCCTTCTTGGTAGTTGCTAGGTTTTATTTTTTGTATTTATTTTAGTGCAGTATTTTTTACTGCAGTTTTTTTTATTTTTTATGTGCAGTTTTTTGTTTGTAAAAGTACTGCAGTGAATAAAAAAAATAAAAAAAATTTAATACTGCAGTATTTTATTAGTTTATTTACTGCTGCAATATGTTCAAGCATCGAAGATTCGAAGACTTGAAGAAAAAGGAAGCAACCGGAACCGAGAACGAGCACCGTGTGCACCCTAGGAGTGGATTGGGCTGCGCATGGCAAGCCCAAATCTTGGTGGGCTGCGCACAGCAGCCCCTTTGTGGGGTTGTGGGGTGTGTTCGCCCATGGGAGGAAGCCGAGGGATGAGCGTATGGTTGATGGCCACTTGAAGATCTTGTATTCCTGACAAATTGTAATTTACTTGTTTTTCTAAGATGGACCAAAATTGTTGCTATTTATTTTTTGCATAAATATTACAATATTTGTTATTGTATGATAACATGTCATATAGAATAGAAGTGCCACTCATATATCTCTTTTGGTATGAACATGCATTGAATGATTTAGGTATCTAAATTAGCATCTAGATAACTTGGTAAATCATTCTATGGGATTTAATCACATGCCTTAAATAATTGAGTGGGAGAAGGTGTTTTTGTAACACCTATGGCCTCCAAGGTTAGTTGAGCTTTATTATTTATTGGTAATCCCCCAAGGGGCGTCCATGAATGGAATTTAGCAATATACTTCCTTACAAGGATAGACTAGACAATGGACTCAAACAAGATCTACTCCCCAAGGAGGGATTTTCGTGAGAGAAAATTGAGGGTCGATATCTTGGTAACACACTCGATGTAATTTTATTGATATCCTCCCAAAAGTTCTTGTCAATAAAATTGCAAGGCTAAAATTGAAAACGCTGGTTGTTATGTTAACAATTATGTGGGACCTAGTCTAACTAGTAAATGGTGCGAACTCCCAAAGGAGGCGTAACGTTTATGGGTGTTGGATCACCGTTGAATTTTTATGATTGAGTTATTTATTTAATTCAAGATAAATATTTAAAATTGCTTTATTATGATTATTTACTTATATATGTTTTGTTATATTCAGAAATCATGACCCCATCCCTAATTAACAATCTTTTTCATATTAATAAAGTGATTTCTGGTTTAACAAATCGTATAGCATTTATAGTTTAATATTATAATTGTCAAAGTAAATAATCATAAGGTCTAAAGACTATGAGAAAAGAAGAATTGTTCGTACATCTGGATATGTATGTGGTAGACACAATTCTTTAGTTAGTCTTGAATATTGTTCACAACTTAAGTTAAAGGTTGGGCACATTTATCTTGTTAAAGTTGTAGAATTCTTTTACTAGCATTTGAGTGGGATCAAATGAGATATGATGAGTCTAAAATCATCGGAGTGTCTTCGAGTAAAAGAATCTAGTGCACTGGGTGCATTGAACTGGATCACAATGAAAAGCTTTATCTAGAACCGTCAATAGATAATAGTCTTTTCATTATTAGGACAATCGGAGAGTCTATCATAATCCTGAGATAAATGATGGACTTATGGTTGCAAGTGATATCATTTGAGTTATCAATGAGTACGATTATATAGCATAGTCTATCCTCGATAGTTTGGTGATATTCATTTGTTAATCGATAGAGGACTTCATTTATAGATATGGACATCGTGGCTCCATTTATTAAATGAGAGTATATTATCATCATATGGATGTTTTGAGGTAATTGGATATTAAATCTCAACGTTGAGTTTTCGATAGTGTCTATTGAAAACATGGCTTCTTGACAAGTCAAAATATCCAAGTTCAAAACGTGGTCATATGAGTGAATATGGTAACTTGGAGAGTAATAGGCGGTCTATGAACTCTTGGCGATTACTGATATTAATCACGAGGATACACTATCTCCAACATGATTGTCTAGGGTAAGAATGAGGAACATCTTCTTATTCTATCTTTATTTAAGAGTTCAATTTTAGCTCTTTAATGGAATGAGTTAAAATTAATGGATCGGACCTAAATGAATCATTTGTTGATTGTGATTAGGTTATGTCTATTGAAGCTTAAATTTAGATAGCCCGCCAAGATCTCCAATCCACACGGACTTGCATGGATCACTTGATATATTCTACCGGACCAATTTATGGGTCCATCTAGAATTACATTTAATATATTAAGAATATAATTTGCACATTATTTATTTAATGGGCTGCTCAATTATATTAATATATTAATGAAAGGCGTGGGCTTGTTTCTTTTAGTAAGAATGGGTCTGATTCACATGTGTGCTTTTTATTTAAAGTCCAATGGATTAAATGAAATAAGAAAATAATATATGGCCCATTTATATAAGTGGGGCGGCAAGGTGAATATATTGACCTAATATATTATTTTGTTTCATTGTTTAATTAATTTATTAATTAATTGTTTAATTAAAGAACAAATCTTTTTCTGATCAGGAAATATATTTCCTAGAGTTATACTATTGGTAGTAGTATACTAAAAGTAAAAGACTTGTTTGATAAGAAAATAAATAATTAATTTTATTTATTTAATCAAATAAGAAGTCTTTTTATTTTGTCAATAAAAGAATAAAAATACTTATGAGTTGGATTAGGGTTTGAAGTCTAAAGGTTGATGGATATTAGGGTGCAACACAAAACCCTTTTTGGTATGGGATTTGCGGCAACCCTAATGCCATTATAGGAAGATTTCGGCAACCCTAAATCAAATAGGAAACAAAATTCGGCCACCCTATATATTTCATATGATAGGGTTCGGCCACCTCTAATGGTTGATGGATTCAATTTTCTTCTTCTTCTAAACTCATAGACAAGTATTTGATTATTTTACTAAGACATAAAAGAGAGAAGAGATTATTCTTTTGATGGTACACTAATTGCTTGTTCATCAGTAAGCTTGTGTGTACAACATCGAATTAGGTTCACGCGAGTTTCGATCATTAGATTGAGAACTCAAAAGTGACCGGAATAATCTTTGTATTCTTTTGATTGTTTTGTGACTAACAAAAGAAAAAGAAAAGTTTGTTTGTCCATTCTCAGGTTTGCAATTCAAAGGAAAAAGGGAGACCACGCTCCTAGGTGATTCACGTTCGTGCTAGGATTGAAGATCTTGCGGATTACCATCGACGCAATGTCAATCGGATCACGCGACAAAGGTATGATACTTTTGATTATATATGTTTAATTAATTAGAGGGTTAAGGTTCATAAAAAGGAAAAATTTTAAAACACACTAAATCTATTTTTAGTCTCGCTTCCGCTGCGTGTACTACGGTATTTTTCCCTACACTATAGTCGAGCATTTTCTCGAATCTGAATGACTACTCTCATCGCAACGACATACACGTAAAACATAAACAACATAAATAAGCAGAATCAACATGGCAGTGAATCAAAAGCATCAAAACCATCAAAAACAATGAAGAACACGCATTTCTCAGGTAAACATCAAAAACTTCTACTTGTTTATTTCCTATAGATTCATAAGTAAATTTCATGCAAGTATATATATATAAAAAAGGAGCAACTCTTTACTAACCTTGAGAAGAAATCACGAAGGAATCCGCGGAAAAGAATTAGCAAAATCAACACCAAACACAGAAAAATCGTCAGAAGAAAGTGAAAGAGAGAGTAAGGTCGCGCAAGAAGTGACTTTGGCAAGTGGAGCGGTTTATTTATAAATCAACATTTTAACCCTAGTTGCCACGTGTCAGCACCCCTTCAACTGCCAGTTAACCTAGGTAACCGCCTGGTTTAAATTTTGAAAATTTTATCTCAGTAACTGCGCTTGAATTTAATGCGTCTAACGTCAGCATAAGGAACTCAAATGCCTCCACACCATCGATTTTGTTAGGATTATGCTCAATAGCAAAAGTGTAATATTGTAATTAACAATCTTTTTCATATTAATAAAGTGATTTCTGGTTTAACAAATCGTATAGCATTTATAGTTTAATATTATAATTGTCAAAGTAAATAATCATAAGGTCTAAAGACTATGGGAAAAGAAGAATTGTTCGTACATCTGGATATGTATGTGGTAGACACAATTCTTTAGTTAGTCTTGAATAATGTTCACAACTTAAGTTAAAGGTTGGGCACCTTTATCTTGTTAAAGTTGTAGAATTCTTTTGCTAGCATTTGAGTGGGATCAAATGAGATATGATGAGTCTAAAATCATCGGAGTGTCTTCGAGCAAAAGGATCTAGTGCACTGGGTGCATTGAACTGGATCACAATGAAATACTTTATCTATAACTGTCAGTAGATAAAAGTCTTTTCATTATCAGGACAATCGGAGAGTCTATCTTAATCCTGAGATAAATGATGGACTTATGGTTGCAAGTGATATCATTTGAGTTATCAATGAGTACGATTATATCGCATAGTCTATCCTCGATAGTTTGGTGATATTCATTTGTTAATCGATAGAGGACTTCATTTATAGATATGGACATCGTGGCTCCATTTAATTAAATGAGAGTATAATATCATCATATGGATGTTTTGAGGTAATTGGATATTAAATCTCAACGTTGAGTTTTCGATAGTGTCTATTGAAAACATGGCTTCTGGACAAGTCAAAATATCCAAGTTCAAAACGTGGTCATATGAGTAAATATGGTAACTTGGAGAGTTATAGGCGGTCTATGAACTCTTGGCGATTACTGATATTAATCACGAGGATACACTATCTCCTATATGATTGTCTAGGGTATGAATGAGGAGCATCTTCCTTTTCTATCTTTATTTAAGAGTTCAGTTTTAGCTCTTTAGTGGAATGAGTTAAAATTAATTGATCGGACCTAAGTGAATCATTTGTTGATTGTGATTAGGTTATGTCTATTGAAGCTTAAATTTAGATGGCCCGCCAAGATCCCCAATCCACACGGACTTGCATGGATCACTTGATATATTCTACCGGACCAATTTAAGGGTCCATCTAGAATTGCATTTAATATATTAAGAATATAATTTGCACATTATTTTAGTAATGGGCTGCTCAATTATATTAATATATTAATGAAAGACATGTGGGCTTGTTTCTTTTAGTAAGAATGGGTCTGGTTCACATGTGGGCTTTTTATTTAAAGTCCAATGGATTAAATGAAATAAGAAAATAATATTTTGGCCCATTTACTCTAAGTGGGGCGGCAAGGGTTATTTTTAACCTAATATATTATTTTGTTTCATTGTTTTAATTAAATAAGAATTAATTAATTTATTAATTAATTGTTTAGTTAAAGAAACAAATCTTTTCTAATCAGGAAATATATTTCCTAAAAGTAAAAGTAAAAGACTTGTTTGATAAGGAAATAAATAATTAGTTTTATTTATTTAATCAAATAAGAAGTCTTTTTATTTAGTCAAAATAAAAGAATAAATGATCTATGAGTTGGATTAGGGTTTGATGTCTTAAAAACTAGATGGAAATTAGGGTGCAACATAAGCCTATGGTGGGCATGTGTTTGCGGCAACCCTAGTTATTTCTAGGTTAGGATTTCGGCAACCCTAACAATAAAAGAAAAGAAGAAGCAAACTTAGGCCACCTATATATTGACAAGTATAGAATTCGGCCAAGATATGTGTTCATGATACAAATTTCTTCTTCTTCTCAATTCATAGAAAGATTTTATTCTACTAAAACAAAAAGGAGTGTTAGATTATTCTTTGATAGTATACTATTTGCTTATTCATCAATAAGCTTGTGTGTACGATATCGATCTAGGTTCACGCGAGTTTCGATCATTAGATTGAGAACTCAAAAGTGACCGGAATAATCTTAGTCATTCTTTTGATTGTTTTTGTGACTAACAAAGAAAGAAAGTTTGTTTTGTCCATTCACAGGTTTGCAATTCAAAGAAAAGGGAGACCACGCTCCTAGGTGATCCACGTTCGTGCTAGGATTGAAGATCTTGCGGATTACCATCGACGTAAGTCAATCGGATCACGCGACAAAAGGTATTCTACTTTTTGTTATTGTATATGTATGTTTAATTAATTAAAGGGTTTAAGGTTCATAAAAGGAAAAATTTTTAAAAGTTACTAAATCAATTTTTAGTCTCGCTTCCGCTGCGTGTACTTCTTGGTATTTTTCCCTACAGATTTGACATCCCATCAATTTGACTGCCAAACCCGATTTAATATGACTGTTGAATGACGAATCATCATTAACGACCTGGCATCATTGATTCAACAACAAGGGTTATCAATCAGACAACGTTCAAAGAATATTGATTCAATTCGATTCGATAAGGAATTCGCTCGACAACGATCGACACAATAAAAATCACTCTCTAACTCAACGAATCCTTCTTTAGAGAGTGGGCGACAAACTATGGTAGCCAAAAATAACCCATTGGCCCAATGTATTAAAGCCCAGACTTTGTAATGCAAGAACCTACCTAGGCCCATTATGTTGGGTCGACCCAACACATACCAGCTGTAGCATAACTTGGTCTTTGAAGGACCAAGTCAAAACGCCAGTTAAACTACATGGATAACTTGGAGAGAATCTCTCCAAGTATCACACCTGATCCCCCAAAAATCTCGCCCACGATCGCAACAGGATCACTGGACGTTGGAGCTACACCTTCCACTATAAATAAGAAAGCTCATTCACTAGAAAGCTCTCTGAAAACTTCTCTTACCAAAAGCTTACTAAGGCGTACTGAAATTCTGCTTATTTAATATTCCAGCCACCAGAATTTGGCTGGATTCAATATCACAATCAGCACAGAATATTGCTCAGCCCAAGCACACCTAAGGCTAAATAACTTAAACCCATCTTCCTCATCTTGTTTGTATTATCTCTGTTTTAATCACTTTTGCAGGTTCAATAAAGCACACGACATAGGTCGACGGATATATTCTTGTAGGTTCAAAACGAGGAGACGACTTAGTCCATCCTACAGTTCAAGCAAGTTGCCTTAGGCCGAATATAACCCAACCCGATCAACGTACCACATAGTTCGACCACCTACAATAGGAAATATATAATATATGTTTTTATTATATATATATATTATAACAACAATTATATAATATATGTTATTATTTAATATATTATATATGGTCCCACCCTGTAAGGGGCAAAGCCAGGATTTTGGCTCTAGGGGGGCCAATACAAAAACTAATATTCAAAGTCACGATAAATATATTAATATTCAAAATTAAGTTATTAAAACATACCATTTAATCTTAAAGATAAATAAGAAATGTAACTCATTGCTTTTTCATTTCTCGAAAATCATCTATAATCAAATCTATCTAATTTTCTCAATGATTTCCATTTTAATTGCATGATCAAAAGGTTTGTGAGAAAATCATATTTCATCTTATGTCAGGTCTTAATAATATGCATAGTTGAAAATGATATTTTAATAACGAGTAATGCTCGGCGTCCCAATTTTTTTTCCCAAATTCTGTCCCAAATGATGTGGCACGTGAGGTGTCAACATCTTATAAATCATGAGATTATATGGTGACTAATATGATGTTGACACATCACGTGCCACATCATTTAGGATATAATTTGGGAAAAAAAATTGAGACGTCTAGCATTACTCTTTAATAGTTCTCAATTAGTACAATGTATGACCTTAAAGAAGATTAATAATAAATATTCAAGCCAATTTAAATGACAAAATAATATATTTAAATCATAATTATTTACATACTTGTAATTTAATTTTATAATATTTATATGAAACCAAATTAACTAATAATAATTTTGAACAAGTTGAAATAAATAAAGATTTTAATAAAAAAATTAGTACAATATATTTATCAAAATCATAGTAGTAATCTAAGAATAATAATAAATATATAATAACACAAATTTCAAAAAAGAAAATAAAATATTTATTACTTTACAATCTCAAACCTAAAATCTTGGAGTGATAAAGATTATCTGAAATAATTACAAATAAACAAACTATTTAGAGTAAAATTCAAAGAATTGTGTCAACATATGGAAATTAGTGAAATTCAAATAAGATGAGTATTTAATGAAATTATTATTATTATTATTATATTGGAAATTAAAATCATGAAAAGAAAATAGATTGACTTTGTTTCTTACTTGCATGGGCAATAAAATAGGGAAGAAATTTATTAATTCATTTATATTATTAAAATAATCAAACCCTATGGGCCCCCATCTAAATTCGCCTCTGCACCCTGTCCTGTCCCATCTCTGTGCCAAACGCACTCTTTGACTTGTCACATGCATGGGACAAGTCTGCCCTAAGGTCTTGAGTGGGACAGAATTTGGTGCTTTTTGTCACCAAACGTGGTATAAGAAGAAACTGTACCATGTCGTCCCGTCCCGTCCCGTATACCAAACGTAGGGAAGAAGCTAACAACTATAATTTTACTAAAACAGGAAAAACAATAAATACATATAACTCAATTATGGACATGTAATACCATCTAAAATTATGGACATAATGTGGACAACCAACAAATATATTTCGTTTACATGATTGATGATATTGTTATATACATAATACATTGGTGATTCCTATTTGATGATTATACCATTTTCCGTCTAATTTAAACTTAAAGGCAAAAATGTGTTATATGTTTCCACCGATGAGTGCGCTGTATGCCTGTGCCGCAGTGTGCCCCCCTATAAAAACATATGTTCAGAGTTAGATTTCGTTAACAGGGTAACTTCGATCTGTAGAGCTTGCCAAAAAAAAAGAAATTACTTCTGTCTATAGAGATGGAGTTAGATGATGAGAACAAATCCACCATAGTGGATTGACTGATTTTTTGCGTAAGCAGGTGCTTCAACTCTCTGAAAGACCTCCTGGATGTTACAATTTGTAAGGATTCCAATAGTTTTTAATTGGCTTATTTCGTGATCAAACCATATGTGGGGATCATGTAAGGGTAGCTTAGGAATGTGTTCAAGCTCAAGGCCCTTGCAAGTGTTAAGCACTCCAAAGGTATATGTTTAGTGCTTAATTTTCTATGAAGAGATTTAGTGCACACACTCACTTAGCATACTTGCATTTGTGTGCATTCTCTTCACATGTCACTTATCACACTTGCACTTCTTTTTTATATTTTTATGTGTGGATTTGTCCATAGATGAGTTCCGAGCGATTCGGAGACTTGTCTATATGTTTCGGATGATTTCCGAGACATTTGGGACATTCCGTGTTTTTATCGGAAACCGAAATTCAATTCCGAGCTTAAATTGAAAGGTTATATAATTTTCCATATTTATAATTGAGTTCGGGTTAATTTTTCGAAGACGGAATTGAATTCCGAATTCCGAGTTCAGAACTGAACTGAAGGTTTTGTGTGTCATGATTGCAACACAAAGAGAGGTGGCATGTGATGGCATGTGTGTGGCAATTTTAGCTTTTTGCCTCGTTGACCACGCCACACCAACTCCCAATATCTCTCTCTGCCCCCGTTGCACCCACGGTCTCAATCAACGCGCACCTGATTCATTTTATTCTTTGTTTTTGATTGCTTTATATGTTGGTTGTTTGTGTGTTAAAATATATATATATATATAATCACGTGTTCTGATATGTATATAATATGTATATGTTTGCTTTTAATTTTTTTTGTCTTTTGTATACATTATATATTATATATATATTCATTCACGTGCATCACCTAACTTGACTTTTGCATATTATATATATATATATATATATATATATATATATATATATATATATATTAACATTTTATATATATATTAACGAGTTCTGATATGTATATAATATATATATATATTTGCTTTTAGTGTTTTTTGTTTTTTGCATACATTATATATTATATATATATATTTGTTCACGTGCTGCACCTAACCTTTGTTAATATATATATAATTTTTGTATATTCCTTTCTTTGTTTGTCTTATGCATAAATTATATATTATATATTTTAAAGTGCTTCACGTCTTCTCCTGATGTTCTTATCTTTTGTGTCTTTTGCATATATTAAATATATATATATATATATTGTTAAATACGATGGCGTTTTTGTTCCTTTTTGTTTCTTGACCTGATTCATGTTTGTATATATATATATTTTCTTCTTCATTTTTTAAGAAGGAAAACATACACACTTTGAGAGAGCAAAAATATCTTCAAGAGAGAAAACTCCCAAGAACTTGTCTTTAACTCTCAAAACCCATTTTCATATGCATCAAAATATCATCTAAGCATTTTCTAGCATAGTTAGGATGTTTACTTGCATGGGTCTTGGTCAACACACTTCCCTTGGTATGTTCTTCACTATTATCATTTATAATTAGTGTTTTATTTATCAAGGCATCTCTTTTATTATTTGCTTGTTCTTAGATTAAAATCTAATATTCAAAATAGAGATTGTTGTGTTGACATGATTGAGTGTTGTATTGTGATAGCTAATTAGGTTTTGTGCTTAATCTTGATTAGCTAAACTATTTGATTGAACATGTCATTTAGTTTTTAATATCTAGGATTGTTCTAATTGCATATTAATCATCTTAGATAAGCATATAGGGTTTCCCTTGCTCTATGTTGCATTTTGGATATTCACATATATTCACTTAGGGTTGTATTCTCTTCATAGAGAAAGTAAGTCTTGTGTGTAGCTTCCGGGATTAGGTTGCTTAGATCGCAAGCAAATTGGACTAGGTTCACTCATACCGGGATTAGGTAGGTGTGTGATTACTTCCGGGATTAGGTTGTAATCGTTTACACATTTAGTGGATTCGAGGTTCGAGTGTGGCTTACTTACTAGCCCGTGGTTTTTCCCGTGAGGGTTTCCACGTAAAAATCAAGTGTTATTTAATTTCCGCATATTTTACTTGATTTATTGCTTTATCTATTTAGGGGTAATTTCGTAATTTTGACTAACACGAAAAATTGGGTAAAAAGCGTAAAATCTATTCACCCCCCCCCCCCCCCTCTAGATAGTTTTATACACACCGTGCTATAATTAGTTTCAATTGGTATCAGAGCGGGTTCCTAGATATACTTAGGTGATCCTCGCTTATTTTGGTGTGTTTTGCATTTTGTGTGATTTTTGATCATTCATACATTTGCATTCATTTCATTCATTCATAAACACTATGAGTGGAAACGGTGGAAATGGTGGTGGCAACGAAGGTGCTTCTAGCACAAGGCCTCCACTTCTTACCGGTTTGAACTATTCCCAATGGAAAGGGAAGATGGAATCCTACATATGCCAAATTCATGACCGGGCATGGATGTCGGTTGAAGATGGATATGATCTCCCTATGATGACTCCCGCGGGTGGAGGACAAGATGTTTTGAAGCCTAAGGCGCAATGGAACGCGCAAGAGTTTGAGGCTTCAAAGTGGAATAGGAAGGCTATGCATGCCATCATGTGTGCAATGGATGAGAATCAGTACAAGCTTATTCAGAATACTCAGATTGCAAAAGTGGCATGGGACATCCTTCAAGTTGCACATGAGGGAACCGAGGTGGTGAAGGAGTCCAAGCTTCAAGTCCTCCAAACTCAATTTGAGCTACTTAGGATGGGAGAGGATGAATGCTTCAATGACTTCGAAATCAAATTGATGGACATAGTAAATCAAAGCCATCAACTCGGAGACCCGTATTCGGATAGGAGAGTCAAGCAAAAAATTATGAGATCTCTCCCCGATAGGTTTGAATCAAAGGTGACGGCCATAGAAGAAAATAGTGGCTACATGGATATGAAGCCAAGTGAGGTGATTGGACGTCTCCTTGCATATGAGTCTAGGAAGGCTCCTAGCACCACTACTCCTCCTAAGAAGTCTAAAGGAATAGCTTTGAAAGCATCTAAGGATGCAAAGGAGGCCAAAGCATGAATCGGATGAAGACCTTGCCTTATTCGTGAAAAGGTTTAATAAGGTTATGGGGTTCAAGAAGAAGAAGGGATTTGGGTCAAGAGGACAAGACTTGAAGAAAAAAGGTTCCTTCAAGAAGTTTGAGCCTAGACAAGAGAGGACCGAAAGGAAAGGGGTCCGATGCTTTGAATGTGGTGGGATTGGTCACTTTGCCCCCGAATGTGCTAATCACAATGAAAAGAAGAAGGGCAAAGTGATGGCCGCCACTTGGAGTGGGAGTAGTGATGACTCCAATGAGGAAGATGAGTCTTCAAGTGAAGAAGAGCTCATGGCTAACTTCCTAGCTTTTGCCTCATCTCACAAGAGCAAAAGTGCTAGTGAAAAGAGGATTTGAGTCAAGAGGAAATTGACTCTAGTGAAGAAGAAAGTGACTCCTCTTCTATTTCCATAAAGAAATTTGTGGAGCAAAAGGTGCTTGCTAAATATCATGCCGAGTTCAATGATTTAGCAATTAAAAGCACTAGAAAGATTGAGAGGTTGAGAGAAGAGAACCTTGAACTTTCGGCTCACAATGACCACTTGAGTGAACAAGTGGAAAGATTGAAGAGGAGAGAGGATAAGTTAATTGAGGAGTTAGACTTATCCAAGAGAAGTGAAGAAGGCTTGAAGAGGGAACTTGTAGAAGTTAAAGGGTCCTTGGCTAGGAAGATTCTAGCACCAAGAAGCTTGATCATTTACTTGGTGTTGGAAAGAGTCCAAGTGACAAGAGAGGTCTTGGGTATGAAGATGGCAAGAAAATCTCAACCTCTAACAAGACCGTGTTTGTCAAGAGTTTGAGGAACGAAGAAACCTCATTTGTGCAAATTCCTAGGAAGAAATTAGAAGTAGGACAATGCTCTAATGCACAAGTGAAGATGGGGCCTAAGAAGGCAACCTCAAGCTCAACCCCCTAGGGTCCCTCAAGCCAACACTCCTCCACACTTGGCTCACAAAGGAAAGAGACCAATCATGCAACCTCAAGCTAGGAAGCAACCTAGACCGGTTCAACAACGAAGATGGATTGAACCCATTCATCCACAAAGACAAGGACAAGGTATGATTCCTTATTTTACTCCTATATGTCACTTTTGTGGATTTGATGGTCATATTAGACCACATTGCTTTCGATATATAAAAATGTGTAGAACACGAAGCATGATTGAAAAGAGAAAGAATAGAGCCAAGATGCATGTTCCTAGGAATGATAATATTGATTTGCATGATTCTAGGAATAGTAGAGCACATGTACCAAAGACCACTAAGAAAGCTAAAATTGTTGCTAAGTGGATTAGAAAGAATGAAAATGTTTGCCATGTTGCACAAATAGCCTTGAAGGCAAATTCTTCTAATTTTTGGTATTTGGATAGTGGGTGCTCTAGGCACATGACGGGAAACAAGAGTTTCTTCGAGACTCTTGTTATGGAGGAAGGTGGAAATGTCACTTTTGGTGATGGATCCAAAAGAAATGTTGTAGGGAAAGGAACCATTTCCGTTCCCGGATTACCCTCCTTATCCAATGCTTTATTTGTTGATGGCTTGAAAGCCAATTTAATAAGCATTTCACATCTTAGTGATGAAGGATATTCCGTCTTGTTTTCTAAAGATTATTGCTCTATCCTAAAACCCGATGGACAAACCTTGTTGAAGGGCATGAGATCTAGCGACAATTGTTATTGTCTTGAAGCTAGTATTGTATCTAATCATGTGTCCATGGATGAGCAAATTGAGTTGTGGCATGAAAGACTTGGCCACATGAACTTTAGGGATCTACGGACCCTTGGAAAGTTCGAGTGTGTGCGTGGCCTCCCTAAGCTTGGGAAGAAAGCCAATGGTGTTTGTGGACCTTGCCAACAAGGAAAGCAAACTAAAAGCATGCACAAAAAGGGTAAGTATCTCACCACCAAGGAGCCTCTTGAGCTTCTCCACATGGACCTCATGGGTCCCATGCAAACCGAAAGTTTGGGTGGAAAGAGATACATTTTTGTTTGTGTTGATGATTTCTCTAGGTTCACATGGACATATTTTCTTAGAGAAAAATCCGAAACTTTTGATAAGTTTAAAATGCTTTGTAATAAAATACAAAATGAGATGAACTCTAATATTAAAAGCATAAAACGGATTAGAAGTGACCATGGGAGGGAATTTGAGAATGCTACCTTTGAAACCTTTTGTAATGGTTTAGGTATCTCCCATGAGTTTTCGGCTCCTAGGACACCTCAACAAAATGGAGTTGTTGAGAGGAAAAATAGGGTCCTTCAAGAGATGGCCCGTGTGATGTTGCTTAGCAACAATGTCCCTAGGAACCTATGGGCCGAAGCCATCAATACGGCTTGCTATATAGGAAATAGAGTTTTCCTAAGGCCCGGTACTAGAAACACCTCCTATGAGTTATGGAAAGGCAAGAGGCCAAATGTTAGCTACTTCCACACTTTTGGAAGCAAATGCTACATTTTGAATGACCGTGATCAACTTGGCAAATTCGATGCTAAGAGTGATGAGGGTATTTTTATTGGCTATGCCTTGAATAGTAGAGCCTATAGAGTTTTCAATTTAAAAACTCTAAGTGTTATGGAATCATCCAATGTCGTATTTGATGATACTAGGCTCAAGTCTAATGATCATGAGGAGGAGGTTATTTTTAGTGATGTTTCTCCTTTGGAGAAGGTTGTGGTGTCTCCTAATGTTGGGACATCTAATGTCAACAATGATGACACACAACCTATTGATAGAGTTCCTCTCTTGGACTCTAAAGAACCCGCTCCATGGGTTAGGAAACTCCATGATAAAGAAGATATCATTGGAGAGGTTAATGAGGGTGTTAGGACTAGACGTCAACTTGCTAATCTTATTAGCTACACTTGCTACACCTCTCAAATTGAACCCAAAAAGGTTGAAGAAGCCTTAAATGATGAGTTTTGGGTTCTTGCCATGCAAGAAGAGCTAAACCAATTCGAAAGGAATGAGGTTTGGACTCTAGTTCCTAGGCCTAAGACCACTAATGTCATAGGCACTAAATGGATATTTAGGAACAAATCCGATGAGGATGGCAACATA
Source organism: Acer saccharum (assembly GCA_030490815.1). Lineage (NCBI taxonomy): Eukaryota > Viridiplantae > Streptophyta > Magnoliopsida > Sapindales > Sapindaceae > Acer > Acer saccharum. Next base: position 856,747 of record CM059871.1, on the reverse strand, counting down.
GTGCGGAACAAGGCTAGACTTGTAGCACAAGGGTACTCTCAAATTGAGGGTATCGACTTTGAGGAGACTTTTGCTCCCGTTGCCCGTTTAGAGTCCATTAGGCTTCTCTTGTCCATTTCTTGTGTGCACAAGTTCAAATTGCACCAAATGGATGTCAAGAGTGCCTTCCTCAATGGCTTCTTGCAAGAGGAAGTGTTTGTTGAACAACCCAAGGGGTTTGTGGATGCTCACCACCCCAACCATGTCTATCGCCTCAAGAAGGCTCTATATGGGTTGAAACAAGCACCGAGGGCTTGGTATGAGCGCCTCACTAAATTTCTTGTTGACAATAACTACACAAGAGGTAGTGTTGACAAGACACTATTCATCAAAAGAGACAATGATGAGCTTTTCATAGCTCAAATATATGTTGATGACATAGTGTTTGGCTCCACCAACAACACCAAGGTCCAACAATTTGTTGATGTCATGTCTCATGAATTTGAGATGAGTCTTGTTGGTGAGCTTAGTTACTTCCTAGGTTTGCAAATTAGGCAACTAGATGATGGGATTTTCATAACCCAAGCCAAATATGCCAAAAACCTAGTGAAGAAGTTTGGTCTTGAAAAAGCCAAACATTGTGACACTCCTATGAGCACCACTTTGAAGCTAAGCAAGGATGCTAGCGGTAAAAGTGTGGACCAAACCTTATATCGTGGCATGATAGGGAGCTTGCTCTATTTGACCGCAAGTAGGCCCGATATATCATTTAGTGTAGGAGTTTGTGCTAGGTACCAATCCGATCCCAAGGAGTCCCATCTCTCTTCGGTTAAGAGAGTCATTCGCTTTGTGAATGGGACTTCCAACTATGGGATTTGGTACTCATTTGACACTAATCCTAGTCTTGTAGGATATAGTGATGCGGATTGGGCAGGAAATTGTGATGATAGGAAGAGCACATCGGGCGGTTGCTTCTTTCTAGGCAACAACTTGGTGTCTTGGTTTTGCAAGAAGCAAAACTCGATTTCCTTGTCCACGGCGGAAGCCGAATACATAGCCGCGGGGAGTGGATGCACTCAACTTATATGGATGAAGCAAATGCTAGTAGACTACGGATTCAACCAAGGTACTCTCACTCTCTTTTGTGATAATATGAGTGCAATTAATATTTCCAAGAATCCGGTGCAACATTCTAGAACTAAGCATATTGACATCCGCCATCACTTCATTAGAGAGCTTGTTGAAAATAAATGCATAGTACTTGAACATGTAGGTACTAATGATCAACTTGCGGACCTATTTACTAAACCCTTAGATGCTACTCGATTTAAAACTCTTAGTAGATCTATTGGGATATGTCTTGTGGAGTGATGTGATTTATACTTGACCCCATATAGGGGAACTCAAGCAAAGAGAGCTATTTTGCATATTTGTTGTTTGCAAAAATTTGAAAAATCTTATGCCTCTTTCCTAATTGCTTGAGTAAGCTTGGTTGCACATATGTATATATGTTTTCTATCTAATAAGTGTGATCAATGCTTGTCTACAATCCATGTCATATTTATGTTCAAACATGCATTTTTGGACTAGGAGATTTTCTTAGGAAGTATGATGTGAATGACCTATAGTTATCTCCATGACATGATGATTCTTTTAAATAACATGCCAATGTCAAATGAAAAAGCATGAAATTCATATAACATGCTCACATGAAAAGCATGAATTGATGATTGCATATTCTTAAAATGTAAAAACTTGTGTGAAAGCTTATGAGACTCAAAATGAATAAAGGATCTTGTATCCGTTCAAAGGAATTTATTTTCCAAATGTCTCTCTTTCTTTATTGGTTGAACATGGCTACTATCATACGGATATCTTATCCGGAAAAATCAAATAGGGTGCAAAGTCGCTCATGCCATGTTTCGCCTTATAAAGTTGGATATAGTTACTCTTAAATTGAAATCAATAATCTCTATATCCTTGCTTTTCTCATGACAAATGGTGAAATTGGTTTGAATTCATTTAGAAACCTTTGTCATTTGCTTTGCCAAATACCATTGTATTTTGGACTTGAATGCTACATGTCTTGTATGCAAAGCATGATTATTCACACATTTTCAATAAAAATAAATCTCCTTGTTTCTCTCCAATTTATTGAGATGCATAAAGTGGCTTATATGACTATGCAAATATTTAGTATGCTACTATCTCTCTTTGCCTTGAGTGACCCGGTTGGGGACTACTCCTTTGCCTATATCATGACAAAAAGGGGGAGTAGGATATGGTAAGGGGAGATGCAAATTGGTGTTGCAATTGTGCACATTGGGGAGATAACACATTGAGGGGGAGTAACCCTTTGAGGGGGAGCATTGCATTTATCATACATTGCATATATTTTGTAATGTTGTGCCTAAATTCTAAAAATGCAAATGCTTGTTTTGATGTCACTTGATTAATCTCACATGTACTTTTTGGAAAAATATAGAAACTTTGTTTTGTAGGGTTGGTTGTTCTACAAGAGATTGGAGCATTGAAGATTTTATTTTGTTTATTATCTCTTTGTATTGTAGAAGATCTATGTTATTCCGTTGTTTCTATTTTTATGTGAGGAATCAATGTGAGTGGTGGTTTTGTCACGAAATAGCCAAAGGGGGAGATTGTAAGGATTCCCGTAGTTTTTAATTGGCTTATTTCGTGATCAAACCATATGTGGGGATCATGTAAGGGTAGCTTAGGAATGTGTTCAAGCTCAAGGCCCTTGCAAGTGTTAAGCACTCCAAAGGTATATGTTTAGTGCTTAATTTTCTATGAAGAGATTTAGTGCACACACTCACTTAGCATACTTGCATTTGTGTGCATTCTCTTCACATGTCACTTATCACACTTGCACTTCTTTTTTATATTTTTATGTGTGGATTTGTCCATAGATGAGTTCCGAGCGATTCGGAGACTTGTCTATATGTTTCGGATGATTTTCGAGACATTTGGGACATTCCGTGTTTTTATCGGAAACCGAAATTCAATTCCGAGCTTAAATTGAAAGGTTATATAATTTTCCATATTTATAATTGAGTGCGGGTTAATTTTCCGAAGACGGAATTGAATTCCGAATTCTGAGTTCAGAACTGGACTGAAGGCTTTGTGTGTCATGATTGCAACACAAAGAGAGGTGGCATGTGATGGCATGTGTGTGGCAATTTTAGCTTCCCCCCGTTGACCACGCCACACCCACGCCCAATATCTCTCTCTGCCCCCGTTGCACCCACGGTCTCAATCAACGCGCACCTGATTCATTTTATTCTTTGTTTTTGATTGCTTTATATGTTGGTTGTTTGTGTGTTAAAATATATATATATATATAATCACGTGTTCTGATATGTATATAATATGTATATGTTTGCTTTTAATTTTTTTTGTCTTTTGTATACATTATATATTATATATATATTCATTCACGTGCATCACCTAACTTGACTTTTGCATATTATATATATATATATATATATACATATATTAACGTTTTATATATATAATAACAAGTTCTGATATGTATATAATATATATATATTTGCTTTTAGTGTTTTTTGTCTTTTGCATACATTATATTATATATATATATATATTTGTTCACGTGCTGCACCTAACCTTTGTTAATATATATATATATTTTGTATATTCCTTTCTTTGTTTGTCTTATGCATAAATTATATATTATATATTTTAAAGTGCTTCATGTCTTCTCCTGATGTTCTTATCTTTTGTGTCTTTTGTATATATTAAATATATATATATATATATATATATTGTTAAATACGATGGCGTTTTTGTTCCTTTTTGTTTCTTGACCTGATTCATGTTTGTATATATATATATTTTCTTCTTCATTTTTTAAGAAGGAAAACATACACACTTTGAGAGAGCAAAAATATCTTCAAGAGAAAAACCCCCAAGAACTTGTCTTTAACTCTCAAAACCCATTTTCATATGCATCAAAATATCATGCTTAGGATGTTTACTTGCATGGGTCTTGGTCAACACACTTCCCTTGGTATGTTCTTCACTATTATCATTTATAATTAGTGTTTTATTTATCAAGGCATCTCTTTTATTATTTGCTTGTTCTTAGATTAAAATCTAATATTCAAAATAGAGATTGTTGTGTTGACATGATTAGTGTTGTATTGTGATAGCTAATTAGGTTTTGTGCTTAATCTTGATTAGCTAAACTATTTGATTGAACATGTCATTTAGTTTTTAATATCTAGGATTGTTCTAATTGCATATTAATCATCTTAGATAAGCATATAGGGTTTCCCTTGCTCTATGTTGCATTTTGGATATTCACATATATTCACTTAGGGTTGTATTCTCTTCATAGAGAAAATAAGTCTTGTGTGTAGCTTCCGGGATTAGGTTGCTTAGATCGCAAGCAAATTGGACTAGGTTCACTCATACCGGGATTAGGTAGGTGTGTGATTACTTCCGGGATTAGGTTATAATCGTTTACACATTTAGTGGATTCGAGGTTCGAATGTGGCTTACTTACTAGCCCGTGGTTTTTCCCGTGAGGGTTTCCACGTAAAAATCAAGTGTTATTTAATTTCCGCATATTTTACTTGATTTATTGCTTTATCTATTTAGGGGTAATTTCGTAATTTTAACTAACACGAAAAATTGGGTAAAAAGCATAAAATCTATTCACCCCCCCCCCCCCTAGATAGTTTTATACACACCGTGCTATAATTAGTTTCACAATTGAATACAAGAAAGTTATGGAAAGAAACAAAGCACGGTCCTGTTCTCGATCAACAGTTGTTGAATCTTGCGTCCCGGAACTGGAGAGAGATGTTTACAGGTTAAAGAATACCACAGAAAATCCCAAGTCGACGTCTCTCATCGACCATCTTCGGTGTCAAGAGGGCTGTACGTTATTTAAGAATCACCCTTCGGGCTCAAGGCATTAATACGTTTAGACACTCACGCCATAGCGCCACCAAACATGTTTTTGCAAGTGATGGTTGTTTTGTTCCTAAAATCTATTTCAGGACTTGTAAATACCATTTTACGTAAGGTACTTAGGTTTGCTGTTGCCATTTGTTTTATGTTTTCAAAAACGCCTGTTGTTTTGTAATTGGATTAGATAACCCATGTTAAAAAGTTCCAGACATACCTCGTTTGTCTATGTAATCATCTGTCGATTTTGTGTTGTAAAATCTTAACAAGTGATCGAACCAAAATCGGTATGATTTTGGCCCTCATTTCCTTCTCTTTTCACTTAATTCTTAGGCAATATCCCGTGATTTAATAGTGTGAATTAAGTGTTTTCAGGTATCTATAAAGTTCAAGGGCATGGGAGTAATATTGGTGAATTAAGGGTAAAAGTGTAATTATTGAAAGAAGATTGAAGTTATTGCAAATATACAAGAGATAAGGGGAGCTGTCTGTAATTTGCCACCCAAATCAGGCAAATAGCGCCACGTAGGAAAATGATCCGGTGCGTTTTATAGTTGGGGATTGGGCTTCTGATTGCACCCACGCCCAGTTCTTTACGTGCCAAAAGTGCAAGCCCAAGTCAATAGCCCAGCTTCCTCAAGAGATCAAAATGGTGCGTTTTGATTTAAAAGCAGATCAAGATTGGGCTCAGACCCATATCAGCGACCCAAGTGATTTAAGTGCAGGCTATGTACACCCCATCCTATTTCTAACTGCAGCCCATATAAGAAAAAACAGAAGCTGTCTGCGTGCACCCCCTGCCCTTGTTGAATGCACCCCCTTCACCCTCAACCTTCATCTCCTTCCTTTAACCTCGCGAACAGCCATGGCAGCCAAACCCTAAGCAGCCGCCGCCTGAAGTTGCCCCTTTTTCCGACCTATCTCTGGTCGATACTGGTGCCAAATGAATGGCAAGCTCGACGTGAACTCGATCGTCAACTTCTTGGATCCCCAAAACTGCCAGAATTCAATCTTCCAGCCGCGCTCCGTCGCTCCCATAGTCGCCACTTTCCTAACGGCGCGAAATAGGTCCAAATCAATGTCGCGGTTTGCATTTTGATGTCACCACAGCGACCCCAAGGCGATAGAGAGTGGTTTCTAGACCTAATTGCATCGCCCCCATTTGTCGCCTCAATGTCGCCATGAATCCTTAACAACGACCTTACCTGATTGGCTGAATTTAGGTGGAAAATTACGGAAAGGCCCCCTTTAATGGGCTAAAATGACAATATTACCAAGTTAGGGGTGTTTTGGTAATTGGCCATCCATAACCTAAATTGAAAACCCTACAAATACATCACATTTTCTCCTTTGAAAATCAACTCTTGACAACCAAGAAACCTCCTTTCTTCTACCATTCATAATCCCACCATTTCTCCTCCATCCCAAACTCAACATCTAGATTACCTACCCCTAATCATTTCTTTTTTCCCATCTTCTCCACATATCTCCTTAGTAACTTCCCATTTGACTCCACCTATCTAGACACATCCTCATCATCCACTATTTGCACAAGGAGCATCAAAGGCAAGGAAAGGATCAAGCTCTACATAAGGAGGCCCAAGGGTGATTTCCTAATCTTTTACTTGCCTCCCCTTTGATTGTAATATGTGTAACTAAACCCCCTTTATAGGGGATTGATGTGAGAACATTTGTATTGGGTTTTGCTTAAGCTTTAATATGTATTGAATCTCTATTTGTGTTCTATTCATTTTATAACTAGATTCTATTCATTATATAATTGACATGTATACCCACTAGTTGATTATACTCTTGTTTATGATAATTTGTCATATAATCTTGATTGGATTGACAGCCTTGATGGATTGAGAACTTAGTGAGTAGGATAGATTGTCGGAGGGTATATCAACCGCGATAATCTAAACCTTTAATTGTAAAAAACCGATCCCGCCATGACCCCCTCTCCTTAATTGGTTAGGCATTGCGGTGGGAAGTTGTTTAGGGTCATAGTGATTGTCTAAACACATTTAAGAATACAATTGGTTAACATTTGTGAGGTTGGTTCACTAAGGTAGCTTGAAAAGCATAGCCCGTAATCCACTTGCGATCCCATCAATTCTCTAGCAATTCTCTTATATCTTATCTATATTTGTTGAGCATTCTATCATATTTTATTAGTTTTATTAGTTTTATTTTACATGTATGTTTGATGGCTTGACAAACCATACAACCATCCATTTATCATTATTTACTTTATTGCACTTTAAATTAGCTAATTAATTCAACTAATTACTCTAATTCCCTGTGGAATGAATCCTTATTTACCACTTTACTAATTTTACATCTAAGTGGACTTTTGAGTGGTGAAAATTGGTTTTCAAAACGAACACATTTAAAACATTATTTTGTTGCGCAAAAAAACCACGTCAACAAGTTATGTCCCTTTTGAAGGATTTATTAAGTTATAATCAGAAACTAACCTTGCAGTTCAAATTCAGAAAAAGAACTTGTACGTTTTCACATTTCACTACAGTTATCAAACTATTCGAACAACCCTAAGACACAGTGAATTTTGAGATGTACTCAACAACTTTCTTAGTTTGAACACAAATTGTCCTCTTACCTTTAACATGTACAAGAACACCATTCCCCAACTTCACTTGTAAATTGAGGGAAGTGTCGAGAACTGTCGATGTTGATAAAAATGCTCCCATTGATACGCATAAAACAAGCTAGCTTAACTTTCTTTTGCTTCAGAATAATGTTAATTATTATCTATAGCTGTTTAAATCTCGATGAAATCCAGAAATTCTCACTCCATATGTAGAAGTGGGAATATGTCCGAAGGTTTGTTAAGGGTGGACATATCAAACCCATAGGCAAAATACAACAATTAACAAAAATAACATAGAACGGGAATTGGTCTCCATCCAAGCGTAAATAGTATGCACTTAATTCCAGCTTCATCCACGGTCTAAAGGGAACCCTGGCACAACAGTCTTCAGTTGCCGCAAGAATGGCATTAACTTTTGTTTATTATTTCATCCCTAAAATTTTACTTATATACGGTTTGACCCATATTTAATAGGGAAAATTGCACAAACATACCCTGACTTTAACACATATATGAGGCATAATCTAGTTTTGCCAAAATTACAAGAAAATACCCTTGACTAACCGTTGACTGACAGTTGACTAACCGTTGACTGACAGTTGACCATACTAAATGATAAAATGACCAAAATGCCCTTCTTCAATGTTTTATTAATTTTTATTTTTAAAAAATACTGTAAATATTAAAATAATTAAAAACTAATTAATTAACAATATAAAATTTAGAAGTCAAATATTACAAAATGTCCAAATTACCCCTCAATATTATAATATTTTTAATTTTTTAATTGTTTGATAACTGTTAATTATATATTAAAAGCCAACCAAAACAATTTATATTTATATATTTTTAAAGAAAAGCAAATCAAATTAAATGTTAAAAGCAAAAAATAAATAGCAATTGATCTCCATAGAGACCTACGAAACAGTTATCAAACAATTAAAAAATTAAAAAAATTATAATATTGAGGGGTAATTTGGACATTTTGTAATATTTGACTTCTAAATTTTATATTGTTAATTAATTAGTTTTTAATTATTTTAATATTTACAGTATTTTTTAAAAATAAAAATTAATAAAACATTGAAGAAGGGCATTTTGGTCATTTTATCATTTAGTATGGTCAACTGTCAATCAACGGTTAGTCAAGGTTATTTTCTTGTAATTTTAGCAAAACTGGATTATGCCTCATATATGTGTTAAAGTTAGGGTATGTTTGTGCAATTTTCCCTATTTAATAAAATATTGGATGATCCAATGGGTTTGAGATGTTAAAAAAAAAATACTGTGGAAGTTGCACAATTTTAGTTCAACGGTTGCACCAAATTAGGTTTTAGGGTTGGAGATGAGGGTTTACAATGTCTGTTGTACAACCATTTACATTATGCTTAATTTAAACTTTTATATCAACAATAATGTTTGCCATCGAACCAGATGTGTACAGTTAACCTTGATATACGTTACATTGAGACGGTTGTAGATTACAATGGACGATTTAGTAAATCTGTGGGATAACCCATCCGATTTTGTCGTCTCACTTGTTCTCATTATAAGTGTTGTATCAATTAAATTTTGGTCATTGATCCAAACCCCTGCCCACCCTTAAAAGCCATTTTGTAAGGTTACCATAATTGCATGTTACTGTACTCTACCCACCCTATTTCCAAGTCACATCTCCAAGATTTTGTTCTCTACAAATAGGGTATGGGTAATGATGAAATGTAGAAAATTGGTCATGGGGTGTGGCCCAACCTAATAATACTGATTGATTTGTCAATTAAGTATCGGGGAGTAGTTCAAGTTGTATTTGACCATCCGGAAATGGCACCCCAACCAGAGTCGATATGATCTTTTGTAATTGAACGAGGACAAAATATTCAAAATGAGAGGAGAACCGATCTTCATACCTAAATTTATGATATAGGTTATACACGTGTACAACTTTGACGAATCTAAAAATAGTACCTACATTGACACGAAAATATATTTTATTTTTAAAATTCCTACACGATTTACCAACTGTTCCCTGTTGGAATAATCTATTTACTTAAACACCGTGTATTAGAAATTTTTAACTATCTTCCATCATAGTACGAGTGATACGGACAGAATCATGGGCTATTATCATTATATTGAAATTAGGGGAGGGTAAGGATCTTATTTAAAAACACGCCTTGCGTAAACCGAATTTGTTTTATAGTGCTTTGGCACATGTAAGATAAATTTCTTAAAGTGAGAACATGACCCCGTCAATTGGGTTGATTGTTGTTTATAACATACTCTATCGTGTAACAATCGTAAACCAGATGTTTACATAAACAGCATTACACGATACGATTCTGAACAACTTTTTAGGAAGATAGAAACAAAAATTAATAATACAACAAGACCCCGACTTTTTTTTTTTTTTTTACCAAATCCACACCACCCCCTTGTAAGTGTTGACTTTTATGTTTTACCCTTATTTAATTTTTATATTTTTATGATTCTTTTAAATTGCATTGTAATTTATAAGATATGTATATACACATGTACAGTATATATTTCAATGTAAATATATTAGTTATTTCTTTATATGTCAAATTTTAATCAAATCAAATCACAATATATATATATATATATATATATATTGTTATATCCATCATAATTATTTTTTAGGGTTTAAATTTACAATAAGCCCTTATTTGATTTGTCCACTTTTAATACTTAATGGCACTTATACTTATACTGTGTTCATTAAGTTAATTTGTTTTATTTTTAAAGTTATAAAATCACTTAAACAACCCATAAAACTGAATCTTAATTTATTTTTTTCACTTTTCTCTTCATAAAAAACCACTACAAATTGAATACAATTTATTACTTCCAAAACTATCCTCACTAATCTAACTTATTTGAAATTGCTCTTCAAAAATAAATAAACAAATAACTTATTTCAAATTGTGTCCTCTATTGAAACCCTAATCATATCAATACTATATTTGCTCTTCTCACCGTAAACAACTACAATATCACAAAACCTAGTTGCTTGAAAACTCAAACAAATGGATACTGGGTCTGGGTTACCTAGCATATTCCGATAAGGACTTTTTTTCCCTCATTAATATAACTTAATTTTGATTTTGATTTCTATCAAAACCCTAATTGCATTAATATTTTTTTTTTCCTTCCACGGAATGGACATCAACGTAATAAAATGAAATACAATTCATATGCATTGTTTCTAATTATTTATATAAATTCAAAAATCATTACTCAGTAAATAATTTTGTTTTAGAATTAGTAAATTACTAGTTATAGTTGTCCTTAATATATTAAAATGTAAATATATAACAAATAATAGTTAGAAGGGTATAGATGTGAAAATATTTAGTTTAAGAAAATATAACTTTAAAAAACAAACAACCTATATCATTACAAATTTTCAAATGAGAACGTCCTGGTATAACTTCATGAGGATATTGAATGTGAGCCACTAGTTTTACATGCTTTGACTCAAGTGTGTATGAACTTGTCAAAACTAGTGGCTCACATTCAATTGTTAGGATTATGCTCAATAGCAAGAGTGTAATATTGTTTTTGACAATCTTTTCATATTAATAAAGTGATTCTGATTTAAACAAATCTTATAGCATTTATAGATTAAATATTATAATTGTCAAAAGTAAATAATCATAAGGTCAAAAGATTATGAGAAAAGAAGAATTGTTCGTACATCTGGATATGTATGAGGTAGACACAATTCTTTAGTTAGTCTTGAATAATGTTCACTACTTAAGTTAAATGTTGGGCACCTTTATCTTGTTAAAGTTGTAGAATTCTTTTGCTAGCATTTGAGTGGGATCAAATGAGTTATGATAAGTCTGAAATCATCGGAGGGTCTTCGGGTAAAAGAATCTAGTGCACTGGGTGCATTGAACTGGATCACAATGAAATACTTTATCTAGAACTGTTAATAGATAATAGTCTTTTCATTATCAAATTATCAGGACAATCGGAGAGTCTATCTTAATCCTGAGATAAATGATGGACTTATGGTTGCAAGTGGTATCATTTGAGTTATCAATGAGTACGATTATATAGCATAGTCTATCCTCGATAGTTTAGTGATATTCATTTGTTAATCGATAGAGGACTTCATTTATAGATATGGACATCGTGGCTCCATTTATTAAATAAGAGTAGAATATCATCATATGGATGTTTTGAGGTATTGGATATTGAATCTTAACGTTAAGTTTTCGATAGAGTCTATTGAAACATGACTTCTGGACAAGTCAAAATATCCAAGTTCAAAATGTGGTCATATGAGTAAATATGGTAACTTGGAGAGCTATAGGCGGTCTATGAGCTCTTAGCGATTACTGATATTCTTCACGAGGATACACCATCTCCAATAAGATTGTCTAGGGTACGAATGAGAAATATTTACTTATTCTATCTTTATTTAAGAGTTCAATTTTAGCTCTTTAGTGGAATGAGTTAAAATTAATAGATCAGACCTAAGTGAATCATTTGTTGATTGTGATTAGGTTATGTCTATTGAAGCTTAAATTTAGATAGCCCGCCAAGATCCCCAATCCACACAGACTTGCATGGATCACTTGATATATTCTACCAGACCAATTTATGGGTCTATCTAGAATTGTATTTAATATATTAAGAATATAATTTGCACATTATTTATTTAATGGGCTGATCAGTTATATTAATATATTAATGAAAGGCATGTGGGCTTGTTTCTTTTAGTAAGAATGGGTCTGGTTCACATGTGGGTTTTTTAATTAAAGTCTAATGGATTAAATAAAATAAGAAAATAATATTAGGCCCATGTATATGGTGTGGGCAGCAAGACTGGAATAATAGTCTAAAATATTATTTTATTTTATTGATTGATTAAATGGAAATTAATTAATTTATTAATTAATTATTTAATTAAAAATCAAAATCTTTTTCTGACTAGAAAATATGTTTCTTAGTAGTATACTATTGTGGTAGTATAAATAAAATAAAAGACTTTATTTTGTAAGTAGATAAATAAGGGATTTATTTATCTAGTCAAATAAGGAAGTCTTTTATATAGTCACAAATACACTAAAGAGTTGGATTAGAGTTTGGAATTCTAAGGAAATTTACCTAGGGTTAGGATTTAAATCAAAGGACACAAATCCTACATAGTAAAGGATTTCGGTCTCAATATATAGATATATATAAAATATATATGGCAATTTAATTGCCAGAATATATATATATATATATATATATATATATATATATATATATATATATAAAGCGCACGGACATATATATAAGATATAGTGCACGGTCATATATACTATATATATATATGGTGCAGTAGAGATATAAAAGATATATTTATATTGACTTTTATATACAATATATGGTGCACTTAAGTATATATTGTGGCATAGAAGAAAGCGGCCACAAAAGATATATATATATATATATAGATATATTCTTTGTATATTTTCAAGAACCCTAATGCTTACTTGAGAGTTATTTTTCTTTTGCTTGAGAAAAATAAAAATCCAACTCTTAGATTAGTGTGAGAATTCGGCCAGGAGGAAAAGAGAGAAAAGTTTGTTCTCATTTCGATAGTGCACTAGTAACTTTTATATCAAAAGGTTTTGTGCACAATTTCGAATAAGGTTCACGCGAGTTTCGATCTAACGATTGTGAATTCAAAAGTGACTGGAACATTCTTTGTAGCCTCTTGGAATTTGTTGTGACTAATGAAAAAGAAAAAGTTTTGTTAATCCATCCTCAGGTACACAATTCAAAGAGAAGGGAGACCACGCTCCTAGGTGATTCACGTTCGTGATTGGATTGGAAGATCTTGCGGATTACCATCGACGCAATGTCAATCGGATCACGCGACAAAGGTATGATATCTTTAGTATTATATGTTAATTAATTAGAGGGTTAAGGTTCAAATTATGGAAAAATTTTAAACTATACTAAACTCGATTTTAGTTTCGCTTCCGCTGCGTGGACTCGTATTTTTCCCTACATCAATATCCTCATGAGGTTATATCATGACGTCCGCATGGGAATGAGACTGTATATATTTTTATAATTAGGACCGTCTTGACTTTATAAGTTAAGGACGTCCGCCCACAACCACACATTCATATTGGGTGTGGGTATTTGTTAATGTGGGGTTGTGGGCCCACTATGAATGTGTGGATGTGGTTGGACGTCTGGAAATTATAGAGTCAGGATCTAGTCAGTGCGCACTGATATAACTTCATGAGGATATTGAATGTGAGCTACTTGTTTTGACAAGTGCATACACACTTGAGTCAAAGCATATAAAACTAGTGGCTCATATTCAATATACTCGATCGTACATTTACATTAGTGCGCACTGGCCACTAGTTTGAACATTTCTATATATCAATCATTTTCTGGTCAGTGCGCACTAATATAACTTCATGAGGATATTGAATGTGAGCAACTAGTTTTTAAAAGTGCATACGCACTTGAGTCGAAGGATGTTAGTTACTAGTGGCTGACATTCAATATCCTTGACCGTATATTTACATAGGTGCGCATTGACTTGAACATTTCTATATATCTGTATATGTATGTATAGTACATTATTTAACACAACCAATCCATCGGCCCAATGGGTGTATGCCAAATGGGAAGGAAAAGCAATCAAATGAGTTATCCATGCATCATGGTATGCTCCCATTCATTAGGAATTTAGGATGCAATATATCGGGTTCATGCTCGTTTAAGTAATCGGACTAAAATCAACTATCCAAAAATGGTGTCACAATTTGTGTCTAACCAACCAAATTGGGACATGTGTCCGGGAGGAGGTAAATTTGTCCAAACACTTTATTTGGGTAGACAATTTTACTCCCAATGGACACATGTCATGCTTCTTTGAGAAAATCTTGTATGCACCCAGTGCAATGCACCTTAACCAATGGGTGCATGCCACGTGGCAGGGAGAACATATTTGATTATTGTCCTTGCCATATGGCATGCACCCATTGGCTAGGTGATATGCACCGAGTGCGTGCAAGATTCTCTCGCTTTTGATAGGGGGTAATGCTTACCCCCCTTTAAAATGGGGGTAAGCAACATTACCTGAACTCTTTTTTTAGAGCTTATTTGAGTCAGCTTTTCTATTACAATTCTTTTTCATCTAACTCAATTTATATTCAATCACAATGACCTTAGTACTGGTTTTCCTTTAAAACGTGTGTGTGGGTCACAATCATCTACCTTTCGCTACTTCGTTTGCATACCAGAGATATGGAGTTGGATGATGAGAACGAATTAGGTAGGTGGGATCGAGTGGTTTCCCAGGTAAGTAGAAGCTCTGAGGTATGAAACTGCTGCTGGATGAGTTCATAACATTAAACGAAGTAATGAAAAAAAATGCGTCTAGGAACATAGCAGGAAGGATTTCTTTAGAGGCCCGCGTTGATCAACTGAAGACAAATGTGGAGGCCTTTAAGAGAATAGATAAGTCATGGAAGGCTATTTCTCTCCGCAACCGTTTCAACCAAGGACGCTGACCTTTTTCACTGAAAGATCTGACATCAACTTCAAGTAATTTTTTTTAAATCTAGTTAAAGCTTTTAGATTATTGTTATTATTGTGTAATCTACGTTATTTGCCGTTTCTTTGTGTTGTTTTTTGCTGGTTATTTGCTTGGTTTGTGATTAAAACCTTGGTACCTGTAGATTCGATACCTCTACTGCTATGGTTTCCATCTTTAGATTAATAGTTGTGAATTTTGTGTAGGTTAATCCCAGATATGTGCAGACCTTTCTTAGTCCTTGAAGTTTCATCTCCCTCGGTACTGCTTTTGTTTTCGTTGTGTTTCCAATACAACAAAATACATCATCATTCGTCAATCATGTTTTTATTCTTACGTGAGGTTCACCTTCACCGTTCTTCAACGGATGATACGAATTCAAAGGTTTCAGTGTGTATTACCCATTTATTTATGTTCTCTATAACAAATCTGAAGTACATCCAAACTGGATATCTCACAAATCATAAAATAATTTGGTCATGTGAATGCTGATAGTGTGATGCACCTATTATGTGCAAATGGTAAGTTCAGTCTTACATCATGGGCATTAAAAAACAAGAATCTGAGGTTTACGACGATGCATTTGCGACATAACAAGGCATAAAGGTTGTGTGGGGTTGGCTCGACCATTGAATAAGGGTTATAATTTAAACTAACCATATAATTAGTGGCGAAGAGATAGAGACATAGAGTCAGTCCCTTTTTTTTTTTTCCTTTTCTTGTGCTTGTTTGTGATAACTTTTAATTTTGCCTTTTCGACAGGGATGCGTAGAAGAAGAGAAGTAAAATCCTAAGCTTTTTAAATGTTTAGTTTTTATTGACCCTTCAATTTCAATCACAATAACTAATCCAGCAACTATACTAGTATATAGTAGCTAAACCATAAAATTTAAATAAATTGAAACAAATTAAGGCATGTTCTAATATTAATCTAGAGGGGGGGTGAATAGATTTTAACCATTTTTACCAAATTTTCGCGTTTAGTCAATTTTACGAAAATACCCCAAACTAGTCAAAATAATAAATCAAGTGTAATGAGTGCGGAATTATAAATGACAATTGATTTTTACGTGAAAACCCAAACTGGGAAAAACCACGGGCTGTTATGTGCGCCACACACAAATCTCGAACCCACTAATTGTAATGGTGTTTACATCCTAGGTTGACCTCAACCATTCTCGGCCTATAACCCACCACTACTACCCGCAGACCTTTAAAAGTGAACCTAGTCCAATTGCTTGTGCACTAAGCAACCTAGTCACACAAGACTTAATTCTCAATGAAGAGATCAATAACCTATGTGAATATATGACAATATCCAAAATGCAAATAATGCTAGGCTACACTAAATGCTTATCTAGAGATTAAAAGATGGAAATAAAATTAATCCTAGATATCAATATATCTAAATGAATGCTCATAGAGACCTAACTAGATATAGATGTGAAAACCTAAAATCTAGTCATTAAACAAAAGCCAATAAACATAAGTTGTCATCAAACATGGCAAGGACAATAAATGCAATCAAGAAATGCAATAAATGAGTCCTAATTAACAATGTCTAATTGCAAAACATATAGACTTAGCTAGAGGGTAAAATGGTCTTAAATGCTAGCTATCACAAACAACTCACCAAGCATAATAAAAATGCAATCTTGAAACTAGTCAAGTAATAAAGATGCAATCTTGAAACTAGTCAAGTAATAAAGATGATATCTTGAAAAGCAAGAACATGTGAAGGGATGCAAAAATGTTCTAACTACAAGTCATGTGAGTAAATAAAAAAACCCATGAGAAATCATACCTAGAACATGCTAGATGATGTGTGAAGATGATGGGTTTTGGATTTGGATGAGTAAAGTTGGAATCTTGAGAGTCTCTCTCTTGAAAATATTTTTTCTCTCTCAAAAATGAATTTTGCTCTCCAAATCTCGCCTAAATGAAGAAGAGAAATATATATATATATATCTAGGTAAAACAAAGCTGTAGCCTGCACGTTTATATATACTAGGTTTGGGGCACATGCAAGACTTGTGCTTAAATTTGTATTTGAGTTTCATATTTACAAATATACATATCCTTGAAAAATAAGAGATGTTAATATAACACAGTATAGTTTTAATTCATGTAAATGTTATTACATTGATATAACACCCTGAGGAAGTCTTAAATTCATGGGTTTGATAAGAAGCTTTTCTACACTTGCCTCAAAAGAGATTCTTCTCAAGATGATTTAACAATGGTAATCTATATACAATTGTTTGCAACTTTTATTGAACATCTTAACAATTTAAATTCAACAACTAAATTATATTTTTTTACATCCAAAAGTACTTTTCGACTAAATTGTATAAATTGTGATGAAATGATTATTTAAATCTTTAATAACCGATATCCATATCTTCCTTATCAAATGAATCCACCGCTTGTAGTCAAATCCATTTTATTTTATTTTTTCACTTTACAAATTTCCCCTGTATATATATTTATATTTAAGTCATCAAGTTGCATGTCAAATTAAATTTATACCCCTATAATATTTCTTATTCCTTTTCAAGTCATTAAATATAAAATTATATTTTCATCCCTTATCTCATTTTACAATATAAAATAATCATCAATCCAAATACCTATTAATTTGGGTCTAGTCCATATCATTATGTGTCATTATTACTAAGACATTTCTATTAAGTAATTCTACAAGCTCAAATAAATTCAATCTAAATTCATAATAATTGGGGTAAACTATTTAACAATGATTTAATCTATTTAAAATTGTAAATTAAGATAAATCTTGAAAATTATTATACAATCCCTGTTGTGTTACTATTACTAAGACATGTTTATTAAGTAATTCTACAAACTCGAAGGCTTGTGTTTGTCATTTGACTTTCAAAGAAAATCTAAGGGATGTTATAATCAAAATCCTACTAAAACCTATATATTTAGTAATTATATAAACTTTAAGGGTAGTATTTATAATTTTTTAGATATAATTATATAAATTTTAAAGGTTATATCTGTAATTTTACATTCAAACAGAAAAGGGATGCTAGAATCTCACCGACCAACTCTCCCTTTTCATATAATAAGGATATATATTTTTTATTTATACTTTAACACACACACACATATATATATATATATATATATATTTGTGTTAAAACAATAAAAACGCACAGCTTGTGGAGAGAGTCAAATAGAATTAATCCTGTGAGGTGAGCTCACGTGAGAGGTATGCAAGAGATCCAATGATATGACAAATCAAATCCACTGATGCAATAAGTAAACACAAAACAAATGAGCTCACATGCAACTTAATACACACAATAAAATGACATTGAAAAAACAAAAACTCAAAGCAATCAAGTGTGTCATGTGTGCGCGTGAGAGAGGGACGTGAGGCAAACGGCACCCAACCTTCTCTTGATGTGGCTTTCATGCCACACTAAGCCGACTTCCGTTTCGAGCGATCTTCAGTCTAGTTTTGATCTCGGAATTCAGAATTCAATTCCGTCTTCGGAATATAAACCTGGACTCAATCATAAATATGGAAAATCACATAACTTTTCACTCTAAATTTGAAATTGGATTTCGGTTTTCGATAAAAACACGAAATATCCCAAATGTCTCGAAAATTATCTTAAACATATAGACAGGTCTCTGAATCGCTCGGAACTCATTTAGGGACAAATCCACACACAGTTGGACTCGTAAAAATACGAAAAATCTCAAAAATATATTTCTATAAAATACAATGAGATTATACCAACCATACCAAAACAAACGCAAATATTAAAATGCATGAGTTGTGTTTGTGTGTGCACTCTAAATCTCTTCAATTAAGAGTTAAGTCAAGTAATCTACCTTCCTTGAAGCTCTTGATTCCACAATGAGGTCCTTTGGCACTTGATGAGGATTTCTTTAATCCTAAGCTACCTTTACAAATTGAGCCCCATTGTGATTTTGTCAACGAAATACGGCAATCAAAAGTGAGGCATTTAAATAAATGAAAATACAGTGTGTGCAAAACGAGCCACGACTGTATTGGTTAAAATATATACTATAAAAGCTCTACTCTTAATAAGATAACGAAAATAACCCTTGCTATTTAAAAGTAAAAACGCAATATCGAAAATCGGATGAATTAGATACGATTGTTGTCCTGAAGGTGGATAAAGCCTATCTTACTAAAAGAAAACGTCTTTTACCAAATGAAGCCCAATAGAGTAATCAATATATAATATACTATTATATATACCATGCAAGTGGCTATATTTGAAAAGCCCCCAATAAGGTTTTGGACTGGAATTAATCGACAATAACCAGGAAACAAATTACACATGTACGAGTGAAAGGAAATATTCTGGTCGAATGAAAAGAGGCCAAATATGATGCATCAAGAATCCATATTACAGACAAATTGTAGTCGTGGACATTTTATTTACGAACAAACATCCACCGGCCACCAGGTCAACAAAGCCTTATAAGCAACAAAGGAGAAAATGTGCTCACTGAGGTACCTGGAACTCTGGAAGTGGTTAAGTTATTCCTTGAATGGAAATTGTTAAAAATGTTTAATATATATTCTTTAATTTCTTGTTCATTTTTAGATTCTTAGTTTCGCAAGGAATGGTTTTATGTGAATAAGAATAAGAACCTTTAATCGAAGATATCATCGTCTGTATTTGGAGACAATGTTTATGCATACAGGAAGAAGAAAATCATCGCTGGGGTATATCTTGACAAGTCTATCTACACCCAAGTTGCATGGTTCACAATGGATTTAAATGTTGTCTGTGGAAAGTAAATAATCCTTAATACTACCCAAATTCTTTACGTGAGGAAAAGACAAAAAACTTATATGAAACACGATAGCAGAACAAATTCCTTACACGATAGAAATCTACAACAATAGATTACACGATCTTATACCCACGTTAAGAAAAGACAAACATGCAGCATGCAAAGTAAACTTGCACGATTTTGCACTAACGGATTACATGACAGCAAGCTAAAGGGGATTGAGAAAAAAAAAAAAAAAAAGTACAGTGATGGTAACTCAAAAAAGGTTGTTTTTATCAAATTCACAGCATAAAGAACATAGTCCGATGTGGGGTACAAGATTGTGTACATGAAGTTCTCATTTCGTACTTGTTGACGGTGATTTTGGAAGTCAACTAGTCAATGATTTTAGGTTAATGAAACCTGCAAGATAAACGTAATGAAAGTAGAAAATAACAGATGAGCAAGCATAACACATGTTTTGCGTTGTAAAACCCCAAGGCGGGGGAACATCCATAGTGCCGGTGACGGCGAGAAGTGATTCACTATGAATATAAGGATTACACGCTCAATACTCGCTTTCTCTCTTATGTATCGTATCTCTTTTCTCATGTCAATGTAAATTGCTCATGACGATCCTCGTTATATAATAAATACATGGATGTATTTATAGGGTTTGATCTAGGGTTGCCCTAGTTCCTTTGTATAAGTGATGGACTCATTAATTAGAGTCTTTGTAGGATTCTGGTAGAGTAAACTGATTATGACTCGTTTTCTCGCTTGGTGTTTATCCTTCTGGAAGCTTTGAGTTCTTTCCTGATTAGACTTCTCCGGTACTGGAGAGGAAATAGGGATATTTCCTTACTTGGAGCATGATTTGTAGATTTCATATCTGAGTGGATCTCCGCTTGATAAGGCGTATCTTGATAGGATTATATTTCCTATTTTGGCCGAGTAGATCTTAATGAGTAGAGATCTTCGGCGAGTAGGATCTTCGCTTATTAAGACTTCTTCTACTAGATGACTTTACTTGGCGCATACGCTTCTAACTTCCATATTAGCTTTCTTGATGACGTGTCCAAACCTAGTGATGTGTCCTCGGTCAATATCCTTTTCGTTGATTAGTTGATTAGTTGATTTTTGATGACGTGGAATTACTGTACTTCCGCATTACCCGTTATCCTTGCTGATGTGTCATGCTGACGAAAAACCCCTACAACAATACCCCCTCAAATCCGTGAGATGAGTTATTGGCAACTCGACGAAGGGGAGTTGAATAGTTTTCTGACCACATCATTTTTCATTCTCTTGTAGACTGATTCTTCAAGACAGGTTATGTTGTTGAGATGCATTCTTGGGCCTATATCTGCAAGTGTCTTCAGGACACAGGTTAGGTCGCTGAGATGCCTTTGGATACTGTGAGATGAATTTGCACTAGGCTTGGTCGGACCACGGTTAACCGCCAAGTGATTAGTCTTCTTTTTAAGTGATCGGCTTATGATTCTCTCTTTTCCTTTTTTTTTTTTTTTATCGCTCTTCTTCAGCTTATGTCCACGTTACTGTCTACCCGGCTGATGTTGAACAATTGTCAGGCATTCGCTGAGCCTCTGCTCGCTCTTTAACTCTTTTCTTGTAATTTTTTTATCTTGTATATTTCTATAACGCCTTGGTGCGCACTCGCCCTATATAGATTTGGTATTTGGTATACCTTTCTTCCTCAAGACCTTGTAGCTAGTATTCCTACAATAATAATAAAAAATTTTGTTTGTATAAACATAATTGTAAATTCTTACTTACTTGCATTTGGTTTTAATCGCGTTCGATAAACTTCCTTGTCTCTATAAGCTTTGATTGTTGAGATCTTTTCGTTCATTTGGGCGAATGTAAGACCCCTTTTTAGCTTTGTTCGGCTTTTCTAGGATCCTTTTGTCTGAGTGGTTCTTACTAACGCTCGGATCCTCTTCTAACCTGGTTCAGCTTCACTTGAATCCATCTTTGAGTGGATCTTATTAACACTCGAATCCTCTTCTCGGCTTCACTTAGATCATTTGCTTTGAGCGGATCTTACTAACGCTCAGACCTTCTTTGCATTGATGCTGCGTATTCGATCTTCCTGCTGTAATTCCTCTTAAACATGCATGAATTAGGTCTCCTCTTAGTTCCATAATCAACCTCCAATAAGGCTAATTCAATGTGACTCAAAATAGGAAGCACAACCCTTCTAATCTTTAGGAATTTTTAATCTAATCTCAACTAATCCTAACATGGAAAGCTTAGGATCAACTAAAACTGAGTTAAAGTGACTTTTAGGCCTTCATTAATCTTCCAAAACATAGCAACTTCGTCTACGACCTTCATTCCTGAATAGGCAGCCTGTAATGCTTTATTTTCAAAATCCCGTGGAGAAATTCTAGGCTGACCTTTGGGTAGTAAAATGGTCATAACTCCTTCTAGAAAACTCAAAATCACAAACCATAAAATTCTACGGAAAGCTAACTTCCATACCTTTCCAACCATATAAGGATCGAAACCCAATTCCTTATGAGATGATACAGTTTAATTCTTGAAGTTGACCCATCAGCAGATGCTATTTTCACGGGTTTGATCAAGAAATCTTCCAAATTGCTTCCAATTATCTCCTAGGACTTGAATAGCTGAGAATGCTTCTATCTGAAACATCTTTTCTTCTTGTCGTATCCTTTAAAGGCAAGTTCTAATGATCTTTTGAATTTTTAGGGCTTAAGACAACTAGAAGATGTCGAGGTTGAAGATCATAAGAGGAACTGATTAAGGTTTCCCTGAGCCATGTCTTTCCTCACGAGCTGAGAAAAATACGGTATATGTCGTCGCTCTTGGCAAGGTAAGATGTTGCTCTATAGAGATCTTGCTTCAAAGCATCCACCCCCTGAGACCACTGCCATATATATATACATGCTCATGGTGAGATGGGGGCTTTTGTTCTCCAGGGGTTCATGTTGCTTGGAATCTACCCCTTAGCAATGTTGTTATTCTTGAGTTGATGCCGACGTGCAGGGTAGGAGCCACGCTTTTGGCACATTGTCTGAGTAGCCATTCTTTTCTTCTTTGGTCGGGTCATTCCAAGCATTCGACCTGGATCTTTCTTGTCCATTTGAAAATTTTCTCGGCTGATCTTTTTTCGTAGGTTTGATTCTTCCTTTTGGCCGATCTTTCTTATAGACCAGTCTTCTTTTTGGCCGATCTTTCTTACAGATTGGTTATTTTTTTTATACCTTCTAGCTAATACTCCTGCAAAATGAAAGCACTTTATGTATATAAATACAATTTTGACTTACAACTTACTTGCATTCGACTTTGTTCATTATTGTCTCTTTTGCAATTGCTCATTGGCTTTTGTACTTCTTGCAAATTGTTCCAGGTGTTTGCTCGGCTAACAGGCATGAATTTAGGCTATGGCTCAGGGCAACTTGAGTGTTTATTTTACGCCACGGGGGGTCCTAACTCACTGTATCTAAGTTTCTACCCACTTTCGGGGTTTTTACTTGATTTTTAGTGAGCCAAGTCAACCTCAAGGCGTTCAGCTCAGGTGGCTTAGATCTTGCGTTTGAAAGCTTCCTGGCTGTTTTTATGTGCACTTGCCCATTGGAGCTTTGTACCTGCACATTTTAAACTTAACAGATGCAATTTAAGCGGAAAAATCTTTACCCCTTCTTTCCAAAAGGCCGGATCGCTGACAGTCCTTTTTTCACACCCAGTCAGTTTTTGAGCTAACAGTGCTTTATTTGCACCCAGTCAGTTATTCTTTTTGATTAAATTGGTATACCTGCACAATCGTAAACATGTAAATAATAAAAATATTTTGTTTTATTTTTACCCGAGTGTAACGTTGGTTTCTTTGTTTAAGCTAAGTAACTCATTTAACTTAATTTAGCCAAGTATCTCATTAACTGGCATTAAGTTTGAGTAATCCATTGGTTTTATTGGGTCAAGTTTTTGTTATACTTGATTGGTTTATCCAAGTATCTAATTACCTTGGTCTGAACAAATATTGTAGGGAAAAATACCAAAGAAGTACACGCAGCGGAAGCGATACTAAAAATGAGATATAGTGACTTTTAAAATTTTTTCCTTTATGAACCTTAAACCCTTTAATTAATTAAACATACATATACAATAACAAAAAGTAGAATACCTTTTGTCGTGTGATCCGATTGATTTACGTCGATGGTAATCCGCAAGATCTTCAATCCTAGCACGAACGTGGATCACCTAGAAGCGTGGTCTCCCTTTTCTTTGAATTGCAAACCTGTGAATGGACAAAACAAACTTTTCTTTTCTTTGTTAGTCACAAAAACAATCAAAAGAATGACTAAGATTATTCCGGTCGCTTTTGAGTTCTCAATCTAATGATCGAAACTCGCGTGAACCTAGATCGATATCGTATACACAAGCTTATTGACGAATAAGCAAATAGTATACTATCAAAGAATAATCTAACACTCCTTTTTGTTTTATTAGAATAAAAAACTTTCTATGAATTGAGAAGAAGAAGAAATTTGTATCATGAACACATGTGGTGGCCGAATTCTATACTTGTCAATATATAGGTGGCCTAAGTTTGCTTATTCTTTTCTTTTATTATTAGGGTTGCCGAAATCCTAACCTAGAAATAACTAGGGTTGTCGAAATCACATGCCCACCATAGGCTTATGTTGCACCCTAATTTCCATCTAGTTTTTAAGACATCAAACCCTAATCCAACTCATAGATCTTTTATTCTTTTATTTTGACTAAATAAAAAAGACTTCTTATTTGATTAAATAAATAAAACTAATTATTTATTTCCTTATCAAACAAGTCTTTTACTTTTACTTTTAGGAAATATATTTCCTGATTAGAAAAGATTTGTTTCTTTAATTAAACAATTAATTAATAAATTAATTAATTCTTATTTAATTAAAACAATGAAACAAAATAATATATTAGGTTAAACTAACCCTTGCCGCCCCACTTAGAGTAAATGGGCCAAAATATTATTTTCTTATTTCATTTAATCAATTGGACTTTAAATAAAAAGCCCACATATGAACCAGACCCATTCTTACTAAAAGAAACAAGCCCACATGTCTTTCATTAATATATTAATATAATTGAGCAGCCCATTACTAAAATAATGTGCAAATTATATTCTTAATATATTAAATGCAATTCTAGATGGACCCTTAAATTGGTCCGGTAGAATATATCAAGTGATCCATGCAAGTCCGTGTGGATTGAGGATCTTGGCGGGCCATCTAAATTTAAGCTTCAATAGACATAACCTAATCACAATCAACAAATGATTCACTTAGGTCCGATCCATTAATTTTAACTCATTCCACTAAAGAGTTAAAACTGAACTCTTAAATAAAGATAGAAAAGGAAGATGCTCCTCATTCATACCCTAGACAATCATATTGGAGATAGTGTATCCTCGTGATTAATATCAGTAATCGCCAAGAGTTCATAGACTGCCTATAACTCTCCAAGTTACCATATTTACTCATATGACCACGTTTTGAACTTGGATATTTTGACTTGTCCAGAAGCCATGTTTTCAATAGACACTATCGAAAACTCAACGTTGAGATTTAATATCCAATTACCTCAAAACATCCATATGATGATATTATACTCTCATTTAATTAAATGGAGCCACGATGTCCATATCTATAAATGAAGTCCTCTATCGATTAACAAATGAATATCACCAAACTATCGAGGATAAACTATGCGATATAATCGTACTCATTGATAACTCAAATGATATCACTTGCAACCATAAGTCCATCATTTATCTCAGGATTAAGATAGACTCTCCGATTGTCCTGATAATGAAAAGACTTTTATCTACTGACGGTTATAGATAAAGTATTTCATTGTGATCCAGTTCAATGTACCCAGTGCACTAGATCCTTTTGCTCGAAGACACTCCGATGATTTTAGACTCATCATATCTCATTTGATCCCACTCAAATGCTAGCAAAAGAATTCTACAACTTTAACAAGATAAAGGTGCCCAACCTTTAACTTAAGTTGTGAACATTATTCAAGACTAACTAAAGAATTGTGTCTACCACATACATATCCAGATGTACGAACAATTCTTCTTTTCCCATAGTCTTTAGACCTTATAATTATTTACTTTGACAATTATAATATTAAACTATAAATGCTATACGATTTGTTAAACCAAAAATCACTTTATTAATATGAAAAAGATTGTTAATTACAACATTACACTCTTGCTATTGAGCATAATCCTAACAAATATATTATCCTTAGTTTGGCTTCAAGAATGATCAAGTATCTCATTAAACTGGTCATCTTCAGACTGACCAAGTGTCTCAATAAACTGGTCAGTTTTTCTTCAAGAATGATCAAGTATCTTATTCAAGAATGATCAAGTATCTTATTAAACTAATCATTTCCAGACTAACCAAGTATCTCATTAAACTGGTCAGTTTTACCCAAGTGTTACGTCGAGGCTCCCCACGACCATACACTTAGGTCCCCTGCACAAGTCACCTAAGATGTCTCCAGGTTTTGTTTGCAACAGGGGTTTGCCAAATCATTGGGGTAGTGTATACCGGCCAACATAGTTGTGCATCTCACCAGACATATTCCGACGACGCCCCGAGCAGTTTTCCAGGTATCCTAGTGCCTCAGGTTTGCCTTTTCACTAAGGATATGTTCGTATCTGATTAGCTCGGCGGGCATGCTATTTCAACTTCTCCACCCCTCAGACACTATCCACTCGCTCTTCGTAGTTTCATGGCGCCCGAGTACTATCTTCGAGCTTTACGCTCCAAAGATGACCCCTTTGGCCTACGTTGGTGAAGATTTTGGCCCCTTTGGCCTTTGTTGGTGAGGATTTTGGCCCATTTGGCCTTTTCTTCGAATTTCTACATACGCCGAGATAAAACTCGTTTTGCGTGTATTGAGACTAAGCTCAATTAAAGTTTTCAGCTTGTCTTTCTCTGTCAAACACGTGAGTAACATTTGTACAAATATATTTTTTAATAATGCTAAAAAAATAGTTGGATCCATGCACATTATTGGTATTGGTTGATGTTTGGGATGAATACCCATGGACTTGCTAGATGTTTTGCATACAAAAACCATGTAGTATGCTAATAAAACTAGTATATGTTTTCGCAAGTATATAGGCGCGTAGTATTTATTATGTATGAAAGAAACATATAGATAGCATATGTAAGTAGGGTGTAATACTAGAATAAATACACATACTACATGTGTTGTGCATCATGTTAAAAGTGCAGTAAAGAATTTCAATAAACAAGGGTGAAAAAGGTGTTTCCCCATATTTTACCTCCTCGTTATCAATGTGCGGTTATGAAATCCAAGAAGATTTGATTTATAGGCCGAATAAAAAGTAACTAAGCGATAATTTAGATTTTACCTCTAACTCCACTCGATGAGGTATCCGAGATTGTTTACCTTTTCATTCTGAGTCGGAAAATCACAAGTCGCTCTTTCCTTGTGCTGTGTAGTGGGTGTTTCTATCTCTTCAGCATAGAGTTGTGATGTCCCGAATATCGTCAAACATTCCTTAGGGTGAACGAACCTTAGGACCTTCCGTGAACTACAACGATCCATCTTATTCTTTTTTATATTGGTAATGAATGACCGGATTTTGTGGCTACGGGCAATCCTTTGATTAAACCGTCGAGATTGAGATGTTCTACTATTATTTGACTTCTTACATGTGCTGAAAGGTGGTGACCGATCCACTAGCTTTAGTCTTGTACTCCAACTTCCGTTATGATTCATCTTCATATATATATCAGCCGAATCATCGGGATAGAGATCTACTTTTGCAACTGCGATTTTATTTTTTACTATGATGTGCTACCCCTTAGCCCCCCAGCAATTGTTAAAGTATGTTTCATTCGAACAGAGTACTTTTAACATCGCGTTCTTTTTTTTTTTTTTTTTTTTTTTTTTTTTTTTTTTGCTTTGCTGAGTAACCGATTTGGGTATTTAACATAACGATGAGCTGAAATGTCTGCAATGGTTGAAGACCACTGGTCAGTTTTTCTTCAAGAATGATCAAGTATCTTATTAAAATGATCACCAGCTCTTATTCGAACAGTGCCATAACTAAACCGAGTGTCTTATTAACCAGCAATTAGTTGTTATTTTTGCACTCTATTCTCTTCTTTCTTTTTTATCGAACTTTGTTTGCAAATTCGCTTGCTTGCTTATCTCCTGGTGCTGATACAACATATAATCCACCCCCTAGCGCTTTTTTTTTTTTTTGTTCGGGCGTTTTGCCCGCTTGTGTTGTGGTCGTCGAGGTGTTCTTGATCCTTATGAGTTGGTGGATGCATCGAATGATTAACCTTGGTCGCTGCACCAGATTCTTCTTTTCGGCTTGGTCCTTCTGACAGACCATTCTTTTTGGCTGGTCTTTCTTATTCCGACAGCTAGTGGAGTGATGCTTTTCGGTAATTGATTGATACAATTGCGGTTTGGAGGTTTATTGACATGTTCGATCAAGAAGCTTTGGAAAGCAATCTTATCTAGGTCGAACCTGTTGAACTTTCCGCTATATAAAAATTCTTTGATTGAGTCACCGAGGGATAGTCGGCTGCTGGTTGAAGTTTTAAGTGCCCCGAGATGGAATTTGTTTCTGCGCACAAAGGTAAAGCTCGATTTCTAAACCAAGGTTTTTACCTTGACTTCTATACCAAGCATGTGAGTGAAATTTTCACAGATAACAATAGTTACGCATTTAAGAAGGCCAAATAAAATAAATACAACTAACTCATAAGATATTATTGATGATTAGTGTCCGAATTTTGGCATCCAAGAATATATGTTAGGAAAATATGTGTAAGAATTATAAAGCCGGTAAGCATACTAATCAGGCAAACATTATATGTCGCTTGCCAATTTACACGCGCATGTTATGTATTATGTATGAGAGGAACATACAGAGGCAATATGTGAGCGCAATTTAATGAGAAGATGTATAATGTACTTGCATGAAAATAATACATGAAGAAGTGAACATATCTTAACATATACTGATCATAGAAACTCAACATTTCACACCTCACAATTTTGTTTTGATTTTGCTGTTGTGCTTAGGCAAATCAAAATATCTGAGAGTGTTTAAACTTAACCAAATTCATGCTCATTTGATCTAAAGAACAAATTGGTTGTACTTACTACTTTTTGATCAATCCAAATGCCATAAATATTTAGGTGTGGGTCAACATGTTTTTCACAGCAATAAAAATTAAATGACGTACCTATTGCTGGTTGAATTTGCTCGGTGATGCGTTCCTAAATCAAGGTGATTTATGCACCGCTTTAACAAGAGTAGATATTTTGATAGAAAAGCATACAATGTGCAGCTTATGATTTTAATACACTAGTAGTAGGTTCTCTATATAAAAATAAGAACCATGATTTTCTACCAAGTTATCGACCTAGTTGCAAGATTATGTCAACAATAATAACTAGTAATAATATAACATTTAAACTAAGATGTACCTTCAAGCCCGACCAATTTCGACAATGTCGTTATATGCTTTTGAAAGCACTTTTATCAAGATCATAGTCTTTGCCACTTATGAACCTGAAGTTAAGGCGTATCACTTTGGATCCTTTGTTTGTGGGCAAGTTGGTAATGAAGAGCCAAGTGAGCTTCAGCCGAGTGGACCCTTTTTTTTTTTTTTTTTTTTTTTTTTTTTTTAAGATATGCCATATTATTGAAGGTAGTTGTTGGCAATGTGAGGCCAATGCTACTCTACCATATCTCTGATCGGGTCACCAACGCTATATGGTCTCTTTTTTTGAAACCTTTAAGCGCGTCGAGATGAAATTCGATTCCCGCGCACCGAGGCAAGACTAGATTCCTGAGCTAACATTTTCAACTTGTTTTCTATACCAAGTATGTGAGTAAAGTTCATACAAGTAATAATAATCATGCATTTAATGAGACCAAATAATTGGAAGCGATCAACTCATACATGGTACTATTAATGATTAGGGTCAAAATTTGACACCTATAAATCTATGATAGACAACATGTGTGTAAGAGCCATAAAAGTTGTCAGACATACTAATTAAGCATGCATTACATGTTTATAGACTTATACATGCGTATTATGTATTGTGTACGAGGGAAACATGCATATATAACATGTGAACGCAATATAGCATAAAGAGAATTACACAAAAGTTATGTGTGTTGTGTATTTGTATGTGAAAGTATAACGATATGAAGAGGTAGATATAATTTAATATATCTAGATTACATAAATTCAATGTCTCAAGCATACCAAATACTTCTAGTCATATTCTTCAACACTCATGCTCATTTGATTTAAAGAACGAAATAGTTGAACCCAATATTGTTAAGTCCAACTGAAATTTCCCTTAAGTAGTAGTGTAAATATACCTAGAGGGGGGGGGGGGGGGGGGGGGGGGGGGGGGGGGGTGAATAGGTATAGGCTCCAAATTCTTCCAATTTAAAAATGCACACTTGATTAGATTTAGCAAATGAATTGATTTCACTAATACAAGAGTTAATCAATTTACAAGATATGCAATCAATGTAAGAGATGGAAGATAAAGAAAAGTAAAAACAAAATGAACACAAGTGTTTTTACGTGGTAAAACCTCAAAGAGGAAACATCCATGGGTTGATACCACAACCACCGGCAAAGCAATCCACTATGTGAAAAAGGACTTACACACTCAAGCTACCAACTCATGATATCCGCTCAAGCTATCAACTCCTAATCTACCCTCGGGCTAGTGAATCACCAAGCCTACTTCCTATCCGAGATGTATCCTACACCTCTAGAAAGCAACTTCCTATCCAAGACGCTCACGTCTCTAGGAAGATTTCTTGCTTGCCTATCCGGATCCTCCCGACCCTAGACAAGTCTTCCTTGCTTGATTATCCGAGTCCTCCTGACTCTAATCAAGACTTCCTTGCTCTATCCACAAAGCTTCACTCACTTTGCTAGAGACTTCAACCTAATGCAAGGTTATGATCTACATGATGCAAGTGATGCAAACACAAACAAATTAAGCTAGATGATCAATCAAGCAAAATGTACATGTTCAATGACAATCTAGAGTATGCTTCCAACACAATCACAAAATTATCTAGAAATCAAGACATGTAAATCAATAAGAACAAAGGTATGAATATTCAATATATCACACTAAAAACCTAGTTCTTAGATCATGAAATAAAACCTAGAAAATAATATGAGACATATCATATATATACATTTTCTAGAATCAATTTCAAACAAAATCAAGTTTAGCACATATATGTTCAAGAAAAATCACAAAGCTAAAACTCAACTGACAAATGATCAAACACCCCTAGCATATGATCTAACATCTTTCTTATCATATTTCATCAATCAAATAGTAAGAATCAAAGAGATAATCAAAGATGAAATGAAAGAGAAGAAGTTGAACAAACAACCTGACCACGTACTAAAAATTAAGCAACTGGGAACAATGACGAAGTCAGCTGCCTCTGTAAATGCTTGGGGTTTGTAGCTCTCCTCAAGACCAACAATTTTGGCTTTTGAATCGATTGATTTTGAGTTCGTATGAGAAAGATATGATCAAAATACTAAAACTAAAATTGTGAAGAAAACTGCAGAATTTCGTGGAAAATGTTCTTCAAGTTTTTCAAATGTTTGGAGGGAAAGAGAAGTGATTAAAAGGAGGACAGAGAAGAGTTTTTAGGGCCAATAAGAGAGGGCCACATCACCCACCCCGTGGGGGGCACGTGGGCATCACGGGATCAGAGAGGGTCTCTGGCCGTGGGCCCCACGGCCTCCCTCACGGGGTGGCACACGTGGCCTCTTGGCCACTCTCACCTCTCTCGCGCACTCTCATGTTTTTCAGCCATATCTTGGGCATCCGAACTCCATTTTTGGATTACGAACCGTGACTCCCTCACACACGACGATGACTACACAACTTTGAAAAATGGTGAGAAATCATCTCGGAAACGACGATGAAGTCAACTCAATGAATAAGAACGAAAAGTAGCGTAGCTACATCGTTTGGACTCGAAACCTTATGAATGAGTAACTGAAACGACCGGAACTCAATAAGGCATCAAATAAGAATATGTTCAAGTCCAAAACACAAAATACACAAACAAATAAACACATATTCACACAAGCATGCCATATCAAAGAGATAGTCACAAAGCATGCAATTCTACAATGTTTGTCTATACAAGATCAATGCATGAGCATACTATGAGATGTGTGAATGTGTTATACCAAATGTTTGAACCACGATGCAGGGACACACATGTATGAATTGTGTGTGTGTGCGCTTATGCCTTGCAAGAGGAAGAAGTATCTCGATACCTTAGCATCCAAATAAGCACATTTCCTCTTGAAGACGAACTTTGCATGCGACGTTGCTTTCCTTCTTTGAAGCTTGATCTAATCACGAACCACCTAAGCAACTAAGCAATACAAACAAAAAGTGTTTTGCAATGGAATCAAGCCAACACAAATATAAGATCTTACACCAACCACTATCATGAATACTTAAACATCAGTTACCATGGTATATTTGGACTGAAAAGTAACAAAACATTGTGGTGCGTACATGTTACATGGGTCTCCGAATCAAATGCGATTCATACACTATTTTAACATCAGTAGGAATTTGATAGAAATGCATGGATTATATACTTATAGTTCTAGAGATTCCAATGCTAAATTCATAATATACCAAACAGAAATAATCACTATGATACCCTTCTATATTATCGATTTAAGATGCAATATGATGCCAATGATAATAAATAACATAACGATTAAGAGAAATCGTACCTTTTTATCCGAACGCTTTCGGTTATGCTTTTAAACACTTTTGGAAGCATTTCTTACCAAGATCAAAGTCTTGATCAATTTCATTAAATAACACTTACTCGAAAGATATTAAAAAAGACTATAATTACTTTCGAGCATCGTATATGTAATAGATCACAACACTATTAATAACATGGAGTCAGTTTTTCCACAACATTTAAATGAACAACTCATCATAATTTTTATTTGCTGCCAACTGAATCTATTCGGCAATGCACTCTCAAGTCAAGGCAATCCATGCAAATATTTTAATAGAAAAGCACAATATGCAACTTCTAATTTCAACAAATTAGGAGTGTATTCATAGTATAAGATTTAAGCATCCTGATATTCTATACGGTTATTGATGCAAGACAATATCAATAGTAATAATAATTAAGTGAAAACATACCCCTGAATCTGAATGATTTTATCAAGATTGAAGTCCCGATTAAATCTCGAATAATCATTATTTGGTCAGTTTTCACTTTTATTTATGTAACTATGCATATATTCCTTGTTTGCACAATGTAAATAAAATAATCATAAAATTAGACTGTATATTGACTAACCTCAGCCACTTACTGAACCTGGAGTCTAGTCATTTTACTATTGGATTATTAATGAAGAGTTGAGTGGGTTCAGTTAAGAATTGACATTGGGTTTTTTATACCAAGATGGGCTCAGTTTCTAACACGTCAAGGTAAACTTTATGCTGAACCGCTACGTTCCGGAAGTCGTCAAATATTTCTCGGGATGAGTTGTGTTGAGACCCACATATCCTCGGAAAGATCTATACGTCTATTTTACAGAAAAATTCGTGGTTCATGATTCCATGCTCTCTGGAGAGAGTTATCTCTGATTTAGTGTCTAGTGGTCAAGTTGGAAAATCCTCCGTGAATCACTTCCTTCAATGTTTCAGGGACCATAAAATATTCCACAGGTTGAACCAGATTGCGAACCTTATATTTCTGGAAAGGTCCAGATGTCTAGTTTCTAATGGTTTTACGGCTTGCTATTTCGACTTTTGTAGAGGGAGATATGCCTATTTTAGTGTTTGATGGTCAGATTAGAAATCTATGCTAGATCTGGTTTCTTCAATATTGCGGGAGCCACCAAATATTGTTCAGATTGAACTAGGATACAAACCATATATTCTTGGAAAGCCTTGGATGTCTAGTTTCCATTGGTTTTTATAGTTTGTGAATCCGACTTCTGTAAAGGGAGATATGCTTGTTTTAGTGCGTATTGGTCAGCAATTCCGTGATTTTGGCCTGGGCAACTCTCTTCTCTTTTCTTTTGTAAATTGTCGGAATGCGGAAAGCAATTCCTCGGATGGATTCTTGATACTTTGAAGCTTTGAGTATTGCTTTCACAATATTTTTCCTTCGGAATTGGTCACAGCTGCGGCTCCTGCTACGGGTTCTATAGTTAATCCACTCCCTAGCACTTCCATTAGTTGTTTGTTGGGTGCTTCAAGTGTTAGATCTACATCAGAGTTCCTCATGTGGTATGTTCATGAGGGTTTCTCAAAGTTGAGTTCTAATACCCCTCCTTCTAGCGCCAATTGTTGACAGTGATTTTTGGAAGTCAACCGGTCAATGATTTTAGGTTAATGAAACCTGCAAGATAAACGTAATGAAAGTAGAAAATAACAGATGAGCAAGCATAACACATGTTTTGCATGGTAAAACCCCAAGGCAGGGAAACATCCACGGTGCCGGTGATGGCAAGAAGAGATCCACTATGAATATAAGGATTACATGCTCAATACTCGCTTTCTCTCTTATATATCGTATCTCTTTTCTCGTGTCAGTGTAAATTGCTTATGATGATCCTCGTTATATAATAAATACATGGATGTATTTATAGGGTTTGATCTAGGGTTGCCCTAGTTCCTGTTGTATAAGTGATGGACTTATTAATTAGAGTCTTTGTAGGATTCTGGTAGAGTAGACTGATTATGACTCATTTTCTCGCTTGGTGTTTATCCTTCTGGAAGCTTTGAGTTCTTTCCTGATTAGACTTCTCCGGTACTGGAG
Organism: Acer saccharum; assembly: GCA_030490815.1. Classification (NCBI taxonomy): domain Eukaryota; kingdom Viridiplantae; phylum Streptophyta; class Magnoliopsida; order Sapindales; family Sapindaceae; genus Acer; species Acer saccharum. The sequence continues at coordinate 821,896 of CM059871.1, read as the reverse complement.
AGGAAATAGGGATATTTCCTTGGAGCGTGATTTGTAGATTTCATATCTGAGTGGATCTCCGTTTGATAAGGCATATCTTGATAGGATTATATTTCCTGTTTTGGCCGAGTAGATCTTGATGAGTAGAGATCTTCGGCAAGTAGGATCTTCGCTTATTAAGACTTCTTCTACTGGACGACTTTATTTGGCGCATACGCTTCTAACTTCCATATTAGCTTTCTTGATGACATGTCCAAACCTAGTGACATGTCCTCGGTCAACATCCTTTTCGTTGATTAGTTGACTTTTGATGACGTGGAATTACTGTACTTCCGCATTACCCGCTATCCTTGCTGATGTATCATGTTGATGAAAAACCCCTACAACAGTACTTGTTAATGGATCAGAAATATCTCATATGCTTTTTTGTTCCCCTTAGATTTGCACTAGATTGTTGAGACCTAATCATAAATGAAAATACATGGTCAAGATTTATTGGTTTCTTTCTCTCTCATGCAAGTGGATGTTTGGTTTACACCTTCTCCTACCTCACTTGAAACCTTGCAGGAAAAGGATTTTTTCACAAGGTTAGAGGATGAAAGTAGACCCTTGCTGGGCACACATAGCTATGCCTACCTGTGATTGCTATGCAAGAAGAGATCCGTGAACATCCCTTGTAAATATAAGCACATATTAGCCATCTTGGATTGCAAAATCTTTATAAGTAGATCGGTAACTTTTTCGGAGATGTTTATAAGGGGAATAAGTAGCCTACAAATTCTTTGGGAAAAGACTAGACTGGAGGAGAACCTACCCAATTGAGGTTCGTAAATAAATGGGCAATTACACCTAACGTCAAACAATTCAGAACGGATATCATAAGCTGATATTACAAGCAGGGACTACTCAAACAATTAAATGAAAGAAAAATTAAACAACTGAGCAACCTATGCCGTCTTCTTCAACTGTAACAACAGTTGGACAATCAACTTTCTCGTCTTTATCATAATCGTCGTGATTGCTGCCGTTAGCAGATTTCTTACCGGCTGTAGCGAGTGGGCTTTGGGGAAATATAGACTTCCTGATTGATGGCGGAGTTTTTGATTCATCAACGGGGAAACCACTCGGAACACATTCATTGCTACCAGTTGTGGATCTGTATCCGAATGAACTCACAACAGGGTTGAGTGTAGATTTACACTTCATCATGGGTGGCGGTGTACATGCCTGATCACTAGTACAACCGAAGGTGATAGAGGTAGATTTGGATTTCAGATCATGAGGCATAGTTAGCTGTTCAAGCTAGCTTCGTAACTGTTTGTGAAACACTAAACATAACATTTAGGATTCTCTTTGTTATGAGAAACAAAGATCTGTAAATCGAAGTCATAAATCATTTCAACAATGGAGCCATCAATTCTAGTACTTATCTTGAAGTCCACTTCATCGGAATTTAAACCAAACTGATCGAGCCAAAATTGATATGATTTCGACCCTCATTTCCTTTTCCTTTTGCTTGATTCTCGGGTAGTATCCCGTGATTTAATTGTGTGAATTAAGTGTTTTCAGGTAATTACGAAATTTAAGGGCATTTGAGTAATTTTGGTCAATTGGGGGCAAAAGTGTAAAATGTGAGGGAAGGTTTGAAGTTATCTCAAATTGGAAAGAGAACAAGGGAGCATTGTGTAAATTGCCAGGCAAAGTAGGCAAGGCAGTGCCACATCATTAAATGACACAGTGCGTTTTGATAGTGGTTTGGGCTTCTAAATACACCCTAGACCACTTCCAAGCACACCTCTAATAAAGACAAGAAGAATGCGCCTTAGTGCACCCTAGCTCTCTTCTACGCGCACACTTAAGCAGCCTAAAACGCAGGCCCAAGACGTGGCCCAAGCAGCTGATCAGCCAAGCTTGAATGCACCCCTTCCCTATGCTGATTGCACCCCAAAGAAGACAAAGGTCTTATGGCTAAGCGCACCCCAGCCCATTGCTGAATGCCCCCACCTATCTTCAACCTTTCTTCTTTTTCCTCGCGTGCAGACCGCCATGGAAGCCACCCTAAACCCTAGCACGCCACCGCCTGAAAGTGCCTCTTTTCCGGCCTACCGTCGGTTGGTTTTCGACCTAAAACGTTAGTGAAGACAACTACAGTCCAGTCAGTCTCTTTCTGGTCACCCAAAACTGCCGGATCAGCAGCCACGATTTCTCCTCCATTGTCGCCCCATTGTTGCCCCACATCCAAATTGCGACCACACAGCAACATCATTGTCGCCATGTCAACAGGGAGTTATTTTCGACACCTGATTGTGTCGCCACCATTGTCGCCATACTCGTAGCCATTGAAAAAGTAGCGACAGTCACTGTGCTCTTCTCTGATTGGTTGATTTTGGTGGGTAAATTACAAGAAGGCCCCTAGAGGGGCCAAAATGGCAATATTGCAAAGTCTAGTGGGTGTTTTGGTAAATGACCACCCGAAACCTAATTTGAATATCCTATAAATTCATCACTATTTTACAACTCTTGTTCATCAAGAAACCTCATTTCTTCCACCATTCCTAATCCCACCATTCTCCTCTCTAATAAACATTTAGATTACTCCAAATAAATCACTCCTCTCTTTCCATCTTCTCCACCCATTTCCTTTGTCACTTTCCATTTGACTCCACCTATCTAAACATATCCTCAACACCCACAGTTTGCACAAGATTCAAGTAAGGAAGCTCAAGGAAGGATCAAGCTTACAAGAGAGACCCAAGGGTGATTTCTCTACATTTTACTTCCTTTTCTTGTTTGTAATTATGTGTAATTAAACCCCCATTTTAAGGGATGATTTGAGAGACTTTTGGACATAAGTATTTATTAAAGCTTTGAATATTATGTTTGCATGATTATAGTTTTATTTACTTTTTAATTAGATATTGCACTTATGTGATTAAATGAGTATTGACACACTTATTGATTACAATCTGTTGTAGGATTTATTTGTGATAAAATTGATTGAGTTATTGACACACTTAATTGATTATAGCACATAGTGAATAGGATAGACTTTTGGAGGGGTGATCAACCACGATTGCCTATGCCTTTGATCGTCACTAACCGATCCCACCTTGACCCCTTCTCCTTAATCGGTTAGGTATTTTTGTGGGAAGTTGTTTAGGGTTCGTAGTGACGGCCTAAGCAACACTTTTGAATTAGATCGGTCATTGATTGTGTAGATAGCGCATTAAAGAAGCCATGTATGAATTGCTCATAGTCCATTAGCTACTCTATCATTTCCCTAGAATTCCTATTAATTGTTTAATCCATTTTCTTATCTAGGTTTTTGTATTGGATTCCTATCTCCATTCATTTTCTCTTTACATTTTTGTATATTTACTTTACATGCATTGTTTGGTGGTTTCTCAAACCACACACTATCCAACTAATCATGATTTACTTTATTGCACACTAGTTAGACTAACTTAGATTAGATTGCAAATCGATTAATCTAACATAATCCCTGTGGAACGAATCTTTATCTTACCGCTTTACTTGCTTTCAAAACATAGAGCACATTGCGTAGGAATTCATTTATAAACATTCTTTTGATAATTCGCAATTTGGTAACGACACAAAAAGCGAGTCATCACAAACTGACTACATATCTTCTCTACCAATGTTTTCAAAGTCTCTTTCACTGTCACTGACAAAAGAAAACAGCTTTAGGGTTGAACTGTCCATCGTAGTTCACTATCAACAGAACCATATTCTTGAAGCTGTATGCAACAGTTGTAATCAGTTCCATCATCGTTGAATTAAAATTAAAATACATGTCATCAATGTCATCAAACGGATTAAAATACATGTTATCAATATCATCATGGGAAGATGGACATGTCATCAATGTCATCAGATGGACAATGTCATCAATGTTATGAAATTACATTCCATGATAGATCATGGAATGTAATGTCGTGTTGTCATAGGAGGATCATGGAATGTAATTTCGTATTGTCATGTAAGGATCATGGAATGTCATTTCATGTCATGGAGGATCTTGGAATGTCATTCCATGTCATGTAATCTCGTGTAATGGTAGGATCATGGAATGTAATGGTACATTGAATCTCGTATAATTGTAGGATCATGAAATGTAATGGAATGTTATGTAATGGTAGGATCCTATCGAAGGCTTAAAGAAGCTCATAACCTAGGGGTATCACGACACAGGGAATGCCATAAAACTCCTACTCTGACATAAACAAAAACACACAGGCCGCCGTGACGAAGATAAAGGGGACCCTTCTCAATCCTTTTCAACATATATTATATGAATATGATTGAAATCAATCATATGTATTTAGACTGACATAAACATATGTTATATCCAAAATATGAAAGAAATCAATCATATGTATTTTTTAGACTGACATCAACACATATAGGCCGCCGCGACGAAGAACAGGATGACCTTTCTCAATCATTTTCAACATATGTTATATGAAAATTATGAAAGAAATGAATCAAATATATTTACAATTGCAGTTTGAGTTCTAAGGAGATACATGCCTTCTCTGATATTGGGGATGACTGAAACAAATTAGGGCCGCTTCAATCATGGCAACGAATCGACAACTGGAAAAACGATTATGGCGGGTAATTGGGTGCTATTTCAAAGTGTAAGGGTTTGGGTTAACCGACTTGAATTTCAATTTAATAAGATGCATAATAAAATCAATTCGAAGCCGCACCGTATTTTAGGGATTGGGTTTGGGGATTGCCTTCATCTGAGATATAACAAGGAGACGGGGTCATTTTGGACCTCTTACATCAACAACCACTGACAACTTTCCAGGGGTATACTTGTCAAAGAACACACTAACTTCCACCACACAATCCATGATCCATGATCCTATAGGTTATATTTGGTATTTTAAAAACTAGTGGCTATATATAAAAATTGGAAAACCGCAGCGGCTATTCTATGGAATTAACCTTGGGAACATAAAGCATTGAAAGGAATATTTACAAGTAACAGGCCCTGACCCCCGAAAAGTAATGGGTCCAGCCCACTACACTCTTTCTCCATCTTCAACTAAAAAACTATAAGTTTTTGCGGATAAGGAAGGGACTGTTTCTCTGCTCTGGTTCTAATTCTCAATTAGTCATGGCTGCTCTCACCACCACCTACAGCAGCAGCAGTAGCTTCCACTTCACCACCAAAACGACCACGTATCTCTCCTCCCAATCCAACTTCTTCGGCTGCCTCCGTTTTCCTAACCCTAACCATCTCTTCTATTCCTCCACTTCTTCTTCTTCTTCTTCTTCTTATTCATCATCTCGCCACAACACCCTTTCCCTCACCGCTCGATACGGCGGTGGCGCTGGTCCCCGCTTCTCCGGTGACTCCCGGCGCCGCCAGAACGAATCCGACGAAGACCAAGCCTTTGATATCGACGGCCTCAGGTATTCATTTATATATATATATATATATATACTTTTTAATTTAATTATTATTTTTTTACATATTTTGACAATTCCTAGTGAAACAGGTCGGATACTGTGAGGCTCATTGATGCGCAACAGAACATGGTTTGTTAGTACAACTTACTTTTTGGTTTTTTTGAAATTTATTTTCTGTTTTATAGCTGAGATAACTGTAGAATAATGGGAAAATTTTGAATCTTTACTGGGTTAAAATTGATTATTTTTGTTTGTTTGGTGTAGGTTGGTGTGGTTCGTAAAAGTGAGGCCATTCAAATGGCTGAAGATGCTGAACTTGATTTGGTATTTCTCTTTTGCCTTTTAATTATAATGCGCAATAAGAGTTATATATATATATATAGATGTTTTCTTGTCGTCTGTCATGTTCATTTACATGTACAATTCATTAACTTCTTCATAAGTGGCTGAATCATGTCTGGGTTGTTATAATTTTTTTTTTATTTGTTGCACGGACTTGTGTAGGCAAGGGTTGAATTGAAAGACGATTTTCTAAATTTGTACTCGTGATGAGTTGAGTTTCTGAAGAAAACTTGTTCTCTTTAGTTGTTTCTAATAGCTGTTAAAGTTATTGGTTCTTTGTTTGGCTTTTCCCCTCCTCGACTTTTTTTTTTTCCTTTGCTAGGTATGATATTTGTTAACGAGCACTAGTGGATTGCTTAGGTGCTTTGGCATTTATAAATAAACAGCCTAAGTAGTTCTTTCATCTGGTGGAAACATTTTTAAGAAACGAATGTGGTTTTCATAGGTATAGAGTAGTGATGTACTGTTAATTTTGGCTTCTGCTGTGCGGTTCATTTGAAGTATCTAGTTCCTAACAAGTGTTGATAATATTTTTTGCAGTAGCTCTCAAGTTAAGATAAGTTTGAGAAATAAACAGAACGGTAGATAGAATGAAATGTTAGAAACCAAGTACACACAAATCTGTACAAATAACTATTTTATTCATGCAATGAAATCATTTTCGTTGTAGACAGGATAACTCTTGATTTAACACTTCATTTAATGGCACATTTGTCAATTTTCTCCAAAATATAATTGGCTATAAATTAATCTCCAATGCAATTAATCGATATTCCAAAGTGAAGAGAATGATTTCAAATAAGAACATTGAGTAAGAATTCTTGTTTAAACTTCTGAATGACTCATTTTCAATAAAGAATATATTACCATAGCAACCTAAATTATTCTCTTGGGGCGCATTTACTAATCATGAATCCAAATGAAGGAAATAGAACTTAAGTTCTGATTTGTGACTACAGTGTTTAGTGTTTACTAGACAATCAAATTATGTTAGTCACACACATAAATAAGGTATTAAGTTCCTGTTGGAAAGGGAACTTAATTCCCTTCTGAAACAAATATGACGGTGTGTCTAAATATCTCTAGGGTATCGATTTTTCTTGATTAGTCAATATTCAATAAAAACCCCAATCTACTCAAAAATCAATCAACTAATTCTAAGTGCGGAAAACAATAAATTGCCCGTTGATTGATTTACGTGAGAAACCCTCAACAGGGAAAAACTCACGGGCTATTATGCGAACCACACACGGTCCTTAAATCCACTACTTGAATAAAAGTTTACAACCTAGGTTGACCACGTCAAACCGTCCACGGTTACTAACCCTTCCACTCTACCCAACGGGCCTTTAATAACGATTCTAGACCTACTTGTTTGCGCACTAAGCAACTTAGCAACAAGACTTAATTCTCACTGAAGAGATCAACAACCTAAGTGAATATCATGATATTCAATATGCAAGTAATGCTAGGTTACACTAAATGCTTATCTAGGATTAAAGATGTCAGTAATAACAATCCTAGATATCAATATTGCTATATGACATGACATACAACATAGCTATCTTAGATAAAGCAATCCTAGGCAATAGTTATTACAATAAAACACTCAATCAATCAACACAATAATCTCAATCTTGTATATAAAGTTTAATCTAAATGAATACAAGTAATTTAAAGAGATTAAATTACAAGTATGAACACTAAAAATGGATGAGATGGTGTTCAACTTACCAAGTCAAGTGTATTGAAGAAGACCCATGCATAGATGCATCTTAGATGATGTTAGATGATGTTTGATGCACATGGAAATGATTTCGAGTGATCAAAGGTGAGTTCTTGAGTGATTTTCTCTCTTGAAAAATATGCTAAGTTAAAAATATGATTTTGAACTCTTGAAAATGACCTAAAAACAAAGTAGCATATATATAAGATGTCCAAATCATGCTACATCGTTTTGATTAAAAATCAAAACTTTTACCTTGGTCGCTGTACAAAGCGTTGTACGTACAGCACCTGTACAGCGACTCACCTGAAAATGAAGAACAGTTCTTCATGGTCATACTACATACATCGACTTTGTAGAGCGACCCAACAACGACTAAACTCTGTTTCTCTTGGGTTTACAATGGTTGCTGTACGAGCGCTGTACGTAAAGCGCTTTGTACAACGACCTAATAACGACTAAAATAAATCAATCAGGTATGTACAGTGCCTTACCCAATTTCCATCAGGTCTTAGATGGGCACTGAATAAACAGCGCTTTGTACAGTGCCTTCATAACAACTTTGCATCCTAATGCCTAAACAAGTCATGGCAATTATCAACCAAGATGCAATCAATTAAAACATGCATGAAGAGAATTCAAGATCATGATTGTACACATAAAACACACAAACATACAAGAAGTATAGATATGCATGAGTTGTGTGTGTGTGCAATTAAATCTCTTCAATGCAAAATAAGCACAAGTGTTTTATCTTTGGAGTGCATATCAACTTGAGGTCTAGAGAGGGTCTTTGTTGAACTTGATCACCGACAATTACATGTCTAAGCTACCCTTACATGTTAAACTCCAAATGTGGTTTGTCATCGAAATAAGCCAATCAAACTTAAGGAACTTACACCTTCTTCCACCAAAGAAACTAAATTCCCTTTCTTGATCCCCTTTCCAATGGAACTTGATTCCCTTTTATTTTCATTCATGAATCATGATTAGTAAACACGCTATTGTAGTAAATTGGACTAGGCAGATCTACAGTTGCACACGTTAGTGCAATTTTGAAATACATCTTACTGGAGATTCTCTCTTAATTTAAGTAATGCAATTGAATCCTGATAAAGTTTTTCCTTCTGGCATCTTTTGCAGGTAATATTATCACCGGATGCAGATCCTCCTGTAGTCAGAATTATGGATTACAAGTAATCAATTTTACTTTAGTTCTTTTCTATTACTCACATTAATTTACTGCTTTCCTATGAAAAAGAGATATCTTACTGCTTTGAAACCCAAAATTGAAGTTTTTAAAAGATATAAATTAAGGAGCACTATTAAAATGGAATTGTCTTCACTATAGGAGGCTTCAAGTGGTGTTCGGGGGAATCTTGGACAATAAAAATGAGGCCATTAAGATCATTTTCATTGTAAACTTCAATTTGTTTCCCTTGTTATGTTTGATTTAAAAGTCTCATAATACATGATTTTACCTTTTTCTCAGTAAATATAGGTATGAGCAACAAAAGAAGAAAAGAGAACAGCAGAAGAAGAGTGCTGGTGAATGCCTTCTCTTCTTAGAGTTTGCTGTTTTTCATTAATTGATGCATGAATTCTCATTATGAGAAAATAATAAAGTTGCTGACCAAAATGTGCTCTTATTTGCCAGCCAGTCGCATGGATTTGAAGGAGCTGAAAATGGGGTAAGTTCATTGATGAATTTATTTCTTCTTCACTCACCTGGATAATTATTCGGTTTGTGTTTTGATGTTCTGTTTGTTGGTAGCTTATTAATGGCCAATTATCATTGGTAGCTACAAAGTTCAGCTTTTTCATGTGAAGATCTTTCAAAAAACAAATTTTTATGTTGACTGGACCTATTCAATTCCTATTCAAACAGTGATTTATCTAACACTAGTTTCATACTTTCATCCATATTGTAAGTTTGGAGGGATGGTCTTTCTTGTCAATGTTACGGTTTACACTAGTGAAGTTATTGATATTGGAAGTAATGACAATATTTACTGTTGAATGAAGACTGGTCTGTTGTCATATATGTTTAAAATTAGCCATTTCATTATCATTCTACAAAGTTTCTGAAGCTATAACCCTGCATTGATGTTATTCATTTCTTAATTCGTATGTTTGATCTTCTTTGCAGTTACAACATTGATCAACATGATTATGGTGTGCGTTTGAAAGCTGCAAGAAAGTTTTTGGAAGATGGTGACAAGGTACCTTAAAATATCTTATGAGCATGTGCCTAAATTAGGTTAAAACAGATTTATGGTACTGCTGGTTTTGCTTTACTAAGAATTGTTATTTAATTCTTTCAGGTTAAGGTCATAGTGAGCCTGAAAGGGCGGGAAAACGATTTCAGAAATAATGCTATTGATCTAATCAGACGTTTCCAGAATGATGTTGGGGAGGTATTAATATTATATTTGTTTCCATCATTAATGAACACATGAAATTTTCATGGAAAAGAAAAATATCCATAAAGTATTAGTATCTTGCAATATCCACTGCAGTATTTCTCTTTTTCTCACTAATTAATAAAATCCTTTCTGTTTTCTATAGAAAGGAAAAGTCTATAATGATATTGTTACTTCATACTTGTGCCGAGATCAAATTATGCACTTCACAGTTACATTTTGCTTTAGTATTCCTACTTGTTTGTCTGGGAATTTCAACGATCCCAGGCCATCATGTTCAAGCATGGCATTATAGACCTTTGATTTTTGTATATACTGAATGGCTGTAGAATCATAAAGTTCTTATCCAATAAAGCCAAGCTTAAAGCAGCCAAAGAAATTGGAGGCAAAATGCACAAAGTTTCTTATGATCTAATAAAATTTTCTTAGTTTAACTGTCATTTATTCAATTAAAGAAAAGAAAAATGGTTTTATCAAACCATAAAATGCTATATTTTGTGGCAAACGTAACTGTGGCTTTCTCTACGTCTTTGGTTGGATCTGTTATGGCTTTGAATATTGCATATGTTGTGCCTCTGGGTTGTTTATGTTTAGTTTATTGGTTAAAATGTGTAATTTCTTGTTGTTTATTTCTGTATTTCCAATCTTACACTCTGCAGCTTGCAACTGAGGAGAGCAAAAACTTCAGAGACAGGAATTTAAACATAGTATTGGTCCCAAATAAGGCTCTTTTACAAAAGGGTCAAGAACCGGCACCAAAGAAAAAAGATAAGTCTCAGCTGCCGTCTGAAGTTCTGGAAGGGGTTTGATTAAAACAAAATAGCTGGCCTGGTATCTTAAAATTTGTGTATAGCATTAGTGTATGACATGTTTATTAGATATTCGATCAATTCTTAGAGTCTTGTGGAAGATCTTTGGTATATGTAAATGTATCTTTTTTAAGGAAGATTTGGCAATAAGAAGTTTCTTGTTGGGTGATTCATTTGTTGAGGAAGAGAAGACTGTAGAAAATGAGAAAGGTCTGTGATTCTAGTCTCTAGATGGAGAGACTCCAACTCACTCACCTAACGATTTGAACTTGACTTAGTTTTGAAGTTCTTGCATTTCAAGCATACTATCACGTGGGTTCTACTTCCATAACAGCTGACAGCGATGACCAATAATACAATATTTTTACTGCAATTGACGACTGACCGAGTTGGTATCAGTTGATTTTGGTTTGATATCGCCTATACTGATTACAGAGATTTATTATTCTCATTAATTATGTCGAAAACAAAGGCTTCAGATAATGAAACTTTCCTGATTCAATATCAAAGTAATAAATCTGACCAAGATTAATTTGCCACCAACTTTGACCAAATGTGCATGCTTAACTTGTAAGGCAATGGCGACTCTGCAACCTCTGAATTAGGTGGCATGAATGGAAGAGAAGAGTAATGTTGAGGTTTCTTGTGTCGTACAACAACATTTCCTCATAAAAATCCAACCCCATCTCTCTGTCTCACCACTCTCACAATCACTCACCATGGAAGCTAGTGCTGGGCTGGTTGCCGGCTCTCACAACCGTAACGAGCTTGTCGTCATTCATAACCATGAAGAGGTAATTTATGTTAAACAAGTGTTTTTTTTTTTTTTTTTAATAAACAATTTAGTCTTAAAAACATATATAACATGCATGTGTTGCAGCACAAGCCTCTGAAGAATTTGGATGGTCAAGTTTGTGAGATATGTGGTGATGATATTGGCCTGACTGTGGATGGAGACCTCTTTGTGGCCTGCAATGAGTGTGGCTTCCCTGCCTGTAGGCCTTGCTATGAGTATGAAAGAAGAGAAGGAACTCAACAATGTCCTCAGTGCAGGACCCGATACAAGCGTCTCAAAGGTAAATAAACATACACACACACTACCTGCCTGTTTCTTCATGCAACCCAAATGACATAGCAAATGACACACATATCAGGGAGCCCAAGAGTGGAGGGAGATGATGATGAAGAGGATATTGATGATATTGAGCATGAGTTCAACATTGATGATGATGACAAGCACCAGAAGCCTAAGCATGTCGCTGATATGCTACATGGGAAGATGAGCTATGGAAGAGGACCTGAGAGCGATGAAAATTCCCAGTTTCCACAGGTTATTGCTGGAATCAGATCCAGACCGGTAAGTTATGCTTATTGGAGCCTCATTCATGACCAGATGTTGTCTTCCTTGCTGCAAGTGACAAACAGTTTCCTGTTTGCAGGTTAGTGGGGAGTTCCCAATTGGAGCCCATGAGCAGATGTTGTCTTCTTCACTCCACAAGCGAGTGCATCCATATCCAGTGTCTGAACCTGGTAAATATAAAATATTGTCATCTTTTGCTTAAAACAGGAAGTGCGGAAGAACTAGTTCTGAAACTGATGTAATTTGTCAAACAGGAAGTGCAAATTGGGATGAGAAGAAAGAGGGAGGGTGGAAAGATAGGATGGATGACTGGAAAATGCAGCAAGGCAATTTGGGCCCTGAACCTGATGACTTAAATGACCCCGATTCGGCCATGTATGTGTAAAGTGTTAAGTGTAAAGTGCAAACAAACACTTATCTCCATGATTTATCCAATGTAATGAATTTCCATGTTGTCAATTGGTTCAGGGTAGATGAAGCTAGGCAGCCACTATCTAGGAAAGTGCCAATTGCTTCTAGCAAGATCAACCCTTATCGGATGGTGATCGTGGCTCGTCTTGTCATTTTGGCCTTCTTCCTCCGCTATAGAATTTTGAACCCGGTGCATGATGCTATTGGACTCTGGCTTACCTCTGTGATATGTGAAATCTGGTTTGCAATTTCTTGGATTCTTGATCAGTTTCCGAAATGGTTCCCTATCAATCGAGAGACCTACCTTGATCGCCTTTCCTTCAGGTACAAGATTTTCATAGCAGTCTCACAAGCTAATAATAGCTTCCCGCTGATAAATTTAACATTTGTGATGATGCAGGTATGAGCTGGAAGGTGAACCCAATTTGCTTGCTACGGTGGATATCTTTGTCAGTACAGTGGATCCCATGAAGGAACCCCCTCTTGTTACAGCTAACACAATTTTGTCAATTTTGGCAATGGACTACCCGGTTGATAAGATCTCATGTTACATTTCTGATGATGGTGCTTCCATGCTCACCTTTGAAGCCCTGTCTGAAACTGCCGAATTTGCTCGAAAATGGGTTCCCTTCTGCAAGAAATTCGCTATAGAGCCTCGAGCCCCAGAGATGTACTTCACTCTAAAGATTGATTATCTCAAGGACAAAGTCCAGCCTACATTTGTTAAGGAGCGCAGAGCTATGAAGGTTTGTGTTGTGGTACCATTTATATATGCTGCTGACTGCTGACTGCTGACTGCTATTTGGTGTTTGACAGAGAGAATATGAAGAGTTCAAGGTTCGGATAAATTCCCTTGTAGCAAAAGCCTCAAAGGCTCCTCCAGAGGGATGGATCATGCAAGATGGGACCCCTTGGCCTGGAAACAATACCAAGGATCATCCTGGTATGATTCAAGTATTTCTTGGCCAAAGTGGAGGCCATGACACTGAAGGAAACGAGCTGCCACGCCTTGTTTACGTCTCTCGTGAGAAAAGGCCTGGTTTTCAACATCACAAAAAAGCTGGTGCCATGAATGCCTTGGTAAAGATACATAGATAGATAGATAGATATCAATGGCTTAATATAAATAATAATTTCTTTTGATTCCTAGCTTCCATTTTCCAGGTTCGTGTCTCTGGGGTGCTTACAAATGCCCCTTTTATGCTCAACTTGGACTGTGACCATTATTTAAACAACAGCAAGGCCGTGAAAGAGGCCATGTGTTTTTTGATGGATCCTCAGACCGGAAAGAAGGTTTGCTATGTCCAATTCCCCCAGAGATTTGATGGTATTGATAGAAATGATCGTTATGCAAACAGAAACACCGTCTTCTTCGATGTAAGTCATAGAAATCAACTTTTACCATTCATTCTAATGATGTTGAGATGAAGATATATGATTAATTACATTTTAATTTGTAGATTAACATGCGAGGTCTAGACGGCATTCAGGGTCCAGTTTATGTCGGGACAGGATGTGTTTTCAGAAGGCAAGCTTTATATGGCTATGATCCTCCTAAAGGTCCTAAGCGCCCGAAGATGGCTAGCTGTGGCTGCTGCCCATGTTTTGGACGCCGCAAAAACAAGCATTCGAAACATAATGCAAATGGAGAGGGTGCAAGCCTAGGAGGTTTTGAAAATCGATCTTTTAATTAACTGCTTTTTCATTGCCTAACCTAAGTAAATTAATGAAGTTAAATTGTTTAATGCAGGAATGGATGACGACAAGGAACTATTAATGTCCCATATGAATTTTGAAAAGAAATTTGGACAGTCAGCAATATTTGTGACTTCAACTTTGATGGAAGAAGGTGGTGTCCCTCCGTCCTCGAGCCCAGCATCGCTGCTTAAAGAAGCCATTCATGTGATCAGTTGTGGTTATGAAGACAAAACTGAATGGGGTCTTGAGTTGGGTTGGATATATGGTTCAATTACAGAGGATATCCTAACAGGTTTCAAGATGCACTGCCGCGGCTGGAGGTCCATCTATTGTATGCCAAAGAGGGCTGCATTCAAGGGTTCAGCTCCCATCAACTTGTCAGATCGTCTCAATCAAGTCCTTCGGTGGGCACTTGGGTCTGTTGAGATTTTCTTCAGTCGTCATAGTCCAGTCTGGTACGGTTACAAGGGAGGAAAACTGAGGTTTCTGGAACGTTTCGCGTATGTGAACACAACTATATACCCGTTCACTTCCATACCACTGCTTGCCTACTGTATCCTCCCAGCTATCTGCTTGCTGACGGATAAATTTATAATGCCGGAGATAAGCACTTTTGCTAGTCTCTTCTTCATTGCTCTATTTATGTCAATCTTTGCAACGGGGATTCTAGAGCTGAGATGGAGTGGGGTGAGCATAGAGGAATGGTGGAGAAATGAGCAATTCTGGGTGATTGGTGGAATCTCTGCTCACCTGTTTGCTGTTGTGCAAGGGCTTTTGAAGATTTTGGCTGGAATTGACACTAACTTCACAGTCACATCGAAGGCAACTGATGATGAGGAGTTTGGGGAACTATATACCTTCAAATGGACAACTCTGTTGATCCCTCCAACCACAGTCCTGATCATCAACCTTGTTGGGGTTGTTGCCGGTGTATCGGATGCCATAAACAATGGGGTACAATCTTGGGGACCTCTATTTGGAAAGCTCTTCTTCTCCTTTTGGGTCATTGTCCATCTATATCCTTTCCTCAAAGGTCTCATGGGGAAGCAGAACCGAACACCCACTATTGTTGTTATATGGTCAATACTTCTCGCTTCAATCTTCTCCTTGCTTTGGGTCCGAATCGATCCGTTTGTGCTCAAAACCAAGGGACCTGCTACCTCACAGTGTGGAATCAATTGCTGATTCCAAAATCCATTTCTTTTGCTTTCTTTATTTGCACATGGATTGCAATCAATGTATGCATGTATAATGTATTTCTACCCAGTTTTGTAATCGAATATCGGAATTAAAACAAATTCTCTTTAAAAAGTTATATGCATACCAGCGAAAAACTCACCAAGTAATATGATTTTATAAAAATTGTATGTATAGGTAGAAATTGTAATTTCAACAATCTAAAAATAAATTCAAAGCATCACAAATAAAATAAGCTAGGAAGACAACTTAAATGGTATCAGTAGCAATAAAATGATAAATTGATGTGAGAACATACCCAGTTCATTGATTGAATATGGTTTGCAGCCAGCAATTTTAATTCCATAATAAAGTAAATGAGACTGGAAACTTTTAATAGAGGGAGAGTTGGGTGTGGATAGAGTTGCAATTTCCAATAGCAACTCTTTGTTTGCTAAGCAACTCTTGTGATAATGACCACCTAATGCATCAAAATGATTCTATATATGATGTTTGAACTTGTACCTTAATATCCATTTCTGATTAAACCAAACTACCTTTCTTGCAGATAAGTTACAAGTCCCATAAATGGAATCAAGTGTGTGGGATCTCTAGCTAGATTCATAGATTTTGTAATTAGTTGAGACAAGTTTAAGCAAGATTTGTTAGGTGCAAAGTTAGTTTAACTTCACTTTTAGGGATATAATTAACTAGTTGTGAAGTTGTAATGTTCATTTCATGCATCATCTACATATGTCTGATGTAGACTTCTTGATTTTTACAATTTATTAATTTGAGGTATAAATTAACTAAATTATGCACATCACCTCTCAGCACGGGTAGTAGTGCACCTCTGATGTAGCGGAAAATTGGAGGCACACAACAATCGATAAAAGATATGGATAACTAACTCAAATCCGTTGATTCGCGCACAAATACCGGAAACAGTTCCTTCTATTAATCTCTTGATTTGCATACGAATACCAGAATAATGGCATCAAAATTGTTAACCTTTGCAAATGTACCGATATTTGGATAAACAAGAGAAAACTCTAATCCTCGTTAGGGTACAAGGCCTTTGAATAGAAAACCTAAAAACATAGAATAAACTTAAAATAACTAGGAAAGCAATAAAATGATCAATTTTCCTATAAAGGAAAGAATTGAGATAACAATATAAATTAAAAATAAAAGAATCCTAAAACATCATAAACCTATTTAATAAGGAAATTAAATTTGATTTAATAAAATAAAATCATAAAATAATTAACTACTGAATTAAATATATAATAAATGGAAATAAAATAATATGTATTAATTATAAAAATTGTTATAAAAACTAAAATCTTCAATAATATCTTCTGCATCAACATCTCTTCCACATTAGGTGTGAGGGGTTTAAGTCCCACAATAAGCACTTAACAAGCATGTTGTTTGATCTTGGTAGATTTTGAATACTTCAAAAAATAATAATAATACTAATAATAATAACTAAATTATATCCATTTAATTTGTTTTTTTTTTTTTTTCCTTTCAAGTTTTTGTGAATTGGGCTATATATATAATGATAAAAATTCCACAATTAATAAAATAGGTATTTTCAAGCACATATTCTGGATGACAATAAATTATATAATTGGTTATTTTGAGGGAAAAAAAATGTTGAAATGCAAGGGTGAAGCCAAGATGTTTTAGTAGGGTGGGCTAAAAAAAATTAAACGAACCTTAACTATGCATTAAAATTTAATTTATTGTGTTCTTGGTTGGGTATATTATTTTTTGACATCGCAACTTATAATAGCAATTGGATTGAATTGTCAAGAATGAAAAATACATATTTACACATGAACTAATTGCTACTAAAATTCAACCAAACTAGTTCCTATTAAGATTCAATAAAACAAAATTATCCAATTGTCAATCAAGATGATTTATTTACATTTTTTTTAAAAAAAAAAATTAACAATCAATAATATAAATTTAACATGTTGCGTAAAATTGTGCTTCAAAGATTGAAATTGTGTTTCAGCATTTCTAATTTGTTTGTATGATAAGTTTTAATTTGTGTACTGAGCATTTTGTTTTAATTATAATAATTTGGTAAATAAAATTGCAATATAATGTTATTTTAGTAAAAGAGATATAACGAGGGTCACTTTTGTAATAACTTAACAATTTTTTACAGCTCCGCCCCTACTGAAACGTTATGCCATCGAAATTAGGACATAATTAGAAAATTTGAGAAGTAATTTGCGATGGTGAAAACTGAAAAGCCTTAAAAGTTGCCTTTTAATTTCCCAATAATTTTTGAAAAGTAGCATGTCATATGCATACATGTTCAAGTTCAATACAATTCTATACTTATATGTGTATCTTTTGAGTTTTGAAAAACAACCTATTATAATAATGTTTTTGAATTCAAATTTTTTACATAAATATCATTTTATAAAAAGTATTTACATGTATAAGACAAAAAAAAAAAATGAACTAACCATATAATATTTTTTATATTTAGATGTTACTAAATTAGTAAAAGCTTAGTACAAAGTCCGAGAAAGAAAGAATCCGAACATAGGATTTAAGTATAATAAAAATGCGATGCACGATCTTGAAGAGGATTGTTATATATACGAAATACATATATACATATATAAATGCATATAGATAAACACGATTTCTATTAATTAATTGTATCAGAATCCATAACCCTATAATTATAATTCAATAGTTGCCTTTCCTATATTTTGAATCGTAAATCTGGCTAACATTAGGCAAATTAGCTTTCATGAAGATACACATACATATATATTAATGGTGACTCTTCAACAAAACAAAACTCACCACCCAATAATTAGGTGAGAGATTTTATGATTTTAATGTTGTACCTTGGTATCATGTACTATAAATTGAACCCCCATAACACCACCAGCCTCACTCAGCTCACTCTCATAGTCTCATGATCACAAGAATGGCAGGTGGTTCTGTGTTGTTTGCTGGATCTCACAACCGCAATGAGCTAGTTGTTATTCACAACCATGAAGAGGTACATATATATATATATATTAACACATACATGATACATAGTAGAGTTAGTACGTACGTTGATAATTGATTGAATTGATTGATTGTTGCAGGAGAAGAAGGCATGGAAAAGGTTGGATGGTTCAGTTTGTGAGATATGTGGAGATAGGATTGGGTTGAATGATGAAGGAGATGTGTTTGTAGCTTGTGAGGAGTGTGGTTTTCCAGCTTGTAGACCTTGCTATGAATATGAAAGAAGAGAAGGGACTCAACTATGTCCTCAGTGCAACACCAGATACAAACGTATTAAAGGAACTCCGAGGGTCCCTGGAGATGAAGATGAGGAGGACATTGATGATATTGAGCATGAGTTCAACATGATTACTAAGGCATGCATGCAGCTGCTGCATGTTTTTAATATATGACTCATATATCTTGCATGCATGCATGACTTATATATATATATATTATGCATGCAGGTCGACGGGGAACAAAAGTTGTCTTCTTCACTTCAAAGAAGAGTGCATCCATTTCCTCAATCCGGAGAGGAAAACGAGATGATCCATGTCTCCAAATGCAATCTGGATGACAAAATTGATCAAGATATGAGTACTATGTACGTATATATACTATATAAAATACTATGTACATTAATGTCTTCTTTATTAAATATATAATAAAATCGGTGGTGCAGGAATGATGAAACAAGACAGCCATTATCAAGGAAAGTGCCAATTCCATCAAGCAAGATCAGCCCTTATCGGATGGTGGCCGCTGCGCGGCTACTGATACTGGCCTTGTTTCTGCAGTACAGGATCATGCATCCGGTTCACAATGCAGTTGGCCTCTGGCTAACCTCTATCATTTGTGAAATCTGGTTTGCATTCTCCTGGATTCTTGATCAGTTACCCAAATGGCTTCCCATCACTCGGCAGACCTACCTCGACCGCCTTTCTCTCCGGTATGAGAGGGAAGGTGAGGCCAATATGCTAGCAGCAGTGGATGTGTTTGTGACTACAGTGGATACCACGAAAGAACCACCACTTGTTACAGCTAACACACTTCTATCAATATTGGCTATGGACTATCCAGTTGATAAGATCTCATGCTACCTTTCTGATGATGGTGCTTCCATGCTCACCTTTGAAGCTCTGTCCCTAACAGCTGAATTTGCTCGGAAATGGGTTCCTTTCTGTAACAAGTCTTCGATCGAGCCTCGAGCCCCTGAGATGTACTTTGCACAGAAGGTTGATTATCTCAAGGACAAAGTCCAACCTACATTTGTTAAGGAGCGCAGAGCTATGAAGGTTTTTGCATATATACTAGCTCCAAAAAATATTATTTATGTATTTTAGTTGAGCAAGTTCATCAATATTGTTGTTTTAATTTGTTTGATAGAGAGAATACGAAGAATTCAAGGTTCGGATAAATGCCCTGGTAGCGAAATCCCTAGTTGCACCTCCAGAGGGGTGGGTGATGCAAGATGGGACACCATGGCCAGGAAACAATACAAAGGATCACCCTGGAATGATTCAAGTGTTTCTTCAAGGAAATGAACTACCCAACCTCATTTACGTGTCGAGAGAGAAGAGGCCTAGTTTTCTCCATCACAAGAGAGCTGGTGCCATGAATGCCTTGGTAATTAACTATATATATATATATATATATATATATATCCATTATTAATAATAATGTTGATTCACATTTCATTTATATATGATGGTAATAATTTTTCAGGTTCGAGTCTCTGCGGTGCTAACAAATGCCCCATTCATGCTGAATTTGGATTGTGACCATTATGTGAACAACAGCAAAGCTGTGAGAGAGGCTATGTGTTTCCTGATGGATCCTCAGGTTGGAAAGAGAGTTTGTTATGTTCAATTCCCTCAAAGATTCGATGGCATCGATAAGAATGATCGTTATGCCAACAGCAACAGAGTCTTTTTCGATGTAATTAATAAGCCTGCCTCAAAAAATCTTCTTTTAATGTTCCATCTCCGTTTTTATTTATTTCCTGTGTATGTATTATTGCAGATTAACATGAAGGGTCTAGATGGCATCCAAGGTCCTTTCTATGTAGGCACCGGATGTGTTTTCAGAAGGCAAGCTTTGTATGGGCATGAACCCCCAAAAGTTCACAAACGCCCAAAAATGGTGACATGTGGCTGCTGCTCGTTTTTTGGACGCCGAGCAAGCCTGGGAGGTCTGAACAATCTCTTCTTGTTACCAAGCAATAATATTAATATTAACAATCTATTCTAATTAAAATTCATTGAACAGGAATGGATAAAGACAATAAGGAAATATTGTTTGATGAGAAATTTGGAAAATCATCAACTTTTGTGACTTCAACTCTAAGGGAGGAAGGTGGTGTAGCTGCTTCCTCTAGCAGAGAAGCCTTGCTTAAAGAAGCTATTCATGTCATTAGTTGTGACTATGAAGACAAAACAGAATGGGGTAGTGAGGTAATTAACATATATGGTTGCATATCAATTTATTAATTAAAGAAGCTATCTAAACAAACTTGTTTTGGTTGGTTGCTGCATGTGAAGTTGGGTTGGATTTATGGTTCAATCACAGAAGATATCCTGACTGGATTCAAGCTGCACAGCCGAGGGTGGAGGACCATATACTGTATGCCGAAGAGGTCTGCATTCAGGGGTTCAGTTCCGATCAACTTGTCAGATCGACTCAACCAAACTCTCAGATGGGCACTTGGTTCTGTTGAGATTTTCTTTAGTCGTCACAACCCCATATGCTACGGCTGCAAGGAAGGAAAGCTCAGGTTTCTCGAGAGGTTTGCGTATATCAATACAACTATCTACCCCTTCACCTCCATACCTCTCCTTGTCTACTGTCTCCTCCCAGCTATCTGCTTGCTCACAGATAAATTCATCATGTCTGAGTTAAGCACTTACTCAGGAATCTTGTTAGTTGCATTGTTCATGTCCTTCCTTGCAAGTGGAATTCTTGAGCTGAGATGGAGTGGAGTGAGCATTGAAGAATGGTGGAGAAATGAGCAATTCTGGGTCATTGGTGGCATATCTTCACACCTTTTCGCGGTCATACAAGGAATCCTGAAGATTGTGGCAGGAATTGACACAAGCTTCATAGTGACATCCAAGGCATTTGATGATGAGGATTTCAAACAACAACTATACACCTTTAAATGGACAACTCTCCTCATACCTCCAACTACTGTTTTGATCATAAACCTTGTTGGAGTGGTTGCTGGGATCACAGATGCCATCAACACTGGATACCAAGCAATAAGGCCTCTAATGGGAAAGCTCTTCTTTGTCTTCTGGGTCATTTCACATCTCTATCCATTCCTCAAAGGTCTCATGGGGAGGCAGAATCGGACACCCACCATTGTTATCATTTGGTCAGTCCTTCTCGCTTCAGTCTTCTCCTTGATTTGGATTCGGATCGACCCTTTCGTCATCACAGCCAGAGGACCTGACCCTAAACAATGTGGAATCAATTGCTGACTACTATATATATCTTTCTTTTTGTGTATGTGCTTTGCACCCACTGTTTTAATAAAACACTACCTTCCTTGGATCAAAAACCTATTGAATTTTAGAATCACCATGCCATCTAATTGATGCACTTTAAACATGAAAAGAACATCAGATTTGAACAACAGTTTCTTGGCTGAAATAGGTTTCAGCACATATTCACAGTTTTTTACATACTAAAAGGAGTAGATTTATTTACAAAAGGGAGATCACCAGCTGTACAAACGGAAATCAAGTTCAACTCCCATCATCAAGGATCAGGGTTTATCTTATATATCATCATGTATGTACACTTGCTGTCTTCCATCACATCTATCTGCAGGAAGCAGGGATCAGGAAGAAGGTGGTGAATGAATGGCAGTATCAGGTACTAACATGGCAACTGTCACTACGAAGAATTCACTGCCAATAGGGAGACCGTAGGGATTCGGAGTTGATACAGAATTCAACGTCAACCGATCTGTTCCTGTCTCAGAGCTCAGGTGATCCATTTGATCTCCCCTACCATGCTCAGGCCTAGTTGAAGAAGCTGGTAATGGCTTCACAGTTTGTCGTTCAATATGTACAATCTGCCCAACAATGTAGCTGGGTCGGCTTGGGAGATGATCTGTAAACAAGGCCACTGATTCAGCAGACAAGTAGTAATTCAAGCAGTTCCTATTGATTGCTTCATATTGCCCGGCTGAGTTGATAACAAATGCAGCAATCTCGTGTACTTCCAATCGGCCGAAAGATATCTTTTCTTTGTTTGCCTAAAGCAAAATTATCCAGGAAAAATATATATATATTATAGATGGGTAAATCAAACCACAAAGAGAAACTGTTCCAGGACATTTAGTTCATACTATTAATCTGTACTATAACTATCAATGTCAAGGAAAAAAAAAAGTTTACCTGCTTCTCAATTTGATGCTTTGTATATAAAGTTTTAACCAGCTCTTTCTTTTCTTCCATATCCTTCCTAAGTTGTTCGTTAGCAATTTCAACCTTTCGGCTCTTGTCAAGCAGCTCCTCACGATGACTAGACAAGAAACTAACTTTATCCGCGAGGACACGTATACATTTCCGGAACTCAACAACACCATCATCTTCATTGTCATTAATGGAACTGGAAATTTCCAAGGAAAAATTTAAACCACCATCATTTGTTGCAATAGTAGTCATTAATAAAACAGAATAGCCACAAAGCTAAAGTAATTCTGACGAGTGTCTACAATCATACCCAATAAGTGTATTAGTTTTCTTAAATTTCACTAGCCAATCATAGAAATAATATTGAACGAGGCAATTATTACTCTAATTGCAATGTCAATATGCAAAAGAAAACATTATATTGAAAATTATCAGGACATGACCAGACCAATAAACGAATTTCAAAAGAATACTGTGATGATATGCGAGCCACGGAGGTGAGTTAGCAAAAACGAAAGTCTAGCTAGTAACTTACTTGGCCAAAGATTGAGCCAGGGCACGCAATGAGTCAGCAAAACCAGCCACCCCACCAGAAGCATAAACACAAGTACGAAGTCTTTCAAAGAGACTGCGCATTTTGACAGCAGATGCACGCAATGCACTATACTCTGAGGCCCTCCTATCAGCAGCACAAAGGTGTGTTTGGGCTTCCTCTCTTGCTTCATGCAAACAATTCTCCAAGTGAGCACAATTCATCTGTTACACAAGAAGCAGTTAAATATCAGAATACAAAGGCCTTCTGGATAAATTATTGAAGAGGTAATTTTGTTCCAAACAACTTATAATTTTATGACAATGATTACCAAAGATACTGACACCTAAACCAAACAGGAACAGACACATTACACATACCCGATCACACTAATATATTGTAGCAGGTAAACAAATATAAATGTTGAGAGTGAGGTGAAATCAACAGTTCAATCCTCTTTTCTTTATCTCATTACCCATCTTCAATAATAATTTAGTTTATTAAGAGGGGTGCACTTCAATTCAGATAAAAAATAAGTTCGAATCAATCATTAAATTTCAAATTTGTGTTATTTGAATTCCAAATTAGTAAACTTCAACAAACAATACATTAATAAAGTTGTAATTATTATAAAGGGTTTGGAGAAAATTTAGAAAAACATAAAGAAAAATGGCACAGGATGTACCTACTATGGCACTTACTACTATTATCCCACTCAGTTGCATTTGGTAAAGTAAAATGCAAATATCATTTGGGAGTTACTTGAAATTTTGATTATGTCTATAACTTAAAGTTAAAATATCAATCATTTATGAGAGTCTGACTGATCCACAAGCTTTCCCCATATGAATCTAAAATGTTAAAAATCTAGTCACCTCATACTTAAAAATTCAAGGTATGAGATATGACAATTTCTTACAGTAGAAAAGCCATTTCGAAGAAGATCATCAAGAGTAATTTGGAAACTGTTATGGTTGTTATGATAAAATAACAATCTTTTTTGTCAATACTAGGACAAGAAGCAGCTCAAATTGTTCAGGTGGTACAAAGGAAGGGTAAAAGTAATTTGTATTGCAGATGGATCAGAGATGAAGTAGCAAACTATCTGCAACTATCATCAGGCAGGATTTTGTAAATCGGAAAATACTAAATGGACCAAAGGAACTAGATAACTTATCTGCCAAGTGTTTCATATTGAAAGAATAAGAAATTTTAAACTCATGTTGCAGATATCTTCCAAGAGGATGAAGACTTTGTCAGCTTGTTTTCTTAAATGCATGGCAATTGCATTTTCCACATGTCCTTTAAAAAAAAAATGGACATAGAATGATTTTATTAATGCTACGTCTGTTCCTAAAAACTACTTTTTAGAAGAAGGAAGCAAGGGGGAGCGGGGAAAAGCTAATAAATGCTAACTACCATAAATCAAAAATCGATTGACAATACAAGTGCCTTCATCTACTAAAGTTCCAAAAAGATCCTTGTTTTTAACAATGACAAAAGACTAAAAATGATGTTCATAGGCTATTACCTGAGATTCATCAAGGAGCTTCCGACTCATTTCCAACTCCCTCCTAAGCATCGCAACCTCCTCTACTACAGCTTGAAGCTTGGATTCAGTTTCACTCAATTGATTAGACTTGTCTGCAAGAGCACTTTGCAATTTCAACACCAGATCATTGCTGTCTTTAGATTCCAAACCCAAATCAGCTGCAGCATCGCAAGGTAAGACATTCAGAAGTCCAGGCATGCTCTCAGCAGTGGAACTATTTGTTAGTGACATGCCTAACTGCCCCGCCATCTTATCTTTCCCATCTTTATCCCCACCCGGCAGTTCTTCACGATGTGGCTCCAGCATTGATGAATCTAATGGAGGATTTAGCATTCCCGAGGAATCCAACATATTCTCATCGACCCCTTCACGAGCTTTGTTTGGTTGCCTATTAAGAAGTCCTAGCTTTGCATCCAAAGGATTTGAAACACAAGAAACTTCATCCATAGGCTCAGTAGTAGATATACAAGGCATGTGGGTTTCCCCACTGCCAGAGGTTTCTGCTTTGCAGTCATCTGCCCTCCCACCCAGAAGGGCAAAGTCAGACTCATCCTTACTGCTTGAATGCTTCTGATCCTGCGAATACTGATCAGATAATCTCTGCTCCAGTTCTTGAATGCGCTTCTCATAAGCTACACACTGCATTTGTTTTGCCTTAAGCATAGATTGGAGACGTTTTCCATACTCGTCTTTCAGATGTAAGGCTTCAGACGTCTTTTCTGCTGCATTCTTTAGCACACTGCCCAGTTTACTGTCATCCAGCGATTCATATTCAACTTCTGGGGACAAGGAACAAATTAAGGCAATAGCAGAAGCAAGTTCGGCTTTCAATTTTGCATTTTCCACTTCCATCTTGCTAGTTCCAGCAATCTCAACCAACTCACATCCCTCGAGGAGCTCCTCGGTGTCATATTTCTCAAGAGTATCCACTGCAATGTCTTCAGCCTCAGTTGAATGAGAACTATCATTGGACATGTAAAAAGAACTTTTTAAGCTTCCAGGCTTCTCACCCTTAGAGGACAGTCCTACCAAATATTCAGGGGCATAACCTTCCAGGTCTGAAATGTCAATTTCAAGCAAATTAGTATCGAAAGGAGATATATTAACATCACATTGGTTAGGAGTATCATACAACCCCATGGATGCTAATATATCCCTAGGTACGTACGCACTATGTGCTTTCAGAAATTCCTCCCGTCTCCTGACCTCAACCTCCCTCTTCGTTGCAAGTCTTTCAGCCAACTGTCCAGCCATGCCCATGTAGAGCTTCATGGACGCCTTTCGTCTAACTACTTCTGCAAGGCAAGCTCTATATGCAGGACCGATCCCATGGAGTAACTTTAGGTCTGCAAATAGTTCATCCTGAAGCACCATTGCCTCTCTAAAAACAGGAAACTGTAACTTAGCATCTTTAATGATGTAAGAAACATAAGTTATCTTTTGCATGTAACTGTGCACAAAGTTGTTCATTTCATTCTTCTTATCCTTGCAAAACTCAAGCAGCTTGGAGATTGAACGGTCACAAGCCTGCATCCTGGGTAGGTGATTCTTGTCATGAACATCATACATAGGACCCAGGGCAGAAACTGCATCATGAGGACGGAGTGAGGAGGACAGTTGACAGGACAGACAGTCATCCACAAGTTTCTTCACCGTACTGACATCTTTGCTGCATGAATGGGCGTCCGTAGTTATTAGTTAATGACACTATAAATTCTTCCAAAAAACAACTCTTACAGCAGATCAACATTAAATCTACACACAAGCAAGTATAGACAATAAAGTACAGTGTCTGATTATATAAATACTAGTGGTACTCAGAATTTAGTGTAGTTTACAAACATCACCCAATCATATTTCAAGAAACAATCTCAACTTATGCATGCCTCAGAAACACAGTGAAATAATAATTATAAGAAGTGGTGATCTTGTGAACACCAGACCCCTTTACGATCAGAACCCATTAGCACAATAGTCCAATAAAAAAAAGCACTTAGGTGGAGGCCAAAACAAAAAATACAACAAGATGATACTGTCTTAAATAATGTGGGAAAGGTAAGTATGCTGGTATAAAGAATTAGTGCTCGTTTGGAAGAGCTTCTCTACCGGTTAAAAGAGTTATTTTAATTAAAAAGCTCTTTTCAATATTTTTTTTATGTCGTTTAGTTGTCATTCAATAGAGCTTTTGGATGATTAAAAAGGTTGTTTTACGTCTACTTGGATAAGCTTAAATTTTAGGCTTTTCCAAATAGATCTTTTTGAGCTTTTTTAATAACACTAAAATGTCTAATATAACCATATCATTTAAAATAGTTTTTGAATATTTTGGTAATCCTACCATTTAAAAAAGCTTTTTCTAATTAACAACCAAACGACCAACAACTTCCCATTAAAAGCTCTACTTGTAGAAGATCTACTTTAAAAAATCTACTTAAAGAAGCTCTTCCAAACGAAGCCTTAATATGTATAAAAGAACCAACAGTTTAATGAACATAAAGAAATGATATACATAATGAAAATGGACTATTACACATTCAAGCCTATGAATTTTGAGCATATCAAACATTTATTCAAAAGTTGTTCAGAATGCAATTATAACATTGAAACAGTAGTATAACTGTAAACCATTTTGAGTATATAGAAATATGAGAAAAGTTGTTGATACTTAAGAATTCCACCATATATAGCCATCAGCCACAACTGAATTCAAATTACCAATCTATTGCTATCATAAAAAATAAAATAAAAAACCCTGAAACATCCCAACAGATAGTCATAAGATCAAATAGCCAAAATAGACCATCTAAGCCAAGCAAACAACATTTATTTTACAAGAATACAAGATAGAATTTAAACGAGGAAAAACTAAAGATGAACCAACCTCAATGACTGCATTATACTCTTTTGTTCATTGATGAATCGCTGGTGCTCCTTAATTGTTACTTCAAAATTCTTTGCTGAAAAGGAAGCCCTAGTAAGCAAATCCTCAACTTTGCGCTTAACTTCAGCAAACGTTTGCTTAAATTGTGAAACTTTATTCTCAAACTGCCTGTGTGAGCTACTGCAATTCTCTGCTGACTTCCGCAAGTTCTCTTCCTTGACAAAATCCAACAAGCACTTGCGTGTAGATGTCTGTAAACTAGGATGAAGCTTTACAGATCTCAATTTGTCTAAATCCCTTTCGAAATTCACCAAAAGATCAGAATGAATCCTATATTGCTGTGAATAACGCTTCATGAATTCAGTATAGTTTAGGTTAATCACCCTATAGTACTGTTCCAGATTACCCCTACCAACCTCCACCGCTCTCTCTTGCACTTTTTGCTCCCTCAAAAGCCTGTTACAGTTCTCAATCTTCACTTGTGTACGACTATATATGGCATGTCCCCTATGGTAGTGATACCTAAATTGCCTCTCATACGAAGGCAATGCCTTCAAAGCTGGGTCCGGGGCATCATCTAAAGGGTGTGGATCATGAGATGAAGCTGGTGCTGGGGGGTCTGCAACTTCTAGTATATCAATGTGCTCCGGTGGTGGAGATGGTGACTGACTTTGCAACCTCACTTTATTAAATATAAACACTTCCTTATCATTAGATGGAAGCCTATAAGCTGAAAGCAGCTTTTGTGGCTCTAGTTTCATGTCCAAACAGAGAACAAGCTGGTCATTGAAGTTAATACCTGAAACAGATTCGATGAACCGCATAACAGCTTCAACAGGCGTGGTTTCATTGCAATCAAGCTCAAATGAGTGGCCATTCTCCGAAATATGCACCAAAAGCTTGCCTTCGTGAATCAAGCTTTCTGTGATACTTGAACTCATCTTATCCCCAGAAACCAGGACTCTCTCCACCACAAATATAACCCAATGAAACCACCACCAATATCACAAGAGAATTCAAGCTTAACCCAAAGAAATGTCTCAAATTGAAGCCCTTTATAAGATAACCCTCACCAAAATGGAAAAAAAGTAGGAATTTTTTTACCTGAACCCTTGATAAAACCCTAAATTATCACCAACCCACAACTGAAAGCTTCAAAATCATCCCAATATTTACAATACCCACCAAAGATTAAACCTTAAATAGACTAATATCAATCGACCCACCATCCAAATCTGCCAAAAACTTCCAATTTATAGCATGACCCCCGAATAAATTCTCATAAAAACCTCAACTTTATCCTTCAAATCTCCAAAAGAAAACCACAACCCACCAGAGAACCTTTTAATAAGAAAAAGAATCCCAATCGTCACCGACCCACCATCGAATCCTTCAAAACTAGCACAAACACCAACACACCCACAAATTATCTCCACCGAATAAAGCCCCAAAAGCACAGAAAAAGAAATCCTCAGATCAAAAAAATTAAAAATTTTAAAAACAAAGCAAACGAGAAAAACAAGCGATTTTTCTTTCCTTTCTTTTTTTTTTTTTTTTTTTTTTTTTTCCTTTCTTTTTTTCTCTGTTAAACTAGAAGAAGACAATCAGAAGTGATAACGTGAAGAGATGAATCTAACAGGAATTATAGGGGTGTTAAAATCATAAAAGGTTCTCTTCACGAAACCCCCTTTGATTATATTTTTTTTTTTTCCTCTCTTCTCTTTGTTTCTTATATCACAATATTACGGCTTCTTTTCATTAAAAAAAAAAAAAAAAAAAAAAAATGTTTTTTTTTTCTTTTTTATATGGAAGAAGAAAAAAAAGGGCACAGAGAACCTTCTGCGAGAAGTAACTACCAAAGCAGAAGAGCTCTGTTTCCTCTCTATATCTATAAAGTAAGCAGAAGAGTCTCTCCGGCTCTCTCTCTCTCTCTCTCTCTCTTCAAGAGTTCAAGAACAGAAAAAAAAAAAGTTTTTTATTTTTATTATTTTTATTATTTTTATTTATTTAGAATTCCCTTGTGATCTGTGATATATGTTTTAGTGAATTTTTTTTTTTTAAATATCACTTTGTTCTCTTTGGATTATTAAAAAAAAAAAAAAAAAAAAAAAAACTAGGTAAGGGTGGTTTATAACGTCTCTTCCACCTACCTGTATTCACCTCACTTCACCTCATCCTCACTTTTTCAAAGCATGTGATTGGTTGTTTATAAAATTTAATTACATCTTAATCATTCATTAATTGCAATGCTTATGTATCATAAGATTAAGTGAGATGAGGACAAGGTGAGGTGAGGAGAGGAGATGATCCTTATCCTACATTGAGATAGTGGGTTCGAATAAATATATCTCTCTACTATCCCGAATTAATGAATTAATCGTAAAAGTTGTATTGGATATAAAACTAAATAAGTAGAGAATTTTAACTATTTTCGAAATTATAAGGTTGTTTTTCGATTTTAATTGAATGATAGGAAGATATAGAGGATGTTGACTAACAGGTATTGTAAAGTCAATAAATTTGGAATTTTTATTTTTTATATTTTTATGTATGACAAAAAAAAAAAAAAAAGAAAAAAAAAAAAAAAAACTCATTGTACACATCAATTTGCTACCGGGTCAAATTTGGTTTCTACCAAAAGAGTGTTTTTGTTTTTTCAAGAAATAAATGTTTTTTTTTTTTTTTTTTTTTTTTTTTTGGAGGAATAATTGTAGTGGTCAAAATATGAATTCATGGCCCAATCAGCAGGCCCACAACTCAATTGAAGATTGTTGACGGTAATTTATGAGAAATCAACCGGTGAATGATTTGATGCGTCTAATTCGTAAATAAACACTAAGAACGGAGAAAATAATAAAGAAAACAGTTTTACGTGGTAAATCTTCGGTAACTGAGAAACATCCACTGGTTATCGCTTGGTGACGAAGAAACAAATTTGAATGGCCCAATCAGCAGGCCCACAACTCAATTGAAGATTGTTGACGGTAATTTATGAGAAATCAACCGGTGAATGATTTGATGCGTCTAATTCGTAAATAAACACTAAGAACGGAGAAAATAATAAAGAAAACAGTTTTACGTGGTAAATCTTCGGTAACTGAGAAACATCCACTGGTTATCGCTTGGTGACGAAGAAACAAATTTGAATGGCCCAATCAGCAGGCCCACAACTCAATTGAAGATTGTTGACGGTAATTTATGAGAAATCAACCGGTGAATGATTTGATGCGTCTAATTCGTAAATAAACACTAAGAACGGAGAAAATAATAAAGAAAACAGTTTTACGTGGTAAATCTTCGGTAACTGAGAAACATCCACTGGTTATCGCTTGGTGACGAAGAAACAAATTTGAAAAGTCCTAGAGGCGTGTTCAATATTAATCTAGGGGGGGGGGGGGGTGAATAGATTTTAGCTATTATTACCCAATTTTCGCATACAAGTCAATATTACGAAAATGCCCCTACTAGTCAAAAATACAAGTAAGTGTAATATAGTGCGGAATTAAAAATGACACTTGATGTATACGTGGAAACCCAACCACTGGAAAAAACCACGGGCTGTATAGTGCGCCACACTCAGAACTCGAAATCACTAATTGAAATGAAGTTTACAACCTATGTAGACCTCGTCTAACACTCCGGTCTGTAACCCCTCACTTCTACCCAGCGGGCCTTTATTAGCAACTCTATTCCAATTTGCTTGAGGCCTAAGCAATCTTAGCCTTAAGTCTTAATTCTCCAAGAAGAGATTATGCAACCTATGTGAATATGTATGAATATTCAAATAACAAACAAGGCTAAGGAACCTTAGATGCTTTTCTAGGATGATGAAATAATCAATTAAAATCAATCCTAGATATCAAATGCTAAATGACATGTCATAATAGCTTAGATAAACATAGATTATAAAAAACCTAGATATCTATCACAATACAACACTCAATCAATTCATCACAATTAATTCTCTAATCTTATATTTATCATATGATCAAAACACACAAGTAAATTAAAGAGAATAGCTTGATAATAAAAATAATCAAATAAGATGAACTTAATCAAAATCTTACCAAGCAAGTTGTGATGATGCAAATCCAATCATGGATGCATTCTATATAGTAATAGAAGATGCAATATGAAATATGATGCAAAAGGGATTTGATTTGAGTGGTTAAAGGAGAGTTCTTTGATGATTTTTCACTTGAAAAAATGTTCTAAGGAAAATATATGATATTTTGACTCTCTTGGACGACCTAAAATCATAGAAGACTATATATAGGCAACTCTAGTAGAGTGAGGTCGTTTTGAAAAATCGCACAAGTTTGTGCGTTGTGCGCTGGTCAGCTTGCGCTGGACGTCCAGCGCACCACCAGCGCATAGACCAAATTTGCATGGTGCACTGGTGGGCTGCGCTGGTCCGGCGCATGACAACCAGTGCACAGCATAGCCCACTCCTTTGAACCCACAAACACATGCAAGGGTAAAAAGGTAAAACAAGATGCATCCTAAAAGCCTATCATGGTATGACATTAAAGACACAAGATGCAATCAATACTTATGCAAGAAGAGATGTTATATGATCATGAATGCACAATATAACAACACATACACAACATACAAGAAAATGAATTAAGCATGCGATGTGAGTGTGTGTGTGCAACTAATCTCTTCAAAGCAAATTAAGCACATAGAAATTTACCTTTGGTGCTTATCAACCTTGAGGACATGAGAGGGTCTTGAGCTTGAATATCAATCACTTAAGCTACCCTTACATACAATCCCCAATACGTGGTTTGTCCACGAAATAAGCCAATTAAAATATGGGAATCCTTACAATCTCCCCCTTTGGCTATTTCGTGACAAAACCACCACTCACATTGATTCCTCACAACATAATAGAAACTATGGTCTACTATGATTTTCTACTTTACAAAGAGATATAAAAAATAATCTTGAAGTCTTCAATCTCGAGTAGAACAATCAATCCCTGAAAGCAAAGTTTCTATACTATCCAATACAAGTAAAAAGTGAGATGAATCAAGTGAGAGCATAAACAAGCATTTGCATTCTAAGAAATTTAAGTACAACAAACAACATCATGCAATGTTTGATGAATGCAATGCTCCCCCTCAAAGGTTTACTCCCCCTCAATGTGTTGTCTCCCCAACATGCACAATTGCCACCACAATTTGCAACTCCCCTTACCACCAATCTACTCCCCCTTTTTGTCATGATATAGGCAAAGGAGTAGTCCCCCAACCGGGTCATTTAGCAAAGAGAGATGATAGCATTCAAGTCATTTGCATAATCATTAAATGCACTTTATGCAACTCTATCAAATGGAGAGAAACAAGGAGATTTATTTTGATAAAATGTGTGAATCAAAAATGCTTTGCATACAAGACATGTAGCATTCAAGTCCAAAATACAATGGTATTTGGCAAAGCAAATGACGAAGGTTTCTAATAAGAATTCAAACCAATTTCACCAATGTCATAAGAGAAGCAAGGATATAGAGTTTTCATTGATTTTAATTTATAAGCAACTATATCCATCTTTATAAGTCAAACATGTCATGAGCAACTTTGCACCCTATTTGATTTTTCCGGGAATGAAACCCGTATGATAGTAGACATGTTCAACCAATAAAGAAAGAGAGACAATTTGGAATATTAATTCCTTTGAACGGATGCAAGATCCTTTATTCATTTTGAGTCTCATAAGCTTTTTCACACAAGTTTTGCATTTAAAAATTGCAATCATCAATTCATGCTTTTTCATTTGAGCATGTCATTCGAATTTCATGCTTTTCATATGTCATTAGCATGTCATTAAGAATCATCATGTCATGGAGATAACTATAGGTCATTCAAATTTTACTTCCTATGTAAATCTCCTAGTCCAAAAATGCATGTTTGAACATAAATATGACATGGATTGTAAACAAGCAAGGTTCACACTTATTGAATAGAAAACATATATACATATGTGCAACCAAGCTTACTCAAGCAATCAACAAAGAAGCATAAGATTTTTCAAATGTTTGCATGCAACAAGTATGCAATTAGCTCTCTTTGCTTGAGTTCCCCATATGGGGTCATCACCAACCTTCATCAATGAAGGTCATGAGGTCTTATAGACCTCCCAAGTCCATTTGACTTGGATGAACCTATTTGAGACTTGTTAGTCTCATAGCAAGCGGGTTCATTTTTTCTTATCCATATAGATATGACTTTTTTCTTCCTAGTGGACAATGGTTCAAGAGTTCTAGAAGTAATAGGATCATGAATATGAATATTTTCCTTCCTATTAGCATGCATTCTAGCTCTTGTTATTCTCTTTTCAATCATGCTTTTGATTCTACATAATTTAATGAAATGAAAGCAATTTGGTCTTATGTGACCATTAATACCACAAAAGTGACATGTAGGGACAAATTTAGAATTCATACCATGTCCTTGTGCATGCATAGGAGCCTTCCCATGACTTTGTGGTTGAGCGGTTCTTGCTTGCTTCCTTGATCCATTTTGCATGATTGGCCTCTTCCCTTGATGAATGTGAGCTTGAGGGAAGTTTGGTTGAGGAACTTTTTGAGCTTGAGGTTGTCTCCTTGGAGCTTCCTTCACTTGTGCACTTTTTGAACATTGTCCTAGATCAATTTTCTTCCTAGGAGTGTGCACCGGCGAGGCTTCTTTCTTGCCCAAACTCTTGACAAAGACGATCTTGGTTGGAGTAGTGATCTCCTTGCTTTCTTCATACCCAATGCCTCTCTTGTCACAAGGGTTCTTTCCACCACCAAGAATGTGGTCAAGTTTCTTGGTGCTTGTAGTCATCCTAATCAATGACTTTATAGCTTCATCAAGCTCTCTTTTCAACCCTTCTTCATTCCTCTTAGACATAGCTAGCTCATCCCTTAGCTTGTCTTCAATCTTCTTGGATGCTTCCACTTGATTACTTAAGTGGTCATTGTGTGTTGAAAGTTCTAGATTTTCATCCTCTAAAATCTTCAATTTTCTATTGTTCTTCTTCAATGAACTTTCACACTTGACTATAAAGTCATTTACATCCATTTTCTCTACACTTCCATTTGTAGAGTTAGATGAGGAGTCATCTTCACTTGAGTTATCTCTTCCACTCTCTTTCTCACTAATGGAGTCATTTCCCCCATTAAGACCTTCACCATGGTCTCTTGAGTCAATGAGAGCCATATCCCAATGAGTAGCTATTATCTTCTCTAGAGCTACTTCTTCATCTTTTTCTTCTATGGGATCACTAGTCAAGTCATTCTTACCAACAACTTTCTCATCTACACAAGTGGCCCCAAAAGCCGTGTAGTTGATGGTAAGCTCATCATCACTTGATGACTTGTCTCCCTTTTCGGTGTCATCACTTTCACTCCAAGTGGTGGCCATCACTTTTGCCATCTTGTTCTTCAAGTTCCCACAATCGGGTGAGATGTGACCTATACCACCACACTCATAACATTAGACCCCTTTCTTTTCACTCTTCTCTTGCCTAGGCTCAAAACTCTTGAAGGGAGCCTTTTTCTTCAAGTCTTGGCCATTGGATCCAAAGCCCTTATTCTCGAACTTGACAAACTTCTTGAATCTTCTAAGTAGCAAAGCCATGTCTTGGTCCGAGTCACCTTTTTCCTCCTTCTCAACCTTGGAAGCTTTCAAAGCAATTCCTTTTTGCTTTTTAGGAGGTGAAATACTAGGAGCCTTCCTAGATTCATAGGCGATGAGTCTTCCAATTACCTCGCTCGGCTTCATATCCTTGTAAGTGCTATTCTCCTCTAAAGCCGTCACTTTTGATTCGAACCTAGCGGGGAGAGACCTCATAATTTTCTGCTTAACTCTCCTATCCGAATAAGGATCACCGAGTTGATGGCTTTGATTCACAATATCCATCAACTTGACTTCAAAGTCATTGAAGCACTCGTCCTCCTCCATTTTAAGCAACTCAAATTGCGTTTGAAGGACTTGTAGCTTGGAATCCTTAACGACATCGGTTCCCTCATGTGCAACCTGTAGGATATCCCATGCCTCCTTGGCTATCCTAGTGTTCTGAATCAGTTTGTACTGATTTTCATCCACTGCACATAGAAGAGCATGCCATGCCTTCCTATTCCATTTTGAAGTCTCAAACTCTTCAGGTGACCACTAGGCCTTAGGCTTGAGTACTTCTTCTCCACCACTCGTGGGAGTCATCATAGGAGGTGCATACCCATCTTCAATCGCCATCCATGCCCTATCATGGATTTGGCACACATATGCCTCCATCTTGCCTTTCCATGAGGCGTAATTCACACCGGTGAGGAGAGGAGGCCGTGTGCTTGAAGCACCCTCATGGTTGCCACCGAATCCACTCATTGTATCAAATGAATGAATGAAATGTATGCAAAATGTATGAATGAGCAAAAATCACACAAATGCACAACACACCTAAAATGAGCTAGGATCACCTAAGTATATCTAGGAACCCGCTCTGATACCAATTGAAAAGTCCTAGAGGCGTGTTCAATATTAATCTAGAGGGGGGGGGGGGGGGGGGGGGGGGGGGGGGTGAATAGATTTTAGCTAATATTACCCAATTTTCGCATACAAGTCAATATTACGAAAATGCCCCTACTAGTCAAAAATACAAGCAAGTATAATATAGTGCGGAATTAAAAATGACACTTGATGTATACGTGGAAACCCAACCACTGGGAAAAACCACGGGCTGTATAGTGCGCCACACTCGGAACTCGAAATCACTAATTGAAATGAAGTTTACAACCTATGTAGACCTCGTCTAACACTCCGGTCTGTAACCCCTCACTTCTACCCAGCGGGCCTTTATTAGCAACCCTATTCCAATTTGCTTGAGGCCTAAGTAATCTTAGCCTCAAGTCTTAATTCTCCAAGAAGAGATTATGCAACCTATGTGAATATGTATGAATATTCAAATAACAAACAAGGCTAGGGAACCTTAGATGCTTATCTAGGAAGATGAAATAATCAATTAAAATCAATCCTAGATATCAAGTGCTAAATGACATGTCATAATAGCTTAGATAAACATAGATTATAAAAACCTAGATATCTATCACAATACAACACTCAATCAATTCATCACAATTAATTCTCTAATCTTGTATTTATCATATGATCAAAACATATAAGTAAATTAAAGAGAATAGCTTGATAATAAAAATAATCAAATAAGATGAACTTAATCAAAATCTTACCAAGCAAGTTGTGATGATGCAAATCCAATCATGGATGCATTCTATATAGTAATAGAAGATGCAATATGAAATATGATGCAAAAGGGATTTGATTTGAGTGGTTAAAGGAGAGTTCTTTGATGATTTTTCACTTGAAAAAATGTTCTAAGGAAAATATATGATATTTTGACTCTCTTGGACGACCTAAAATCATAGAAGACTATATATAGGCAACTCTAGTAGAGTGAGGTCGTTTTGAAAAATCGCACCAGTTTGTGCGTTGTGCGCTGGTCAGCTTGCGCTGGACGTCCAGCGCACCACCAGCGCATAGACCAAATTTGCATGGTGCACTGGTGGGCTGCGCTGGTGGACCAGTGCACGACCAGCGACAGACCACTGGGCGATCTGCGCTAGTGGGCTGCGCTAGTGGGCTGCACTGGTCCGGCGCATGACGACCAGCGCACAACATAGCCCACTCCTTTGAACCCACAAACACATGCAAGGGTAAAAAGGTAAAACAAGATGCATCCTAAAAGCCTATAATGGTATGACATTAAAGACACAAGATGCAATCAATACTTATGCAAGAAGAGATGTTATATGATCATGAATGCACAATATAACAACACATACACAACATACAAGAAAATGAATTAAGCATGAGATGTGAGTGTGTGTGTGCAACTAATCTCTTCAAAGCAAATTAAGCACATAGAAATTTACCTTTGGTGCTTATCAACCTTGAGGACATGAGAGGGTCTTGAGCTTGAATATCAATCACTTAAGCTACCCTTACATACAATCCCCAACACGTGGTTTGTCCACGAAATAAGCCAATTAAAATATGGGAATCCTTACAAAATTCACTATGAAAATATTAATTACATCTTCTGATCTCTCTCACTAGGGGTGTACGTTTTCGGTTTGGTTTGGTCTGAAGCTTAATGTCAAACCAAACCAATATGGATCGGTTTGGCTATATTTCAACTAGGGATGAGCATTTGGGGAATGGGGATGGATATAGGTTCCCTCATCCCCATCTCCATCCCCATCCCCATCCCCATCCTCATCCCCACTTTTGAAACCTTTTACCCCCCACCCATTCCAATTGGGGAAATTTGGGATTGGGGAGTTTTGGGGAGTCCCCCCATCACCATCCCCATTCCAATTGGGGAAAATGGGGATAAAGGAGTTTTGGGGAGGTCCCCCCATCACCATCCTCATTACCCCATTTTTCCCGTTTTTTCCCCATTTTTTCCCGTTTTTCCCGTTTCCCTATCTTCCCCATCACCATCACCATCACCATCACCGTTTCCCCGTTTCCCCGTTTTTCCCCATTTTTTCCCGTTCCCCCCCATTCCAATTAGGGAAAATGGGGATAGGGGAGTTTTGGGGGAGGTCCCCCCATCACCATCCCCATTTCCCCATTTTTTTCCCGTTTCCCCATCTTCCCCATTTCCCTGTTTAACCAAAAATTACATACTAGAAAAACAAAAAATCCATCATAAATTCAAATACAAAATAAAATCCATTATAAATTCAAAAGATGTATATATACTTAGTAAAATAGAAGAATAAAAATATTAAAACATATATATATATATATATATAAAATGTTTGGGGAAATTGGGGAAACGGGGATGGGGGCACTTCCCCCCATCCTCATTTTAATTTGGGGATAAAAATCATCCCCATCCCTCCCCATTTCCCCAAATTTCCCCAACAATTCTCCCCCAAATGGGGATGGGGATGGGGATGGGGATGGGGATGTGGGGATTTGGGTCCCCGGAGATAAATGTTCATACCTAATTTCAACCCAAACCAAACCAATGTGATTTTTCAACCTAATTCAAAGCAAACCAAAAAAAGGTCGGGTTGGTTTGGATAGGTTTATCGGTTTAGATTTGAACTCAAAAATCTTTTTTTTTTTTTTGGTATTATATTTTAAACAAATATTTAAATTAAAAATCATAACATAAAATATTAATTATATATATATATATATATATATACCCTGATTAAGGACATGTTTGACAGCATCTATGCTTTTGAAACCCTAATATATCAACCAATCAGAAGAATTGTATCAAAACAAATAAATAAACTATAAAAGCTTAAAGTAATCGGTAAAAGTTATAAAATCCAGACTAAATAGAAAACGTAGGTGGATTTTATATTTTAGTTTTACTTTCTAAAATATGTGGTTTGGTTTGGATTGGTGAATTATTTCACTGAACCCAAACCGAACCACCTTTAATCGATTTGTCCAAAAGACAACCCGAACCACCTATTTTTTATATTTGTAATCGAACCAACCCAAACTTTATGAGTTGGGTTGATCGGTTTGGTTCGGTTTGGTTCAGTTTGGTAGTTTTTTGCACACCCCTATCTCTCATTGAAAAAAATATTGATCCCCATTTACAATGACTTTTACAGGTATATTGATATGTTCTCTCTAGGGTTTCCCGGATCTTGGCATATAAGCCGAAGATTGTAGAATCGCGTTAGGACTCTTCTTTCCCGTTTGAAGTCATCACGTAACAAAGGTAGTTGATTCAGAGATAAATCAGGATTCCTGATATCTCGGAGAGGATCTAATTGTTTCCTTGTTGGAGTGAACTTCCTTTCTAGTCCCCGTGTTCAAGTTGGTTTATAATTGCCTGATTTGGCTGAGTAGGCCTTACTTGTGGAAGACAAATCCCGATATGGAAATATTTCCTATTTTGGCCAAGTAGATTTGGGCGAGCAGAATCTTTTACTCATCAAGGCCTCCCTCAGTTGAGCGACCACCATATGGATTATGTTAATGACACATCTGGGTCCAGTGACATGTCTCTAGTCAACACCCTAATTGTTGACAGGTTGACTTTTGTCGACGTGGCATGGTTGGTCTTCTGCTTTTCTCGTTTAGCTTGGGTGACGTGTCACTGAGGTAGATTTTACATACAATAATACCCCCTTAAATATATGAGCTGAGTATCCCACTTTATACTCGACGCTCACCCCGAGCAAGATGTATTCACCCTGATTGTTGCTCACCAGCTGATTCTTTACTCGGCAAAAGGTATTTAAAAATATTCCTTTTAAAATTTTGTTGATATTTCCATTAATGCAGTCATTATATATGACCTTCCATTAATTTGAAATTTTAATGTTGTGTTTTAATTGTGTTTGCTTATATTTGGTCGCTTTGACAATCAAAATCTTTTGATGGCGATGTTTAGTAGCTCAAAGCGCTCCTGCCTTAACACTTGTCCTCACATGGGTAGGTGCGTCAGGCATTATTTATGGAGACATGACTTGATCTTACTTTCACATCATCACGTTGGGGTTTATGCCCTAAAGCTTGTAATTTGTAAATGTGAATGAAACATTAATAAAAGAAGTAGTTTATTCATTCTATATACCTTTCTCATACATTTATATCATGTGTAGTTAACATCCAAGATTGCCGGATGTAATCTCTAACTGAGTATATGAGTGTCATATACAGAGGTATTCAGTTTGAGATGAGCAATCTAAAGAGTTTGTAGATAGCAAATAGAGTTAGGTACTTTATTTGTGGTTAATCTACAGCTGCAGTCCATTCCGTAATGTTCGATGGTCTTAACCTAGACTATTCATATGGTGATATGAGAATGGAGGCACCTTATATGATGTGATCATATAGGACTGGGCCATGATCTATATGAATCTCTCACCAAGATCCATTACAAGATGGGATTCATATATATCAACAAATGATGGCTATATATGGGTGATCTTAATCCTGAGTGTCTTATCGATTCCTTCAGGTTAGATCATGGTTTTTGATATACCATGGGTGAAATCGAAGTTGTATTCCTGGTCAATAACTTTGTATGTTAGAATCACGGTTTGGCTTGTGGCTAGGAAGGTCTGCACACAATAGTGGAATCCACTCATTCTTGTGAGAAGTAGATAGTAGTTCCCTTAAGGGTTGATTCAGGGCTTGAATAATATGAGCGCTCTCCTAATTCCGTAAGGAATGTAGGATTTATTGTTCATTAGAGAATCAATGGTACTTAATGGAAAGATACAATTAGAGGGGTATAACGGACATTATGACTCAGCTCTAATTATGAACTACTTGTGGAGGATCATACCATATGCAATAGCTATATCGATGGACAACTGTAATTTTGGTTTGTGTAATACATATATAGTTGAGAGAGTACAGCTTTGGGTTTTTAATGGAATAACACCGAAGTTAATAATCATGAAATATTAATTAAAGAGTTTAATTAATTATTTCTAAGTATTATTGGAGTTCAAAATATTGTGGGTCCTTTAGGTTCCCTTGCTAGCCCAATTGATTAAAAGTAACAAAGGTCACGGTTAATTAATTGGATTGTCCAATTAATTGTGTTACGAAAGTGAAACGTATTTATTCAGAGATTAATTGAATAATGAGATTATTTAATTAATATATTAATAATTAAATTAATTAAATAATTAGATTATTTAATTGATGAGTTAATAATTATGAATTATTAATTAATTATTAAATGGAGGTTGCGGGTTCAAATCATAACCAGAGACATAAAATAATTAGATTATTTTATTCTTAGTTAGGTATAGTATTTAAGTTTAAGTCAATTAGGGTTTTGTGGGAGTTAGAATCCTACTCTACTTAAGAAACTTGAATACCAATTATCTTTTAAATATATGGAAAGAGATAATGATCTAGTTTAAATAAATATATAGAGATATATTTAATAAATAACTAGATAATAATAATAAAACTGATATAGGTATCAGTGTATCATTTTTGAACCTAATTCATGCAAAAACAAAAAAGAGAAACACAACAGTGGGCGGCCAACAAAAAAGAAAAAAGAGAAAAAAAAAAAAAAAAAAAAAAAAAAGAGAAAAAGAGAAAGGTTTTTATTTCTTTTGACATCAGGTGGCCGTATTCTATACACAAGGCAAGGGGTTGCTTTCGTGTGTTTCTTCTACCTCCATTCAAGTTCCTGAGTACCGTGACGCGCCCACACGTAGTTACCGGATCACGGGACATAGTAAGAAAAACGTGGTGGTTCAAACGGAATAAAGCTTAAAGAAACGAAGGAGTTAGTCTACAAGGGTATGATCTAATTCCATTATTATATTCTTATATATTGTATATGTTATTTTGTAAATCAACAATCTGGTCAGGACCTGTAGAAACAGAAAGCAAAACAACAGAAACCAACACGTTGGAAAAGTCGGTTAGGGAAAACCGAGTTCCGTGTTTCACACGGTACCCTTAAGACGATTTCACCGTATATCACACTGTATATGTATAGCGATCGTCTCCCAAGATACAATGGTTTAACAGTGGAAGTGTGAAGCACAAACCACCCTCAGCGAACTCAAACTGAGCTCAAACTTACCAAGAATAAAGAAGAGAAGAAAGTATTTTCGGCTGCTATGTGTATTCTTGGATGATTGATATGAAAAGAACACTAGGGTATTTATGATTTTAGACCGAAGCTTGGTGAATACGATTCTTGGTTCTTGGTGAATAAGCAAAACCGAAGCTTGGTGTATACGATTCTAGACCGAAGTTTCTTGAACACGTTTCTGATTTAATAAGAAAAATAATTTAATTAAATAATAATTAAAAACCCAATTCTATATTCTTGGTGATCAAGCAAGAATATCATAATCCAAACTATTAAAGCTTTCCTTATTCTTCACACAAAAACAACTTAGGGAAGTGGCAAAAAGTCAACTGGACTCTCACGGTCTAATCGAAGCGGCATTCGTGTACACAGGATGCGCCCACACATGAGTCGTGCATTCAAAGGTTCGAGGTCCATGATTTGCACCCCCACCCTTACGCGCGCAAGAGAGAGTCTCTATGCCACACACATGTTGATAGCTCCTATCACACATTTACTTATATACTACATATAAGTTTCTTCTCTAGCCAATGTGAGATGTGCCATTGTTCACCACATTTTGGGCTCACCTTGAGACTCAGTTTCTCATTTACCCATTAATCATTTTGTGAGTTTGAGTATATTATTTCGAAGTGAAAGTTCTCAAATAAACTAGGTGTGTACTAATATTAATCTAGAGGGGGGGGGGGGGTGGGGGGGGGGGGGGGGTGAATAGATTTTAGCTATTATTACCCAATTTTCGCATGCAAGTCAATTTTACGAAAATGCCCCTACTAGTCAAAAATACAAGCAAGTGTAATATAGTGCGGAATTTAAATAACACTTGATGTATACGTGGAAACCCAACCACTGGGAAAAACCACGGGCTGTTTAGTGCGCCACACTCGAACCTCAAAATCCACTAATTGAAATGGAGTTTACAACCTATGTAGACCTCATCTAACACTCCGGTCAATAACCCCCCACTTCTACCATGCGAGCCTTTAAAAGTGGCTCTAGTCCAATTGCTTGAGGCCTAAGCAATCTTAGCCTCAAGACTTAATTCTCTATGAAGAGATTATGCAACCTATGTGAATATGTATGAATATTCAAATAACAAACAAGGCTAGGGAACCTTAGATGCTTATCTAGGATGATGATATATTCAATTAAATCAACCATAGATATCAAGAGCTAGATGACATATCAAATAGCTTAGCTAATCAAGATTAATCAAAAACCTAATTAGCTATCACAAAACAACACTCAATCAATTCATCACAATTAATTCTCTATTCTTGTATTTATCATATGATCAAAAACATACAAGTAAATTAAAAGAGAATAGCTTGATAGTAAAAATACTAAAATAAGATGAACTTAATCAAAATCTTACCAAGCAAGTTGTGATGATGCAAACCCAATCATGGATGCATTCTATATAGTCATAGAAGATGCAATATGAAATTTGATGCAAAAAGGATTTGATTTGAGTGGTTAAAGGTGAGTTCTTGATTTGATTTTTTCTCAAAAATCTCTCTTTGAAGTTTAGGGTTTTACGGTGTCAAAGAACTTGTTCAGATAATGAGAAA
Source organism: Acer saccharum (assembly GCA_030490815.1). Classification (NCBI taxonomy): domain Eukaryota; kingdom Viridiplantae; phylum Streptophyta; class Magnoliopsida; order Sapindales; family Sapindaceae; genus Acer; species Acer saccharum. The sequence continues at coordinate 777,924 of CM059871.1, read as the reverse complement.
GTAAGATATTTATAGACATCAAGAAATGGGCATGTGAAAAGACAAGTTTTCCCCTGAAACGCACCAATCGGCGGTTTCAAACGGCGGCTAGGCCACCGTTCTCAACCGCCAAATTGAACCCGAGAAGACCAAAGGAACAACGGCGGTTTCATTCGGCGGTTTCGTGACCGCCGTTCCAACCGCCGAATCAAACCCGAGAGAAAAATCAATCAGGTCTTAAACGGCGGTTTCGTTCGGCGGCCAGGCCGCCGATCATAACCGTCGATCACCATCAGAGGTGAAAACCATGGAGAAGCCAAGGGCATTCTCCGTAGGCGGTCTTCACGCGAAACCAAGCACTCATTAGTGCATGCGCGGACGTTTCCGAATTATATTGGGAAACGAATTACTAAGCACATATACACACAACAAGATATCAATCAAAGTGCTAGTGTGTAAAGTGACATATGAAGAATATGCACACAAGAACAAATATGCTAAGTGTGTGTGTGCTAACTAAATATCTTCAAAGAAAACCAAGCACTAGAAATTATACCTTTGGTGTGCTTGTCCCTTGAGGTCTTGGAAGGGCCTTCGAGCTTGAAGATCAATCACCTAAACTACCCTTACACAATCAACCCCATTATGTGGTTTGTCCACGAAATAAGCCAATCAAGATATGGGAATCCTAACACGAAGCTCTCACGGAGGAGAATTCGAATACACTTTAATATTCCATTTTCATTGAATTAATCATACTCAATTTGTCCTCTCAAATTAAGAGTTTATCACAAAATTTTCCAACAATCCCCCACATGAATGAAATTGACATAGGAGACACGAAAGATGATGTTTGGTAAGTTTAAACGGTCGAAACTTGCAGAGGATAGGTAGGTGTACTGTTACCCTTTGAACCTTCCCTTGTAAAGGTATGCTTACTTTACTAGCTGATCAGTAGATGTGGTATCCTTGAACTGTTCTGCCGTTTTGTGTAAATGATCACACACCTCACATAGGTATCTTCCAGACCCGATTTGGTTCTCATTGTTATGTTCGTTTGGGCCATGAACATGTGCCTGGTTCTGTTAAAGTCAATGGAGAATATAGCCCTTCATTATTCTCTTTTAAAAGCGGCCCCACTTCTCTCTCACATAGGTGATTTCTTAATTAAGAGTAGCCCGCATTACTCTACTCGAATTTCCATATCTTGGAATTTCAACGCATAAGAATCATCAAAAACATAGTTTAACCTTTTCCTTATAGGCATCACTGTTTCATCATAGGAATGAACTTGAGGGTAACCCCCACAGTGATCCAACTTAGTCTTACAACTTAGTTGTCCCATTGAACTTAGATCTTGGGATCTCTAGTCAACTAGGTTAGCTGTCCATTGTATCAACTTTTTATCTCATGGGCTTTAGTCCCATTCCACTCGATGATGTCTCAACCAATTCTCTGTTTAACCCTTTGGTTAGCGGATCCGCAATGTTATCTTTTGACCTTATATAGTCAACAGTGATAACCCCAATTAAGATTAATTATCTAATGGTATTATTTCTTCGAGTTATGTCTAGACTTCCCATTATACATAGTGCTTTGTGCTCTTCCTATTGCTAATTGACTATCATAATAAATGCAAATCGCCGGCATAGGCTTTGTCCACCTTGGAATATCCTCTAAGAATTGGTATAACCATTCAGCCTCCTCACCACATTTATCTAATGCTATAAATTCAGATTCCATGGTGGATCTGGCTATACACGTTTGTTTGGAGGATTTCCAAGATACAGCCGCACCTCCTAGTGTGAACACATACCCACTAGTGGATTTTGAATCTTTCATATCAGATATTTAGTTTGCATCAGTGTATCCTTCTAGGATAGCATGATATTTGGTATAATGAAGTCCATAATTATGAGTGAATCGTAAGTACTTCAGTACTCTTACTATTCCTTTCTAGTGATCAGTTCCTGGATTACTCGTGTATCTGCTTAATTTGCTTATTGCATTAGCTATGTCTGGTCTTGTACAACTTGTTAAGTACATCAGACTTCCTATCACTTGAGAATATTCTAGTCGAGAGACACTTTCACCCTTATTCTTAGATAGGTGTAGATTTGTATCTACTGGTGTTCTGGAAACTCCAGAATCATTTTTGTTGAATTTCTCAAGAATCATGTCAACATAGTGTGATTGACTTAATATGAGTCCGTTAGATGTCCTTGAGATTTTCATTTCCAACATTACATCAGCTGGTCTCATATCTTTCATATCAAATCTTGATTTCAACATATCCTTGGTAGATTTGATCATTTTATCATCACTACCAACAATGAGCATGTCATCAACGTAAAGACACACAATGACATAGCCATTTTTTGTGTCCTTAACATAAACACATTTGTTACATTCGTTGATTTTAAATCCTTTTAACATCATAGTATTGTCAAATTTCTCATGCCATTGTTTTGGTGCTTGCTTTAAACCGTATAAAGATTTTACTAATTTACAAACTTTCCTTCCTTGTCTTGGAGCAGAAAAACCCTCAGGTTGTTCCATGTAAATTTCTTCATCTAGATCTCCATTTAAGAAAGTTGTTTTCACATCCATTTGATGTACTTCAAGATTTCGCAGAGCTGCGATTGCAAGTATCATCATAATAGAGGTTATTCTCGTCACAGGAGAATATGTATCAAAGTAATCTATGCCTTCTCATTGATTGTAACCTTTAATTACAAGTTTGGCCTTATACTTATCAATTAATCCATCTGCTTGTCATCTTCCTCTTGAAAATCCATTTGGATCCTAGTGGTTTACATCCTGGAGAAAGATCCACTAATTCCCAAGTATGATTTTCAAGGATGGAATCAATTTCGCTTTTAATAGCCTTTTTCCATAAGAGTCATTTTGAAGAGCTTACCATTTCTTTGAAAGTTCAAGGTTCACCTTCTAGCAAATAGGTCATAAAATCCAGACCAAAAGATGTTTCCGTCCTTGCTCTTTTGCTACGTCTAGGTTCATCCTCAACTTCATTTTCTTCTTCTTGGTCCTCACAACTATCAGCACGTGTTCGTTTTGATGAACTTGCTTCATCATTGGATTTACATGGAAATACATGTTCAAAGAACGTTGTATTTCTAGATTCTATTATTGTGTTTTTGTGTATATTTGGTATGTCAGATTTATAGACCAAGAATCGATGAGCACTACTGTTTTATGCATATCTAACGAAAATGCAATCAACAGTTTTCGAATCTATTTTCACCTTCTTAGGTATAGGTACGACCACTTTGGCAAGACACCCCCACATTCATAAGAATTTATAGGAAGGCTTTCTTCCTTTCCATAGCTCATATGGGGTCTTGTCTTCTTTCTTTCAGGGTACCTTATTTAAAAGGTAATTGCTAGACAATATAGCTTCACCCCACATGTTCTGAGGCAATCCAGAACTTATAAGCATTGCATTCATCATCTCTTTCAAGGTACGATTTTTTCATTCTACAATACCATTTTGTTGAAGGGAATATGGTGCAATGGTTTGGTGTATGATTCCGTGTTATGCATAGAATTCACCAAATGGTGCTACATACTCACCACCTCGATCACTTCTCAGTACCTTGATTTTCCTGTTGAGTTGATTCTCAACTTCAGTTTTATGGAGACTGAACTTCTCTATAGCTTCATTTTTGTTTTTCAACAAATATACATAGCAGTATTTGGTGCTAACATCTATAAACGTGATGAAATATTTGTTGCCACCACTTGTTTGAACAAATTTTAAGTCACATACGTCTGTGTGAATTAAATCAAGAGGTTCATATTTTCTTTCAATGGTTTGAAATGATGACCTTGTTAGTTTTGCTTCAATGCAAACTTCACATTTATGTTTGGGATCAATATTAAATGTGGGAATATGATTTGAGTTAATTAGTCTACGCAAGGTATCATAATTAACGTGTCCTAGTCTACCACGCCATAAATTGGAAGACTCAAGCAAATAAATTGAAGCATTATCTTTATTGATAGTTCGTTTAACAACAGATACATTGAGCTTAAAAAGCCCTTCAGTTACATATCCCCTACCCACATAAGTACCCTGCTTAGTCAAAACTACTTTGTTTGATTCAAACATCATCTTAAACCCATGTTGATTCAGCAATGAACCGGACTCCAAGTTCTTGTGAATTTCAGGTACATACAGCACATTGTTCAAGCTCAAGGTTATACCAGAGGTCATCTTGAGAACGATTTGACCACGTCCCTTGACGTCAGATGTGGCTGAGTTGGCCATATACAACTTTCCCTCATTTGCCTCTTCTTCAAACTTATTGAACATCTCCCTATCTGAGCATATATGGTGAGTGGCCCTAGTATCCAACCACTACTCCCTTGGGTTTGACTTGACCAGGTTTGCTTCTGTCACAACTGCAGAGAGATTGATCTTAGATACATCTTTTGAGATCCCAGCGAGCACGTTTGCCTCGTGGTTCTTCTTCTTCTTTGGCAACCTGCACTCAGAAGATTTGTGACCCAGCTTGTCACAGTTGAAGCACTCCCCTTGGAATTTTGGCTTCTTGGAGACTCCTCCCTTTGGGCCCAATTTGGATCCTTTCCCAGGCTTGTTTTTCTTTGGTTTAGAACTTTGCCCATTCTCAACTACATTGATCTTTACTTCAGGCACTCTAACATCTTTCTTGTCATACTTCCTGTGATTTTCTTCAATACGAAGCTTGAGAATCAAATCCTCGATCTTCATCTCCTTTTGCTTGTGTTTGAGATAGTTCTTGAAATCCTTCCATGAGGGAGGTAGCTTCTCAATGATAGCAGCCACTTGGAAGGTTTCACTCAGGGTCATCCCTTCGGCATGTATCTCATGTAGAATAACTTGAAGCTCTTGGACTTGACTCATAACTGTCTTGGAGTCCCCCATCTTGTAATCAAGAAACCGGCCCACAACAAACTTCTTGGATCCAGCGTCCTCAGTTTTGTTTTTCCAGTCTAATGACTCCCATAGTTCTTTGGCTATTTTCTTAGAAGAATAAACGTTATATAACGAATCTGACAGCCCGTTCAGTATGTAATTGTGGCACAGGAAATCTGAGTGGTTCCGTGTATCAATAGCATTCCATACCTGAACATCTCACTCTTCACCACTGTTGGGTTGAGGAGCTTCTTCAGTCAAGAACCTACCAAGGTTCAGTGTGGTCAGATAAAATAGCATCTTTTGCTGCCACCGCTTAAAGTTCAGTCCACTGAACTTATCAGGCTTCTCCATATGATTCATCGGTAATGGTACTAAATTCATGTAGGGATTTGTCATAGGAACATTCCCTTGACTCATATACTGGCCCATCATCGGATCAGGCATGTTTCTCACAAATGAATTGATGGCTGGAGTCATTATGGTCACGGTAGGCACCAAACTCTATACTTCACCCACAAGCAAAGGGTTCATAGCCGAAGCATTTGATTCCACAGTTGGATTTGCGTTCGGAGTCTCTGGAACGCTCGAGTTCACGTTAGACGTATTCACCATAATATCTGAAACAAAGACAGAGTAGTTTTAGAATGACGAAATTAACAACAATGATACCAAGTAATCGATATCAAAACAGTGAATCAAAATAGATTCCAAATTTCAGAATAGAAATCACAATCAGTGTCTAGAAATATAGACCCGATTATCCAATCGAAATCACAATTGATTTCTAAATCAATGTCTGAAACAGACCCGATTTTCCAAAGTGAAAACAGATATTGATTTTGAAATCAGTGTTTTGAAAACAAGACCTAATTTCCTCTATAAAAAAAAAAAAAAAAAAAACAAATGAAGACATGATGTTTGATGAAACACAATGTGTTTAAAACAATCCGTTTAGAGGTCCAAAAACCAGAAAGTCTGAAGTAGAAGAAAAGGTTTAAAAGAAAAAGTTGTAGATCATCTTAAGATTGTTATTTTTGTAAATCAACAATCTGGTCAGGACCTGTAGAAACAAAAAGCAAAACTGCAGAAACTAACACATTGGAAAAATCAGTTAGGGAAAACCGAGTCCCGTGTTTCACGCGGTGTCCTTAAGACGATTTCGCCATATACCACACCGTATGTGTATAGCGATTGTCTCCCAGGATACAACAGTTTAACAGCGGAAGTGCGAAGCACAAGCCACTCTCAGCGAACTCAAACCGAGCTCAAACTTACCAAGAATAAAGAAGAGAAGAAAGTATTTTCGACTGCTATGTGTATTCTTGGATGATTGATATGAAAAGAACACTAGGGTATTTATAGGCAAAACCGAAGCTTAGTGAATACGATTCTAGACCGAAGCTTGGTGAATACAATTCTTAGTTCTTGGTGAATAAGCAAAACCGATCGTGCATTCGAAGGTTCAAGGTCCATGATTGCAATCAAAGCAATGGTTCACACTTATTGAAGAAAATATCATATAAGCATATGTGCAACCAAGATATTCAAGCAATTAATAAAGAAGCATAATGTTTGTCAAATTTTTGCATGTGACAAGTATGCAAAATTGCTTTCTTTGCTTGAGCTCCTCTTGTGGGGTCAATCACCACACTGCATCAATGAAGGGCATGAGGTTCTATAGACCTACCAAGTCCATTGGACCTAGTTGAACCTATGGGAGACATGTTAGCATCATAGCAAGCGGGTTCATCTTTTCTCATCCACCTTGGTGACACATTTTCATTCCTAGTGGTCATAGTTTGCATGTTACTTGAGTTCCTAGGATTATTGACTAAAGATTTCCTAGGCACATGCAAATTGGCTCTTCTAAGCCTTTTTCTTTCCATCATGCTTTCAACCCTACAATGCTTAATGTACCTAAAGCAATTTGGCCTAATATGCCTATCAACACCACAGATACATGGATATTCCCGCTGGAGTCACCTCAGATACATTCCAACAAATCCAGGAATTCCTGTGGAAAATCATCAAGGAAGCAGCTAAGTAGGGAATCAATATAATAGCAGCCATTAACTTAACCTCGCTGCACCAGATCAACTCAGTGAAGAAAGAGGGGTGCTCGAGAGTCGACGAAGAAGAAGATGGAGCGAAAACACCGACTCAGTTCGACCTAGACTCGAGAGAAACTTTTACGAACCAGGAGAAGAGCCAAGAAGGAGAAGGACCGACCACGGAAGTTGCGCTCGATAAAGACAAACCCGACCAGACGGTCAAGTTAAGGGCTTAACTATCCGATTGTATCTGGAGTAACCTGGTCAGTTTGCTAAGGGAATTCAAGGATATGTTTGCATGGAAACATGAGGACATGCCAGGAATAGGCACCAAGGTGATCTCTCACCACCTATCGATCGACCCGAAACACTGGCCAGTGAACATGATTTTTCTATCTGTAGAAAATTACGAATTCAAAAGATATTTATAAAGAAGTCCAACGCAATGTGCTTTAAAGTTTTGAAAACTAGTAAAGCGGTAAGCGATGGTATTGTCCACATGGAAGTGTCATTGACACGCCCCGGAACGGTTCTAATAAAGTATCCCCAGCGGCGCCAATAACTTGATCGGCGCACGCGGGACACGCGATAGTTCTATAAACTATCGTAAATAAATGGGGCATGTGTGTTTATCCGCAAGCGCACGGATCGTTACGATCACATAGCGGCGAGTACGGTTCGTTCCACAGGGAATTTGTGAGGTACCTTTTATCAGTTTTAGTCTTATACGTTATATATACTATATACACTAATTACAACCTATTTACATGCATGAAAAGTAAATTGTGGAGGTGGCAAGTAGGCAATTAAACTAAGAGGATGGCATGTAATCAATTAAACTAACTAATAACTAAATTAACTAAGATTGCAATCTAACTAAATTACACTATAACTAAGGATTGTCATCTCCTTAGCAACTAATTAACCTATCCACTAAACTACAATTACAATTATCTAAATTAAATTAACTTAACTAATTACCATCTAATGCAATGATCTTGCAAAGTGGTAATGAGAGATGGGATGTTGGGATATTGGTGTACAAGTGCAATTATCCAATTAATTAGTTGATTCCTATTAACCTAGGATAGTCTTAAAACCATTAATAAAGACACATGCATTAATAATCATTCATGCATAATCTAAATTGTATTACATGCTTATGAATTTGTTAATTCAAACAACACATATATGAATTAAAGCTCAATATAGAAAATCAACTCATATCATAGATAATATACAAAGTACACCAAATCCCAACATCAATACTTAGTTACATAAAATAACTAAGGTGTTGTGGGTGTTCTTGGTGAGAATTTACATTACACTAAACTATTCTAAGCTAATCTAAGCTACTTCTAAGCTACTTGGGTGTATTTGTGAGCTATTGGACATTTGGGAGGAGTGTTTTAGGTTAGGGGAGGAAATATATATATAGGGAACTGTTTTGGGGAGGTTTTGGATGAAATATCCTCCAAGTCGGTCGTCCCAGTGGGTTCAGAACTGCTGGCCGGCGAGCTTGTGCCCGCCATCGAAGCTCGCCGTGAAGAAATTGAAGTCGGCGGCGAGTTCTAACCTTCTGGACTGCGGGTCCTTTCCCGCTGCATGAAACCGCCGAGATTTGGCGAGCTTGGATGTGTTGGTTCGCGAGTGAATGGCCGCTGAACCAAGCTTGAAGGCTTGAACATCCATGGAGGTTTGGAGGATTTGTTGAAGTTGAAAACCTTTGCATGGGAGCTTGAAAGTGGGTGCAATAGGACCGGCATGGAGTGGGCTTCCAATCTGGGCGGAGAACGGTCGGAAAAGTGGCCGAAAAATGGTCAAAAACCATCAGAGAAGATGCCGGGTCGTCACCGATTCAGGTCGGGTCTGAACCGGGTCGGGCTGACCCGGTTTGCTGAGGAAGACGACCTGATGTCAGCATGCCATTAGGCGTGACACAAGCAGGCGCCAAACGGCATCGTCCCACTTGCTGACGTGGCAGGCACGCTGTGCATTGGCTAGCATTTTACAATCTGCACCCCTGATCTTTCCCCTATTCACGGAATCATCAATAAAGTCCCGAATATTTCACTTTAGCCCCTGATTTGTCCAAAATTACATAATTACCCTTGAACTTCCCTAATCACCTGAAACACTTATTTATCCGTTAAATACCCAGTTTTACCCGAGAAACAAGCACAATAAGATAGGAAAAGGGGGCACGATCAGTCATCTGTCAATCGTTTCACGTTTTAGTGATTATGGAAAGCAATGTAAATGGGAACATGGCAAGAGTGAGAGTGGTGTGTGTGAAGTGTAAATGTAAAGTCTTTATATTTTGATTGACTTATTTCGTTGACAAACCACATTTAGGGTTTAATTATGTAAGGGTAGATTAGGGCTTCATTGTTCGTGATCAAATTTAAATGGATTTCAAGCCCTCAAGCCCTCAAGCTCAAGAGCTCATTGAAGGTATATCACTTGTGCTTAACCCTTTGAAGAGATTAGTTGCACACACACACTTCTCTTGTATGCATGTGTGTTCATTGCTTTGTGTACATTCTCTTCACACCTCACAGTTGCACAACATTCATATAGATTAAGTGTGTTTGAAAGCCCCCAAAAGAGATTTTTATCTCTTACAGCGGTGCAGGTCACCTCCCATGCACCTGCCTATTCTATGACTCCCACAGCAGCAGAAACCAGTGGGTTTCACGCGTAGGGTACCGCGGTGGGGACACTTTGTCCGTACCACGGCACACATTGCAATTTGATTGGTTTTTGAGTTTCTTCTTCAATACGAGGTCTCTTTTACTAGGGCTTCATATATATATGCCTTATTCTTTCTTTGGCCGAATTAGAGCTTAGAAATTCACATCTTTGAAAGCTTAAGAGTGTCTTGCAAGAAAAGTAACAGAGATTTAATCTTTATTAATCAAAACCCAAATACCTATCATTCCTTCATGAATCCAACATCATCTAACATCATCTAGGTTATGTTCTTGCATGGGTCATTATCAACACACATGACTTGGGTAAGTAGAACACCATTCTCATTCATCTTAGTGTTCTTGCTTAACAAGAAATCCCTTTTATGACTAGTTTGCATCTAGATTAAGTTCTTAGCTTCAAGTTGAGATTTTTGTGTTGTTTGTGAGTTGTTGTATTGTGATAGCTATTGCATCTAGGATTGCAATTATTTCATATAGCTAAGTTTTATATATGACATGTAGGAACATGATATCTAGGATTGCTTGACATGTTCATCAATGATTAGATAAGTATTAAATGTGTTGACCTAGCATTTATGCATATAATATTCACTTAGGTTGTGTTCTCTTCTTTGAGAGTTAAGCCTTATGACTAAGTCGTTTAGTGCACAAACAAGTAGGTATAGGATCACTATTAAAGGCCCGTTGGGTAGAGTGGAAGGGTTAGTGACAAAGAATGGTTTGACTTGAGGTCAACCTAGGTTGTAAACTTTCATTCAAGTAGTGGATTTGAGGACCGTGTGTGGTTAGCACAATAGCCCGTGAGTTTTGCCCAATTGGAGGGTTTCTCACGTAAATCAATCATCATGCAATTTATTGTTTTCCACACTTAAATTTCGTCAATTGTATTTGTTTAATTTGGGTGATTTTTGAATATTGATCAATGAAGAAAAAGTTGGTAATTAACTTGATTAAAACCTATTCACCCCCCCCCCCCCCCCCCCTCCCCCCACCCCCTCTAGGTAATTTAGACACACATTATATAGATTCAGTAAGCATGTTCGTGTGTGTGTGAGAGAATGGAAATAGCATAAAGATAAACTAAGAAAACTAAGGATAGAAATGTAACCGAGTGTTTGCCTTTCTAAGTTAATCTACTCCTAACTACATTAATCTACTCCTAAAGGCAAACACCCTAAGTTACAAAAATAAAGATGGTTTGGAAAGATTAATGGATGGATACATAAGGTACTCATGACCACCATGACATTCGCGCCACTCAAAAAATCCAATCGTATAAAACACTACAAGATTGGGTTCAACCTAGCCTTTGATATGACATTTAGCTATGGAAGTGGGGATAGTCGCCTAGTCCTCGATTCCTACTCACTGTTGATATGTCACATGAGCAACAACCAATGACTGTATTAAACATAGAAGCCGACCCTCGATCACTACTCACCGTTGGTGTGCCGAATGAGCAACGACCAAGGACCCTCGATCACTACTCACCGTTGGTATGCCGAATTAGCAACGATCAAGGGTTGTATAAAGCATGAAGGTCTATAGAACCAAAATCCACAAAGGCATGTGTGTGTACTCTTCATGAATTTCACCCAAGCAATAAGAGCATAATCAAGGCCAAGAGTTGGTGTGCCTGCTTAACCCTAATTCTCAAACACTCAAGTCAATCCAAAACATGCACTTCAGATTATCAATCAACACACACACAATCATAGGATGTTTAATTAAACTACTCCTAAATTACATTAATCTACTCCTAATCCCAATCATGAAAACATATCAATTTCTAACCTACATGCCATGAATGTAAAGACAAGAGATATACCTAAACATGCATCAAGAAAGGGTTGTCATGCCTACTCAACACAAGTCAAGAATAAATATAAAGTAATTGAATGAGACAATACTTGAAAATATTAAATACAAGCTAATCAAATAAATGGAACTAGTGTTAGGTTTACATATTTCCCTAATGGGGATACACATCAAATAAAGAAAAGACAATAGAATAGTAAAAAGAAGAAACCCAAGGTGTCAATCTTGGATCACCAAGCTCGGAGAGGGACCCAATTGTCATCTCGGATCTCCAAGCTCCATTAAAGCTCCTCCTTCTCATAGACAAGAGAGGATGGCTCTTTCCTCATGAATCTCTACCAAAGATGGGTGGTTGCAAGTAGAAGGTGGTGAGGGTAAGGCATCCATGGAGGAAAAGCTCCATGGATGCCTTTGAAGGTTTCCCTCTCTCTCTTGATGTGAAGAAGATGAAGTGTAGAAAAGAGGTTTAGGTTAGGATTTAGAATTTGGGTCATGAAGAAAGTGATGTATTTATAGGTTTGAGAGGCTAGGGCATGAATTGGGCATGAATGGACAAGGTTGCCCCTCTGAAAACAGCTGAAATTCATCCCTTTGCTGAGTTGGAACCCCGCTGTGCACGGATAGGGACTCGCGTAGTGACCAGTGCACTGTAACTTAATCTTCGGCTTCTCCCGATGCGCGGGTAGTTGTGCAGGTATAGACCCGCACACTGTGCAATTTCTGCAAACTTCATCTTCCTGGTTGCGCGAGTCACTTGGCTGGTGTGGACCGGCACAATACCCGCCATTCCGGCTCCATTCCTTGAATTTTGTCTTGTTTCACACCCGAAAATCCTGTTTTGCATTACCAATACCTGAATTACACCAATTGCCTACAATCACTACAAACTAGCCTATTAGACACACAATTGCGCATGAAAATGAGAAAAAAGACATGGAAATGAGGGCCAAAATATAGCACAATTTTGGCACGATCAAATACCACTAATCAAAACCTTTGCTTGTCCTCGTCTCCTCGAGCAAACTCAAGACAAAACACACAAAAACACAAGACAAACAAACACGACTTGATCTAAAAATTTCCTACACACAAGCAAGCAAATCAAAGTTGCATCTCTAACTAGTGGTGAGATACAATGGAGTGTGATAGAGAAGAGTAGACACATGCAAAAACGTTCTAAGGCAACTTGAAGGCACTCAAGGGAAACTCGCACAATCACGAATCCTACACCTAAAAGCGCTTTCATATTGGAAACTACTCACTCTCACACCTCGAGCATAATTCGCTTTGACTCTAAGCCTCACGTGGATACTCTCTTTTCTTTTCCGCTCAGAGTCCTAAGTTCACACTTATTCAAGGTATGCAAAGATAGAGTTTATGCATAGGAATCTAATGCATTGCATACATTTATCAATGAAAGACCGCTAATTTGTTTGTGAACTAGCCTAGGAAAGGAATCAAGTGCCATGGACGTGGAAGATCATGCTTCAACAAACATTCCCATTCTAGATTTCATCGAAGATCACAAAGGTTTTTCCTTTTGCTTGTAACGGGGCCATGGGGTAAATTGTGGTGAACAAAAGAATAGGAAAATTGGATTCAAAGGTCACCAACCATGCAAAGATACATTACATAACACGCTAAACTTAGCTCTACTTACATGTAAACTTGAACTCTAGCGTCTAGGCATAACTTTCACATATTTGTGCTTCTAATATTGTACTCTACATTGTGAGTACTTAAAATTGCATTTTACAAGGCTCTTTTGCTTCTTTTTATTTTATTTTTAATTTCTTTGAATTGCACATTTTTCATTTGCCAATTAAGGCTCTTAAGTGCAATATTTGGCACTTTTACATTTTTGAGCCATTTGCTTAGCACAATTACAAATATTGCCTAAGTACATGTTGGGATTTATGCCCTAAAGCTTGTAATTTGTAAATGTTATAAATTCGATAATAAAAGAAGTAGTTATTTCATTCAAATAAATTAATTCATACGTTTATATTATATATGTTAACATCCAAGATTGCTAAATGTAATCTCAAACTGAGTATATGAATGTCATATACAGAGGAATTTAGTTCGAGACATGCAATATAAAGAGTCTGTAAAAAGCAAATAAAGTTGGGTACTTTATTTGTGATTAATCTACAGTTGTGGTCCATTCCGTACTATACAGTGGTCTTATCCTAGACTACTCATATGGTGTTATGAGAATGGAGACACCTTAATGATGTGATCATATAGAACTGGGCCACGATCTATATGAATCTGTCACTAAGATCCATTAGTTGAAAAGATTCATATATATCAACTAATGATAGCTATATATGGGTGATCTAAATCCTGAGTGTCTTACTGACTCCTTCAGGTTAGATCATGGTTTTTTATTTACCATGGGTGAGATTGGAATAGAATTCTCGGTCAATATCTCTGTATCTTAGAATCACGGTTTGGCTTATGGCTGGGAAGGTATGCACACAATAGTGGAATCCACTCCTTCTTACGAGAAGTAGATAAATAGTTCCCTTAAGGGTCGATTCGGGGCTTGAACGATTAAGAGCGCTCTTTCTCTTCCGTAAAGGAATGAAAGATATAATCATTCAAGAGAATTGAAAGTTCTCAAATAAACTAGGTGTGTACTAATATCTTAATCTAGAAGGGGGGTGAATAGATTTTAACTATTATTACCCAATTTTCGTACTAGTCAAAAATACAAGCAAGTGTAATATAGTGCGGAATTTAAATAACACTTGATGTATACGTGGAAACCTAACCACTGGGAAAAACCACGGGCTGTATAGTACGCCACACTCGAACCTCGAAATCCACTAATTGAAATGGAGTTTACAACCTATGTAAACCTCGTCTAACACTCCGGTCAATAACCCCCCACTTCTACCACACGGGCCTTTAAAAGTAGCTCTAGTCCAATTGCTTGAGGCCTAAGCAATCTTAGCCTCAAGACTTAATTCTCTATGAAGAGATTATGCAACCTATGTGAATATGTATGAATATTCAAATAACAAACAAGGCTAGGGAACCTTAGATGCTTATCTAGGATGATGATATATTCAATTAAATCAACCCTAGATATCAAGAGCTAGATGACATGTCAAATAGCTTAGCTAATCAAGATTAGTCAAAAACCTAATTAGCTATCACAAAACAACACTCAATCAATTCATCACAATTAATTCTCTATTCTTGTATTTATCATATGATCAAAACATACAAGTAAATTAAAAAAGATTAGCTTGATAATAAAAATACTAAAATAAGATGAACTTAATCAAAATCTTACCAAGCAAGTTGTGATGATGCAAACCCATACATGGATGCTTTCTATATAGACATAGAAGATGCAATATGAAATTTGATGCACAAAGGATTTGATTTGAGTGGTTAAAGGTGAGTTCTTTTGTATTTTTCTTTGCTTGAAAAATATTCTAAGTATGAAATCTGAAAATCAACTCACTTGATTGACCTAAAGTCAAAGTGGCATATATATAGGGGGCCAAAACAAAGTGTGGTCGTTTTGAATAAGTTGCCCTGTTTTTGCCTTGGGCGCTGTACGTAGAGCGCTTCTGTACAGTGCATGTACAGCGCCCCAACTTCGATATCTCGGGTCTGAGATGGGTGCTGTACGTACAGCGCTTTGTACAGCGCCACATCAAAATGCATCAGACCTTATGCATTTAAAAGACCATTTTTGCATCAGGTCTTGTGGGCACTGTTCGAACAGCGCTTTGTAGAGCGCTTTCAACAGCGCCCTTTACAAGAGTGCAATCCTTAGCCTATGCATGACATGGCAATGGACATACAAAATGCAATCATGTAAGGCATGCAAGAAGAGATGTTAATGAACATTAATGAGCACATAATAACAACACATACACAACATACAAGAAAATGAATTAAGCATGAGATGCGAGTGTGTGTGTGCAACTAATCTCTTAAAATCAAATTAAGCACATAGAAGTTTACCTTTGGTGCTTATCAACCTTGAGGACATGAGAGGGTCTTGAGCTTGAATATTGTAAGTGCCTCACTTTTGATTGGCTTATTTCATGACACACCACATTGGGATTGGTATGTAACGGGTAGCTCAGGATTTCGTGGTTGGCAAGCTTTCGGACTTCCCAAGGTGACTTCAAGAGCTTCTAAAGGTATATCACTTGACCTTGATTCTTGAAGAGAATAGGTGCACACACACACTTGCATGCATTGTTATATATCTTGTATGTGTTACCTTGCATTTGTGTTTCATTGATTTGTGCTTCTATGTCATCTTTCACACATTTTTATTGCATTTATATGATTGCTTTATATGTTTGCACACACACACTCTCATTGCATTTATATGATTGCACTTGTGTTTTTTATTGATTGTGTGCTTACATGCTTTTTCACACTTATGCATTTTCATAATTGCATATCTTTTGTGTGTCACATGCTTGGTGAGTTTTTCATGATGATTATACATTCCCATACATGCTAAATTGATTGCACCTTTTTTATTTTTGAATGCCATGTCATGTTTTAGGCATTAGGTGCAATGGCCTTTCTAAGGGGCATTCGGCGCCCTTGATTCGGCGCCCTAGGGCGCAGAATAGGCCGCCGTTTTTCGGCACCCTTGGTTCGGCGTTAAGGGGCCGCAAAACAAGGCCGCCGAAAGGGACTAGAAAGTCAGGTCTCATTTCGGCGCCCTTGTTCGGCGGCCAAGGGCGCAGAAACAGGCCGCATAATTCAAAGTCTCGCGCGTCTGTTGGTATTCGACCGTAGAATCAAGGGCGCAGATTTGCATTTTTTTGATCCTTTTCCAAAACGATGTCATTTCATTTTTGGACTATATATATATATTCTCTTCTTCCTTGCTCGTGTCAATGAGCCAAAAATCAGATCCAAGAGAGAGAAAGTAAACCCTAGAGAGAGAAAGCTTCAAGAAAGCTTCAAGCTTGCTCCTTTAACTCTCCAAACCCAAACCCATGTGCATCTAACATGTTTCATGCATCATCCTTCCATGGGTCTTCATCATTCTTGACTTAGTAAGTAGAACAAACACCACATCTTCATTTATTGTTCTATCTTAGTCAAGACATGTCTTTAATTGCTTAGTTTAGCAAATCTTCACTCTTATTGCATATTTAGTGAAGTTATGACATGATTGGGTTTGTATTTTGGTAGCTTAATTGATTAGGTCATTCTTGCCTAAAAAACTATGTCATAAACATTCTTGTATGGTTTATTGATGACTAGGTTGATAGATAGTCTTTTATTCAACTAGTTAAACTTTTGAATGTTTATGTGTTGTTTGATAGCTAGGATTGTTTTGTGATTGATAACATCTAGCTAAGTATATATGATTTGCATTTAGACAATTTTTGTGTAGGACTCATTGATTGTATTTGTTAATTGCATTTAGAGTCTATGCCATGTTCATTGACAACTTATGTTGATTGGCATTTTGTTTGATTAATTGCATTTGTTAATTGCATTTAGAGTCTATGCCATGATCATTGACAACTTATGTTGATTGGCATTTTGTTTGATTAATTGCACTTGTTAGTTGCATTTAGTATAATTGCCATGATTTTGACAACTTAAGTTGATTGGCATTTTATTTGGTTAATTACATTAGTTGATTGCATGCTATTAGGCCTTGCCATTATTAATTGACAACTTGTGTTGATTGGCCTTGATTGATTGACAATTTATTGATTGCATTTGTTAATTGCATTTATTGTCCTTGCCATGTTTGTTGACAACTCTTGTTGATTGGCATTTTGATTGACTATTCATTGATTGCATTTGTTGATTGCATATTCATAGTCATTGCCATGTTTATCGACAACTTGAGTTGATTTGGCTTTCTTTGTTGACAATTAGGTTGCTAGAATCTCTTTGCATCTAATTGAGTTTACATGTATGTACATGTAGGCTTTGTTGATAACTAGGATGTTCACTTGCATTATAACATCTAGTTAAGCATATAGTGTTTAGTCTAGCACTCATTGCATTTGTGCATCATTGTGATACGCTTAGACTTTTTTATTCTCTTCTTGAGTCAAAGTCTTGTGACTTCTTGGTGAAGTTTCACAAGCAAGGAAAGTCTTGTGGCTACCCGTGTGTAGTGCTCAAGCAATTGGTCGAGTGCCACTGTAAAAGGCCCGTTGGGTAGATTAGGGGTTGCTCATGCCAAGAGTAGTGTATCAGGGGATATCACTAGGGATTGAACCAAGAGTGGCGAGTAGTAGTGTCCATAGCCTGAGGTTATCTAGGGTGAGTGTCCGAGAATCACTTGAGGGTGTAGATTCCTTTTCATATAGTGGATTTCGTTGACCGTGTGTGGCGCACATATCAGCCCGTGGTTTTTCCCCATGTGGGTTTCCACGTAAAAAATCAAATGTTCTTTAATTTCCGCATTTTATACTTGATTTTATTATATGTGTGTTTTGGTTTAATTGTGATTAATTTTGACTAATCGAAAAGTTGGTAATAATCGATTAACAACCAATTCCCCCCCCCCCCCCCCCCCCCCCCCCTAGGTTGTTTAGACACGCACACGAGCTTATATTTCTATTTTCAAATATCAATCACTTAAGTTACCCTTACATACAATCCCCAACACGTGGTTTGTCCACGAAATAAGCCAATCAAGATATGGGAATCCTTACAAGAATCAATGGTACTTAAAGGAAAAGATATAATTAGAGAGGTATAATGGACTTTATGACCTAGCTCTAATTATGAACTACTTATGGAGGATCATACCATATGTAATAACTATATCAATGGACACTGATAAATTGGTTGTGTAAAACATCTACAGTTACCAAAGTACAACCATGGGTTTTTAGTGGAATAACTCCAAAGTTAATAATTGTGAAATATTAATTAAAGAGTTTAATTAATTTTTTCTAAGTATTATTGGAGCTCAAAACTATGAGTCCATTAGGTCCCCTTGCTAGCCCTATATGATTGATAGTAACAAGACTCACGGAGAATTAAATGGTCTAATTAATTGTGTTACAAAAGTAACTTAAATATATTTTGGGAATTAATTAAATGATGTGATTATTTAATTGGTGAATTAAATATCATTAAATAATGTGAATATTTAATTGACATATTAATAATTAAGAATTATTAATTGTCATATGGAGGTTTCAGTTTTTAAAACTTTGTTGTCTCTTGGAACTTGTTGTGACTAATGAAAAAGAAAAAGTTTTGCTAATCCATCCCCAGGTACACAATTCAAAGAGAAGGGAGACCACGCTCCTAGGTGATTCATGTTCGTGATAAAATTGAACTCTTAAATAAAGATAGAATAAGTAAATATTTCTCATTCATACCCTAGACAATCTTATAGGAGATAGTGAATCCTCGTGAAGAATATCAGTAATCGTCAAGAGCTCATAGACCGCCTATTGCTCTCCAAGTTACCATATTTACTCATATGACCACACTTTGAACTTGGATATATATTATGACTTGTCCAGAAGTCATCTTTCAATAGTCACTATTGAAAACTCAACGTTAAGATTTAATATCCAAAACCTCAAAACATCCATATGATGATATTCTACTCACATTTAATAAATGGAGCCACGATGTCCATATCTATAAATGAAGTCCTCTATCGATTAACAAATGAATATCACCAAACTATTGAGGATAAACTATGCTATATAATCGTACTCATTGATAACTCAAATGATACCACTTGCAACTATAAGTCCATCATTTATCTTAGGATTAAGATAGACTCTCCGATTGTCCTGATAATGAAAAGACTTTTATCTATTGACGGTTCTAGATAAAGTATTTCATTGTGATCCAGTTCAATGCACTCAGTGCACTAGATTATTTTACTCGAAGACCCTCCGATTATTTTAGACTCATCATAACACATTTGATCCCACTCAAATGCTAGTAAAAGAATTCTTCAACTTTAACAAGATAAAGGTGCCCAACCTTTAACTTAAGTTGTGAACATTGTTCAAGACTAACTAAAGAATTGTGTCTACCTCATACATATCCAGATGTACGAACAATTCTTCTTTTCTCATAGTCTTTTGACCTTATGATTATTTACTTTTGACAATTATAATATTCAATCTATAAATGCTATAAGATTTGTTTAAACCAGAAATCACTTTATTAATATGAAAAGATTGTCAAAAACAATATTACACTCTTGCTATTGAGCATAATCCTAACAATCTCCCACTTGCGCTATAGCAAATGTGTCATATCACTCATTCCCATGTTCTCTAGGTGCCCATCAAAACTCTTCTATGGTAGAGCCTTTGTGAAGGGATCCGCTAGATTTTCTGCTAACGCGATTTTGGTAATCGTCACGTCACCCTTATGCACAATCTCCCTAAGAAGATGATACTTCATTTCAATGTGTTTTCCTCTCTTATGACTTCTTGGTTCTCTTGAATTAGCCACTGCTCCACTGTTATCACAGTAGATAGTGATCTGCTTATTCGCACTGGGAACCACTTCCAAGTCAATCAGGAATTGGCGGAGCCAAACAGCCTCTTTGGCAGCTTCGCATGCAGCAACATACTTAGCTTCCATGGTGGAATCAGCAATACAAGATTGCTTGATACTCCTCCATATGACTGTTCCTCTTCCAATAGTAAACACAAATCCTGATGTGGATTTTCTGGTAGTCAAAATCCGACTGGAAATCAGAATCTGTATACCCAACGGGAATCAAATCCCCTCCTGAGTATACAAGCATATTATCTCTCGTTCGATACTTGAAAATATGCTTGACTGCCGTCCAGTGATCAGTACCAGGTTTCAATTGAAACATGCTAACTATGCTTACAGCAAAACAAATATCTAGTCTAGTGCAGAGCATTGCATACATAAGACTTCCAACTGTCGAGGCATTTGGAGTCCTACTCATAAATTGCTCTTTATTCTCATTCTCAGGAACTTATTCCTTAGAAAGTTTGATTCCATGTCTGAAAAGTAACATACCTTTCATGGAATCTTGCATGGAAAATCTAGACAAGATTTTATCTATGTATGAAGCTTGGGATAGTGCAATCATTCTATTCTTTCTATCCCCTATTACTTGGATACCAAGAATATAACTTGCTTCTCCTAAGTCCTTCATATCAAATTGTTTTGCTAACCATTCTTTTACTGATGTCAATACACCTACATCGTTTCTGATGAGTAGTATATCATCAACATAAAGAATTTTGGAAAACCAACTTGTCGTCTTTAATCCTTTTGTATACACAAGGTTCGTCAAGATTCTGAATAAATCTAAAAATTTTCACAGCTTGATCGAACCTTATGTTCCAGGATCTGGATGCTTGCTTCAATCCATATATGGATTTCTGCAACTTGCATACCTTTTCCATTTGGCCATTTTCAATGAATCATTCTGGTTGCATCATGTAGATGCTTTTGTCAAGACTTCCATTAAGGAAAGCTGTCTTGACGTCCATTTGCCAAATCTCTAGATCTAAAGATGCTGCAATGGATAAGAGTATCCTAATGGATTTAAGCATGACCACAGGAGAGAAGGTTTCCTCGTAATCGATACCTTCTTTCTGTGTGTAACCTTTAGCTACTAATCTAGCTTTAAAGGTTTCCACCTTTCCATCCATACCTCTTTTCCTCTTGTATACCCACTTGCACCCAATGGGTTTTATCCCTTTAGGCAAGTCTACAAGGGACCAGACTTTGTTATCGAACATGGATTCAATCTCAAATTGCATTGCCTTTTGCCAATGGCAACAATCAACATCCTCCACTGCTTCCTTATACGTGTTGGGATCATCGTCGTCCGGGAGATTCTCCATTGATTCTCCTAGACCGATGTATCTCTCGGGTTGTGTACTAACCCTCCCACTACGACGAGGAATGGTAGGTTGTTGATTTTGTGTTGGAGTGGAACTTAATATTGGGCTAGGTTGTAAAACCTCTTGTGGAATTATATCTCCTGACATCTCATTCAGGACAATTCTACTTTTGGGCACAAAATCATTCATATAGTCCATTTCCAGAAATTTAGCATTTGTCGAAACAAATACTTTTAGATTTGAAGGACTATAGAAATAATATCCTTTAGTTCCTTTTGGATACCCCACAAATATATATGTTTCCGAACGGGACTCCATCTTTTATGTCTTTCCTTTTAACACATGTGCAGGACAACCAAATATCCTTAAGTGTTGTAAACAAGGCTTTTGCCCAGTCCACAACTCATGCAGTGTTTTCAGGAACCAACTTAGATGATACAACGTTTATAATGTATATTGCAGTTTGTAGAGCATATCCCCAAAAGGAAAGGGAGCGTTGAATAACTTAACATAGACCTAACCATATCCAAAAGAGTTCTATTTCTCCTTTTTGCTACCCCATTCTGTTGAGGTGTACCTGGTGCAGAAAACTGAGAAACTATCCCATTATTAATAAGATATTGCTGAAACTCACCAGATAGATATTCTCCACCACGATCAGATCTCAAGATTTTTATGTGTTTCTCAAGCTAATTTTCTACTTCAGCTTTGAATGCTTTGAACATGTCAAAAGCATCCGACTTATGTCTCACGAGATACACATAGCCAAATCTCGAGTAATCATCTGTGAAGGTGATGAAGTACTCATATCCACCTCTAGTTTGAATGCTCATAGAACCACATACATCAGTGTGTATTAGTCCTAAACATTCAGTGGCTCTGGTGCCTTTGGCCGAGAACGACCTTTTGGTCATTTTACCTTCCAAACAAGATTCACAAGTTGGTAGATCATCAACCTTTAAGTCACTTAAAGGTCCGTCACTATCCAATCTAATAATCCTATTAAGGTTAATATGACCTAGGCGTAAATGCCATAGGTAGGTTTCATCTATTGATAATTTTACTCTTTTATGATTAGGTTCCGTTAATACTGTGTCTAACGAGTGAGAGATATTTCTATGCAAAAAGAACAGACCGTTTTCCAATGTACCTTTGCAAATAATTTTGTCATTCTTACTAATAATAAAAACTTTATTAAAAGTAACCGAATATCCAAATTTATTTAAACAAGAAACTGAAATTAAATTCCTCTTGAATTGAGGTACATAATAAACGTCTATCAATTCTAAATGCCTACTAGAATCAATATTAACTCTAATATCTCCCACTGCACTTGCAGACACTAACGTTCCGTTGCCCAAACGCAAGTTGATTTCATTTTTATTCAGTCTTTTCCTTTCCTTGAACCCTTGCAAGGAATAACAAACATGATTAGTGGCTCCAGAGTCTATGATCCAAGAATCTGTAGAATCTGCCAAAAAACATGTTTCAAGATAATTAACATTACCTTGTTCCTTCTTGTTCTAAGACTTTGGGCAATTACTTTTCCAATGTCCCCTTTCACCACAAAGAGAGCACTTCCCTTTGATCTTGGTTACTATCTTGGTAGGCTCAAGTTGCTTTTTCTTCTGTTGTTTCTTGACCTTCTTACGGGTCTTAACAGTAGCAACTTTACCAACCAAATGAATCTCTTGACTTGTGCCATTAGATTCACAAGTATGAGCAAGTGGCTTAGGAATAGATAGAATAAATTTATGTTTTTCAGCTTGCAGCAACAACCCAATTTTCCTTTTCCATGTGACATAATTATTACCAGTTAAAGTTTTATCTTTTAGGATGTTCATAAGTGATGGGGTCATGATTTCTGAATAAAACAAAACATATATAAGTAAATAATCATGATAAAGCACTTTTAAATATTTATCTTAAATTAAATAAATAACTCAATCGTAAAAATTCAACGGTGATCCAACACCCATAAATGTTACGCCTCCTTTGGGAGTACAAACATTTACTAGTTGGACTAGGTCCCACCTAATTGTTAACATAACAACTAGCGTTTTCAATTTTAGCCTTGCGATTTTATTGACAAGAACTCTTGGGAGGATATCAATAAAATCACATTGAGTGTGTTACCAAGATATCGACCCTCAATATTTTCTCTCACGAAAAATCCCTCCTTTGGTAGTAGATCTCGTTTGAGTCAATTGTCTAGTCTATCCTTGTAAGGAAGTATATTGCTAAATTCCATTCATGGACGCCCCTTGGGGGGATTACCAATAAATAATAAAGCTCAACTAACCTTGGAGGCCATAGGCGTTGCAAAACACCTTCTCCCACTCAATTATTTAAGGCATGTGATTAAATCCCATAGAATGATTTACCAAGTTATCTAGATGCCAATTTAGATACCTAAATCATTCAATGCATGTTCATACCAAAAGAGATATATGAGTGGCACTCCTATTCTATATGACATGTTATCATACAATAACAAATATTGTAATATTTATGCATAATATAAATAGCCACAATTTTGGTCCATCCTAGAAAAGCAAGTAAATTACAATTGTTGGAATTACAAGATCTTCCTTCTTGGCGAACAAGTCAAGCGGCCACAATCCATTCGCGCACCCCTTGGCTGCCTCCTATGGGCTTGCGCACCCCACAGCACCATGAAGGGCTGCCGTGCGAAGCCCATGGCTTCCATAGGGCTGCCGTGCGCAGTCCATGCCACAACAAGCGCAGCTGGACGCTAACTTGCGCGCACGCTTGTTGCTATGGTGCGTATGATCCCAAACGTGTTCCAGTTGCTTCCAATTCTTCAAAACTTCGAATCTTCGATGCTTGAATATATTACAACTTTATTTAACAAAATAAACTACTGCAGAATTTTATTTTATTTTTTTTAATCACTGCAGTAATTTTTTACACAATAAAAACTGCACTAAATGATACAAAAAAAATCTGCAGTATTTTTAAATACAATAAAAACTGCAATACTTTTAATACAATAAAAAAAAATAGTGAACCTAGCAACTACCAAGAAGGAACTTGTGACGGTAATAGGCCACCCTTCTTGTTACAATTTCGAAACAAAAATTACATTGAAATTCTAGGACCAAAATCGAGCAACAACAATTCACTTTATAACAACATATATAAATCCATACATTCCACATGTAATTATATATGAGAATACCTAGAGTGCCATCTCTTTCTAAAACATGCATGATCACAATAAAAAGAAATAGATTCACGTATATATACGTTAATTAATTAAAGGGTACAACCAAGGCTCTGATACCAATTGTAGGGAAAAATCGTAGTACACGCAGCGGAAGCGAGACTAAAAAACGGTTTTAGTATAGTTTAAAATTTTTCCATAAGTTGAACCTTAACCCTTTAATTAATTAACATATAATACTAAAGATATCATACCTTTGTCGCATGATCCGATTGATATTACATCGATGGTAATCCACAAGATCTTCCAATCCAATCACGAACGTGAATCACCTAGGAGCGTGGTCTCCCTTCTCTTTGAATTGTGTACTTGAGGATGGATTAACAAAACTTTTTCTTTTTCTTTTGTTAGTCACAATAAATTCTAAGAGGCTACAAAGAATGTTCCGGTTACTTTTGAATTCACAATCGTTAGATTGAAACTCGCGTGAACTTTATTCGAAATTGTGCACAAAACCTTTTGATATAAAAGTTACTAGTGCAATATCGAAAATAAGAACAAACTTTTCTCTCTTTTTTCTCCTGGCTAAATTCTCACACTAGTCTAAGAGATAGCTTTTATTTTTCAAGCAATAGAAAAATAAATCTCTAGAAAAACTATTAGGGTTGCCGAATACATATTGCCATCAAATAATATTAATATATATATATCTATATATATACGAATCCTGATTGCCACATAAATAGTATATCTATTTTTTCAACCAATTCGTTGTCTTATATCTCATATATAATATATGGCAATAAATCGGAATATATATAGAGATATATATTGATAAAGCAACTAGATATACATAATATATTGTGCAAAGTTTACGCACTAGATATATATAGCATATTTAGCAAATAATTAGGGATCGTGCCGATTAAGGGATAAAGGATATCAAATCAAAGGAAATTATTAGGGATCGTGCCGATTAAGAACACACCTAATCCGATCCTACCTCGTCTCCACACACGATGGTCATCAGGGTATTTGGTGGTCACCTGCGGTCGTCGTTCTTTTCTGAGTATCCACATACTGTGGCTTTCCCGTTTCCCTTTCCAAGGCTTTTCCGTTTCCCGTTTTCCCTCCTTTGCGGCCTGCGGTCGTCGTTCTTCAGTGTGGCTTTCTCACTTTTCAAGCTTTTGTTACTGGTACCTTTCCGTTTCCGTTTCCGTTTCCGTTTCCGTTTCCGTTTTGTCTTTTGAACCGAGATTCTATAACAAGGGTAATTTAGTCTTTTAGTAGAACAATTAGATGTCAGATCAGAAGAATTCGAATAGGGGTAAAATTGTAAGATCAGGTATTTAAATACAATAAAGTCGTCTCCAGGGGTATAACTGTCTAAGAACCCACTAACTTCCACCACACAATCCATGATCCACGATCATATTGGTTGATCCATGATCATATTGGTTATATTTGGTTTTTTAAAAACTAGTGGCTATATGTGGTTTTGGCATCTTAACGGTGGCTATATTTGAAAACACCCCATTATATATATATATATATATATATATATATATCTATATATTGAGGCCGAAATCCTTTACCATGTAGGATTCGTGTCTTTTGACTTAAATCCTAACCCTAGGTAGATTTCCTTAGAATTCCAAACCCTAATCCAACTTCTTAGTGTATTTGTGACTATAAAAGACCTCCTTATTTGACTAGATAAATAAATCCCTTATTTATCTACTTACCAAATAAAGTCTTTTATTTTAATTATACTACCACAATAGTATACTACTAAGAAACATATTTCCTAGTTAGAAAAAGATTTTGATTTTTAATTAAATGATTAACTAATAAATTAATTAATTTCCATTTAATCAATCAATAAAATAAAATAATATTTTAGACTATTATTCTAGTCTTGCCGCCCACAACATATACATGGGCCTAATATTATTTTCTTATTTTATTTAATCCATTAGACTTTAATTAAAAAGCCCACATGTGAACCAGACCCATTCTTACTAAAAGAAACAAACCCACATGCCTTTCATTAATATATTAATATAATTGATCAGCCCATTAAATAAATAATGTGCAAATTATATTCTTAATATATTAAATACAATTCTAGATGGACCCATGAATTGGTCCGGTAGAATATATCAAGTGATCCATACAAGTCCATGTGGATTGAGGATCTTGGCGGGCTATCTAAATTTAAGCTTCAATAGACATAACCTAATCACAATCAACAAATGATTCACTGAGGTCTGATCTATTAATTTTAACTCATTCCACTAAAGAGCTAAAATTGAACTCTTAAATAAAGATAGAATAAGTAAATATTTCTCATTCATACCCTAGACAATCTTATAGGAGATAGTGAATCCTCGTGAAGAATATTAGTAATCGCCAAGAGCTCATAGACCGCCTATAGCTCTCCAAGTTACCATATTTACTCATATGACCACACTTTGAACTTGGATATTTTGACTTGTCCAGAAGCCATGTTTCAATAGACTCTATCGAAAACTTAACGTTAAGATTCAATATCCAATACCTCAAAACATCCATATGATGATATTCTACTCACATTTAATAAATGGAGCCACGATGTCCATATCTATAAATGAAGTCCTCTATCGATTAACAAATTAATATCACCAAACTATCGAGGATAGACTATGCTATATAATCGTACTCATTGATAACTCAAATGATACCACTTGCAATCATAAGTCCATCATTTATCTCAGGATTAAGATAGACTCTCCGATTGTCCTGATAATGAAAAAACTTTTATCTACTAACGGTTCTAGATAAAGTATTTCATTGTGATCCTATTCAATGCACCCAGTGCACTAGATTCTTTTACTCGAAGACCCTTCGATGATTTCAGACTCATCATAACTCATTTGATCCCACTCAAATGCTAGCAAAAAAATTCTACAACTTTAACAAGATAAAGGTGCCCAACCTTTAACTTAAGTTGTGAACATTATTCAAGATTAACTAAAGAATTGTGTCTACCTCATACATATCCAGATGTATGAACAATTCTTCTTTTCTCATAGTCTTTTGACCTTATGATTATGTACTTTTGACAATTATAATATTCAATCTATAAATGCTATAAGATTTGTTTAAATCAGAAATCACTTTATTAATATGAAAAGATTGTCAAAAACAATATTACACTCTTACTATTGAGCATAATCCTAACAATTTCCCACTTCCGCTATAGCAAATGTGTCATATCTCTCATTCCCATGTTCTCTAGGTGCCCATCAAAACTCTTTTGTGGTAGAGCCTTTGTGAAGGGATCCACTAGATTTTTTGTTGACGCGATTTTGGTAATCGTCACGTCACCCCTATGCACAATCTCCTTAAGAAGATGATACTTTCTTTCAATGTGTTTTCCTCTCTTATGACTTCTTGGTTCTCTCGAATTAGCCACTGCTCCACTGTTATCACAGTAGATAGTGATCTGCTTATTCGCACTGGGAACCACTTCCGAGTCAATCAGGAATTGGCAGAGCCAAACAGACTCTTTGGCAGCTTCACATGCAGCAACATACTTAGCTTCTATGGTGGAATCAGCAATACAAGATTGCTTGATACTCCTCAATATGACTATTCCTCTTCCAACAGTAAACACATATCCTGATGTGGATTTTCTGGTAGTCAGAATTCGATTGGAAATCAGAATCTGTATATCCAACGGGAATCAAATCCCTTCCTGAGTATACAAGCATATTATCTTTCGTTCTCTTGAGATACTTGAAAATATGCTTGACTGCCGTCCAGTGATCAGGACCAGGTTTCGATTGAAACCTGCTAACTATGCCCATAGCAAAACAAATATCTGGTCTAGTGCAGAGCATTGCATACATGAGACTTCCAACTACCGAGGCATTTGGAATCCTACTCATGAATTGCTCTTCATGCTCATTCTTAGGAACTTGTTCCTTAGAAAGTTTGATTCCATTTCTGAAAAGTAACATACCTTTCTTAGAATCTTGTATGGAAAATCTAGACAAGATTTTATCTATGTATTAAGCTTGGGATAGTGCAATCGTTCTATTCTTTCTATCCCTTATTACTTGGATACCAAGAATATAACTTGCTTCTCCTAAGTCCTTCATATCAAATTGTTTTGCTAACTATTCTTTTACTGATGTCAATACACCTACATTGTTTCCGATGAGTAGTATATCATCAATATAAAGAATTTAGGAAAACCAACTTGTCGCCATTAATCCTTTTGCATACACAAGGTTCGTCACAACTTGATCGAACCTTATGTTCCAGGATCAGGATGCTTACTTTAATCCATATTTGGATTTTTGCAACTTGCATTGCCTTTTGACAATGGCGACAATCAACATCCTCCATTGCTTCCCTATACGTGTAGGGATCATCGTCGTCCGGGAGATTCTCCACTGATTCTCTCGGGTTTTCTACTAACCCGCCCACTACGACGAGGAATGGTAGGTTGTTGATTTTGTGATGATGCGGAACTTACAATTGGGCTAGGTTGTGTAACCTCTTATGGAATTGTATCTCCTGACATCTCATTCAGGACAATTCTACTTTTGGGTACAAAATCATTCATATAGTCCTTTTCCAGAAATTTAGCATTTGTTCAAACAAATACTTTAAGATCTGAAGGACTATAGAAATAATATCCCTTAGTTTCTTTTGGATACCCCACAAATATGCATGTTTCCGAACGGGACTCCATCTTTTCTGTCTTTCCTTTTAACATATACGCAGAACAACCAAATATCCTTAAGTGTTGTAAACTAGGCTTTCGCCCAGTCCACAACTCATGCGGTGTTTGAGGAACCGACTTAGATAGTACATCGTTTAGAATGTATATTGTAGTTTGTAAAGCATATCCCCAAAAGAAATAGGAAGCGTTGAATAAATCAACATAGACCTAACCATGTCTAAAAGAGCTTTATTTCTCCTTTCTGCCACCCCATTTTGTTGAGGTATACCTGGTGCAGAAAACTGAGATATAATTCCATTATCAATAAGACATTGCTGAAACTCACTAGATAGATATTCTCCACCACGATCAGATCTCAAGATTTTTATGTGTTTCTCTAGCTGATTTTCCACTTCAGCTTTAAATGCTTTGAACATGTCAAAAGCATCCGACTTATGTCTCATGAGATACACATATCCAAATCTCAAGTAATCATCTATGAAAGTGATGAAGTACTCATATCCACCTCTAGCTTGAATGCTCATAGGACCACATACATCAGTATGCATTAATCCTAAACATTCAGTGGCTCTTGTGCCTTTGGTCCTGAACGACCTTTTGGTCATTTTACCTTCTAAACAGGATTCACAAGTTGGTAGATCATCAACCTTTAAGTCACTTAAAGGTCCGACACTAACCAATCTTTTAATCCTATTAAGGTTAATATGACCTAGGCGCAAATGGCATAGGTAGGTTTCATCTTATGATAATTTTACTCTTTTATGGTTAGGTTGCGTTAATTCTGTGTCTAACAAGTGAGAGATATTTCTATGTAAATAGAATAGACCATTTTCCAATGTACCTTTGCAAACAAATTTGTCATCTTTACTAATAATAAAATTTTTTTTATTAAAAGTAACCGAATATTCAAATTTATTTAAACAAGAAACTGAAATTAAATTTCTCTTGAATTGAGGTACATAATAAATGTCTATCAAATCTAAATGCCTACTAGAATCTAGATTAACTCTAATATCTCCCACTGCACTAGCAGACACCAACGCTCTGTTGCCTAAACACAAGTTGATTTCATTCTTATTCAGCCTTCTCCTTTCTTGAAACCCCCATAAGGAATAACAAACATGATTATTGGCTACGGAGTCTACGATCCAAGAATCTGTAGAATCTGCCAGTAAACATGTTTCAAAATAATTCACATTACCTTGTTCCTTCTTATTCATAGACTTTGGGCAATTACTTTTCCAATGTCTCTTTTCACCACAAAAGAAGCACTTCCTTTTGATCTTGGTTACTTTCTTAGTCTCCTTCTGTAGGGAAAAATACCGTAGTACACGCAGCGGAAGCGAGACTAAAAATAGATTTAGTATGTTTTAAAAAATTTTCCTTTTTATGAACCTTAACCCTTTAATTAATTAAACATACATATAATCAACAAAAGAAGAATACCTTTTGTCGCGTGATTTGATTGACTTACATTGATGGTAATCTGCAAGATCTTCAATCCTAGCACGAACGTGAATCACCTAGGAGCGTGGTCTCCCTTTTCTTTGAATTGCAAACCTGAGAATGGAACAACAAACTTTTCTTTTTCTTTCGTTAGTCACAAAACAATTAAAAGAAGACTAAGATTATTCCGGTCACTTTTGAGTTCTCAATCTAATGATCGAAACTCACGTGAACCTAAATTGATGTTGTACACATAAGCTTATTGATGAACAAGCAATTAGTGTACCATCAAAGAATAATCTATTCACTCTTTTTTGTTTTTAGTAAAATAAAATCACTTTCTATCAATTGAGAAGAAGAAGAAAATTGTATCAAGAAAACTAGGGTGGCCGAAATCTATATGTGGGAATATATAGGTGGCCGAAATTTTCCTCTCCTTGTCTTTTAGGGTTACCGAAATCTTGCTCCTTTTTACACTAGGGTTGCCGCAAATCACACTCCTAAAAGGGTTTGTGTTGCACCCTAATTCCATAAAAGAATAGACTTCAAACCCTAATCCAACTCATAGATATTTTATTCTTTTTATTGACTAAATTAAAAGACTTCTTATTTGATTAAATAAATAAAATTAATTATTTATTTTCTTACCAAATAAGTCTTTTACTTTTAGTATACTACTAACAATAGTATAACTCTAGGAAATATATTTCCTGTTCAGAAAAAGATTTTTTTCTTAATTAAACAATTAATTAATAAATAAATTAATACTTATTTAATTAAACAATGAAAACAAAATAATATATAGGCTAATATATTAACCTTGCCACCCCACTTGTCTAAAATTGGGCCTAATATTATTTTCTTATTTCATTTAATCCATTGGTCTTTAAATAAAAAGCCCACATGTGAACCAGACCCATTCTTACTAAAAGAAACGAAGCCCACATGTCTTTCATTAATATATTAATATAATTGAGCAGCCCATTACATAAATAATGTGCAAATTATATTCTTAATATATTAAATGCAATTCTAGATGGACCCTTAAATTGGTCCGGTAGAATATATCAAGTGATCCATGCAAGTCCGTGTGGATTGGGGATCTTGGCGGGCTATCTAAATTTAAGCTTCAATAGACACAACCTAATCACAATCAACAAATGATTCACTTAGGTCCGATCCATTAATTTTAACTCATTCCACTAAAGAGCTAAAATTGAACTCTTAAATAAAGATAGAAAAGGAAGATGTTCCTCATTCATACCCTAGACAATCATGTTGGAGATAGTGTATCCTTGTGATTAATATCAGTAATCGCCAAGAGTTCATAGACCGCCTATAACTCTCCAAGTTACCATATTTACTCATATAACCACGTTTTGAACTTGGATATTTTGACTTGTCCAGAAGCCATGTTTTCAATAGACACTATCGAAAACTCAACGTTGAGATTTAATATCCAATTACCTCAAAACATCCATATGATGATATTATACTCTCATTTATTAAATGGAGCCAGGATGTCCATATCTATAAATGAAGTCCTCTATCGATTAACAAATGAATATCACCAAACTATCGAGGATAGACTATGCGATATAATCGTACTCATTGATAACTCAAATGATATCACTTGCAACCATAAGTCCATCATTTATCTCAGGATTAAGATAGACTCTCCGATTGTCCTGATAATGAAAAGACTATTATCTATTGACGGTTTCTAGATAAAGCTTTTCATTGTGATCCAGTTCAATGCACCCAGTGCACTAGATTCTTTTGCTCGAAGACACTCCGATGATTTTAGACTCATCATATCTCATTTGATCCCACTCAAATGCTAGCAAAAGAATTCTACAACTTTAACAAGATAAAGGTGCCCAACCTTTAACTTAAGTTGTGAACATTATTCAAGACTAACTAAAGAATTGTGTCTACCACATACATATCCAGATGTACGAACAATTCTTCTTTTCTCATAGTCTTTAGACCTTATGATTATTTACTTTGACAATTATAATATTAAACTATAAATGCTATACGATTTGTTAAACCAGAAATCACTTTATTAATATGAAAAAGATTGTTAATTACAATATTACACTCTTGCTATTGAGCATAATCCTAACACCTTCTTGGTAGGCCCAAGTTACTTTTTCTTCTGTTCTTCCCTGACCTTCTGACGGGTCTTAACAGTAGCAACTTTACCAACCATATGAATCTCTTCTAGAGACATCATCATATCAGCAGCAGACCCCATTCCTTCATGCTGATGTTGCAACACATCGGAGATGGTAGCCATTTGGCCATCTTATTCGAGGTCTTCCACTGCTCATACTCGTCTCTTTGCATCACATTAGATTCATTAGTGGGAGCAGGTGGTTTTTAGGAGTAGTCAGAACAAACTTATGTTTTTCAGCTTGTAGCAACAACCCAATTTTCCTTTTCCATGTGACATAATTATCACTAGTTAAAATATTTATCTTTTAGGATGATCATTAGGGATGGGGTCATGATTTCTGAATAAAAACAAAAACATATATGAGTAAATAATCATGATAAAGCACTTTCGAATATTTATCTTGAATTAATGAATAATTCAATCGTAAGAATTCAACAGTGATCCAACACCCATAAATGTTACGCCTCCTTTGGGAGTACGTACCATTTATTAGTTGGATTAGGTCCCACCTAATTGTTAACATAACAACTAGCCTTTTCAATTTTAGCCTTGTGATTTTATTGACAAGAACTCTTGGGAGGATATCAATAAAATCACATTGAGTGTGTTACCAAGATATCGACCCTCAATATTTTCTCTCACGAAAATCCCTCCTTGGGGAGTAGATCTCGTTTGAGTCAATTGTCTAGTCTATCCTTGTAAGGAAGTATGTTGCTAAATTCCATTCATGGACGCCCCTTGGGGGGATTACCAATAAATAATAAAGCTCAACTAACCTTGGAGGCCATAGGTGTTGCAAAACACCTTCTCCCACTCAATTATTTAAGGTTTGTGATTAAATCCCATAGAATGATTTACCAAGTTATCCAGATGCCAATTTAGATACCTAAATCATTCAATGCATGTTCATACCAAAAGAGATATATGAGTGGCACTCCTATTCTATATGACATGTCATCAAACGATAACAAATATTGTAATATTTACGCAAAATAAATAGCCACAATTTTGATCCATCCTAGAAAAACAAGTAAATTACATTTGTTTGGAATACAAAAAACTCCTTTCTTGGTGAACAAGTCTTTAAGCGGCCGCCAATCACTTGTGCATCCCACGGCTGCCCCTATGGGCTTGCGCACTCCACAACCCCAACAAGGGCTGCCGTGCGCAGCCCATGGCTCTTCATGGGGCTGCCGTGTGCAGCCCACAGTCCAACATGCACAGCTGTGTGCAATCTTGCGCGCATGCATGTTGCTATGGTGCGCACGGTCCCAAACTTGTTCCAGTTGCTTCCAATTCTTTAAGTCTTCGAATCTTCGATGCTTGAACGTATTACAACATTTTTTAAACAATAAAATACTGTAGTTTTTTTTTTTTATTTTAATCACTGCAGTATTTAATACAAAAAAAAAACTGTATTATATTATAATACAATAAAAAAAAATAAAATAAAACTGCACTTAAATTTAATAAAATAAAAAAAACTTAGCAACTACCAAGAAGGAAATTGTGACAATAATAGGCCACCCTTCTTGTTACAATTCTGAAACAAAAATACATTGAAATTCTAGGATCAAAATTAAGCAATAACAATTCACTTTATAACTACATAGAACATATATAAATCCATACATTCCAATGTAATTATATATGAGAATACCTAGAGTGCCATCTCTTTCTAAACATGCATAATCACAATAAAAAGAAATAGATTCACGTATATATACATTAATTAATTAAAGGGTACAACCAAGGCTCTGATACCAATTGTAGGGAAAAAACGAGTGCACGCAGCGGAAGCGAGACTAAAATAGGTTTTAATATAGTTTAAATTTTTTCCATAATTTGAACCTTAACCCTTTAATTAATTAACATATAATACTAAAGATATCATACCTTTGTCGTGTGATCCGATTGACATTGCGTCAATAGTAATCTGCAAGATCTTCTAATCCAATCACGAACGTGAATCACCAAGGAGCGTGGTCTCCCTTCTCTTTGAATTGTGTACCCCTCCAAAAGATAACAAATAACGTTCCGGTCACTTTTGAATTCTCAATCTAATGATCGAAACTCGCGTGAACCTTATTCGAAGTTGTGCACAAAGCCTATTGATGTATAAGCTATTAGTGCACTATTAAAGTAAAACGATCTCTTCTTTTTTTCTCTTTCGGCCGAATTATCACACTAATCTCTAGAGTTGGATTTTATTTTTCTCAAGCAAAAGAAAAATATTCTCAAACCAAAGACCTAGGTTTTTTTTTTTTTTTTTATAATTCCTCTTGACCAATAAAGTATTAGTACCGAAAAACTAATAACTCCTTGCAAGAATCATATATCTATATAAGTGCCATATATATTTATATTATATATTCCGGCTAAGTATATCTATAATATATATTCTGGGCAAGTGCCATATAAAAATATATA
The DNA here is from genome assembly GCA_030490815.1 of Acer saccharum. Taxonomy (NCBI): domain Eukaryota; kingdom Viridiplantae; phylum Streptophyta; class Magnoliopsida; order Sapindales; family Sapindaceae; genus Acer; species Acer saccharum. The sequence continues at coordinate 742,619 of CM059871.1, read as the reverse complement.
TATATCTATTTATATTTCGGCCAACTGCCATATATATTTATAATATATATACTGGGCAAGTGCCATATAAAAATATATATGTCTATTTATATTTCCGAATTCTTTGCTGCACTACAAGAAAAACAACCTCTGTTGACAGTTTTTTCTTGACAGTTTTAAAAACTGTCAAGAATATGTTATTCTTGATAGTTTTTAACTGTCAAGAAAGACCATTTTTCTTGACAGTTTTTTGTTCTTGACAGTTAAAAACTGTCAAGGAAGACGTTTTTCTTGACAATTTTTAACTGTCAAGAAATACAATTTTTATATATTATATTATTATATATAATATATATATAATATATTAAATAATATATATTATATATTTATATTATATAAATATATTATAAATATATTATTATATATTGTATAATATGTATATTATAAATTATATATATATATATTATATATTTATATATGTATATATATTATATTATATTATATATATATATATATATATTATATTATATTATATTATATTATATATATTATTATTATGAATTTTTTATAATTAGGGGTATTTTGGTCAAAATGCATTTCACTCAATTCCATTCCGTGGTTAAACAATATATATAATAATATATTTATATAATATAAACATATAATATATATTATTTAATATAATAATATAATATATATTATATAAATATTATAAATATATATTATTTAATAAATATATAATATATATCATTTAATATAATAATATATAATATATATATATACACTATATTATATATTATATTATAAAACATTCATAATATATAGTTTTTTTATTTATCTTTAATAATTTTTTTAAACTTTTACTTCCTATTTTCAACACCAAACAAAATCCCGATATGGATTTATTTTACAGTAAGATTTCGGTTTTTGGGCAAACCTATATTGGATAAGTAAAATTTTAAATTTAATAAATTTACTTTTAAATCATTTACTTTTAAAAAATTCAAAAATAATAATTTTTTAAAAATTGTTTATTTATTTTGCACCATCTTGTTTCATACTAAGAAACGCATTAATAATCCAATTACCCATATAAATTAGTAATCTGAGTCTAACATTTGTTCATTAAATTCCAAGATGCATGTTGTTGACGGTGAAATTTGGATTGCCACGCACTCAACAATTAAATCAATTTAATATAAAGCAAGAAAATTAAGAACACATGCAAAAGACAAGTTTTACGTGGAAAACCCTTGAATGGGAAAAAACCACGGCGCCCCTGAGGGCAGAAGAATAATACTAGGTTTTCGTTGCTTTGTTACACACTCAAATCTCTCACAATTGCTCTCTTTTCTCTCTCTATATTTCTGAACCCCTTCCTCGTGGGATAGGTGATTCTATTTATACATGTTTATTTAGGGTTTCTCCTTGTTGATTTGTACTAGGATCCTTTTCTGTCGCGGATTGGGTCTTCTTTCCTTTTTATGATTCCTTGTTGCTTCTGTGTTTCTGCCGAGTTGGTTTGAGCCCAGTGTGCTGGTCCAGCGAGTACCTTTATTTTCTGGGTATTGCGTATCTGGCGAGCATACTTCTATATTCGGCGAGTAGGTTTTTGGTTTTGGTGACCATGCCTTCGACTTCCTTATGGTCTAAGCTATTCTATCATCCTGACTTGTCAAACTTCTTCCCTTGACCCAGTCAATGAATGACGTGGCAATCTTTTGTTAGCTCCTTTGATGACGTGTCAGTTGGGTGAGTTTATACATACAACAATACCCCCATAAATACTTCGAGCTGGGCGAATGACTTGTCCTTCCTACTTCGTTTGCCTCTGCGAGTAGTATTTATATTTATGTTTATGAGATTTCAACGCATTTTTGCAATAACTCCTTCTTTTAACCACGCGCTGTATTTATTAATTGATTCTTCCGGTGCACGCTTTCAATTTTAACCACATAACTTCTGGCGTTTCCACTTGTTTGGCAGGTGAAGGGACGTTTTGACGGCTTGGTTATCCCCAAGATGCCACATGTCACTTATCGGGTGGTGACTGTTGCGGTTTGGTAATAGTGGCCGTCATTCTCATTAAATACATATCATTGTACTTGATTGCTCCTTTTTTGAATTTCGAAGTTCCCTCTTTTTAAGGCCCGATCGTTTCTCCTCTTTCTCTTTACTTGCTTCATCGTGTTTCATCAGAGCAGAAGAAAGAACAGCTGATCTCTTGCTTTTGTCTCTTTTATTTTTTCGAGAGCTAACTACAGTCCTTTTCCTGTGCCTCTTATTGTCGGTCGGTTCACCGGATTTCGACTCTTCTTGTTTCTCCGTGTCTCCGATCTTTTCTGCACATTTTGCGAGTCTAGGGTTTTCTGGTGAGTTTTCATGGATCCCTCCTTGCGCTCTTTTCTTTTTAATCGGATGATGCAAGCTATGGAGCTTGGTGATAAGTGTACTGCGGACAAAATTGAGTCTCTGATTCGCAATTTTCGTCCAGATTCTCCGGTCCCAATTTCCGTTGATATTCCATTTTTTGAGAATACTTCTAATCCTGACATCTCTCCTCCATCTTTTGACAGTGATTCTCCAGCAATGACGAGATCTCCTAAAACTACAAGCAGTAAACGACGCTCCACTAGGGCTCCTCGTGAGTCTCTGCTGGATGTGCAGACGGTTGTTGACTCTGATGTTGAAGACCATCAGAGGGATAGGCTGCTTTTCTCGCCAGCTCGCCCGTGTTCTTTTGACACAGAAGTAAATGTGGTCGGCGAGGGCGAGCTTCGTAAATACAAGAGTCGTTTCGACATTCCAGACTCGATGACTCTTATGTTACCTGGCGACCGGGCTGTGTGGAATCCTCCCGAAAATGCGGTCGCCATTTACGGGGCTATGCTCAGTTGTGGGGTAACTCTCCCTCTTCAGCCTTTTATTGCCAGGTTCTTGGCGGAGGCTCAAATTGCACCGGCCCAGCTCGCCCCAAATAGCTACAGGATACTGATGTGCCTGTGTCTTATGTGGAAGTTGAAGGGTTACGGGCCTCCTACACCCCGCGAGATCCGCCATTTTTATACTCTCAGACAAGCGGGCAATGGTGGCACATACTTTCTTCTCTCCTCGCCAGTGGAGAACTGGATTCCTGAGGGTGTGGCGAACCCTGGTCAGGTTGAGGTCTCCAGTGATGAGAAGAAAAAGGGTTTCATCTGGGGCTTCCCTACTTCAAACAAAAGGTGGAAAAACAGTTGGTTTTTCGCCGGCGGCGAGTGGGGTCGAAATGTACCTGCTCTCACTCGCCACAATCTTTTGGCGAGGAAGGTTCCCAGGCATTTCACATCTCCTGAAGCCTGGTCGAAAGCAGCCCCTGCTTTGACGGATAGGGAAGTTTCTCACTTGGCCGCGGCGGCTGTTCTTCCCTTGGATTCGAGGGGTAGATCCTTCCTCTTGGATGAGGAGAAGATGATTTCCTCTGAAATCTTCACACGGCTTCATTCAAGGCTCCCTCGCCGTAAGTCTTGCTCTGTTCCTCCTTCGTCTTTCTCGCTTTATTTTATTCTTTTAGTTGACACTTGGTTTTATTTTCCTTGCAGTGTGTGATTTTGACACCGTTTGTGATTTGCAAGCACGGGCGGTGAAGAATTCTGAGGCTGCCAGCAAGAGGCATGCTGCTGGTTTGGCTAAGGATGGAATTGCTAGTCCTGACGGTGATGATCACTCAGACGGCGGCGAGGAGGCCGGTGATGTTTCTAGGGGGGTGCTGTGAATACTCCTGCTGCACCTGCTGCTGTTACCCCCAGCCGTAAAGGCAAGGAGAAAACAGGTGCCTCAAGGGGGGTCGGTAATGTTGAGGGGAAGCGTGTCGAATCAGGGCCATCGCCTGTTCGCCCGAAGGTTGTCGCGAGTACTCCTGCTGCTGCTTCTACTCCTGCTGCGAGTACTGCTGCGACTGTTCCTGCTGCCACAGCCCCCAATCGTAAAGGAAAAGAAAAGGTGGGGGTTTCAGGCGTGGCTAGCGACATCCCTATTTTCGACGCGGATGTTCCTGAGACTCCTCTCGATCCTGCGAGTGACCTGGCTCTCAGGGCTAGGAATAAACGTCCCGCTGAGAGTGCATCTGATCACTCAGCTCGACCTCCCAAACGGGCTTCGCGGGTGGTGCAGTTCGTTGTTTCTTCTGATGAGGAGGATGTCCAGGAACCGGCTGTCGCCGAGGCCCCTTCTACCCAACCTGAGGGGTCTGCTGAAGCGGAGAATGTAGCGGCGCCTCCCTTTGAGGGGGTTAATGAACAGACTCTCCCTGCTACTCCTCCTCGATCGGCTTCTCCTCGGCCAGCTTCTCCTCGGCCAGCTTCTCCTGCAGTGGTTGCGGGCGAGCCGGGTGTCTCGGATCAACCTAGGCCATCTAGCCCATCTGAGTCGACTGATCGGCCAGGCCCATCAAATCAGGCGGGGACCTCTGCTTCCGGTTCGGGCTTGGCCCGTGAAGTTCCTCCTACCGGACCGGTTGAAGCCGATGAAGGGAACGTGTCCCTTTTCGATTTTTCGGCCACTGAAATATGCTCCCACTTGGCTAATAATGATGTATATATCGGCGATGGCTGGGGGCATGTTAAAAATAAGTCTTGCAACAAGAAGATGGAGTTTTTCTTCAACTGTCACTCCTTGGTAAGTTCTTCGCCGCAAATCTCTATGTATTTTATTTTTCATTCTTTTTTCTAACTTTGGCTGTCTTCTTCCTCAGATGATGTCTGAGATGGGCGAGAGCTATAAGTTCGGGATCAAAGCTTCTCGTGAAATTAAGCGCTTGCGCGAGCAGGCTTCTGTTTTGGCGGCCGAGAAGCTCTCCGCCGAAGAATCCCATGCTCAACAGCTCGCTCAGTTGAGAGAATCCTCGGACGGTCATCTGTCTGCTCGGCTAGCTGCTGAAGAAAAACTTTCTGCTGCTGAGGAGGAAATTCGCTCGTTGAAGGAGCTCCTATCTTCGAGTCAAGAATCCTTCACAGCACGTTTGGAGGCTGAGCGGGTAGCTGAGGAGGCTAAGGAGAAAGCTGAACAGGAAGCAGCGGATCTACGTAACCAGCTATCTTCCCGCGACCTCATTTTTGAAAATTTGAAAGCCGTGCTGGAGGCTGAGTCAGTTGATCGCTTCAAGAGATCCCCTGCTTATGATGTGCTTTTGTTGTGCGAATTCGAGAAAGGCATGAGGCAGGCGAAGAAATTCTTTGCCATGAAGGATCATTCTAATGAGAAAGCTCTGAAGCGTTTCGACAAATCCCTCCAGCAGCATATGGCCCATGGCGTGGACTCGATTAAAGATCAGATGAAACGATGGAAAGCCCACTGCCGTTATAACCGGACTGAGCCTCATCCTATGCATTTAGAGATCCCCAGCAAGCGTGCCTTCAACACTTACTACTCAGGTCAGAAAGGCAGCTTTTCTGGCTCTGGCGCTGAGCCCGATTTGGGTCCCGTTGCTGGGAGAGATTATGAGCCTTTTATGCCAACGAAGGATGAGGCAGTCATTTGGCCTTCAGATGAGGAGATTGAAGACGAGGAAGATAGCGAGGGTCCTCCTACAGCCGGTTGATTCTTCTGTTGTTTTTTTTGGAAGACTAAATTTATTTTGTTCATTCATTTGTAAATAATACAAAGTTTATGAATATATATATTTTTCTTCATTCAGCTGCCTTTGCTGAGTTTTTGGCTTTTGCTTGGTTTTTCACCAAGTGTTGTTTCAGCTTACTTTTGTTTTTATTCAGCTGCCATTGCTGGGTTTTCGGCTCACTTAGTATTCACCAGGACGTATCCGACTATATACCAAGTTTTTATTGTGTTTTATAGCTATATTCAGCTGCCATTGCTGTATTTTGGCGTACTTAGTGTTTGTCAGGATGTATCCGACCATACACAAGTTTTTAACATGTTTTTATTTTTTATTCAGCTGCCGTTGCTGTATTTTGGCGTACTCAGTGTTTTGGCAGGATTTATCCGACCATGCCCCGAGTTTTTAACATGCTTTTGTTTGTTCAGCTGCCATTGCTGATTTGCGGCTTTTATTTCTCGCCAGTTATCGCTGCAGCGAGCATAAAGCTCGTTTTCATGTGATGATAGCTATGTGTGATGGCGAATGCCTTTTGCGTTTGGCGAGTCAGAACCGAGAATCTCTTAGTAATAAATTACTCTTTATTGAATACTTCCTGCAACTTTGTTAACATAGTCATAAAGAAAAAACGCTAAAACGAACAACTGCTCTAAGCTAAAAAGAAAATTAGAAGGGATTCAAAAGAATCTGACTTGTCCCTTAAGGATAATATATCTTCAAGTACTGTGCATTGCATGGACGGGGCAGCTCGCCAAATCCTTCTCGAGTGATGCGATATGCCCCATGGCCAGCTATCCCTGTAATCTTATAAGGCCCTTCCCATTTGTCTGCGAGTGATCCTGCAGCCTTGTCTCTTGTTCCTGGATTCACCCTCTTTAGTACTAAGTCGCCAAGTGTGAACCTCCTTTCACGCACATGCGAGTTGTAATATCTGGCTACCCTCTGTTGGTACGCCACATTCCTTATTTGTGCGCGCTCTCTTCTTTCTTCTAATTCATCTAGGCCGCACTTTAGCATATCAACGTTGATTTCTGGCTGGAAGAGTTGTACCCTTGGTGAAGAGAATGATGTTTCTACGGGAATAACAGCTTCTGCTCCGTAAGCCATGGAATACGGGGTTTCGCCTGTTGAACCCCTTTCTGTTGTTCGATATGCCCAGAGCACTTGTGGTAACTTATCCGCCCAGCTGCCTTTTTTGGTTGCCAATTTAGCTTTCAGGTTGTGCTTGATGATCTTGTTCACTGCTTCAGTCTGGCCATTCGTCTGTGGATGTGCTGGAGAAGCGTAGTAGTTGTTGATGCCATATTTATCACATAGTTCCCTAAATTTCCTGCCATCAAATTGGGTCCCATTGTCCGTGATGATGGTGTTTGGTATCCCGAATCTGTATAGGATATTTTTCTTCACAAAGCTTATGGTGTTTGCTTCTGTTATATGCACCAATGGCTCGGTTTCTACCCATTTTGTAAAATAATCCACGGCTACTATGGCATGTTTTGCTCCTCCAATTGCTGTTGGCATTGGGCCGATCAAGTCTATTCCCCACATGGCGAATGGCCAAGGTGAGGTAATACTTTGCAGGAGCTCAGGTGGTTGTCGGATGTTATTGGCGATTTTCTGACATGCTTCACATCTCGCCGCCACCCTTTTGGAGTCGGCGAACAGAGTTGGCCAGTAAAAACCCTGTCTCAATGTTTTGTGAGCTAGGCTGGCACCCCCAGCGTGGTTCCCACAATTTCCACTGTGTATGCTTCTCAGGATACCTTCTGCTTCTTCAGGCCCGACACATCTCTGCAGTGCCCTCGAGTATCCCCTCTTGTATAGTTCTCCATTGAGTACTGAGTATCTTGTAGCTCTGTATTTCAGCCGTTTTGCCTCCAATGGGTCACTCGGAAGTATATCGTTGACGAGATATTCTTTAATTGGTGTGATCCAGCTGTTCCTCTCGCCAAAGACTGCCCCGACTTCCTTTGTTTTAACTATACTCGGCTGTAATAGGCGGATCATAGAGACATTGTTGGGCCAGATGTTGATCGTGGCAGACGCCAATTTGGCTAAGGCATCAGCCTTTTCATTTTCTTCTCTGGGGACATGAACAATCTTGTACTCTTTGAATCTTTCTAACAGCTCCCTTGCTAATTCTAGGTAAGTGATCATGCTTTCCTCTCTCGCCTGGTATTCATCTAGCACCTGATTGACAACAACTTGAGAGTCGCTGAAAATTTCCACCTCGTCTGCTCCTAAGATTGTGCTAATCTTTAAACCTGCTATGAGTGCCTCGTACTCAGCTTGATTGTTGGTGGCTTTGAAGTCAAAACGCAAGGCACATTCGATTGAGTCCCCTTCCGGTGTTGTCAGCACTATACCTGCCCTGCTGCCGTGCGTGTTTGATGAGCCATCAACGCGAAGTTGCCATTTGAATATTTTCTTATTTTGCTCCTCCATCATTCTCGCCACCTCTATGCTTGGTTCAGTGAACTCTGCTACGAAGTCTGCCACTGCCTGGGTTTTAATTGATGTCCTTGGGAGGTATTCCACATCGAATTCACTTAATTCGATCGCCCACTTTGTTAACCGACCGGATACCTCTGGTTTCTGCAGGATTAACTTCAGTGGGCAGTTGGTGTATACCCTGATTTTATGAGCCTGGAAATATGGTCTTAGCTTCCTTGCTGCTGTTATTAGGGCGAGTGCCACCTGTTCTGCCGGTGAGTACCTTGTTTCGGCTGGTAACAGTGCCTTGCTGGTGTAGTATACTGGCTTTTGGATTCCATCTTCCTGTCGTACTAGCACGGAACTTGTGGCTGCTTCAGAGACGGACAAGTACATGTACAATGTCTCGGCTGTTTCTGGCTTTGATAGCAGTGGCGCCCGTCCAAGGTAATCTTTCAAGGCCTGGAAGGCTTTTTCGCAATCTTTATTCCATTCGATCCCCTTTCCCTTCTTTAAAGCTTTAAAAAATGGTAGACATCGGTCTGTTGACTTGGCTATGAATCTGCTCAGCGATGCTAGGCACCCTGTGAGTTTTTGGACATCTTTCAGAGTCTTTGGCGAGACCATTCTTGCTAGTGCTTGGATTTTTTCAGGGTTCACCTCTATTCCTCTTTGGTGTACCTGATATCCGAGAAACCTCCCAGATGGTACGCCGAATACACATTTTGCCGGATTCAACTTCATTCCATACTTGACCAGTACGTCGAACGTTTCCCTCAGGTCATCTGCATGTCTATCTGCGGTGACACTTTTTGTCAGCATATCATCAACATAAACCTCCATATTTCTCCCTATTTGCCTGGCGAACATCTTGTTGACCAAGCGTTGATAAGTTGCCCCCGCGTTCTTCAGGCCGAATGGCATGACCGTGTAACAATACAACCCCTGATCTGTGGTGAATGCTGTCTTCTCTTCGTCAGGCCTGTGCATCTTTATCTGGTTGTATCCTGAATATGCATCCATGAAACTCAACGTCTCATGTCCGGTTGTTGCATCTACTAACTGGTCAATCCTTGGTAACGGGAAGCTGTCCTTGGGGCAGGCTTTGTTCAGGACGGTGAAGTCGACGCACATCCTCCATTGATTGTTTTTCTTTTTCACTAAGACTACATTCGCCACCCATTCCGGGTACTTAACTTCTCTAATTGACCCTGCGGCGAGCAACTTTGACACTTCCTCTTTTATCGCTGCACTTCTTTCTGGGTTGAAGCTTCTCCTTTTCTGTACTACTGGTTTGCATTTCTCATTAACAGCCAAATTGTGAGAAATTGTGTTTCTATCAATCCCTGGCATGTCTTCGTGGCACCAAGCGAAAATCCCCCTATATTCTTTCAACAAGTTCGTCACATCTTTTTTAACTTGTTCAGTCAGCCTTGCTCCGATCTTTACTGTTTTATCTGGTTCCGCTTCATCTAGAATAACCGACTCAGTCGGTTCTTCCTTCTCTCTGCTTGTTTTGTCCCTTGGATCCAGTTCGAAGTTTTCCGGATTATCTTCCTGCACTTCCATGTCTACTTCGAATATGTTCAAGGTTTCCATCCCTGCTTTATCTTTGAAGATTGATAGGTTGGCGCGGCGAGCCATCTCCTGCGACCCTTTCAATTCTCTGACGCCGAACTCTGTAGGGAACTTTATTTTCAGTGCATGGGTTGAAGTAACAGCTCGAGCTTTGTTAAGAAACGGTCGGCCAAGTAGAGCATTATACGGCCAATTATGGATGTCAACCACGACAAAGTCCAACAGGATTGTTCGCCGGCATGGTGCTGTTCCAAATCTTACAGGTAGTTTCACTGTTCCTAACGACCTAACCTCTGCGCCACCAAATCCTTTTAATGGTACATGGAATGGTTCAAGATCTTTCCTGTCCAGCCGCAACTCATCATACACTCTGGCACTTAAAATATCAGCCGAACTCCCATTGTCAATCATCACTCGAAGAACATCCTTGTGGGCTATTCGAACTCCCACGACAATTGCATCATTAGGCTTTGCATCAATCCCGTCTGAGTCTTCTGCTGTAAATGTGATGGGATCATGTCCTTCTCTCCCTTTCTTGGGGTTTCTCTGCACAGAATTGACTTCCAAGTTCCTGCCCTCGTACATTACTTCTCGAACCTCCGACAACCTTTCTCGATTGCTCCTCCCAGTGTGAGGTCCGCCGAAAATAGTGTTTATGGCTGTGCTGGGACTGTTCCTCCTTGGACTCTTCCTTTCTTGCCCGTTTCCTTGGCGGCTATCTTGGCGACCCCCGTGCTTGTCCCCTTTCAAGGCAAAGTCCTTCAGGTGCCCATCTCTGATCAGGCTTTCGATGTGATCGCGCAACTGAAAACACTTTGAAGTTTCATGTCCATGATCTTTATGGAATCGACAGTACTTAGTTGTATCTCTCCTTGCATTCGCTGATTGCTGTCGGGGGTATTTGGCGAGTCCCTTGTCTTCTACCACAGACAATATCTCCTCCTGGTCGCCAGTTAAAGGGGTGTAATGGTTGTACCTTCCTCGAAACTTATTGGCTCGAGTGTTTCCCCTGCTCTCTCTTGAATATCCCTTTTGGCCCTTCTCATCCTTCTGGCGATCACGTGATTGCATCTTTTTGTCATCCTTATGGTTTGTTTTCAAGTTAGGCTTGTGCCCATGCACGTAGCTACCCCCTTGTGCTACTTCTTCTTCCTCTGCCAGTGCATAGTCGCCAGCTATTTCCATCATCTCCTCGTAAGTTTTAGGTCTATCCCTTCGCAGGTCAAAGGATAATCGTCCACTCTGTAGCCCATTGGTGAAAGCGGCGATTACAGCTACATCACTGGCATCCTCAATTTGAGCTACTTCCTTCCCGAACCTGGCCAGATACTTCTTGATTGACTCGTTATGTTCCTGTTTCAAGTTTGACAGATGGGCGAGTGACTTTCTTCTTTGGACACTTCCCATGAACTGCCTTATGAATGCCTTACTGAGGTTTGAGAAGCTGCTTATGGTTCCAGGCGGAAGCCTTCCGAACCATCTAGAGGCGAGGTCGCCGAATGTTTGCGGGAAGGTGAGACACAACAACCCGTCATTGGATGAATACTGGGCCATGATATTGCGGAATCGGCGAACATGTTCCTTTGGATCCCTATTCTCCTTATACTGCTCAATAGTTGGCATTCTAAATCTGTCTGGAAATTGGGTGCGAGCAATAGTTTCGATGAATGGGCTATCTGACTCATCATCCGAGGATACATTACGACCATACCTTCGCGCCATTGCTGAAACCTTTCTTGATAGCTCTTGTAAGGTGACATCTCGCTGACCAGTTGGTTCTCCTGCTGGATCGAGCCTACTCTTGATTGTCATTCTACCATGATTGCCTCTCTCATCTGGGCTTCTTCGATCTTCAGTGCTCTCGGATCTTCTCCGCTTCGTTCTTTTAGATCGCAACTCCCTTCGCGGACGAGGACTCTTGTCCTCAGATGAGATGGACCGGTGTCTCCGCCGGTTTCGCTGGTATGTGTCGCTAGAATTGACCCCATGTGTTCGCACCTGGTCTCGTTCCTCCCTGGATTCTTCATTCATCACACCTTTTCCCTTCCTTTGTTTTCTCCCCTCGAAATCCTCAATGTGGTCTAGGGGGGTCTCCTCGGTGGATTGTCTTGCTTGAGTATCGGGAATTGTGATGTGAACTTCTGACCGCAGCCTTCCGGGTGGATGGGTTCCAGGGGTGGTTAACTCGTAAGGAGATGAGACTCCTAACCCTATGGGAAGCGAAAGTCCTATTTTGCTGGCTTCGCTGATTAGGTTTACCAATGCGGCTTAGAAGTGCTGTAAAATCCCGGGATCAGCCGCCCTAGTTCCTGGCGTTGCTGCTGACTGCTCCCCAACTGTCACTGCCCTGTCTCCCGTTGGCGCAGCTGGTTCAACAACTAAATCTCCACTGGAGTTACCATCTCTGTCGCTGTCGTTGTTCATGCTGTCTGATTCGCAAGGGTCCCTCGAAGTTTTCTGTTCAAAAGCCCCCTCCTTCTAGCGCCAATTGTTGACGGTGAAATTTGGATTGCCACGCACTCAACAATTAAATCAATTTAATATAAAGCAAGAAAATTAAGAACACATGCAAAAGACAAGTTTTACGTGGAAAACCCTTGAATGGGAAAAAACCACGGCGCCCCTGAGGGCAGAAGAATAATACTAGGTTTTCGTTGCTTTGTTACACACTCAAATCTCTCACAATTGCTCTCTTTTCTCTCTCTATATTTCTGAACCCCTTCCTCGTGGGATAGGTGATTCTATTTATACATGTTTATTTAGGGTTTCTCCTTGTTGATTTGTACTAGGATCCTTTTCTGTCGCGGATTGGGTCTTCTTTCCTTTTTATGATTCCTTGTTGCTTCTGTGTTTCTGCCGAGTTGGTTTGAGCCCAGTGTGCTGGTCCAGCGAGTACCTTTATTTTCTGGGTATTGCGTATCTGGCGAGCATACTTCTATATTCGGCGAGTAGGTTTTTGGTTTTGGCGACCATGCCTTCGACTTCCTTATGGTCTAAGCTATTCTATCATCCTGACTTGTCAAACTTCTTCCCTTGACCCGGTCAATGAATGACGTGGCAATCTTTTGTTAGCTCCTTTGATGACGTGTCAGTTGGGCGAGTTTATACATACAACACATGTTGTTGTATGTATAAATTCGCCAACCTGACACGTCATCAAAAAAGCCAACAAAAGACTGCCACGTCACTCATTGACCGGGTCAAGGGAGGAAGTGTGACGAGTCAGAATGATAAAATAGCTCAAGCTAAAAAGGAGTCAAAGATATGGTCGCCGAAGCTAGATACCTACTCGCCAAATGTAGAAGTGTGCTCGCCAAAGATACGATACCTAGAAAGTGAAGGTACTTGCTGGGCCAGTACACTGGGCCTGAACTGACTCGACAGAAACACAGAAATAAACCCTAAACTTTTAGAAGACCCAGAACAACAAGGAATCATAAAAAGGAAAGTAGACTTGGATCCGTGACGAGAAGGGATCCTAGTACGAATCAAAGAGGGAAACCTTCCACCCACACGGCTAAAAACAAGGGGAAACCCTAATTAAACATGTATAAATAGAACCACCTATCCCATGAGGAGGGGGTTCAGAAATCTAGAGAGAGGAGAGCAATTGTAAGAGAGATCAAAGTGTGTAACAAGGCAACAAAAACCTAGTATTATTTTTCTACCCTCAGGGGCGCCGTGGTTTTTTCCCATTCAAGGGTTTTCCACGTAAAACCTGTCTTTTGCATGCGTTCTTAATTTTCTTGTTTTATATTAAATTGATATAATTGTTGAGTGCGTGGCAATCCAAATTTCACCGTCAACAATTGGCGCTAGAAGCAGGGGGTTTTTGAACATAAACTTCGAGGAATCCTTGCGAATTAAACAACATGAACAACGACAACGACAGAGATGGTAACTCCAGCGGAGATTTAGTTGTTGAACCAACCGCGCCGACGGGAGACAAGGCGGTGACAATTGGGGAACAATCGGCGGCAACACCAGGAACTAGGGCAACTGATCCCGGGATTCTGCAGCACTTCCAAGCTACATTGGTAAACTTAATAAGCGAAGCCAGCAAAATAGGGCTTTCGCTCCCCATAGGGTTGGGAGTTTCATCTCCTTACGAGTTAACCACTCCTGGAATCCATCCACCCGGAAGGCTACGATCAGAAGTTCACATTGCAATCCCCGATACTCAAGTAAGATAATCCACTGAGGAGACTCCCCAAGACCACACTGAGGATTTCGAGGGGAGAAAACAAAGGAAGGGAAAAGGTGTGATGAATGAAGAATCCAGGGAGGAACGAGACCAGGCGCGAACACATGGGGTCAATTCCAGCGACACATATCAACGGAACCGACGGAGACACCGTTCCATCTCATCTGAGGATAAGAGTCCTCGTCCACAAAGGGAATTACGATCCAAAAGAGCGAAGCGAAGAAGATCCGAGAGCACAGAAGATCGAAGAAGCCCGGATGAGAGAGGCAATCATGGTAGAATGACAATCAAGAGTAGACTCGATCCAGCAGGAGAACCAACTAGTCAGCGAGATGTCACCCTACAAGAGCTATCAAGAAAAGTTTCAGCAATGGCACGAAGGTATGGTCGTAACGTATCTTCGGATGATGAGTCAGATAGCCCATTCATCGAAACTATTTCTCGCACCCAATTCCCAGACAGATTTAGAATGACAACCATTGAGCAATATAAGGAGAACAGGGATCCGAAGGAATATGTTCACCGATTCCATAATATTATGGCCCAGTATTCATCCAATGACGGGCTGTTGTGCCTCACCTTCCTGCAAACATTCGACGACCTCACCTCCAGGTGGTTTGGAAGACTTCCACCCAGAACCATAAGCAGTTTCTCAAACCTCAGTAAAGCATTCATAAGGCAATTCATGGGGAGTGTCCAGAGGAGAAAGTCACTCGCTCATCTATCAAACTTGAAGCAGGAGCGTAACGAGTCAATCAAGAAGTATCTAGCCAGATTCGGGAAGGAAGTTGCTCAAATTGAGGATGCCAATGATGTGGCTATGATCGTCGCTTTCACTAATAGGCTACAAAGTGGATGATTATCCTTTGACCTGCGAAGAGATAGACCGAAAACTTACGAGGAAATGATGGAAATAGCTGGCGACTATGCACTAGCAGAAGAAGAAGAAGTAGCGTAAGGGGGTAGCTATGTACATGGGCACAAGCCTGACTCAAAATCGGACCATAAGGATGACAAAAAAATGTAGTCACGTGATCGCCAGAAAGATGAGAAGGGCCAAAAGGGATATCCAAGAGAAAGCAGAGGAAACACTCGAGCCAATAAATTTCGAGGAAGGTACAACCATTACACCCCTTTAACTGGCGATCAGGAGGAGATACTGTCTGTGGTAGAAGACAAAGGACTCGCCAAATACCCTCGGCAGCAATCAGCAAATGCCAGGAGAGATACAACTAAGTACTACCGATTCCACAAAGATCATGGGCATGAAACTTCAAAATGTTTTCAGTTGCGCGATCACATTGAAAGCTTGATTAGAGATGGGCACCTGAAGGATTTTGCTTTGAAGGGAGACAAGCACGGTGGTCGCCAGGATAGCCGCCAAGGAAACGGGCAGGAAAGGAAGAGTTCAAGGAGAAACAGCCCTAACGCAACTATAAACACCATTTTTGGCGGACCTCATACTGGGAGGAGCAATCGAGAAAGGATGTCAGAAGTCCGAGAAGTAATGTATGAAAGCAGAAGCATGAAGATCAATTATGTGCAGAGAAACCCTAAGAAAGGAAGAGAAGGACATGATCCCATAACATTTACAGCAGAAGACTCAGACGGAATTGATGCAAAGCCTAACGATGCAATCGTCGTGGGGGTTCGAATAGCCCATAGGGATGTCCTTCGGGTGATGATTGACAACGGAAGTTCAGCTGATATCTTAAGTGCCAGAGTATATGATGAGTTGCGGCTGGACAGAAAAGATCTTGAACCATTCCATGTGCCATTAAAAGGATTCAGTGGCGCAGAAGTTAGATCGTTAGGAACTGTGAAGCTGCCAGTGAGATTTGGCAAAGCACCATGCCGGCGAACAATCCTGTTGGACTTTGTCGTAGTTGACATCCATAATTGGCCGTATAATGCTTTACTTGGCCGACCGTTTCTTAACAAAGCTCGAGCTGTTACTTCAAGCCATGCGTTGAAAATAAAATTCCCTACAGAATTTGGTGTCGGAGAATTGAGAGGGTTATAGGAGATGGCTCGCCGCGCCAACCTATCAATCTTCAAAGATAAAGCAGGGATGGAAACCTTGAGCATATTCGAGGTAGACAGGGAAGTGCAGGAAGACAATCCAAAAAACTTCGAACTGGACCCAAGGGACAAAAAGAGCAGAGAGAAAGAGGAACCAACTGAGTCAGTTGTTCTAGATGAAGCGGAACCAGATAAAACAGTAAAGATCGGAGCAAGGCTAACTGAACAAGTTAAGAAAGATGTGACAAGCTTGTTGAAGGAGTATAAGGGGATTTTCGCTTGGTGCCATGAAGATATGCCAGGGATTGATAGAAGCGTAATTTCACACAACCTGGCTGTGAATGAAAAATGCAAACCGGTTGTGCAGAAAAGGAGAAGCTTCAACCCAGAAAGAAGTGCAGCAATAAAAGAGGAGGTATCAAAGTTGCTCGCCGCAAGGTCAATTAGAGAAGTTAAGTACCCGGAATGGGTGGCGAATGTAGTCCTAGTGAAAAAGAAAACAATCAATGGAGGATGTGCGTCGACTTCACCGATCTGAACAAAGCCTGCCCCAAGGACAGCTTCCCGCTACCAAGGATTGACCAGTTAGTCGATGCAACAGCCGGACATGAGACGTTGAGCTTCATGGATGCATATTCAGGATATAACCAGATAAAGATGCACAAGCCAGACGAAGAGAAGACAGCGTTCACCACAGATCAGGGGTTGTACTGTTACACAGTCATGCCATTCGGCCTGAAGAACGCTGGGGCAACTTACCAACGCTTAGTCAACAAAATGTTCGCCAGAAAAATAGGGAGAAATATGGAAGTCTACGTTGACGATATGCTGACAAAAAGCATCACAGTAGATAGACATACAGATGACCTAAGGGAAACATTCGCTATGCTGGTCAGGTATGGAATGAAATTGAATCCAGCAAAATGTGTATTCGGCGTACCATCTGGGAGGTTTCTCGGATATTAAGTACATCAAAGAGGAATAGAGATGAACCTTGAAAAAATCCAAGCACTGGCAAAAATGGTCTCGCCAAGAACTTTGAAGGACGTCCAAAAACTCACGGGGTGCCTAGCATTGCTGAGCAGATTCATAGCCAAGTCAACAGACCGATGCCTACCATTTTTCAAAACTCTAAAAAAGGGAAAGGGAGTCGAGTGGAATGAAGATTTCGAAAAAGTTTTCCAGGCTTTGAAAGATTACCTTGGACAGACACCGCTGCTATCAAAACCAAAAACAGGAGAAACATTGTACATGTACTTGTCCGTCTCTGAAGCAACCACAAGTTCCGTACTAGTAAAACAGGAACATGGAATCCAGAAGCCAATATACTATACCAACAAAGCACTGTTGCCAGCCAAAACAAGGTACTCACCGGCTGAAAAAATGGCACTCGCTCTAATAACAGCAGCAAGGAAGCTAAGACCATATTTCCAGGCTCATAAAATCGAGGTATACACCAACTGCCCACTGAAATTAATCCTGCAGAAACCAGAAGTATCTGGTCGATTAACAAAGTGGGCGATCGAGTTAAGTGAATTTGATGTAGAGTATCTCCCAAGGACAGCAATCAAAGCACAGGCAGTGGCAGACTTTGTAGCAGAGTTCACCGAGCCAAGTATAAAGGTGGCTAGAATGATGGTGGAGCAAAATAAGAAAGTATTCAAATGGCAACTCCGCGTCGACGGCTCGTCAAACACGCACGGCAGCGGGGCAGAGGTAGTAGTGTCAACCCCGGAAGGAGATTCAGTCGAATGTGCCCTACGTTTTGACTTCAAAGCTACTAACAATCAAGCTGAATACGAGGCACTCATAGCAGGTTTAAAAGTTTGCACAGTCCTAGGGGCAGATGAGGTAGAAATCTTCAGCGACTCTCAAGTTGTTGTCAATCAGGTACTAGATGAATACCAGGCGAGAGATGAAAGCATGATCACCTACCTGGAATTAGCAAAGGAACTGTTAGGAGGATTTAAAGAATACAGAATTGTTCATGTCCCTAGAGAAGAAAACGAGCAAGCTGATGCCCTGGCCAAATTGGCATCCGCCACAATCAACATCTGGCTCAAAAGTATATCCATGATCCGCCTATTGCAGCCGAGTATAGTCAAATCAAAAGAAGTGGGGGCAGTCTTTGGCGAGATGAACAGTTGGATCACACCAATCAAAGAATATCTCGTCAATGATGTACTCCCAAGTGACCCATTAGAAGCAAAACGGTTGAAGTATAGAGCTACAAGATATTCAGTACTCAATGGAGAACTGTACAAAAGGGGGTATTCAAGGGCACTGCAGAGATGTGTCGGACCTGAAGAAGCAGAAGGTATCCTAAGAAGCATACATAGTGGAAATTGTGGGAACCACGCTGGGGGTGTCAGCCTAGCCCACAAAACATTAAGGCAGGGTTTTTACTGGCCAACACTATTCGCCGACGCCAAAAGAGTAGCAGCGAGATGTGAGGCGTGTCAAAAAATTGCCAACAACATCCGACAACCACCTGAACTTTTACAAAGTATCACCTTGCCGTGGCCGTTCGCCATGTGGGGGATTGATTTAATCGGCCCAATGCCAACAGCAACTGGAGGAGCAAAGCACGCCATAGTAGCCGTGGATTATTTTACGAAGTGGGTAGAAGCCGAACCATTGGTACATATAATAGAAGCGAACACTATAAGCTTTGTAAAGAAAAATATCCTGTACAGATTCGGGATACCAAACACCATCATCACGGACAATGGGACCCAATTCGATGGTAGGAAATTCAGGGAGCTGTGTGACAAGTACGGCATCAACAACTACTACGCCTCCCCAGCACATCCGCAGACGAATGGCTAGACTGAGGTAGTAAACAAGATCATAAAGCACAACCTGAAAGCTAAATTGGCAACAAAAAAGGGCAGCTGGGCAGATAAATTACCACAAGTGCTCTGGGCGTATCGAACCACAGAGAGGGGTTCAACAGGTGAGACCCCATATTCCATGGCTTATGGAGCTGAAGCTGTCATTCCCGTAGAAACGTCATTCTCTTCACCAAGGGTACAACTCTTCCAACCAGAACTTAACATTGATATGCTAAAAGGCGGTCTGGATGAGTTAGAAGAAAGAAGAGAGCGCGCACAAATAAGGAATACTGCGTACCAACAGAGGGTAGCCAGGTATTACAACTCACATGTGCGTGAAAGGAGGTTCTCGCTTGGTGACTTAGTGCTGAAAAGGGTGAATCCGGGAACAAGAGACAAAGCTGCAGGATCACTCGCAGACAAATGGGAAGGGCCTTATCAAATTACAGGAATAGCTGGCCACGGGGCATATCGCATTACTCGAGAAGGTTTTGGCGAACTACCCCGCCCATGCAATGCGCAGTACTTGAAGATATATTATCCTTAACTTTTTTCATCGTTTAGAGCTTTTTCAACTTTTTTATTATGTCTTAGAACAGTTTTTCGTTTTAGCATTTTCTTTATGACTATGTTAACAAAGTTGCAGGAAATATTCAATAAAAGAGTAATTTATTACTGAGAATTCGCAATTTCACTCGCCAGTCACAAAGGGCATTCGCCATCGTATATCGCTACCGTCACATAAAGACGAGTTTCATAATCGCAGCAATGATAACTGGCGAGAAACAAAATCCCAAGTTGCAAAATGCGGCGATCGCCATTACGGGAAAATAGAATCCCTAAAAGCAAGAAAGCCAGCTGAGCAAAAACAAAACATGTTAAAAACTTGGTGTATGGTCGGATACGTCCTGACAAATACTGAGTACGCCAAAATACAGCAATGGCAGCTGAATAGAGCAGTAAAATACGCTAAAAACTTGGTGTATGGTCGGATACTTCCTGACAAATACCGAGTAAGCCGAAAACTCAGCAATGGCAGCTAAATAAAAGCTAAAAATATGCTAAAACACTTGGTGAAAAACTAAGTAAAGCCGAAAACTCAGCAAATGCAGCTGAACAAAGAAAAATATATATTTATAACTTTGTATCATTTACAAATGAAGGAGCAAAAGAAATAAATTTACAGTCCTAGACAGCAGAAAAAATCCAAAAACTCAACCAGCTGCAGGAGGGCCCTCGCTGTCTTCCTCATCTTCAATCTCCTCGTCCGAAGGCCAAATGACTTCCTCATCCTCCATTAGCATGAAAGGCTCATAATCCCTTCCAGCAATAGGACCCAAGTCAGGCTTAGCACCAGAGCCAGAAAAGCTGCCCTTCTGATCTGAATAGTAAGTATTGAAGGCACGCTTGTTGGGGATTTCTAGATGCATAGGATGAGGTTTAGTCCTGTTATAACGGCAGTGAGCTTTCCATCGTTTTATTTGATCTTTAATCGAGCCCACGCCGCTGGCCATGTGCTGTTGGAGGGACCTGTCAAAATGCCTCAGAGCTTTCTCGTTAGAATGATCTTTCATGGCAAAGAATTTCTTCGCCTGCCTTATGCCTTTCTCAAATTCACGCAACAAAAGTGCATCGTAGGCAGGGGTGATCGGTTCATTTCTATAAATGTTTTGGGCCCCGAATTCCTATTATTTATGCTTTGTTCTCGAGTAAATTAGGTTGTTTAATGTGTTTGTTGAACATGTGTAGGTCCATTCCATTCTAGTGGTGTTAAATCTTATTTTGGAAGAAAAGGAATCAAAAGATGGAGAAAATGAGCAAATTGGAAGAAACAATGAAAAGATGATTTTCGGCCAGTGCAGAACCTCTATGTTGCGGGGCCCATATCTCTTAGCTCCGATTGAATTGTGTGTCCTACCAGCTATGGATTGAAATCCCTGGAAGTCTAGTTTCCGGCCCACTTTTCGGATCGCAATTCCGATATTCCTAGAAGAAGTTATGACCGATTTAGTAACCGAAGGTCAGAGCTGAAAAGAATTACCGGGGCCCAGACCGCCCCCCATGCAACTTGCCTAGGGAGCGGCCTAGACAGCGACCCAAAGCAGAAGAATTTCCGTTTGATGTGCAGCTGCCGAGGCAACATGCCTCCAGAGCGACCCAAGGAGCGGAATTACGTATTTTTGGCGGATTTCAACTCCGAATTGGTCCAGAACTGTTCCAAAACTTCCCAAATCAAATCCTAATAATTTTAAAAGATCAAGACATGTTTGGGAAACTTCCTAAACTCAAATTAGGAGTCAATCATCAAGATAGGAAATCCAAGTTAGGAAAGGATTCTCATTCCTTGTTTCATTCTACTTTCCCACTTGGTGTATTTTCTAAACCTAAGAAGAATTGGGGGTTCACAAGGAAAAGTCACCTATAAATACTTCATATTCTTTTCAATTCAATTAGACGGCGAAGGGAGGTTCCAAGCCACAGAAGGGGGCCGTCCCCCATCACTCCAACCACCATACATCGGGTTTTCTCTACATCTCTTCTATGTTTTTGTTCTCTCCATTGATGTGTAACTAAACCTCTAACTAGGGGATTGATGTAACCGATTTTGGATAACTCTATGTGAACAATTAGTCTATCTTTTGTTAATCAATTGGGTTTTAGTCTTGTCTATTGAATTAATTGCTCTACATTACTTATTCATATTATTTTGTGGCCTCAATTGATATGGGTTTGTGATTTAGTTTATCCATGAGATTAAGGTTTAGATGTGAATGGCCTTTTCCATTTAAACCATGATCATAAGCTTAATAGATTTTGAAAGTTAATGTTTGCATGGCCTTGTTGCATTGATTTGGCTTAGAGTTTTGTTCTAAAGGATTTCGTTACTATCACTTGATACATGGCCTTTGTGCGAGTGGTAGGAAAGAGATTCGTTCTTAATTGTTTATCAAAACAAGCCCTAAACTTTATTGAAGTGTTTATTGAGACTAATTGAGAGCATTGAGTGTCTAAGAAAGGTGCATCGATTCCCTAGTATTTCTCTCCATATATTCATCCCTTGTGTGATCTTTGATTTCATTCGATTTTAGTCTCTAGTTTAGATTCTCATAATTTAGGTTAATTTTAGAATTAAACAATCTTCCAAAGAATAGCATTATGCAATTTAGTTTTTCGCATTCAGAGTAACCTTGCTAGATTAATTGGCTTTCGACCGATAGAATCGCCGATCCCAGTGAACGAACTTTCTTAGTAAATTGAATACAGATTTTACTGCATCAAGGGGATCTCTTGAAGCGATCAACTGATTCAGCCTCCAACATAGCTTTCAAATTATCGAAGATGAGGTCGCGAGAAGACAACTGGTTACGCAAGTCTGCCGCCTCATGCTCAGCCTTTTCCTTAGCTTCCTCAGCCACCCGCTCGGCCTCCAAACGTGCTGCGAAGGACTCTTGACTCGTAGACAGAAGCTCCTTTAGCGAGCGAATCTCCTCTTCAGCAGCAGAGAGTTTTTCTTCGGCGGCTAGCCGAGAGGACAGATGACCATCTGAGGATTCTCTTAACCGAGCGAGCTGTTGAGCATGGGATTCTTCAGCAGAGAGCTTTTCAACCGCCAAAACAGAAGCCTGCTCGCGCAAGCGTTTAACCTCACGGGAAGCTCTGATCCCATACTTGTAGTTCTCACCCAGCTCAGACATCATCTGAGGAAAAGGATAGTTCAAGTTAAAGAAGTATAAAAAAAAAAAGAAATAAAAAAAAGAGATAATAACACATAGAGATTTGCGGCGAAGAACTTACCAAGGAGTGGCAGTTGAAGAAAAATTCCATCTTCCTGTTGCAGGACTTGTCTTTAACGTGTCCCCAGCTATCACCAATGTATATATCATTATTAACCAGGTGGGAACAGATTTCAGTAGCCGAAAAATCAAAAAGGGACATGTTTCCTTCATCGGCTTCAACCGGTCCTGTAGGATGGGCTTCATGGGAAAAACCCGAACCAGAAGCAGATGCCCCAAGCTGCTTCGATGGGCCTGGCCGATCAATCGATTCTGGTTGACCAGATGGCCTAGGCTGATCTGAGGAGACATTCGGCTCGCCCATGGCCACTGAAGGAGAAGATGGACGGGGAGAAGTAGAAGCAGGGATAGTCTGTTCATTAACCCCCTCAGAGGGAGGCGCTGCTACATTCTCCGCTTCAGCAGGCCCCTCGCAAACAGCCGGTTGGGTAGAGGGGGTCTCGGCGACAGCTGGCTCCTCAGCACCTTCCTCGTCGGAAGAAACAACATATTGCACCACCCTTGAGGCCCGCTTGGGAGGTCGAACAGCATGATCAGGTGTACTCCCAGCTGGGCGCTTATTTTTACTAGCTCTGGGGGCCAGGTCACTCGTAGGATCAAGAGGAGTCTCAGGAACATTCGCGTCAAAAAAAGGGACGTCACTGACCCCTCCTGAAACACCAACTTTCTCCTTACCCTTACGATTGGGGGTAGTCGCAGTAGGGGTAGTCGCAGCAGCAGCAGCAACAGGAATAGTCGCAGCAGCCTCTGCACGCATAGGGGGCTGCCCCGATTCAACCCCTCTTCCGGTAACATCACCAGTGTCCTCGCCATCGGAGGGATCATCACCATTCGGGCTAGCAATTCCTTCCTTAGCCAAACCAGTAGCGTGCCTTTTGCTGGCAGCCTCGGAATTCTTCACTGCCCGGGCTTGCAAGTCGCAAACGGTGTCAAAATCACACACTGCAAGAGAAATAAACCAAGTGTCAACTAACAGAATAAAACGAAACAGTAAAACAAAGAAGGAATGGACAAAGACTTACAGCAAGGAAGCCTTGCATGTAGGCGTGTGAAAATCCCCTCAGAAATCATTTTTTCCTCATCCAAGAGGAAGGATCTGTCTCTTGAGTCCAAAGGAAGGACAGCCGCCGCGGCGAGGTGAGAAATCTCCCTATCCAACAAAGCAGGGGCTGCCTTCGACCAGGCTTCAGGAGATGTGAAATGCCTGGGAACTTTCTTCGCCAAAAGATTGCGGCAACTGCTGGCTGGCACATCTCGACCCCACTCGCCACCGGCGAAAAACCAACTGTTTTTCCACCTTTTATTTGAAGTGGGGAAGCCCCAGATGAAACCCTTCTTCTTTTCATCATTGGAGACCTCAACTTGACCAGGGTTCGCCACACCCTCCGGGATCCAGTTCTCCACCGGTGAAGAGAGAAGGAAGTACGTGCCACCATTGCCCGCCTGCCTTAGAGTATAAAAGTGGCGGATCTCGTGGGGTGTAGGGGGCCCATAACCCTTCAGCTTCCACATAAGGCACAGGCACATCAGTATCCTGTAGCTGTTTGGAGCAAGTTGTGCTGGTGCAATCTGAGCCTCGGCGAGAAACCTCACGATAAAGGGCTGTAAAGGAAGTGTTACTCCGCAGCTGAGCATGGCCCCATAAATGGCGACTGCATTCTCGGGAGGATTCCATGCTGCTCGATCGCTAGGTAACATCAAATTAACAGAGTCTGGAATATCAAAACGACTCTTATATTTGCGGAGCTCGACCTCGCCAATCACATTAACCTCCGTATCAAAAGAACACGGACGGTCTAGCGAGAAATGCAGCCTATCCCTTTGATGGTCCTCTACGTCGGAGTCGACAGTCGTCTGCGCAACCAGCAGAGACTCACGGGGAGCCCTAGAAGCACGTCGTTTACTGCTTGTTGGTCTAGAAGATCTCGACATTGTTGGAGAATCGCTGTTAGAAGACGGAGGAGAGATGTTAGGAATAAAAGTATCCTCAGAAGATGGAACATAAACAGAAATTGGGACCGGAGAATCCGGACGAAAATTACGAATCAGAGATTCGATTTTATTCGCAGTACATTTGTCACCAAGCTCCATGGCTTGCATCATCCGATTAAAAAGAGAAGAGCGTAAGGAGGGATCCATGAAAACTCATCAGAAAAACCCTAGGATCGGAGGATGAGCAAAAAGTTTGGGAACGCCGTGAAATCAGCACGATCGATTTCAAAAGAAGCTGTCTAACGGTGAAGCAGAAAGAATTCGGGGCAGAAATTTCCAAGGAAAATGAAAAGAATTCTGCTTTGAGAGGAAAAATGGAGAAATAAATGGAGAGAAGTGAAGTGGAGAAAAGGAAACGATCGGGCCTTAAAAAGAGGGAACTTTGAAATCCAAAAAGAAAATCAAGTGCAATGATACGCAATTAATGAGAATGACAGCCACAGTGACCAACCGCAATAGTCGCCACCAAGTAAATGACATGTGGCATCTTGGGGATAACCAAGCAGTCAGAATGTCCCTTCACCTGTCAAACAAGTGGAAGCGCCAGAAGTTGTGTGGCTCAAATTGAAAGCTTGCACCGGAAGAATCAATTAATAAATATAGCGCGTGATAAAAAGGAAAGAGGGAGTTATTGCAAAGTGTGCCGAAATCTTATAAGCATAAATATAAATACTGCTCGCAGAGGCAAACGAAGTGAGAAGAACAAGTCATTCGCTCAGCTCGAAGTATTTATGGGGGTATTGTTGTATGTATAAATTCGCCAACCTGACACGTCATCAAAAAAGCCAACAAAAGACTGCCACGTCACTCATTGACCGGGTCAAGGGAGGAAGTGTGACGAGTCAGAATGATAAAATAGCTCAAGCTAAAAAGGAGTCAAAGATATGGTCGTCGAAGCTAGATACCTACTCGCCGAATGTAGAAGTGTGCTCGCCAAAGATACGATACCCAGAAAGTGAAGGTACTCGCTGGGCCAGTACACTGGGCCTGAATCGACTCGGCAGAAACACAGAAATAAACCCTAAACTTTTAGAAGACCCAGAACAACGAGGAATCATAAAAAGGAAAGTAGACTTGGATCCGTGACGAGAAGGGATCCTAGTACGAATCAAAGAGGGAAACCTTCCACCCACACGGGTAAAAACAAGGGGAAACCCTAATTAAACATGTATAAATAGAACCACCTATCCCATGAGGAGGGGGTTCAGAAATCTAGAGAGAGAAGAGAGCAATTGTAAGAGAGATCAAAGTGTGTAACAAGGCAACAAAAACCTAGTATTATTTTTCTGCCCTCAGGGGCGCCGTGATTTTTTCCCATTCAAGGGTTTTCCACGTAAAACCTGTCTTTTGCATGCGTTCTTAATTTTCTTGTTTTATATTAAATTGATATAATTGTTGAGTGCGTGGCAATCCAAATTTCACCGTCAACACATGTTAAGAAATATCTCTCATGTAGTGAGAGTTGTATTCCAAATCATGTCTATTACAATTGATGTCACGAGTTTCTTATAGGCCATGTTTGGTTAGATGGAATGGAAAGAAAGCCATTCCATTCGTTTGGTTTGTTAAAATGCAATGGAATGGTGATTCCATCGGAATAGTGATTCCATTTGAATGAGGATTCCACAAATTTGGTGGAATGGGCATTCCATCCAAAAACCAATGGAAAGCCATTACATTCCAAACTAAAATTTATATTCCATAAATACCCTCATATGCCCCAATTCCATTACAAAAATGCCCTCAGCTCCTTTCCAAAAATAATATATTATTATTATATATTATATTTGTAGGGAAAAATACCATAGTACACGCAGCGGAAGTGAGACTAAAAATAGATTTAGTAGTTTTAAAAAATTTTCCTTTTTATGAACCTTAACCCTTTAATTAATTAAACATACATATAATCAACAAAAGAAGAATACCTTTTGTCGCGTGATCCGATTGACTTACGTCGATGGTAATCCGCAAGATCTTCAATCCTAGCACGAACGTGAATCACCTAGGAGCGTGGTCTCCCTTTTCTTTGAATTGCAAACCTGAGAATGGACAAACAAACTTTTCTTTTTCTTTTGTTAGTCACAAAACAATCAAAAGAAGACTAAGATTATTCCGGTCACTTTTGAGTTCTCAATCTAATGATCGAAACTCGCGTGAACCTAAATCGATGTTGTACACACAAGCTTATTGATGAACAAGCAATTAGTGTACCATCAAAGAATAATCTATTCACTCTTTTTTTTTGTTTTTGTAGAATAAAAATAATACTTTCTATGAATTGAAGAAGAAGAAGAAAATTGTATCAAGAACAATTTAGTGTGGCCGAATTCTATAAGTGTAAATATATAGGTGGCCGAATTTTCTTCCTCTTGTCTTTTAGGGTTGCCGAAAATCCTACTCTAATTTACACTAGGGTTGCCACAAATCACACACCTAAAAGGGTTTGTGTTGCACCCTAATTTCCATCAAAGTTTAGACTTCAAACCCTAATCCAACTCATAGATATTTTATTCTTTTATTAACTAAATAAAAAGACTTCTTATTTGATTAAATAAATAAAATTAATTATTTATTTTCTTATCAAACAAGTCTTTTACTTTTAGTATACAACTACCAATAGTATAGCTTTAGGAAATATATTTCCTTATCAGAAAAAGATTTGTTTCTTAATTAAACAATTAATTAAACAATTAATTAATTCTTATTTAATTAAAATAATGAAACAAAATAATATACTAGGTTAATATTTACACCTTGCCACCCCACTCATACAAATGGGCCATATATTATTTTCTTATTTCATTTAATCCATTGGACTTTAAATAAAAAGCCCACATGTGAACCAGATCCATTCTTACTAAAAGAAACAAGCCCACATGCCTTTCATTAATATATTAATATAATTGAGCAGCCCATTAAATAAATAATGTGCAAATTATATTCTTAATATATTAAATGCAATTCTAGATGGACCCATAAATTGGTCCGGTAGAATATATCAAGTGATCCATGCAAGTCCGTGTGGATTGGGGATCTTGGCGGGCTATCTAAATTTAAGCTTCAATAGACATAACCTAATCACAATCAACAAATGATTCACTTAGGTCCGATCCATTAATTTTAACTCATTCCACTAAAGAGCTAAAATTGAACTCTTAAATAAAGATAGAATAAGAAGATGTTCCTCATTCATACCCTAGACAATCATGTTGGAGATAGTGTATCCTTGTGATTAATATCAGTAATCGCCAAGAGTTCATAAACCGCCTATAACTCTCCAAGTTACCATATTTACTCATATGAACACGTTTTGAACTTGGATATTTTGACTTGTCCAGAAGCCATGTTTTCAATAGTCACTATCGAAAACTGAACGTTGAGATTCAATATCTAATACCTCAAAACATTCATATGATGATATTATACTCTCATTTAATAAATGGAGCCATGATGTCCATATCTATAAATGAAGTCCTCTATCGATTAACAAATGAATATCACCAAACTATCGAGGATAGACTATGCTATATAATCGTACTCATTGATAACTCAAATGATATCACTTGCAACCATAAGTCCATCATTTATCTCAGGATTAAGATAGACTCTCCGATTATCCTGATAATGAAAAGACTATTATCTATTGACGGTTCTATATAAAGCTTTTCATTGTGATCCAGTTCAATGCACCCAGTACACTAGATTCTTTTACTCGAAGACACTCCGATGATTTTAGACTCATCATATCTCATTTGATCTCACTCAAATGCTAGCAAAAGAATTCTACAACTTTAACAAGATAAAGGTGCCCAACCTTTAACTTAAGTTGTGAACATTATTCAAGACTAACTAAAGAATTGTGTCTACCTCATACATATCCAGATATACGAACACTTCTTCTTTTCTCATAGTCTTTAGACCTTATGATTATTTACTTTGACAATTATAATATTAAACTATAAATGCTATAAGATTTGTTAAACCAGAAATCACTTTATTAATATGAAAAAGATTGTTAATTACAATATTACACTCTTGCTATTGAGTATAATCCTAACAATATTAATGATATATAAACAAATATAATATAATATATTTATATATTATGTTATTATATATAATATATATATTATTATATATTATTACATATATTATATATAATATTAATATGTTAATATATATATATTATATTATATAATATATATATTATTATATGCATTATATGTATTATATATATATTATATTATATATTTATATAATATATATATTATTATTATTATAATATATATTATATATACTATTATATTAAATAACATATAATTATATGTATAATACACTTTTATATTTTATTATTATTATTATCCATAATATATCTGTTATTATACATTCATAATTAGGGGTATTTTGGTCAAAATACAGTTAACTCCATTCCATTCCATTGTTAACCAAACAAAATAATATTGATTCAGAGACTAATTCTAAAGTTCCAACCTAATAAAAAACTTCGTTTTCCTTTCCTTTCCATTCTCATTCCCATTCCCATTCCCATTCCCATTCCCATTCTACCGTGTAACAAAACATGACCATAGAATATCGACTAATAACTTGACTATATATGTTTTAAAAAATATAATTTTATTAAAAGTTTCAATAAATATTTTTTAATATATGTTTATCGTAGAAAATAGAATTTTGATTAGTTGAATAAATTTAAATTTATGTAATAAGGATTTATTCTTATGAGTTATATATGAATATTGTTCCAATGATAACATATCAACTGTTGTAATGAAGTGGTAAAATTTTGCAACATTGGACTTGGGTCTCAAGTTCAATACATGATAATGACAATTAATTGGCTTTATTATTAGTGGGCATGGGTGGCCGGCCAGAGGTGGGTGGTCGGACGGCCAGAGGTGGGTGGTCGGACGGTCTGCGGGGGTGGTGGCCGGAGGTGGGTGGTCTGACGGCCGTCGACGGTGGTGACCGGTCGGCGGCTGTAGTGGCCGACGGTTGGGGGGGTGGTCAGGTTGGACGGTCGGCGACGGTGGTGTTCGACCGGCTGGTGGCCAACCGGAGGTAGGTGGTCGGACGGCTGCCAGCGACAGGTGGTGGGCTGGTGGTGGACTGGTGGGTATATGGTTTATAAAAATAAAAAATGTTTTTTATTTAAATATTATAATTAAATATAGATGGCAATTTTTATTTAAATATTATTAAACCTTTCTTGACAGTTTAAAACTGTCATAAAAAAAAATTAAAAAAAAAAACTGTCATAACATTTCTTGACACTAGCTTCCTTAACACTTATAAAAACTGTCATTAAAGGTTTTGTTGACAGTTTTTAACTGTCAACAAATACATTATTTTCTTGTAGTGCTGCCATGTATATTATATATCTATATATATATATATATATATATATTAGCTATATATATATCATGTGGCCGAAAATCCTCTACCATGTAGGATTTGTGTCTTTTGACCTAAATCCTTACCCTAGGTAGATTTTCTTAGAATTCTAAACCCTAATCCAACTCTTTAGTGTATTTGTGACTATATCAAAGACTTCCTAATTTGACTAAATAAATAAATTCCCTTTATTTATCTACTTACCAAATAAAGTCTTTAATATTTAATATACTACTACCAATAGTATAACTCTAGGAAACATATTTCCTAATCAGAAAAAGATTTTGATTCTCAATTAAATGATTAACTAATAAATTAATTAATTTCCATTTAATCAATCAATAAAATAAAATAATATTTTAGACTATTATTCTAGTCTTGCCGCCCACACCATATACATGGGCCTAATATTATTTTCTTATTTTATTTAATCCATTAGACTTTAATTAAAAAGCCCACATGTGAACCAGACTCATTATTATTAAAAGAAACAAGCCCATATGCCTTTCATTAATATATTAATATAATTGATCAGCCCATTAAATAAATAATGTGCAAATTATATTCTTAATATATTAAATACAATTCTAGATGGACCCATAAATTGGTCCGGTAGAATATATCAAATGATCTATGCAAGTACGTGTGGATTGAGGATCTTGGCGGGCTATCTAAATTTAAGCTTCAATAGACATAACCTAATCATAATCAACAAATGATTCACTTAGGTCCGATCCATTAATTTTAACTCATTCCACTAAAGAGCTAAAATTGAACTCTTAAATAAAGATAGAATAAGAAGATGTTCCTCATTCATACCCTAGACAATCATGTTGGAGATAGTGTATCCTTGTGATTAATATCAGTAATCGCCAAGAGTTCATAAACCGCCTATAACTCTCCAAGTTACCATATTTACTCATATGAACACGTTTTGAACTTGGATATTTTGACTTGTCCAGAAGCCATGTTTTCAATAGTCACTATCGAAAACTGAACGTTGAGATTCAATATCTAATACCTCAAAACATTCATATGATGATATTATACTCTCATTTAATAAATGGAGCCATGATGTCCATATCTATAAATGAAGTCCTCTATCGATTAACAAATGAATATCACCAAACTATCGAGGATAGACTATGCTATATAATCGTACTCATTGATAACTCAAATGATATCACTTGCAACCATAAGTCCATCATTTATCTCAGGATTAAGATAGACTCTCCGATTATCCTGATAATGAAAAGACTATTATCTATTGACGGTTCTATATAAAGCTTTTCATTGTGATCCAGTTCAATGCACCCAGTACACTAGATTCTTTTACTCGAAGACACTCCGATGATTTTAGACTCATCATATCTCATTTGATCTCACTCAAATGCTAGCAAAAGAATTCTACAACTTTAACAAGATAAAGGTGCCCAACCTTTAACTTAAGTTGTGAACATTATTCAAGACTAACTAAAGAATTGTGTCTACCTCATACATATCCAGATATACGAACACTTCTTCTTTTCTCATAGTCTTTAGACCTTATGATTATTTACTTTGACAATTATAATATTAAACTATAAATGCTATAAGATTTGTTAAACCAGAAATCACTTTATTAATATGAAAAAGATTGTTAATTACAATATTACACTCTTGCTATTGAGTATAATCCTAACAATATTAATGATATATAAACAAATATAATATAATATATTTATATATTATGTTATTATATATAATATATATATTATTATATATTATTACATATATTATATATAATATTAATATGTTAATATATATATATTATATTATATAATATATATATTATTATATGCATTATATGTATTATATATATATTATATTATATATTTATATAATATATATATTATTATTATTATAATATATATTATATATACTATTATATTAAATAACATATAATTATATGTATAATACACTTTTATATTTTATTATTATTATTATCCATAATATATCTGTTATTATACATTCATAATTAGGGGTATTTTGGTCAAAATACAGTTAACTCCATTCTATTCCATTGTTAACCAAACAAAATAATATTGATTCAGAGACTAATTCTAAAGTTCCAACCTAATAAAAAACTTCGTTTTCCTTTCCTTTCCATTCTCATTCCCATTCCCATTCCCATTCCCATTCCCATTCCCATTCCCATTCCCATTCCCATTCTACCGTGTAACAAAACATGACCATAGAATATCGACTAATAACTTGACTATATATGTTTTAAAAAATATAATTTTATTAAAAGTTTCAATAAATATTTTTTAATATATGTTTATCGTAGAAAATAGAATTTTGATTAGTTGAATAAATTTAAATTTATGTAATAAGGATTTATTCTTATGAGTTATATATGAATATTGTTCCAATGATAACATATCAACTGTTGTAATGAAGTGGTAAAATTTTGCAACATTGGACTTGGGTCTCAAGTTCAATACATGATAATGACAATTAATTGGCTTTATTATTAGTGGGCATGGGTGGCCGGCCAGAGGTGGGTGGTCGGACGGCCAGAGGTGGGTGGTCGGACGGTCTGCGGGGGTGGTGGCCGGAGGTGGGTGGTCTGACGGCCGTCGACGGTGGTGACCGGTCGGCGGCTGTAGTGGCCGACGGTTGGGGGGGTGGTCAGGTTGGACGGTCGGCGACGGTGGTGTTCGACCGGCTGGTGGCCAACCGGAGGTAGGTGGTCGGACGGCTGCCAGCGACAGGTGGTGGGCTGGTGGTGGACTGGTGGGTATATGGTTTATAAAAATAAAAAATGTTTTTTATTTAAATATTATAATTAAATATAGATGGCAATTTTTATTTAAATATTATTAAACCTTTCTTGACAGTTTAAAACTGTCATAAAAAAAAATTAAAAAAAAAAACTGTCATAACATTTCTTGACACTAGCTTCCTTAACACTTATAAAAACTGTCATTAAAGGTTTTGTTGACAGTTTTTAACTGTCAACAAATACATTATTTTCTTGTAGTGCTGCCATGTATATTATATATCTATATATATATATATATATATATATTAGCTATATATATCATGTGGCCGAAAATCCTCTACCATGTAGGATTTGTGTCTTTTGACCTAAATCCTTACCCTAGGTAGATTTTCTTAGAATTCCAAACCCTAATCCAACTCTTTAGTGTATTTGTGACTATATCAAAGACTTCCTAATTTGACTAAATAAATAAATTCCCTTTATTTATCTACTTACCAAATAAAGTCTTTAATATTTAATATACTACTACCAATAGTATAACTCTAGGAAACATATTTCCTAATCAGAAAAAGATTTTGATTCTCAATTAAATGATTAACTAATAAATTAATTAATTTCCATTTAATCAATCAATAAAATAAAATAATATTTTAGACTATTATTCTAGTCTTGCCGCCCACACCATATACATGGGCCTAATATTATTTTCTTATTTTATTTAATCCATTAGACTTTAATTAAAAAGCCCACATGTGAACCAGACTCATTATTATTAAAAGAAACAAGCCCATATGCCTTTCATTAATATATTAATATAATTGATCAGCCCATTAAATAAATAATGTGCAAATTATATTCTTAATATATTAAATACAATTCTAGATGGACCCATAAATTGGTCCGGTAGAATATATCAAATGATCTATGCAAGTACGTGTGGATTGAGGATCTTGGCGGGCTATCTAAATTTAAGCTTCAATAGACATAACCTAATCATAATCAACAAATGATTCACTTAGGTCCGATCTATTAATTTTAACTCATTCCACTAAAGAGCTAAAATTGAACTCTTAAATAAAGATAGAATAAGTAAATATTTCTCATTCGTACCCTAGACAATCTTATTGGAGATGGTGTATCCTCGTGAAGAATATCAGTAATCGCCAAGAGCTCATTGACCGCCTATAGCTCTTCAAGTTACCATATTTACTCATATGACAACATTTTGAACTTGGATATTTTGACTTGTCTAGCAGCCATGTTTCAATAGACTCTATCGAAAACTTAACGTTAAGATTCAATATCCAATACCTCAAAACATCCATATGATGATATTCTAATCTCACTTAATAAATGGAGCCACGATGTCCATATCTATAAATGAAGTCCTCTATCGATTAACAAATGAATACCACTAAACTATCGAGGATAGACTATGCTATATAATCGTACTCATTGATAACTCAAATGATAACACTTGCAACCATAAGTCCATCATTTATCTCAGGATTAAGATAGACTATCCGATTGTCCTGATAATGAAAAGACTATTATCTATTGACGGTTCTAGATTGAAAATACAAATATAAGCTCACGTGCGTGTCTAAACAACCTAGAGGGGGGGTGAATGGGTTGTTAATCGATTATTACCAACTTTTCGATTAGTCAAAATTAATCACAATTAACCCAAAACACACATAAAAAAATCAAGTATAAAATGCGGAAATTAAAGAACACTTGATTTTTACGTGGAAACCCACACGGGGAAAAAACCACGGGCTGATATGTGCGCCACACACACGGTCAACGAAATCCACTATATGAAAAGGAATCTACACCCTCAAGTGATTCTCGGACTCTCACCCTAGATAACCTCAGGCTATGGACACTACCACTCGCCACTCTTGGTTCAATCCCTAGTGATATCCCCTGATACACTACTCTTGGCGTGAGCAACCCCTAATCTACCCAACGGGCCTTTTACAGTGGCACTCGACCAATTGCTTGAGCACTACACACGGGTAGCCACAAGACTTTCCTTGCTTGTGAAACTTCACCAAGAAGTCACAAGACTTTGACTCAAGAAGAGAATAAAAAAGTCTAAGTGTATCACAATGATGCACAAAAGCAATGAGTGCTAGACTAAACACTATATGCTTAACTAGATGTTATAATGCAAGTGAACATCTTAGTTATCAACAGAGTCTACATGAATGTGCATGAAGACTCAATTAGGTGCTGAGAGACACTAGCAACCTAATTGTCAACAAATAAAGCCAACTCAATCTAAGTTGTCAAAAAGCATGGCAATGACAATAGATATGCAATAATCAAATGCAATCAATAAATTGTCAATCAATCAAGGCCAATCAACACAAGTTGTCAATTAATAATGGCAAGGCCTAATAGCATGCAATCAACTAATGCAATTAACCAAACAAAATGCCAATCAACTTAAGTTGTCAAAATCATGGCAATGATACTAAATGCAATTAACAAGTGCAATTAATCAAACAAAATGCCAATCAACTTAAGTTGTCAAAATCATGGCAATGATACTAAATGCAATTAACAAGTGCAATTAATCAAACAAAATGTCAATCAACATAAGTTGTCAATGAACATGGCATAGACTCTAAATGCAATTAACAAATGCGATCAAGAAGTCCTACACATCAATGTCTAAATGAAAATCATATAGACTTAGCTAGATGTTGTCACTCACAAAACAATCATAGCTATCATAAATAAACATTTCAATCACACAATGAGATTAAATTAGCTAGATGGCAAAAATTGGCTCTAGATCCTAGCTATCAACATACAACCTATCTCAACCAATCAATAATGTCTCAAACATGTTATAAACAACAATGAGCAAAGAGACAAGCATTTGATTAACAAATAAATGCTAAATCTAGGCATACATGTCATAAATATGAAACTAGAAGTTTTAGGACATGTAGAAAATACCTAGTCAATGAAATCAACACACTCCATGCTTGAATGATGCTAAGAAGAAGTTAGATGCACATAGGAGGTGGTTTGGTTGAGTAAAAATGGGTTCTTGGGAGCTTTCTCTCTCTAGGGTTTGGTTTCTCTCTCTAAGATCTGATTTTGAGCTCCTTAGGACGAGCAAGGAAGAAGAGAATGCATATATAGAGTCCAAAAATGAAATGACATCGTTTTGGAAAAGTTTCCAGAAAACGCACAAAAATGCGCCCTATTTCTGTGCCCTTGCCCACCGAATAGGGGCGCCGAATTCTAAAGGTCGCTTCAGAAAAGGGAAATCTGCGCCCTATTTATGCGCCCTTGGTCGCCGAATTAGGGCGCCGAAATGGGACAAAAAGTGCAACGTTCTGGTCCCTTTCGGCGCCTTGTTTCGGCGGTCCCTAAACGTCGAATCCAAGGGCGCCGAAAAACGGCGGCCTATTCTGCGCCCTAGGGCTCCGAACCAAGGGTGCCGAATGCCCCTTGGAAAAGGCTATGCACCTAATGCCTAAGAGATGACATGGCATTCAAAAAATATAAAAGGTGCAATCAATTTAGCATGCATGGGAATGTATAATCATCATGAAAAACTCACCAAGCATGTGACACACAAAAGATATGCAATTATGAAAATGCATAAGTGTGATAAAGCATGTAAGCACACAATCAATAAAAAACACAAGTGCAATCATATAAATGCAATGAGAGTGTGTGTAAGATGACATAGAAGCACAAATCAATGAAACACAAATGCAAGGTAACACATACAAGATATATAACAATGCATGCAAGTGTGTGTGTGCTAAAAGACATAGATGCACAAACTAAGGAAACACACATGCAAAGTAACTAATACACAATATATAAGGATGCATGCAAGTGTGTGTGTGCACCTAATCTCTTCAAGAATCAAGGTCAAGTGATATACCTTTAGAAGCTCTTGAAGTCACCTTGGGAAGTCCGGAAGCTTGCCAACCACGAAGTCCTAAGCTACCCGTTACATACCAATCCCAATGTGGTGTGTCATGAAATAAGCCAATCAAAAGTGAGGCACTTACATAGATAAAGTATTTCATTGTGATCCAGTTCAATGCACCCAGTATACTATATTCTTTTACTCGAAGACCCTTCGATGATTTCAGACTCATCATAACTCATTTGATCCCACTCAAATGCTAGCAAAAGAATTCTACAATTTTAACAAGATAAAGGTGTCTAACCTTTAACTTAAGTTGTGAACATTATTCAAGACTAACTAAAGAATTGTGTCTACCTCATACATATCCAGATGTACGAACAATTCTTCTTTTCTCATAGTCTTTTGACCTTATGATTATTTACTTTTTACAATTATAATATTCAATCTATAAATGCTATAAGATTTGTTTAAATCATAAATCACTTTATTAATATAAAAAGATTGTTAAAAACAATATTACACTCTTGCTATTGAGCATAATCCTAACAGACAAGAGCAATAAAATAATAAGTTATTATTTTTATTTACTCTAAATAGGTCAAAGGTTCAACCCTAGTAAAGTAATAATTAAAAAAGGATTTGGAATTGAAACAAATTATAGCACGGTGTGTATGAAACTATCTAGGGGGGGGGGGGGGGTGAATAGATTTTAAACTTATTACCCAATTTTTCGTGTTAAGTCAATATTATGAAATTACCTCTAACTAGATAAAGCAATAAATCAAGTATAAAATGCGGAAATGAAATAACACTTGATTTTTACGTGGAAACCCTCACGGGAAAAATCACGGGCTAGTAAGTAAGCCACACTTGAACCTCGAATCCACTAAATGTGTAAAACGACTACAACCTAATCCCGGAAGTAATCACACACCTACCTAATCCTGGTATGAGTGAACCTAGTCCAATTTGCTTGTGATCTAAGCAACCTAATCCCGGAAGCTACACACAAGACTTACTTTCTCAATGAAGAGAATAACACCCTAAGTGAATATATGAATATCCAAATGCAACATAGAGCAAGGGAAACCCTATATGCTTATCTAAGATGATGAATTTGCAATTAAAGCAATCCTAGATATTAAAAACTAAATGACATGTCAAATAGTTTAGCTAATCAAGATTAAGCACAAAACCTAATTAGCTATCACAATATAACTTCTCAAACATACATCACACTAATCTCAATCTTGTATCAAAAGATATATGAAAATCATACAAGTGATAAATTGAGATTGCTTGTTAAGAAAAACACAAAATATGTAAGATATTAGTGAAAAGCTTACAAAGCAAAGTATGATGAAGAATCCATGCGAGATGACATCTAGATGATCAAAGATGATGCTAGATGATGATTGATGATCATGAAAAAGGTGTTTGAGTAATTAAAAATGAGTTCTTGGAATTTTACTTCTCTTTGAAAAATATCCTAAGTATGAAATCTGAATATGAACTCTCTTAATTGACCTAAAGTCAAAGTGGCATATATATAGGGGGCCAAATCAAAGTGTGGTCGTTTTGATAAGTTGGCCTGAAATTTACCTTGGGCGCTGTACGTAGAGCGCTTCTGTACAGCGCCTGTACAGCGCCCTAACTCTGTTCTCTCGGGAAAACAGAGTGGCACTGTACGAACAGCGCTTCTGTACAGCGCTCGTACAGCGCCCATCCAAAATGCATCAGACCTGATGCATTTAAAAAACCATTTTTGCATCAGGTTTTGTGGGCGCTGTTCAGAATAGCGCTTTGAACAGCGTCCTTTGCAATGCAAGAAATCCAAGGCTATGCATGACAAGGCAAAGGACAATGCAATAAGCAATCAAACTAACATGCAAGAAGGGATGAAAATTAGCATTAATGCACAACAATAAGAAACACAACATACAAGGATTAAACATATGCATGAGTTGTGAGTGTGTGCAACTATCTCTTCAAGACAAGTAAGCACATAGAAATATACCTTTGGTGCTTATCAAGAATGAGGTCTTCAAAGGGCTTGAGCAATAACAACGACATCTAAGCTACCCTTACAAAGAATCCCCAACAAGTGGTTTGTCCATGAAATGAGCCAATCAACAAATGGGAACCTTACAATCTCCCCCTTTGGCTATTTCGTGACAAAACCACCATTCACATAGATTCCTCACAAAGAATTAGAAACTACGGGACTACTATGATATTCTACATTACAAAGAGATAAGAAAATGCAACTTGAAGTCTTCAACCTCTTGTAGAATAAACAATCCCTGAAAATAAAGTTTCTAACATTTCCAATACAAGTAAAGTGTGAGATTAATCAAGTGAGAACAATAACAAGCATTTGCATTTAAAAAAAAAAATAGGCACAACATTATGCAATGTATGTGTATGCAATGCTCCCCCTCAACGAATGTTCTCCCCAATTTGCACAATTGCTTCTATATTTTGCAACTCCCCTTATCATATCCTACTCCCTCTTTTTGTCATGATATAGGCAAAGGAGTAGTCCCCAATCGGGTCACTCATAGCAACGAGAAATAGTAGCATGCAAGATATATGCATATACATATAAGTCACTTTATGCACCTCAATTAATTGAAGAGAAACAAGGAGATTTATTTGTAGAAAATGTGTGAATCAAACATGCTTTGCATACAAGACATATAGCATTCAAGTCCAAAATACAATGGTATTTGGCAAAGCAAATGACAAAGGTTTCTAATAAGAATCCAAACCAATTTCACCAATGTCATGAGAAAAGCAAGGATATAGAGATTTTATTGATTTCAATTTAAGAGCAACTATATCCAACTTTATAAGCGAAACATGGCATGAGCGACTTTGCACCCTATTTGATTTTTCCAGATAAGATATCCGTATGATAGTAGCCATGTTCAACCAATAAAGAAAGAGAGACATTTGGAATATAAATTCCTTTGAACGGATACAAGATCCTTTATTCATTTTGAGTCTCATAAGCTTTCACACAAGTTTTGCATTTTAAGAATATGCAATCATCAATTCATGCTTTTCATGTGAGCATGCTTTATGAATTTCATGCTTTTTCATTTGACATTAGCATGTTATTAAAGAATCATCATGTCATGGAGATAACTATAGGTCATTCAAATCATACTTCCTATGTACATCTCCTAGTCCAAAAATGCATGTTTGAACATAAATATGACATGGATTGTAAACAAACAAGGTTCACACTTATTGAAATGAAAACATATATACATATGTGCAACCAAGCTTACTCAAGAAATTAATAGAAGAGGCATAAGATATTTCAAATTTTTTGCAAGTGACAAGAATGCAAAATAGCTATCTTTGCTTGAGTTCCCCATATGGGGTCAATCACAAAACTCATCACTCCACAAGACATATCCCAATAGATCTACTTAGTGTTTTAAATCGAGTAGCATCTAAGGGTTTAGTAAATAGGTCCGCAAGTTGATCATTAGTACCTACATGTTCAAGTACTATGCATTTATTTTCAACAAGCTCTCTAATGAAATGATGGCGGATATCAATATGCTTAGTTCTAGAATGTTGCACCGGATTCTTGGAAATATTAATGGCACTCATATTATCACAAAAGAGAGTGAGTGTACCTTGGTTGAATTCGTAGTCTACTAGCATTTGCTTCATCAATAGGAGTTGTGTGCATCCACTCCCCGCGGCTATGTACTCGGCCTCGGCCGTGTTAGGATTATGCTCAATAGCAAGAGTGTAATATTGTAATTGACAATCTTTTTCATATTAATAAAGTGATTTCTGGTTTAACAAATCTTATAGCATTTATAGTTTAATATTATAATTGTCAAAGTAAATAATCATAAGGTCTAAAGACTATGAGAAAAGAAGAATTGTTCATACATCTGGATATGTATGAGGTAGACATAATTCTTTAGTTAGTCTTGAATAATGTTCACAACTTAAGTTAAAGGTTGGGCACCTTTATCTTGTTAAAGTTGTAGAATTCTTTTGCTAGCATTTGAGTGGGATCAAATGAGATATGATGAGTCTAAAATCATCGGAGTGTCTTCGAGTAAAAGAATCTAGTGCACTGGGTGCATTGAACTGGATCACAATGAAAAGCTTTATCTAGAACCGCCAATAGATAATAGTCTTTTCATTATCAGGACAATCGGAGAGTCTATCTTAATCTTGAGATAAATGATGGACTTATGGTTGCAAGTGATATCATTTGAGTTATCAATGAGTACGATTATATAGCATAGTCTATCCTCGATAGTTTGGTGATATTCATTTGTTAATCGATAGAGGACTTCATTTATAGATATGGACATCGTGGCTCCATTTATTAAATGAGAGTATAATATCATCATATGGATGTTTTGAGGTAATTGGATATTAAATCTCAACGTTGAGTTTTCGATAGTGACTATTGAAAACATGGCTTCTGGACAAGTCAAAATATCCAAGTTCAAAATGTGGTCAAATGAGTAAATATGGTAACTTGGAGAGTTATAGGCGGTCTATGAACTCTTGGCGATTACTGATATTAATCACGAGGATACACTATCTCCAATATGATTGTCTAGGGTATGAATGAGGAACATCTTCTTATTCTATCTTTATTTAAGAGTTCAATTTTAGCTCTTTAGTGGAATGAGTTAAAATTAATGGATCGGACCTAAGTGAATCATTTGTTGATTGTGATTAGGTTATGTCTATTGAAGCTTAAATTTAGATAGCCCGCCAAGATCCCCAATCCACACGGACTTGCATGGATCACTTGATATATTCTACCGGACCAATTTATGGGTCCATCTAGAATTGTATTTAATATATTAAGAATATAATTTGCACATTATTTATTTAATGGGCTGATCAGTTATATTAATATATTAGTGAAAGGCATGTGGGCTTGTTTCTTTTAGTAAGAATGGGTCTGGTTCACATGTGGGTTTTTTAATTAAAGTCTAATGGATTAAATAAAATAAGAAAATAATATTGAGCCCATATATACTAGGTGTGGGCGGCAAGACTAATTCTTTAGTCATAAATATTATTTTATTTTATTGTTTGATTAAATGAGAATTAATTAATTATTTAATTAAGAAACAAAATCTTTTTCTGATCAGGAAATATGTTTCCTAGAATTATACTATTGGTAGTAGTATACTAAAAGTAAAAGACTTGTTTGGAAAGAAAATAAATAATTAAGTTTATTTATTTAATCAAATAAGAAGTCTTTTAATTTAGTCATAATTTAATACTACACTACAGAGTTGGATTAGGGTTTGGAATTCTAAGCAAATCTACCTAGGGTTAGGATTTAGGTCAAAAGACAAAAATCCTACATGGTAGAGGAAATTGCCGTGATATACATAGAAATATATATGGCAAGAGGAAGATATATATATATATATATATATATATATATATATATCTATATATATTATTCTTGCAACCTTAATGTGGGTGCCGCAATATATATTTTGTTTAGGCGTCCAGCGTTGGTTCACTTATATATAGGTGTGTAGATTTATGTAATATATATAGTGATATATAGATATTATATAAAGATAGAATTCGGTGAACCCTAGAGGCTAAGCTTGAGAGATTTATTTCTTTTGCTTAGAAAATAAATCCAACTCTGAGACTAGTGTGATTATTTTCGGCCAAGAGAAAAGTGAGAAGAGATTGTTCTTATTTCGATAGTGAACTGGTAACTTTTACACCAAAAGGTTTTGGCACAATTTCGAATAAGGTTCACACGAGTTTCGATCTAACGATTGTGAATTCAAAAGTGACCGGAACATTCTTTGTAATCTCTTGGAATTTACTGTGACTAACGATCAAGAGAAGAGATTTTGATTTCCATCCTTCAGGTATGCAATTCAAAGAAAGGGAGACCACGCGCCTAGGTGATTCACGTTCGTGATTGGATTGGAAGATCTTGCGGATTACCATCGACGCAAGTCAATCGGATCACGCGACAAGAGGTATGTTACTTTTTGATACGTATGTTTAATTAATTAAAGGGTTAAGGTTCAAATATGGAAAAATTTTAAACTGTACTAAATCTCTTTTTAGTCTCGCTTTCGCTGCGTGTACTACGGTATTTTTCCCTACAATTGGTATCAGAGCCTGGTTGAACCCTTTTAATTAATTAACGTATATATACGTGAATCTATTTCTTTTTATTGTGATTATGCATGTTTAGAAAGAGATGACACTCTAGGTATTCGCATATATAATTACATGTGGATGTATGGTTTTATATATGTTTATTATGTGGATTGTTGTTGCTCGATTTTGGTCCTAGATTTTCAATGTATTTTTGTTATGGAATTGTAACATGAAGGGTGGTCTATCATCGCCATAATTCCTTCTTGGTAGTTGCTAGGTTTTCTTTTATTTTTATTGTAATATTAAAGTGCAGTTTTTTAGGTATTAAAAACTACTGCAGTTTTTTTGTTTTTTTTTTTTATTTTAAGTGCAGTTTTTTTTTTTTTTTTTGTAAAAAGTACTGCAGTGAGTATAAAAAAAAAAAAAAAAAAAATTAATACTGCAGTATTTTATTAGTTTATATACTGCTGTAATATGTTCAAGCATTAAAGATTCGAAGACATGAAGAAAAGGAAGCAACCGGAACCAAGAACGAGCACCGTGCGCTCCCTAGGAGTGGATTGGGCTGCGCATGGCAAGCCCATATCATGGTGGGCTGCGCACGGCAGCCCCTTTGTGGGGTTGTGGGCTGTGCACGCCTATGGAGCAGCCGATGAATGAGCGGATGGTTGATGGCCACTTGAAGTTTTTGTATTCCTAACAAATTGTAATTTACTTGCTTTTCGAGGATGGACCAAAATTGTGGCTATTTATTTTTTGCATAAATATTACAATATTTGTTATTGTATGATAACATGTCATATAGAATAGGAGTGTCACTCATATATCTCTTTTGGTATGAACATGCATTGAATGATTTAGGTATCTAAATTGGCATCTAGATAACTTGGTAAATCATTCTATGGGATTTAATCACACGCCTTAAATAATTGAGTGGGAGAAGGTGTTTTGTAACACCTATGGCCTCCAAGGTTAGTTGAGCTTTATTATTTATTGATAATCCCCCCAAGGGGCGTCCATGAATGGAATTTAGCAACATACTTCCTTACAAGGATAGGCTAGACAATGGACTCAAACAAGATCTACTCCCCAAGGAGGGATTTTCGTGAGAGAAAATTGAGGGTCGATATCTTGGTAACACACTCAATGTAATTTTATTGATATCCTCCCAAGAGTTCTTGTCAGTAAAATTGCAAGGCTAAAATTGAAAACGCTGGTTGTTATGTTAACAATTAGGTGGGACCTAATCTAACTAGTAAATGGTGCAAACTCCCAAAGGAGGCGTAACATTTATGGGTGTTGGATCACCGTTGAATTTTTATGATTGAGTTATTTATTTAAATCAAGAAAAATATACGAAAGT
Source organism: Acer saccharum (assembly GCA_030490815.1). Lineage (NCBI taxonomy): Eukaryota > Viridiplantae > Streptophyta > Magnoliopsida > Sapindales > Sapindaceae > Acer > Acer saccharum. The sequence goes on along the minus strand of CM059871.1, from coordinate 698,597 downwards.
GCTTTATCATGATTATTTACTCATATATATTTTTGTTATATTTAGAAATCATGACCCCATCTCTAATGAATATCTTAAAAGATAATATTTTAACTGAAGATAATTATGTCACATGGAAAAGGAAAATTAGGTTGTTTCTGCAAGCTGTAAAACATAAGTTTGTTCTGTCTGCTCCTAAACCACCTGCTCCTACTTATGAATCTCAGATTCATATGGTTGGTAAAGTTGCTACTGTTAAGGCCCGTCAAAAGGTCAAGGAACAACAGAAGAAAAAGCAACTTGGGCCTACCAAGAAGGAGACCAAGAAAGTAACCAAGATCAAAGGGAAGTGCTCCTTTTGTGGTGAAAAAGGGACATTGGAAAAGAAATTGCCCAAAGTCCCAGAACAAGAAGGAACAAGGTAATATTAATTATCTTGAAACACGTTTTCTGGCAGATTCTACAGATTCTTGGATCATAGACTCTGGAGCCACAAATCATGTTTGTTATTCCTTACAGGGGTTCCAAGAAAGGAGAAAGCTGAATAAGAATGAAATCAACTTGCGTTTGGGCAACGGAACATTAGTGTCTGCAAGTGCAGTGGGAGATATTAGAGTTAATCTAGATTCTTTCAGGCATTTAGATTTGATAGACGTTTATTATGTACCTCAATTCAAGAGAAATTTAATTTCAGTTTCTTGTTTGAATAAATTTGGATATTCGGTTACTTTTAATAAAGATTTTATTATTAGTAAGAATAACAAATTTATTTGCAAAGGTACATTGGAAAACGGCTTATTCTTTTTGCATAGAAATATCTCTCACTCGTTAGACACAGAATTAACGGAACCTAATCATAAAAGAGTAAAATTATCAATAGATGAAACCTACCTATGGCATTTACGCCTAGGTCATATTAACCTTAATAGGATTAAAAGATTGGTAAGTGACGGACCTTTAAGTAACTTAAAGGTTGATGATCTACCAACTTGTGAATCTTGTTTGGAAGGTAAAATGACCAAAAGGTCGTTTTCGGCCAAAGGCGCAAGAGGCACTGAATGTTTAGGATTGATACACACTGATGTATGTGGTCCTATGAGCATTCAAGCTAGAGGTGGATATGAGTACTTCATCACCTTCACAGATGATTACTCGAGATTTGGCTATGTGTATCTCATGCGACATAAGTCGGATGCTTTTGACATGTTCAAAGCATTCAAAGCTGAAGTAGAAAATCAGCTTGAGAAACACATAAAAATCTTGAGATCTGATCGTGGTGGAGAATATCTATCTGGTGAGTTTCAGCAATATCTTATTGATAATGGGATAGTTTCTTAGTTTTCTACACCAGGAACACCTCAACAAAATGGGGTGGCGGAAAGGAGAAATAGAACTCTTTTGGATATGGTTAGGTCTATGTTGAGTTATTCAACACTTCCTATTTCTTTTTGGGGATATGCTTTACAAACTGCTATATACATTCTGAACGATGTACCATCTAAGTCCGTTCCTAAAACACAACATGAGTTGTGGATTGGGCGCAAGCCTAGTTTACAACACTTAAGGATATTTGGTTGTCCTGCGCATGTGTTAAAAGGAAAGACAGAAAAGATGGAGTCTCATTCGGAAACATGTATATTTGTAGGGTATCCAAAAGAAACTAAAGGATATTATTTCTATAGTCCTTCAGATCTTAAAGTATTTGTTTCGACAAATGCTAAATTTCTGGAAAAGGACTATATGAATGATTTTGTGCCTAGAAGTAGAATTGTCCTGAATGAGATGTCAGGAGATACAATTCCACGAGAGGTTACACAACCTAACCCAATTGTAAGTTCCGATCCAACACAAAATCAACAACCTACCATTCCTCGTCGTAGTGGGAGGGTTAGAACACAACCCGAAAGATACATCGGTCTGGGAGAATCAGTGGAGAATCTCCCGGACTACGATGATCCCTACACGTATAAGGAAGCAATGGAGGATGTTGATAGTCGCCATTGGCAAAAGGCAATGCAATTTGAGATTGAATCTATGTTCGATAACAAAGTCTGGTCCTTTGTAGACTTGCCTAAAGGGATAAAACCCATTGGGTGCAAGTGGGTATACAAGAGGAAAAGAGTTATGGATGGAAAGGTGGAAGCCTTTAAAGCTAGATTGGTAGCTAAAGGGTATACACAGAAAGAAGGTATCGATTACGAGGAAACCTTCTCTCCTGTGGCCATGCTTAAATCCATTAGGATACTCTTATCCATTGCAGCATCTTTAGATCTAGAGATTTGGCAAATGGACGTCAAGACAGCTTTCCTTAATGGAAGTCTTGATGAAAGCATCTACATGATGCAACCAGAAGGATTCATTGAAAAGGGCCAAATGGAAAAGGTATGCAAGTTGCAGAAATCCATATATGGATTAAAGCAAGCATCCAGATCCTGGAACATAAGGTTCGATCAAGCTGTCAAAGGTTTTGGATTTATTCAGAATCCCGACTAACCTTGTGTATACAAAAGGATTAAGGGCGACAAGTTGGTTTTCCTAATTCTTTATGTTGATGATATACTACTCATTGGAAACGATGTAGGTGTATTGACATCAATAAAAGAATGGTTAGCAAAAAAATTTGATATGAAGGACTTAGGAGAAGCAAGTTTTATTCTAGGTATCCAAGTAATATGGGATATAAAGAATAAAACGATTGCATTATCCCAAGCTTCATACATAGACAAGATCTTGTCTAGGTTTTCCATGCAGGATTCCAAGAAAGGTATGTTACCTTTCAGACATGGAATCAAACTTTCTAAGGAACAAGTTCCTAAGAATGAGCATGAAGAGCAATTCATGAGTAGAGTTCCATATGCCTCAGCAGTTGGAAGTCTCATGTATGCAATGCTCTGCACTAGACCAGATATTTGTTTTGCTGTTGGCATAGTTAGCAGGTTTCAATCGAAACCTGATCCTGATCACTGGACGGCAGTCAAGCATATTTTCAAGTATCTCAAGAGAACGAGAGATAATATGCTTGTATACTCTGGAGGGGATTTAATTCCCGTTGGGTATATAGATTCTGATTTCCAATCAGATTCTGACTCTAGAAAATCCACATCGGGGCTATGTTTACTATTGGAGGAGGAGCAGTCATATGCAGGAGTATCAAGCAATCTTGTATTGCTGATTCCACCATGGAAGCTGAGTATGTTGCTGCATGCGAGGCTGCCAAAGAGGCTATTTGGATCCGCCAATTCTTGATTGACTTGGAAGTGGTTCCTAGTGCGAATAAGCAGATCACTATCTACTGTGACAACAGTGGAGCAGTGGCTAATTCGAAAGAACCAAGAAGTCACAAGAGAGGAAAACACATTGAAAGAAAGTATCATTTTTTAAGGAAGATTGTTCAAAGAGGTGACGTGGCGATTACCAAAATCGCGTCAGCAGAAAATCTAGCAGATCCCTTCACAAAGGCTCTACCTCAGAAGAGTTTCAATGAGCATCTAGAGAACATGGGCATGAGAGATATGACACATTTGCTATAGCGCAAGTGGGAGATTGTTAGGATTATGCTTAATAGCAAGAGTGTAATATTGTAATTGACAATCTTTTTCATATTAATAAAGTTATTTCTAGTTTAACAAATCTTATAGCATTTATAGTTTAATATTATAATTGTCAAAGTAAATAATCATAAGGTCTAAAGACTATGAGAAAAGAAGAATTGTTCATACATCTGGATATGTATGAGGTAGACACTATTCTTTAGTTAGTCTTGAATAATGTTCACAACTTAAGTTAAAGGTTGGGCACCTTTATCTTGTTAAAGTTGTAGAATTCTTTTGCTAGCATTTGAGTGGGATCAAATGAGATATGATGAGTCTAAAATCATCGAAGTGTCTTCGAGTAAAAAAATCTAGTGCACTGGGTGCATTGAACTGGATCACAATGAAAAGCTTTATCTAGAACCGTTAATAGATAATAGTCTTTTCATTATCAGGACAATCGGAGAGTCTATCTTAATCCTGAGATAAATGATGGACTTATGGTTGCAAGTGATATCATTTGAGTTATCAATGAGTACGATTATATAGCATAGTCTATCCTCGATAGTTTGGTGATATTCGTTTGTTAATCGATAGAGGACTTCATTTATAGATATGGACATCGTGGCTCCATTTATTAAATGAGAGTATAATATCATCATATGGATGTTTTGAGGTAATTGGATATTAAATCTCAACGTTGAGTTTTCGATAGTGACTATTGAAAACATGGCTTCTGGACAAGTCAAAATATCCAAGTTCAAAACGTGGTCATATGAGTAAATATGGTAACTTGGAAAGTTATAGGCGGTCTATGAACTCTTGGCGATTACTGATATTAATCACGAGGATACACTATCTCCAATATGATTGTCTAGGGTATGAATGAGGAACATCTTCTTATTCTATCTTTATTTAAGAGTTCAATTTTAGCTCTTTAGTGGAATGAGTTAAATTAATGGATCGGACCTAAGTGAATCATTTGTTGATTGTGATTAGGTTATGTCTATTGAAGCTTAAATTTAGATAGCCCGCCAAGATCCCCAATCCACACGGACTTGCATGGATCACTTGATATATTCTACCGGACCAATTTATGGGTCCATCTAGAATTGCATTTAATATATTAAGAATATAATTTGCACATTATTTGTTTAATGGGCTGATCAATTATATTAATATATTAGTGAAAGGCATGTGGGCTTGTTTCTTTTAGTAAGAATGGGTCTGGTTCACATGTGGGCTTTTTAATTAAAGTCTAATGGATTAAATAAAATAAGAAAATAATATTGAGCCCATATATACTAGGTGTGGGCAGCAAGACTAATTCTTTAGTCATAAATATTATTTTATTTTATTGTTTGATTAAATGAGAATTAATTAATTATTTAATTAAGAAACAAAATCTTTTTCTGATCAGGAAATATGTTTCCTAGAATTATACTATTGGTAGTAGTATACTAAAAGTAAAAGACTTGTTTGGTAAGAAAATAAATAATTAAGTTTATTTATTTAATCAAATAAGAAGTCTTTTAATTTAGTCATAATTTAATACTACACTACAGAGTTGGATTAGGGTTTGGAATTCTAAGCAAATCTACCTAGGGTTAGGATTTAGGTCAAAAGACAAAAATCCTACATGGTAGAGGAAATTGCCGTGATATACATAGAAATATATATGGCAAGAGGAAGATATATATATATATATATATATATCTATATATATTATTCTTGCAACCTTAATGTGGGTGCCGCAATATATATTTTGTTTAGGCGTGCAGCGTTGGTTCACTTATATATAGGTGTGCAGATTTATGTAATATATATAGTGATATATAGATATTATATAAAGATAGAATTCGGTGAACCCTAGAGGCTAAGCTTGAGAGATTTATTTCTTTTGCTTAGAAAATAAATCCAACTCTGAGACTAGTGTGATTATTTTCGGCCAAGAGAAAAGTGAGAAGAGATTGTTCTTATTTCGATAGTGAACTGGTAACTTTTACACCAAAAGGTTTTGTGCACAATTTCGAATAAGGTTCACGCGAGTTTCGATCTAACGATTGTGAATTCAAAAGTGACCGGAACATTCTTTGTAATCTCTTGGAATTTACTGTGACTAACGATCAAGAGAAGAGATTTTGATTTCCATCCTTCAGGTATGCAATTCAAAGAAAGGGAGACCACGCTCCTAGGTGATTCACGTTCGTGATTGGATTGGAAGATCTTGCGGATTACCATCGACGCAAGTCAATCGGATCACGCGACAAGAGATATGTTACTTTTTGATACGTATGTTTAATTAATTAAAGGGTTAAGGTTCAAATATGGAAAAATTGTAAACTGTACTAAATCTCTTTTTAGTCTCGCTTCCACTGCGTGTACTACGGTATTTTTCCCTACAGGCCGTGGACAAGGAAATCGAGTTTTGCTTCTTGCAAAACCAAGACATCAAGTTGTTGCCTAGAAAGAAGCAACCGCCCGATGTGCTCTTTTTATCATCACAATTTCCTGCCCAATCCGCATCACTAAAGCCTACAAGACTAGCATTAGTGTCAAAAGAGTACCAAATCCCATAGTTGGATGTCCCATTCACATAGCGAATGATTCTCTTTACGGAAGAGAGATGGGACTCCTTAGGATCCGCTTAGTACCTAGCACACACACCCACACTAAAGGAGATATCGGGCCTACTTGCGGTCAAATAAAGCAAGCTTCCTATCATGCCACGATATAACGTTTGTTCCACACTTTTACCACTAGCATCCTTGCTTAACTTAAAAGTGGTACTCATGGGTGTATCACAATGTTTGGCATTTTCTAAACCAAACTTCTTCACTAGGTTTTTGGCATATTTGGTTTGGGTAAGGAAGATCCCATCATCTAATTGCCTAATTTGCAAACCTAGGAAGTAACTAAGCTCACCAACAAGACTCATCTCAAATTCATGAGACATGACATCAACAAATTGTTGGACTTTGGTGTTGTTGGTGGAGCCAAACACTATGTCATCAACATATATTTGAGCTATGAAAAGCTCATCATTGTCTTTCTTGATGAATAGTGTCTTGTCAACAATACCCCTAGTGTAGTTATTGTCAATAAGAAATTGAGTAAGGAGCTCATACCAAGCCCTCGGTGCTTGTTTCAACCCATATAGTGCCTTCTTGAGGCGATAGACATGGTTGGGGTGGTGTGCATCCACAAACCCCTTAGGTTGTTCAACAAACACTTCCTCTTGCAAGAAGCCATTGAGGAAGGCACTCTTGACGTCCATTTGGTGCAATTTGAACTTGTGCACACAAGAAATGGACAAGAGAAGCCTAATGAACTCTAAACGGGCAACGGGAGCAAAAGTCTCCTCAAAGTCGATACCCTCAATTTGAGAGTACCCTTGTGCTACAAGTCTAGCCTTGTTTCGCACTATGTTGCCATCCTCATTGGATTTGTTCCTATAAATCCACTTAGTGCCTATCACATGAGCGTTTTTAGGCCTAGGGACTAGAGTCCAAACCTCATTCCTTTCGAATTGGTTTAGCTCTTCTTGCATGGTAAGAACCCAAAATTCATCATTAAAGGCTTCATCAACCTTTTTGGGTTCAATTTGAGAGGTGTAGCATGTAAAGCTAATGAGATTAGCTATTTGATGCCTAGTCCTAACACCCTCATTCACATCTCCAATAACATCCTCTTTGTTATTGAGTCTTCTAACCCATGGAGCGGGTTCATTAGAGTCCAAGAGAGGGACTCTAGTAATAGGTTGTGTGACCTCATTATTGTCATTGGACGTTCCAACATTGGGAGTCACCATAACCCTCTCCAAAGGAGAGTCATCCTCTAAAACTTCCTCCTCCTCATGGTCATTAGACTTGAGCCTTGTATCATCAATGACAACATTCGATGATTCCATGACGGTTTGAGTCTTCAAGTTGAAAACTCTATAGGCTCTACTATTCAAGGCATAGCCAATAAAGATACCCTCATCACTCTTAGCATCAAACTTGCCAAGTTGATCACGGTCATTTAAAATGTAGCATTTGCTTCCAAATGTGTGGAAGTAGCTAACATTTGGCTTCCTACCCTTCCATAACTCATAGGAGGTGTTTCTAGATCTGGGCCTTAGGAAAACTCTATTCCCTATATAGCAAGCCGTATTGACGGCTTCGGCCCATAGGTTCCTAGGGACATTATTGCTAAGCAACATCACTCGGGCCATCTCTTGAAGGACCTTATTCTTCCTCTCAACAACTCCATTTTGTTGAGGTGTCCTAGGAGCCGAGAACTCATGGGAGATGCCTAAGCTATTGCAATAGCTTTCAAAAGAGGCATTCTCAAATTTCCTCCCATGGTCACTTCTAATCCGTTTAATGCTTTTAATGTTAGAATTCATTTCATTTTGTATTTTAGCACAAAGCATTTTAAACTTATCAAAAGTTTTGGATTTTTCGCTAAGAAAATATGTCCATGTAAATCTAGAGAAATCATCAACATAAACAAAAATGTATCTCTTTCCACCTAAACTCTCGGTTTGCATAGGACCCATGAGATCCATGTGGAGAAGCTCTAGGGGCTCCTTGGTGGAGAGATACTTGCCCTTTTTGTGCATGCTTTTGGTTTGTTTTCCTTGTTGGCAAGGTCCACAAATACCAGTGGCTTTCTTCCCAAGCTTAGGGAGGCTACGCACACAATTGAACTTTCCAAGGGTTCTTAAATCCCTAAAGTTCATGTGGCCAAGTCTTTCATGCCACAACTCTATTTGCTCATCCATGGACACAATGTTTGAGACTATTCTAGCTTCAAGACAATATCAATTGTCACTAGATCTCATACCTTTCAACAAGGTTTGTCCATCGGGCTTTAGGATAGAGCAATCATCTTTACTAAATAAGACGGAATATCCTTCATCACTTAGATGTGAAATGCTTATTAAATTGGCTTTCAAGCCATCAACAAATAAAGCATCGGATAAGGAGGGTAATCCGGGAACGAAAATGGTTCCTTTCCCTACAACTTTCTTTTTGGATCCATCACCGAAAGTGATATATCCTCCTTCCTCCATAACAAGAGTGTTGAAACTAATTATAGCACAATGTGTATAAAACTATCTAGAGGGGGGGGGGGGGGGGGGTGAATAGATTTTACGCTTTTTACCCAATTTTTCGTGTTAGACAAAATTACGAATTTACCCTCAAGATAATATAAACAAGCAAGTGTAATATGGTGCGAAAATTAAATCAACACTTGATTTTTATGTGGAAACCCTCATGGGAAAAACCACGGGCTATGTAAGTAAGCCACACTCGAACCTCGAATCCACTAAATGTGCAAACGATTACAACCTAATCCCGGAAGTAATCACACACCTACCTAATCCCGGTATGAGTGAACCTAGTCCAATTTTGCTTGCGATCTAAGCAACCTAATCCCGGATGCTACACACAAGACTTACTTTCTCTATGAAGAGAATACAACCCTAAGTGAATATATATGAATATCCAAAATGCAACATAGAGCAAGGGAAACCCTATATGCTTATCTAAGATGATTAATATGCAATTAAGAACAATCCTAGATATCAAAACTAAATGACATGGCAATTAGTTTAGCTAATCAATATTAAGCACAAAACCTAATATGCTAGCACAATACAACTTCTCAAACATACATCATACTAATCTCAAACTTGTATTCAAAGAATATAAAATCACATACAAGTAATTAAAATGAGATTGCTAGATAAGAGAAACACAAAATATGTAAGATATTAGTGAAAAGCTTACCAAGCAAAGTATGATGAAGAATCCATGCTAGATGACATCTAGATGATCTAAGATGATGCTAGATGATGATTGATGATCATGGAACAAGTGTTTGAGTGATTAAAAAAGAGTTCTTGGAATTTTTCTTCTCTTTGAAAAATATCCTAAGTATGAAATCTGAATATGAACTCTTGTGATTGACCTAAAGTCAAAGTGGCATATATATAGGGTGTCAAGATGAAGTGTGGTCATTTTGATAAGTGACACCAAAATTTGCCTTGGGCGCTGTACGTAGAGCGCCTTTGTACAGCGCCTGTATAACGCCCTTGCTCTGTTTTCACGAGAAAACAGAGAGGCGCTGTACGAACAGCGCTTTGTACAGCGCTCGTACAGCGCCCAACAAAAATGCATCAGACCTGATGCATTTAAATGACATTTTTTGCATCAGGTATGATGGGCGCTGTTCGAACAGCGCTTTGTAGAGCGCTTTGAACAGCGCCCTTTGCAAAGTGAGAATCCCAAGATTATGCATGACAAGGCAATGGGCAATGCAAGATGCAATCAACCTAACATGCAAGAAGAGATGTTAATGAGCATTAAGGCACACAAATAAGACACACAACATACAAGGATTAAACATATGCATGAGTTGTGAGTGTGTGCAACTATCTCTTCAAGACAAGTAAGCACTTAGAGTATTACCTTTGGTGCTTGTCAATAGTGAGGTCTTCAAAAGGGCCTAAGCAATAACAACAAAATCTAAGCTACCCTTACAAAGCATCCCCACATATGGTTTGATCACGAAATAAGCCAATTAAAAACAACGGGAATCCTAACAATCTCCCCCTTTGGCTATTTCGTGACAAAACCACCACTCACATTGATTCCTCACAAAGAATTAGAAACTACGGGACTACAAAGATTATCTACATTATAAAGAGATAAGTAAATACAACTTCAAGTCTTCAATCTCTTGTAGAACAATCAAGCCCTGAAAATAAAGTTTCTAGTATTTCCAATACAAGTAAAGTGTGAGATTAATCATGTGAGAACAATAACAAGCATTTGCATTTAAAAAATAGGCACAACATTATGAAATGTATGTGTATGCAATGCTCCCCCTCAACGGGTTACTCCCCCTCAATGTATGTTCTCCCCAAAGTGCACAATAGCTTCTATATTTTGCAACTCCCCTTACCATATCCTACTCCCCCTTTTTGTCATGATATAGGCAAAGGAGTAGTCCCCAACCGGGTCACTCATAGCAACGAGAGAAAGAAGCATGCAAGATTTGCATATACATATAAGTCACTTTATGCACTTCAATTAATTTGAGAGAAACAAGGAGATTTATTTGTAGAAAATGTGTGAATCCAACATGCTTTGCATACAAGACATATAGCATTCAAGTCCAAAATACAATGGTATTTGGCAAAGCAAATGACAAAGGTTTCAAATAAGAATTCAAACCAATTTCACCAATGTCATGGGAAAAGCAAGGATATAGAGATTATTAATTTCAAATTTTAGAGTAACTATATCCAACTTTATAAGCGAAACATGGCATGAGCGACTTTGCACCCTATTTGATTTTTCCGGATAAGATATCCATATGATAGTAACCATGTTCAACTAATAAAGAAAGAGAGACATTTGGAATATAAATTCCTTTGAACGGATACAAGATCCTTTATTCATTTTGAGTCTCATAAGCTTTCACACAAGTTTTGCATTTTAAGAATATGCAATCATCAATTCATGCTTTTCATGAGAGCATGTTGTATGAATTTCATGCTTTTTCATTTGACATTAGCATGTTATAAAAGAATCATCATGTCATGGAGGTAACTATAGGTCATTCACATCATACTTCCTATGTAAATCTCCTAGTCCAAAAATGCATGTTTGAACATAAATATGACATGGATTGTAATCAAGCAAGGTTCACACTTATAGAATTTGAAAGCATATATACATATGTACAACCAAGCTTACTCAAGCAATCAAAAGAAGAGGCATAAGTTATTTCAAATTTTTTGCAATTTACAAGAATGCATTTGCTTCATCCATAGAAGTTGTGTGCATCCACTCCCCGCGGCTATGTACTTAGCCTCAGCCGTGGACAAGGAAATCGAGTTTTGCTTCTTGCAAAACCAAGACACCAAGTTGTTGCCTAGAAAGAAGCAACCACCCCGATGTGCTCTTCCTATCATCACAATTTCCTGCCCAATCCGAATCACTAAAGCCAACAAGACTAGCATTAATGTCAAAAGAGTACTAAATCCCATAGTTGGATGTCCCATTCACATAGCGAATGATCCTCTTCACGGAAGAGAGGTGGGACTCCTTAGGATCCGCACCTAGCACACACACCCACACTAAAGGATATATCGGGCCTACTTGCGGTCAAATAAAGCAAGCTACCTATCATGCCCCGATATAGAGTTTGTTCCACACTTTTACCACTAGCATCCTTGCTTAGCTTCAAAGTGGTACTCATGGGTGTATCACAACGTTTGGCTTTCTCTAAACCAAACTTCTTCACTAGGTTCTTAGCATATTTGGCTTGGGTTATAAAAATCCCATCATGCATTTGCCTAATTTGCAAACCTAGGAAGTAACTAAGCTCACCAACAAGACTCATCTCAAATTCATGAGACATGACATCAACAAATTGTTGGACCTTGGTGTTGTTGGTAGAGCCAAACACTATGTCATCAACATATATTTGAGCTATGAAAAGCTCATCATTGTCTCTCTTGATGAATAGTGTCTTGTCAACACTACCTCTTGTGTAATTATTGTCAACAAGAAATTGAGTGAGGCGCTCATACCAAGCCCTCGGTGCTTGTTTCAACCTATATAGTGCCTTCTTGAGGCGATAGACATGGTTGGGGTGGTGTGCATCCACAAACCCCTTAGGTTGTTCAACAAACACTTCCTCTTACAAGAAGCCATTGAGGAAGGCACTCTTGACGTCCATTTGGTGCAATTTGAACTTGTGCACACAAGAGATGGACAAGAGAAGCCTAATGGACTCTAAGCGGGCAACGGGAGCAAAAATCTCCTCAAAGTCGATACCCTCAATTTGAGAGTACCCTTGTGCTACAAGTCTAGCCTTGTTCCGCACTATGTTGCCATCCTCATCGGATTTGTTCCTAAATATCCATTTTGTGCCTATGACATTAGTGGTCTTAGGCCTAGGAACTAGAGTCCAAACCTCATTCCTTTCGAATTGGTTTAGCTCTTCTTGCATGGCAAGAACCCAAAATTCATCATTCAAGGCTTCATCAACCTTTTTGGGTTCTATTTGAGAGGTGTAGCATGTAAAGCTAATTAGATTAGCTATTTGACGCCTAGTCCTAACACCCTCATTTACATCTCTAATAACATCCTCTTTGTTATGGAGTCTTCTAACCCATGGAGCGGGTTCATTAGAGTCCATGTTAGGAACTCTAGTAATAGGTTGTGTGACTTCATTAGATGTCCCAACATTGGGAGTCACCACAACCCTCTCCAAAGGAGAGTCATCCTCTAAAACTTCCTCCTCCTCATGGTCATTAGACTTGAGCCTTGTATCATCAATGACAACATTCGATGATTCCATGACGGTTCGAGTCTTCAAGTTGAAAACTCTATAAGCTCTACTATTCAAGGCATAGCCAATAAAGATACCCTCATCACTCTTAGCATCAAACTTGCCAAGTTGATCACGGTCATTTAAAATGTAGCATTTGCTCCCAAATGTGTGGTAGTAGCTAACATTTGACTTCCCATCTTTCCATAACTCATAGGAGGTGTTTCTAGATCCGGGCCTTAGGAATACTCTATTCCCTATATAGCAAGCCGTATTGACGGCTTCGGCCCATAGGTTCCTAGGGACATTGTTGCTAAGCAACATCACTCGGGCCATCTCTTGGAGGACCCTATTCTTCCTCTCAACAACTCCATTTTGTTGAGGTGTCCTAGGAGCCAAAAACTCATGGGAGATGCCTAAGCTATCACAATAGCTTTCAAAAGATGCATTCTCAAATTCCCTCCCATGATCACTTATAATCCGTTTAATGCTTCTAATGTTAGATTTCATTTCACTTTGTAATTTAGTACAAAGCATTTTAAACTTATCAAAAGTTTCGGATTTTTCTCTAAGAAAATATGTCCATGTAAATCTAGAGAAATCATCAACACAAACAAAAATGTATCTCTTTCCACCTAAATTCTCAGTTTGCATAGGACCCATTAGATCCATGTGGAGAAGCTCTAGGGGCTCCTTGGTGGAGAGATACTTGCCCTTTTTGTGCATGCTTTTGGTTTGTTTTCCTTATTGGCAAGGTCCACAAATACCATTGGCTTTCTTCCCAAGCTTAGGGAGGCCACGCACACACTCGAACTTTCCAAGGGTTCTTAAATCCCTAAAGTTCATGTGGCCAAGTCTTTCATGCCACAACTTAACTTGCTCATCCATGGACACATTGTTTGAGACTATTCTAGCTTCAAGACAATAACAATTGTCACTAGATCTCATACCTTTCAACAAGGTTTGTCCATCGGGCTTTAGGATTAAGCAATCATTTTTACTAAACAAGACAAAATATCCTTCATCACTTAGATGTGAAATGCTTATTAAATTGGCTTTCAAGCCATCAACAAATAAAGCATCGGATAAGGAGGGTAAACCAGGAACGAAATGGTTCCTTTCCCTACAACTTTCTTTTTGGATCCATCACCAAAAGTGACATATCCACCTTCCTCCATAACAAGAGTCTCGAAGAAACTCTTGTTTCCCGGCATGTGCCTAGAGCACCCACTATCCAAATATCAAAAATTAGAAGAATTTGCCTTCAAGGCTATTTGTGCAACATGGCAAACATTTTCATTCTTTCTAATCCACTTAGCAACAAGTTTAGCTTTCTTAGTGGTCTTTGGTACATGTGCTCTACTATTCCTAGGATCATGCAAATCAATATTATCATTCCTAGGAACATGCATCATGGCTCTTTTCTTTTTCTTCTCTATCATGCTTCTAGTTTTGCACATTTTTATATAGCGAAAGCAATGTGGTCTAATATGACCATCAAATCCACAAAAGTGACAAATAGGAGTAAAATAAGGAATCATACCTTGTCCTTGTCTTTGTGGATGAAAGGGTTCAATGTGTCTTCGTTGTTGAACCGGTCTAGGTTGCTTCCAAGCTTGAGGTTGCATGATAGGCCTTTTTCCTTTGTGAGCCATTTGAGGAGGAATGTTGGCTTGAGGGACCCTAGGGGGTTGAGCTTGAGGTTGCCTTCTTGGCCCCATCTTCACTTGTGCATTAGAGCATTGTCCTACTTCTAATTTCTTCCTAGGAATTTGCACAAATGAAGTTTCTTCTTTCCTCAAACTCTTGACAAACACGGTCTTGTTAGAGGTTGAGATCTTCTTGCCTATCTCCACACCCACTAAAAAGCAAAACGGAATTGCTTTAAAAACCTCCAAGGATGAAAAGGAGGAAAAGAAGGTTGACTCGGATGAAGACCTTGCCTTGTTTGTAAAAAGGTTCAACAAGGTTATGAAGTTTAGTCCTGTACAGCGCCCTTGCTCTGTTTTCACGAGAAAACAGAGGGGCGCTGTACGAACAGCGCTTTGTATAGCGCTCGTACAGCGCCCAACAAAAATGCATCAGACCTGATGCATTTAAATGACATTTTTTGCATCAGGTATGATGGGCGCTGTTTGAACAGCGCTTTGTAGAGCGCTTTGAACAACGCCCTTTGCAAAGTGAGAATCCCAAGATTATGCATGACAAGGCAATGGGCAATGCAAGATGCAATCAACCTAACATGCAAGAAGAGATGTTAATGAGCATTAAGGCACACAAATAAGACACACAACATACAAGGATTAAACATATGCATGAGTTGTGAGTGTGTACAACTATCTCTTCAAGACAAGTAAACACTTAGAGTATTACCTTTGGTGCTTGTCAATAGTGAGGTCTTCAAAAGGGCCTAAGCAATAACAACAACATCTAAGCTACCCTTACAAAGCATCCCCACATATGGTTTGATCACGAAATAAGCCAATTAAAAACAACGGGAATCCTAACAAGTCTCGAAGAAACTTTTGTTTCCCGTCATGTGCTTAGAGCACCCACTATCTAAATACCAAAAATTAGAAGAATTTGCCTTCAAGGCTATTTGAGCAACATGGCAAACATTTTCATTCTTTCTAATCCACCTAGAAACATTCTTAGCTTTCTTAGTGGTCTTTGGTACATGGGCTCTAGATGTTCTAGGATCATGCATAATAATATTATCATTCCTAGGAACATGCATCAAGGCTCTTTTCTTTTTCTTCTCAATCATATTTCTAGTTTTGCACATTTTAATATATCGAACCATCAGTGGAGGCCCAACCCTAGCCGGGGCTTCCAACTATTCAAGAAAGAATCATGCTAGGAAAATCCCAAAGCTCATCACTGGCCAGGATGTGTTTCGGGTATCCCGAGGATCTCGGGAATACCCACGGTCTGCTCAGATTATTTTCACTGATGATGATGCCTACAACACGGTACAACCCCATGACGATCCAATGGTGATCACAGTTCAGATTGCCAATTGCCGGGTCCACCACATCCTTATAGACACCGGAAGCAACATGGATATCATGTTCAAAGGAGCATTGGAGAAACTCAACCTTAAGAATCCCTGCTACAACAGTTGCACGACACCTTTATATGGATTTACAAGGGACTCCGTGATGCCAGTAGGAACACACGTTCTGCCCGTGATAATAGGAGAAGCTCCCCTTCAGCAGAACATTATGACAGAGTTCATCGTGGTCGATACCCCGTCCGCCTACAATGTGATCTTGGGAAGACCTTTCCTATCAGGAATCAAGGGAGTCCTATCCATTTATAACAATGTCATGAAATTTCCAGTTGGGACCAAGGTAGGAGAGGTCAGAGGAGACCAGCAAGCAGCCCGCTCTTGTTGTGCAGTGTCTACGAACCTTACTACATTAGCCAAGCTATACGCCCCCGCTATTCATCAATCGGGCCACAGGCTGGCGTAATTAGAAAGCAAAAAAAAAAAAAAAAAAAAAAAAAGTGAGTGGGAATGGTTTGACAAGTATCCCGCAGAGTAGTCCGGAAATATGGATGGCTACTTTAGGAGGTCTTTATCTTAAGGTTTGAAGGGAAATGTTACCTCGGTTGGTATATTTATGACATGTATACCCCGATGTTCTCTACTTTTTATTTGCATTTGAGAAATTCAATAAAGTCAGCATTTCGGTTCTTCTAATTTCGCCTAGCAAGTTCTTGTAATTTCTTTCGCCTAAAGACCAGGAAAAGCCATTTGGCATTCATGCTGCCTTGGTCGGGGTATACCCTCCTCCAGGAAGGATCTAGTACTTAAACGTATAAGGGGTGTAGTCACCCGCCAAGATCTATCTTATCAAGACCAGAAGAACCTACATGGACCTCCTGAAGCCTCGGACAGGGAATACCCTCCTCCAGGATGAACCCAGTGTCAAAATGGCCATGGCCACTTACCAGGACAGTTCACCAAGAAGCCAAGAAAATCCGTCTGGATACATTACACTGTACTACCACCTCCCCTTATCACATATAAAGTTCTGGTATCAAAATGGCTTTAGTCGCCATCCAAGACAAGGCATCAAGGAACCAGGCCATCACTAGCAGGGGCCAGGCGCTTCATCCCGATAGGCAACCGAGATGAATCCATCATCGGGATCCTCCAACGAAGAATTCAACAAGGTTAAGTGAACGATGGTCAAATCAGGGTATCCAGTAGATGATTAACACTAGAAGGGCTATTGGCTAAAGACTACATTCAAAAAATAAATAAACACAAGGTAGAAACCTTCTGTTTACCAGCAAATCAAGATTGGAGCCCAACACTACAACAATCGGGATAATCCACACTTGGATCACGTTCAATCATACAAGTACCACCCTAGAACAAGGCTTAAGTTCTACAAGCAAACGTATGAAGAAAGTAAAAGGGAATGATTGCAAAAATGGGGGAAGTTCATTAAGTTAAGCAGGGTGCCCAATTCCCTGCTATTAGGCTACAAATAATTACAAGATGAGTCTCAATAAAGTACAAAGGTGAATTCATATGTCACCCCCTTCTCCTGCATGCATTTCCTACCGAGATCCCTCCATCTGTTCTCCTCCCGTCTGCTTTTCTTCAAGTAAACTGGCTGCAACTGGAGATCCCGCCTCCTCTATGTGTTGAGCAGAAGAACGTCCTAAGTCGGCGGGAGTAGAAGGGGGATCCTGAGTTTCGACCTGATTGAGCCATTAGAAACAGGCGGTTTAGAGGACGGATCCGGGATGGTAGCCTCCTGCGAAGGACCTCTTTGATCAGGATCAGCATCTGAAAGACTGGCAGCCTTAGCCATAATGTGGTCCCAATCCCAGCCAAGAGGGGTCAGCAAATCGAAAGGAGGAAGGAAGGCCTTGGCAACCTCGTAGGAGGCAGTAAAATATCCATCCATGAAGGAAGAATCCATCCGAGATTCTAAAATCTTCACGGAACCCCGTAGGAATCGGTTCTCATCCAAAAGGACCGCCATCTCTGCCTTGACGGTCTCCCTCTCAGCTTTGCGCTGGGTTGAAATGATAGTCTCCGTATCATAGGCACTCTGCATCCTTTCTAGCTCCACCAGGGCAACCTACCTCCCGGATTCAGACTCGTTTGCAACTTGGACCAGGGTAGTGACGTTTTCTTCAGATCGGGCTAGTTCGGCATGGGCCTCTTCCAATTTAGCCTGAAGCGCCAGGTTGGCCTCCTTCAAAGTTGCCACCTGCTGCCCGATAGCTAAGGCAAATTTGAAGCCCTACAAAAAAAAAAAATAATTTAAAAAAAAATTAGTACCTAAAGAGAAGTTATAAGTAACAAGCAGGGAAAGTTGGAAGTGTATACCTCAGCAAGCAAGGCGGCCCCTTTAGTGACCAGGATATCCGTCGGCATGGATGACATCTGATGCAGGCTTCCCCCGGGACAGACCGCTGTGAATTTAGATACGATTTCTTCCTTACTCGAATCCTGCAACCCAGATCCGGAAGGAGGATCAGTAGAGGGAACCTTGGGGGTGGCCGGCTTGTCTTTCTCCAACCAAACAGTCTTTTCCTTCCCTGCTCTAACATGACACCTAGCCGAGGGAGTTAGAGAAGGAGGAGAGGCAGCCACAATTGTAGGCTTGAGAGTAGCAGCACTAGCAGTCGGTCTCGTCTTGGGGACTGGAGAGGCCTTGGCTTTGGCAGCCCTCGCTAGCATCTTACTCAGAGAGGGACGTGCAGCAACCTTCCTCAAGGAAGGATCCGGGGAATGAAGCAGCGACCCCACTAGAGCAGCTGGAGAAGAGGGAGCCGAAAGATAAGACCCCGGTACAGGCCCGTGCCGGGGGTAGAAGGAATGAGGGAGCGAGACACTTGGGGAGCCGGGATTACCGGTCCTGAAGTGGTAGGCGAAGATGCCGAGGGGGGAGCTGCTGAAACTGTATAAAAAAAAAAAATAAGAGACATTAGGAGAAAGTGATGACAAAATAGCGAATGGAAAGATGCTGATAAAGCTCAGTCACCTACCTGGTTCAGCGATAGATATCCTCAGATACCTCTCTAATCGAGCCCCTTCAAAGGGGTCATAGGAGGGGTACTTCATGTTCATGTACCCCCGCTCCTGGATCCTTTCCAGGATCCCCCTGGATTTAGAAGACAGCTACCCCGAACTCCATCTTTCTTTGGGGGAGAACTGGGTAGGAACCGAGTATTCAGTTCCCTCGATATAAACCGAATGGCCCCACTCCCCTTCAACTACTATCCATTCGTCCTTCTAGGGTGGGTTGTATTTCACGTTTGCCCCGGGTACGACGAACTTCATTTTATTGTTGGGTCTCAAGTAAAATTGACCCCGAGGTGGCAAGCTAGCCACCTGGTAAATGTAGCGGATCTCGTCGAGGCCTACTTCCCTCTGTAAGTTATCCTGCTCACATTGCTCTCTCCAGAGCACTAAAAACCCCGTCAAGTTCTTCCATAACCTATGGGAAATTTGGAGAGGGGCTAAGTACAAGGCCACAAGCAACCTGCGGAGTGAGGGGTGAAGTGGGAGCCGAACCCCGCATTCAAAAGCGGCCACATGAATTAGCAAGCGGCCAGCAGAGAGGGTGTACACATCAAAGCTTCGATGAGGAAGAGACAGCGAAAGATGATCTGGTATATTAAAAGTCCTCCTCAACCGAATGAGGGTGTCGGATTTACACACGGAGTCCGGGATAATCCGACCATCGTGGAAGGAGGACAGTGGGCCTGTTTGAACCCCAGCTAGGCCAGAATTCAGTTCATTCCCCTCGTCCACCTCGATTTCGAGATCATCGTCTTCTTCATCGGCATTCAGAGCTGGATCTTCAGGTCTAGTGTCAGAACCCGACCCGATTCTCTAGTTCTTACTAGTGCAACGGCGTTTAAGCGGAGTAATGTCGTCGGGCCGTCGGCGACATCACCCTCATCCCGACCTCGCTTTATCTCCTTGGACGTCGGGGAACTCTCTCCCAACCTAGTTTGCCCCATGTTGAACATCTCATCTATACTGTCAGGAGGATTTGGGGAAGCTGGTTGAGGATTTACCGCGACAACAGGAAGAGTCGAAGCAGGTAGGACCGGTGTAGAAGATGGGATTTTCGACAGTGAGGCCATTTGAGTAAGAGAAGGAAGGTAAAGAAGATTTTTAGTGAAGGAAGGCTTGAGAAAGAAGAAGAAAGGGAAGCTCTGAAAAGTTCAAATAAGCGTAAGCGTGTGAAGGGAGGAGGAAGTATATATTTAAAGGCAGAGGTGGACGGTAATTGAGGTAGAGGAAGATACACAGTCGGAAACGAATCATGACGGTTTCGAGGAGAATCGTGCCAAAAGCGGCCCGTTTGAAATCTGAAAGTAGGCGCCGTCCAACACGTGGGCTGAGCATTAAATGCTAGCGTATCCAAGGAAGATCCTCTTTTTTATTATAGGAGCCAACCGGGTAGGATTAGACAAGTGGACAAGACGAAAAATCTTTCGAACGGACTAGAAAATCCTGACTCCAACCCCAGCTAGATACCGGTGTTCAAGTCAGAGGGGACTTCTGTTAACCGCCAAAATTGGCAAGGACCAAAAAAGAATTTTCCATCAGCATCAGAAATATTAGTCGGGATAGAGAACAATTGCGGAAGAGGTATTCGGGTACCCCGCCTACCCACAAAAGGTTGAGACGGGATCCTCTACCCACCCTAATCAGATCCAAAACTACCAAGACTCGGAAAGTACCTGGAAACCTCGAAGGCAAGGCCCCAAAGACATTAATATCACAAGATACCCGGTATCTGTCTACGTCCAGGTACCCCAATATCCCGATACCCGGTACTTTGACACAGTCAAAGTATTAGTCGAGAGAAGCGAGAAGAAGGCAAGGTACGTGAGTACCCCATTTCGCCAAAAAGCTAGTAGCGGGCACTTAGCAAAATCCTAATGCTCCTACCCCGCTTGAAATAAGAAGCAAGTACCCTGAACAGCAAACCAAGAGGGAAGGCAAAAATTAAACGCCATCGTTTGAATTAGAATACTACATGTATTCCCGCCAATCAAGAGTTTTACTCAAAAGCAAAGTCAACTTTTTCAGTCCCAAAAGGAATCATCGGATTTCAGGGATCAAATCCCCGACGAATTCATTAGACTCCAAAGGAAGGCTCGTGCATCACTGAAACCCTAGACCGAAATTCAAGGAGTATTCAGCAAGAAAGCGGGCCTATATAATGATCATATGTTCACAAAGAAAAGGGGGGACAACCCTTCTAGACTTATTTTCCACTTATCGACAGACACAGAAAGCTCCATTGCCATTGTCCACCAAGAGATTTTTTGTTCTTTATTGCTATTATAATCATGCTTAGTTTATCAACAGTTTGTAAATTTCATAGTATGTTATATTGAATAAAATAAATTGAGTTTCATGCCATCGAGCACCTAAGATTTCTGTCATCCTACCATTATTCGCCATACTTAGTCGATCTAAAGGAAACAGCGGGGTATCGTGCTACTAGGTATCCCACTAGCCCGGATCTATCCCGATCTGGGTCCCTCATAAATCGTTAATTAGAAATTTCACGCCGGTGACAATTTTTAGTTAACAGAAAATAAAGCAGAAAAAGAAGGAAAGGAATTTCAATTAATCAGTCGGGGTGCTCAATCCCCATGTCCGGGCTACAAAAAGAAAAAGAAAAAAAAGACTAACTAACAATGTAGCTGGGAAACAACAAGAAAATCAAGATTCCTCCTCCGCCGTTTTTCTGTGCTCAAACTCACCTTCTTCATCAGCCCCTTCGTCACCTATAGTGTCATGAACTTCTCTGGCTCCGGCCATAACTATTCCAGTAGGAGGATCCATCTCGTTAGTCGAAGGCGTGAAATCCCGTACCAAGTCATTCGAAGAAACCAGGGGACTCCGGGTACCCTTCTCAACAAATTCGGGAATGGGGGCTACTTAAGGAGGGCCTCCCCGGTCCTGATCTTCAAATTGGGCAGCTCGAGCCATAATCAAGTCACGATCCCAGTTAAAAGTGGTCTGCAAATCTAAGGGGGGAGGAAATGCCTTGGCAACCTCAGATGAGGCGGTAAAATACCAGTCCCCAAAGAAAGAATCTACCATAGATTCCAAGGCACTCATAAAAGCCCGCAAGGTCCTGTGGTCATCCAGAAGGACGACCATCTCCGCCTTAACGGTCTTTTTGTCATTCCGACGGTGAGTTGATCTGACAACCTCCATGTCATAAGCATGAGTCACCCATTTCAGTTCCATCAAGGCAGCTTTCCTGCCAGCATCAAACTCAGAGGCTTCCTGAACTAAGGAAGAAACGCTCTCCTCGGCTCGGGCTAGATCATTCCTAGTTTCCTCTAGTTTAGCCTGAAGGGCCAGGTTGGCCTCCTTGAAGGCAATCACTTGCTGGTCCATGGCTAGGGTAAACTTGAAACCCTACAGAAAGAAACAAAGAAGATATGAAAACAGGAAAGAGAAATTTACATATGACGAGCTGAAGGAACCAAACGCATACTTCGGTAAGAAGAGATGCCCCATTTGATGCTAAGATATCAGTCAGGAGAGAGGACATGGACTACAAACCTCCACTGGAGCAAGCAACAATGAATTTAGAAACGACTTCCTCCTGATCATAATTTCGCGACCCCAACCCAGAAGGAAGATTGTGGGAAGAGATATCCCGAGTAGCATCCGCCTTCTTTCTCTCCGTTCTAACAAGAAGCTGGGCTGAAGCGGTGAAAGAAGGAGGAGGAGGATGAATGTACACAAACGAAGTTAAATTGCTTAAAGCATACCTAGAGGGGGGGTGAATAGGTTTTTACACCTTTTTTCAAACCCTTGAACAAACATTCGTTTGTCCCTCAAGGTAGCCTTACACACAACACAATAAGCCAAGGTAGACATACATAGACAATACGATGACACAATCATAAGAGAAATGTCTAAGTATATCAACACGTCATGTGAGGTAAAATATCAAATAAACATAACAACAAAATAAGCTTGTATTTCATAAGATGTTCAATGTGTTACAAGAGTGAACAAAATGTCACTAAACAAATATTACAATATACAAAAGAATCAAAGATACAAATTGATCTATAGAATGAATACACTAATCACACTATACAAAGACTTGGTTCACAATACATCACAAGTGAATATTATGAATCAAGACAATAAAATATACAATTAAAATATAAGAGAAGAGATAGAAAGAATTAACACAAGGGATTTTTTAACGTGGTAAAACCTCCAAGGAGGAAACATCCACGGGTTGAACTACAACCATTGGGTACTATATTATTGGAAAGTAAACATAGAACATTCACAAAGTGACCAATCTTTAGCTCACCCAACCTAGTGAAGTCTAAGCCTACCCAACCCTATTGGAAAGTATGAAATCCCTCAATGATGCGGAACCACCATATATTGGACAACACACTCAACCAACATCGATGGTAGATTAGAAATTCCTCAAGAGTGCATACACCTCCCATGTACCCCGCTCTATCTGACTCTATGTCTAACCATACGCCTAGGCCTACCAATATATTAGCCAACTCCCTATCCAAGGCACTCTTGCCTCTAGGGAGCCTCCCATGCATGACTATCCGAGTCCTCCCGACTCTAGCCATGACTCCTTGCTTACCTATCCGAGTCATCCCGACTCTAGGCAAGTCTTCTTGCTTGGCTATCCAAGTCACCCCGACTCTAGCCAAGACTTCTTGCCTTTTACAAGGACTTCCTAGTGTGATCATGTGAATGCAAATGATGCAAACATTCATTTCAACATAGAACATGTGATCAATACATTCTATGGCACAAATAGACCTAAACATGTGAAAACACAATTAATCAAGTCTAGATGCAAAAATACATGAATAGAAACCTAAGCATGTGAAACACCTAACACATACACTCAAAGTCTCATTCACACACATAACACTTGAATCACAAAATGTTCATTAAGTCCTAATTCAAGATGCTATCAATATACAATCAAAGGCTAGATATATGAGATTAAAATCAATCAATATACTAGACAAAAATATAGAGCAAGGTTTTGAGATTTACATCAATCAAAACCTATATTCTCTAAATCACAAACAAATACACAAATCCTTGATTTCTTCAATCAAAGGACCAAATCAAATCTCAAAGTCATTTTAACACAAAATTAATTCAATTAAGTATCAAACAACCTAAGATGCCATTCTAATCACAATACAACTCACAAACAAATGTAAAACCTAGAATCATAAAATCTAGTCAACATAAGTCCACAAATTGAGTTTCAATTGGAATGATAATCAAGCTACCTTTTCAAATAGCTTTCATAAAACAATAACATAGATATAGAAGAAGAAACCCCAAGCATTTGGAAGGTCAAATAACAAGAAATCCCTAAGATGAGACCATTACCTCGGATTTTGAAGCTGGTTCGGAATTCAGTGATCAACCACTGGAAATCACGATCAAACAGCTACCAAACCACTTGGAGATGTTAGAGGACTCAAATACGAACACTCTCCAACTTGAATCACTCAAATCCGACTCCGGATGAGGAAGATATGGTGTTTTGAAGTTTGGAAAAATTGGAGAGAATGCCTTACGGGAAATCAGAATTTTTCTCCTTGGAAATTCAAAATGAGAGAGAGAGGGAAGAAATAGGAGGAGAGAGAAGGAGATTTTCGACCAATCACGTGGTGCCACGTCACCCCCAGGCCATGGGGGGCGTGTGGCCCACACGGGAGCAGAGGGTGCTCCAGGCCGTGGGGCCCATGGCCAGCCCATGTGGCCCACGGCCTGGGCTGTCCTCTCCCGCGCTCCCTCGGTTCGTCGGCCCGTATCTCGGGCGTCCGAACTCCGAATTCGAATCCGTTTTCGGATTACAAACCGTGACTCTCTCACGCATGAAAACGACTATACAACTTTGAAAAAACGGTTGAGAAATCATCTCGGAAATCATCGATGAAGTCAACACAACGTAAGAGAACGTAAAGTGGCATAGTCAACACGTTTGGACTCGAAACCTTATGAATGAGTAACCGAAACGACCGGAACTCAATAAGGCATTGAATAAGAACATGTTCAAGTCCTAAACACAAAATACGGAAACATACAAACACAAATACACACACATATGCTAGTTTCCGGACATAGTCCTAGAAAATGCAAAACATAAAGTTTATTAACTAAATGTGAATGCATGAGCATATTTTGCCAAGTGTGTGAAAGTGAAATGTAAATGAAATAAAATCATGAAGGGACACACAAGAATGATATGTGTGAGTGTGTGCCTAGCCTTGTAAGAGATAAGAGGTCTTTGAATACCTTTGTAGACCGATAATG
This sequence comes from Acer saccharum, assembly GCA_030490815.1. Lineage (NCBI taxonomy): Eukaryota > Viridiplantae > Streptophyta > Magnoliopsida > Sapindales > Sapindaceae > Acer > Acer saccharum. The sequence continues at coordinate 673,403 of CM059871.1, read as the reverse complement.
TCCGAAACTCTCAAAAGCCGGCAACTTGAACGAATAATGGTTGAGACGTCCTTCGTCTTCAAAATCCTTCATTTACTAACCACTAAACATTACAAGTAAAACACGTTTTGATATGGAATTAATGCCAACACTAATTATCAACAGAACAATCTCCCCCTTTGGCAAATTCCATGACAAAACCCCTAAACAAACACTAAAACAATTACAAAGAAAATTTGGTCACAATGAGTACAATGAGTTACACATATAGACACAAATTATAAATCAAGTCTTGAACTTCATCTTGGTCTTCTCTTGATATCACCTAAAAAAGAACTTGAAAGCACAAGAATATCCAAGAGACAACAAGTATGGCAATATCCAAGTGTCCAATCATAGGCAAGAAAATAATAACATATAAGTTCAAATGGATCAAGTATGCTCCCCCTTAATACATACTATCCATCAATATATTCTAAGCCAAGATTCAACAAAAATATTACATGCCATATAGTTCAAGCTAGATACCAAATATACAAAAATATAAAACAACTAACATAAGACTAAGTAAGCTAGATATCTCCCATGTGTTTCTCATATTTCTCCCCCTTTTTGACATGATATGAAGCCAAAGGGAAAGAGTAAGAAATTATACCTCATGAAGCTCTCTAGCCACTTGTGCCACCAAGGAAAGAAGAACGGTGTGCGGATCTCACATATTGCCTTGTTGGAGTTGATTTTCCTTCCAACTCTTTGATCCTCTCATCTTGAGCAACAAGCTTTGCACTAAGGTCTTCAATCTTCCTTTGTGACGCCTCAATCAACCTATGAGATTCTTCAACCTCTTTCCTCAATTTTAAAGCCCAACTAGGAAGAGCGGGTGAGTTAGGGACATGGTTAGAATCAAGAGAATCACCAAAAAGCCTAAGTACATCATTAGACTTTCCCTTGTCCTTGTATGACATGGTTGCCATACGTTTCTCACTCAACTTCTCTAAGGGAGGAAGCATAACATCACCATCAAGATTCCTCACACCTTTAGCTAAGCACAATTGAGTTATAAACCCCGGAAAAGCCAATTTCTTGTCCAAACGACTAGTACAAGCCGCACTTTGAATTTGCTCCACAAGCAATTCACCAAGGTTTATAGGTTGGTTAGTAACCAAGGCATACACAATCTTAATCTTGTCTCTATTAAGCTCCGAAGCATTAGTAGAAACAATAAGATTGGAGCATACAAATAAATGCCAAAATGCACAAATTTTTGCTAGCTCACCTTGCCTAATAAAAGCACGTTTCCCCCACACAAAATCATCATCATCACAAAGAGTCTTACCCATTAAATCAAGGTTTTCCAAGACATCAACATCAAGGAATTCCAATTTAATGTCATCGGACAAGTTAAGAAATTCATTAACCTTCCTAGGGCAAACTCTAAAGACAACTTTCCTTATGCTAAGAGTAGCACTAGTCACAGTAGAACCGGATTTGTAAGCATTATAAAATTCTCTAACAATGGTCTCATTAGATACTCCTAACATGTTGACCCATGAAATCCAATTCCTACTCTTAAGCACATCATAGACATATGATCCAATACAAGAGTCCAAGTCAATACCCCTTTCTTGAATTATCTTTTTACACCCAAAAATTCCCAATTCATCAACTTCGTTACCTTTGGAAATTTTGGAAGACATGGTAGGTTTGGACTTGGCAATGGGAGATGAAGAAGTGTTTCCACCAACCTTCTTTGCTTTACCCATGATCTTGCAACACAAAACAAACTAAAAACAAAGTGAGAGGAAACAAAGAAACAAATAAGAAACCAATAAACATATACAAAGGCAAAACACTATATTTAATAAATCACCATGCAAGTAAGAATTTATCATAGCATCTTCATGATTTATCAAAAATAAGAATAATGCCAACAATTAACAACCTTGAAGAACATGTGAACATGTCATAAAAGAGAACAAGAATTTAGCATATTATGCTCCTCCTTGACAAGTGCCTCATCTAAAATCAAGATAGACAAATGTTCACAAAAATCACCACACAATCACATCACAAGCAATTTTTATTAGATTTGCAAATAAGCTTCACATATCTAAGAGAGTTACATCAAGATTTTCAATCACTCTCATATGTCATCAAAAATTGCTAAAGTATCACAAATACTAATTAAGCAAAAGTGAGTGTGTGAAGATTTTGCTTCAAGTATATGAAAAGAAGTAGTTTGATAATCAAGCATGCATACAATTTCAACATCTATTCATCTTAGGCCTTTCCATAAAAAGGTCAAACCGGTTATCATCCGAAATTTTGCTTATAAAGAGAATAGATTTCAACATGTGAGCGTGTGTGTGCATGTGGCTCGTCAATCCATTTCTATTTGTCAACCCGAGCTCATTTGATTATTCAACTATACTCCAAAAGCCTTTTATTTTTTATTTATATTAAGGCTTGAATCAAAGATTTTTTTTTTATGATTCAATTCAACACTTCTTTGATTTTTCTAACATAAACATATACACCTCATGGCGGCTTTCACTCATCACAATGACGTAGCCCTTTCCAACATTGGGTGGCTTCACAACCAAGGTGTGTAGCCCTTTCCATGAGGGTGCTCGTTGAGTTCTATGTTGCCGAAGCAAATGGATACCAACCATTGGTCATTTTTAAATGTACTAGTCCTTAGGACTTCAAGGTGTATCCAAAGCGAACATCAATCAAGCTCAACATACTTAACAAAACATACAAGAGAAGCAAAGTGCATTTTTGAAACCAATTTAAAGGCTTAAAAGCACATGATCTAGAAGCAAGTAAAGTGACTTACTTAAGATCTCTACTTCTCAAGAGAGTAGCTATCAAAGAATATGAAGCTCACATTATTCAAAAATTAGCCACTCAACAATCATACAAATAACAACACGCTTCATGAAATAAGATCAATGTGAACACTTATCACCAAAAGATCTTAAACTAGCAAATGTCAAAGAGTACCATATAAACACTATATTAGTTCTCAATTATGACATGCTTCATGAATGTGATACAAACAATGAGTTGATAGATGAAAAATCAAGTAAGCAAGCAATATGATATAGAGATACCTTCGCAAGCTATTTTCACCAAATACAAAGCCTTCACCCTTTTTATGAGTCCTCTTGGCTTGTGAGTCCTCATGACTACAAGTTATAGGTGTGTCGATTCCAAGAGACTAAAGGCAATGTAATCCAACTCAACCAAACAAAAAAAATGACTTTCTCTAAAAGCCATAACAAATATATTACCATTAAGATTCCAAAAAAAAACTTCTCAAAAGTTAATCAACAAATTTTGACTATCAAAACAAACAAAGTGAGATAGCTAAGTTCATGTCAAGTTGTAAGGATACAAAGCAAAAAAGCTAAGCTTCTTATCAACGACACTAATCTTAAAGCTAACTCACATGTGCAACTTACACTAATGGTAAGAGCACTCACCCTTGACAAATTTTGTCTTGGGTGGACAAACACGAACATCATCAAGATTCTCTTTGACTACAATGTTGAACCTAGAGTAAAGTTCTTCCACAACTTGATTCACAATAATATCATTAATACTCTTCTTCTCAACATTGTTAGTAACACATGCATGGTCAAACTTTGTAGGATATGCATTCTTCACCTTCCGGATATTCTTAGCATGCTTTGACAAATTATCATGCTTTCCATATTTAAAAGCTTTAGCATGCATAGAATTAGGTCCAATCGCTCTATTCCTAGATGCATTTTCTAAGTTGCAATATTCAATGAATTTATAGCACTTGGGCTTGATATGGCCTAAGGTATTGCAAAAATGACATATGGGAACAAAAGGAGAGATTTTACCTTCCGGTGGTGGTGGAGGACAAATGGGAGTTTCAAGGGGTACCTTATTCTTCAATTTGTTCTTCTTCTTGGAACGTCTCTTCTTAGGAGCTTTCTCTTCAATGATAGCTTCACTAGTAGGAAGTGATGCTTCTATGAGCTTCTCTTCAACCACCGCTACACTAGAGCTCTCTAAGTTCATATTTGAGATGATCCTATCCTTTTCAAGCAAAATACCCTCAACTTCGCAAAGCTTCTTTTCAATAGCATTCTTTTCACGCAAGAGCCTACGAGTTGTAGCAACAAACTCATCCACTTGAATCTTGATCAAGTCCTCCTTCTCATCAATCTCACTCAAGGCTAATTTCAACTTCTCCTCAAGAAACTTCACCTTAGCCAAAAGATCAATGTAGGATGGATTATCATTTAAACACTCTTGATGACTTTGATCAATCTCCTTATCCAATGAATCTTGATTAACATCCTCTAGAGTAGAGTGAGAAGCCATGAATGCAACAAAGTTGCTTACTAGCTCTTCTTCACTAGAAGACTCATCACTTGAGCTCTCCTCATCACTAGAGGCATCATCTTCACTCCATGTAGCCGCCATAGCCTTTCCCTTCTTGTCCTTCTTAGAATCACCACTAGGACAATCCGAAGCATAATGTCCAAGCTTCTTGCACTTGAAGCATCAAACAGCTACCAAACCACTTGGAGATGTTAGAGGACTCAAATACGAACACTCTCCAACTTGAATCACTCAAATCCGACTCCGGATGAGGAAGATATGGTGTTTTGAAGTTTGGAAAAATTGGAGAGAATGCCTTACGGGAAATCAGAATTTTTCTCCTTGGAAATTCAAAATGAGAGAGAGAGGGAAGAAATAGGAGGAGAGAGAAGGAGATTTTCGACCAATCACGTGGTGCCACGTCACCCCCAGGCCGTGGGGGGCGTGTGGCCCACACGGGAGCAGAGGGTGCTCCAGGCCGTGGGGCCCACGGCCTCAACCACGGCCAGCCCATGTGGCCCACGGCCTGGGCTATCCTCTCCCGCGCTCCCTCGGTTCGTCGGCCCATATCTCGGGCGTTCGAACTCCGAATTCGAATCCATTTTCGGATTACAAACCGTGACTCTTTCACGCATGAAAACGACTATACAACTTTGAAAAACGGTTGAGAAATCATCTCGGAAATCATCGATGAAGTCAACACAACGTAAGAGAACGTAAAGTGGCATAGTCAACACGTTTGGACTCGAAACCTTATGAATGAGTAACCGAAACGACCAGAACTCAATAAGGCATTGAATAAGAACATGTTCAAGTCCTAAACACAAAATACGGAAACATACAAACACAAATATACACACATATGCTAGTTTCCGGACATAGTCCTAGAAAATGCAAAACATAAAGTTTATTAACTAAATGTGAATGCATGAGCATATTTTGCCAAGTGTGTGAAAGTGAAATGTAAATGAAATAAAATCATGAAGGGACACACAAGAATGATATGTGTGAGTGTGTGCCTAGCCTTGTAAGAGATAAGAGGTCTTTGAATACCTTTGTAGACCGATAATGTCCGAAACTCTTAAAAGCCGGCAACTTGAACGAATAATGGTTGAGACGTCCTTCGTCTTCGAAATCCTTCATTTACTAACCACTAAACATTACAAGTAAAACACGTTTTGATATGGAATTAATGCCAACACTAATTATCAACCTAACAGAGGAGCAACCATTATTGCAGGTGGGACAACGGCCGCATTGGGAGATTTTTTCGAAGTAGGAAGTGGAGAAACTTTGGTCTTAGCAACCCGCGCCAGCATCTCACTTAAAGAGGGGCGCGCTGCGATTTTTGCAGGAAGGGAAACGGGAGAATATGGAGCTGACCCCGTAATTACAGGAGGAGGAGTCGACGCAAGTGGCTGAGATATGAAGGCAGTCTCGACACCGATAGAAGAAGAGGTAGGAGAACTGGCAGAAGGGAACTCCGGACGTATCGATCCTGATAGGAAAAAAGAAGGAAGGGGAGTAGCAGAAACTGTCAGAGGAACTATTAGTAAAAAAAATTAAAAAAATTAAAAATTGAAAAATTGAAAAAAAAAAAAAAAAGAGAAAGAAGAGAGGAAAGACAAGGGGCAAGGCATACCTGGCTGCGCGAGAGATATTCGCAGATACCGCTCCAGCCGGGCACCTTCAAAGGGATCACAAGTGGGATACTGCAGATTGGTATAGTTCCTATCTTGAATCTTTGAAAGAATCCGACTGGATTCTACAGAAAGCTCACCCAGGTTCCACTTATCTTGTGGAGAAAAACGGATAGGAACCGAGTGTTTAACCCCATCCAAATACACCGACTGGCCCCAATCACCCTCAACTACGACCCACTCGTCCTTCCAAGGCGGTTGGAATTTTACATTCGCCCCAGGAACAACGAATTGCAGCTTATTTTTAGGCCTCAGGTAGAATTGACCCCGAGGGACCATACATGTTATTTGAAAAATATAACGAAAGTCATCAAAGCTAGGTTCCTTCTCGACACCGTCTTTTTCACACTGCTTCCTCTAGAGCACCAGGAACCCAGTCAGGTTCTTCCAGAATCCAGGCAAAAGTTGTAGCGGGGCCAGTCCTAAAGCAACAAGCAGCCTACTAATAAAGGGGTGAAGAGGAAGTCGGACTCCACACTCGAAGGCGGCCACGTGAATTAGCAGGCAACTTGTAAAGAGAGTGTACACATCATACCCCCGATGAGGGAGGGAAAGACGAATAGCATCCAGGATCCTGTAAACTCTCTTGAGTCGGGCTAAAGTGTCAATTGTGCAGACTGAGTCCGGAATTATGCGGCCTTCACCGAAAGGGAGGAGGGGCCCAACAAGAACTCCTAAAGAGTCCCCAAGAAGAATGTCGCCTGCTCCCTCCCCCTTTTTGTCATCGACATCAGCACCCTCACCTTCGTCCCCTATTTGGACCGGATTATCAGGTTCATTGTGAAAACCCAATCCAATTCGGGGGTTCCTCACAGAGCGACGACGCTGGGACGAGATACCATCTCTGGTGATGTCGCCATCACCCCGATTACGTTTCTTTCCCTTGATTGACTGAGAACTCACCGTCGAATCCGCCTTCTGGCTACCAGGAAGATATAAGGAGACAGAGTGAGAACTTGAAGAGGCAGGCAAGGAAGATGGAGGAGCATCCTGAGTGGAGGCGGGAAGTTTTGAGGGAGATGCCATTGTAAAGAAGAAAAGATTCGAAAGAAGGAGAATATTTCGGTTCTTGATTTTTGAAGGACAAGTGAAGCATAGCAAAAAAGAGGGGAGAGAGGTTTATTTATAGGCAGAAGAGGGGCGGTTACTGAAACATAGAAGGAAACAAGGATTAATAGCTGAAAGCATGCGTAAGAAAAACTCTGAAAAAGTCGCGCCGGAAACGGCCGATTTGAATTTGTGAAGCAGTCACCATCTGACACGTGGATTGTCATTAAATACTACCGTTTTGAAAGAAAATTTCCCCCTTCGCTATGAAAACAAGCGGGCAAGATGGAAAATCCTTCGAACAGACTAGAGAATCCTAACTCCAACCCCAGCAAGATACTGGTGTTCAAGTCAGGGGGGACTTCTGTTAACCGCCAAAAATGGCGGGAACCAAAAAAGAATTTTCCACTGGTCCTGAGAAGAAAGCCGGGATGCAAAGTGACAACGGAAAAGATGTTCGGGTATCCCATTTGCCAGCTGACGGACTAGGATAAAAAGCTCCTACCCACCTCAACTAGGTCCAAGGTCTTCGGAGCCAGGAAAGCATTAGGAAGCCGTAAAGAGAAGGGCCCTAGAGACACAACCATCATGAGATCCTAGCGCCTACCTACTCCGAGTACCTCGATACCAGGGTATCCGGGTATCCCGATACCTAGAACCCGATATCTACAAACATCGCCTTAAGAGGAGCAAGAGGGAATGCGGGATACCTATAGTACCCCGACTAGCAAAACTCGTGACATATACATAAAAAAACCACACCAGGATCCCAGTTTATCGACCCCACTGAAGCAGGAGGCGAGCACCCCAAAGAGCAGACCACATATAAAGACAAACATTAAACGCCACCGTTCAAGATAGAAATTCAAGTTACAACACAACATTCATTCCCGCCATAAAGAATCCTATTTCGAATAGGGGTCAACTTATTTGGAACCGAGAAAGAAGGAATCGCCTGATCTTTCAGGATCAATGTCCCGACGAATTCGTTAGACTCCAAAGGAAGGCCCGTGCATCACTGAAACCCTAGACCGAAGTTCTAGGAGTGTTCAGCAAGAAAGCGGGCCTATATATGGATGATAGGTTCATAGGAAAAGGGACCTGACTTTTTTTTCTACTTATCGACAGGCACGAAAAGCTCCATCTCCATGGTCCACCAAGTTGTTTTATTTTCTCCCATACTGTAATCTCGATAGTTCAAGCATTGAGTTGTAAAAATCTTATTAAAGTCATATATATATATATATATATATATATAAACAGTTTTATGCTTTCATACTTTCACCATATCAGAAAATTATCCCTCCTACTACTTGCACCCGTTATTCTTAGTAGATTCATAAGATCTAGCGGGGTATCAGGATACTGCACATCCCGCTAGCCTAGATCGATATAGATCCTGGCCCTTCATATATCGTTAATTTGAAATTGCACCCCGGTGACAATTTTAGGTTAACACATATACTGAAGACATCCCGATTTTGGCATACTAGCATTGTGTGTTGTTTTGATGTGTAAGGTTCCCATTTGTTGATTGGCTTATTTCGTAGACAAACCACATGTTGGGGGTTCTTTGTAAGGGTAGCTTAGGTGTTGTTGTTATTGCTCAAGCCCTTTGAAGACCTCATTTTTTATAAGCACCAAAGGTAAAAGTCTATGTGCTTACTTGTCTTGAAGAGATAGTTGCACACACTCACAGCTCATGCATATGGTTAAATCTTGTATGTTGTGTTTCTTCTTGTTGTGCAATAATGTTCATTAACATCTCTTCTTGCATGTTTATTTTGATTTCATCTTGTATGACCAATGCCATGCATAGACTTAGGATTCATACATAGTGAAAGGCGCTGTACAAAACGCTGTTGAAAGCGCTGTTTGTACAATGCCCATCAAGCGCTATACAGACCTAATCGATTTAATTCGGTCGTTGTTGGGTCGCTGTACAAAGCGCTGTACGTACAGCACCACTCTGTTTTCCCGAGAGAACAGAGTTGGGGCGCTGTACAGGCGCTGTACAGAAGCGCTCTACATACAGCGCCCAAGGCAAAATAGTGGTGTCACTTATCAAAACGACCACACTTCATATTGACACCCTATATATATGCCACTTTGACTTTAGGTCAATAAAGAGAGTTCATATTCAGATTTTATACTTAGGATATTTTTCAAAAACAAGAAAAATTCTAAGAACTCATTTTTAATTACTCAAACACCTTTTCATGATCATCAACCATCATCTAGCATCATCTTTGATCATCTAGATGTCTTTTTGCATGGATTCTTCATCACACTTTGCTTGGTAAGCTTTTCACTAATATCTTACATATTTTATGTCTTTCTTAACAAGCAATCTCATTTATTACTTGTATGATTTTCATATATCTTTTGGTTACAAGATTGAGATTAGTGTATTGATTGTTTGAGAAGTTGTATTGTGATAGCTAAATAGGTTTTGTGCTTAATCTTGATTAGCTAAACTATTTGACATGTCATTTAGTTTTAATATCTAGGATTGGTCTAATTGCATATTCATCATCTTAGATAAGCATATAGGGTTTCCCTTGCTCTATGTTGCATTTGGATATTCATATATTCACTTGGGGTGTTATTCTCTTCTTTGAGAAAGTAAGTCTTGTGTGTAGCTTCCGGGATTAGGTTGCTTAGATCGCAAGCAAATTGGACTAGGTTCACTTATACCGGGATTAGGTAGGTGTGTGATTACTTCCGGGATTAGGTTGTAATCGTTTTACACATTTAGTGGATTCGAGGTTCGAGTGTGGCTTACTTACTAGCCCGTGGTTTTTCCCGTGAGGGTTTCAACGTAAAAATCAAGTGTTATTTAATTTCTGCATTTTATACTTGATTTATTGCTTTATCTAGTTAGGGGTAATTTCGTAATATTGACTTCACACGAAAAATTGGGTAATAAGTTTAAAATCTATTCACCCCCCCCCCCCCCCTCTCTAGATAGTTTTATACACACCGTGCTATAATTTGTTTCATGATGAGAATGGAATTTTAGTAGTCTTAATTTAGGATATTTAGCTTGCATGAAGTTTTTGTTGTATTTACACTGTTACAATATCAACATTGAATTGCGGAGTTACGTTTGTGGGTATCGTAGCTGGTAAACCCTCAAGAGACTTCACTCCTCCTACTAGGTGCACCTAGAGGTTGAAAAGGCATGTGGCACGTGGCACGTGGCACGTGTTAAGTGCCATCGTGTTCCCTACGAAAGTGGATTAGTTGTTTTGTTCGGTTTACGTAGTAATTTCATTTCCTTGCTTTGTTTTGCTCGAGGACGAGCAAAAGATAGGTTTAGGGGTTTGATCGCGTTGTAAATGTTCACATTTAGCGCTCCTTTTCCTATCTTTTGTAGTTGTTTTCCGAGCACTTGTGTGTATATAACATATGTTTGGTTAAGTACAGGTAAGATACTCATCAAGGGAAGTGATTGCGCGAAAGTGGAGAAAAAGAGGTCAAAATAGAAGTAAGTCAATATCAGAAGAATCCCGCGGGATATTACCTGCGGAACAAAGCCACGAGAAGGATGGTTGGAAAGAAGCCGCCAAGCCGAAGGAAGAAAACCTTTCCCCGTGGGTTCAGTTGGCAAGAAAGAAGCTGCTAGCCAGAAGGAGCAAAGCTGCGGAAGAAGTCGGTCTATGCCCACGGGTTCATACTGGCTGGAACAAAGCCACGGGAAAATTGATCCAAGCCGCGAACCCTCTAAAAGAAGACCTCGCGGGTTCCAATAGCGAGATGAAACCCGCGAAATGAAGCCGCGGGCTGCACGTTGGGGGCATTTACGACATTTCCCTGCTCCCAATTTGAAAGGAAAGTCATAAATAGTCCCTTTTTCTGATGGAAAGGGAGAGTTCGTGAGAAGAGGAAGATAGAAAAAAGGAGAGAGATTCTCTTGAGTATAGACTAGTTCTTGACTTACTTAAGCTTTAAGTAATTTCTCTTACCAAGTAATTGTGTAATAGAATAACTTACACTCTTCTTATTTGTAATCACTGTAAAGGAGAGCTGCCTTCTTGGAATCCACAAGAATTCAAGGGTTGTATTTCTTACCTTTCTTGCTTTTCTTTAATTCATGCTTTGTGTAGTTATCATGTGTAACTAACCAACTTTGTTGGGGGATTTATGAGATAATGATGTTAGCCACCTAGTCTTTCACTCTCTTTATGGATAATCACTTATCACTTATCAATGTTAGAAGGGCTAATTCATTGCATGTTGTTCATAGACTTTAGGATCACATGTATTGGTAAGTTGTGTTAAGGAAAGATAACAATATTGCTTCATAACTTGTGATTGCTACTGTTATCTCATACTTCATTGAATAGGGTGTGTTATTAATTGGTAAAACTTGTAAACATACTCTTAGATGATATTCCATGATCAAACACTAACTTAGTATTGCTTAGGACTGGAAGAGTATCTGAGTATCTGAGTTAGTGTTGTGTATTCATTTTAATCCTATATGGAAATAGCCTAAGTGATTTTGCCTAATATGTATAACAGTGGGAACTTGGTGGTTTACTATCATTACAATCATATCTCCCCTAGCATCTCCCTCTCATTAATCTTTATTCAAGTTTAGTATTGCAATAAACTAGCCGTAATCAATTAATTAACTTTTTAATTACTTATTCGACCTAGTTCTCTGTGGGAACGATACCCGGACTCGTGCACACTTTATGACTTGTATGACTCGTGCACTTGTGAGGGGTTAAAACACTCGCGCGCCCCATTAGTATAACCGAGGTAGAGTAAATTACAGTAGTATTTGTAGAACCAGTTTGGGCGTGTTAGGATATGAGTGTTTGAAAGCTCTGGATTTGCATGTGTGTTGCAAATGAGAGCATGACTCGATTTATACAAAAATTTAGAAAGAAAAGGCCAAAACATGTGGCCGACACTGAGAATTAATTTCTTACATAAAGTCAATAGTAAGGCTAACTTTTTATCCTATCGATACTTGCTTTTTACTATTCTTGTTGTCCTTTGCTGACATTTGTTGTCAGTCTTATCTTCAAGCTTTGTTGTCGATCTTATCTTCTTATCTTGCTTTCAACTATTGTTAACCGCCAAAAATGGCGGGGACCAAAAAAGAATTTTCCATTGGTCCTGAGAAGAAAGCCGGGATGCAAAGTGACAGCGGGAAAGATGTTCGGGTACCCCATCTGCCAACTGATGGGCTAGAATAAAAAGCTCCTACCCACCTCAACTAGGTCCAAGGTTTTCGGAGCCAGGAAAGCATTAGGAATCCGTAAAGAGAAGGACCTTAGAGACACAACCATCACGAGATCCTGGCACCCACCTACCCCGAGTACCCCGATACCCTGGTATCCGGGAATCCCGATACCTGGAACCTGATATCTGCAAACATCGCCTTAAGAGAAGCAAGAGGGAATGCGGGATACCTATAGTACCCCGACCAGAAAAACTCGTGACATATACATAAAAAGACAACACCAGGATCCCAGTATACTGACCCCGCTAAAGCAAGAGGCGAGCACCCCGAAGAGCAGACCACATATAAAGACAAACATTAAACGCCACCGTTCAAGATAGAAATTCAAGTTACAACGCGGCATTCATTCCCGCCATAAAGAATCCTATTTCGAATAGGGGTCAACTTATTTGGAACCGAGAAAGAAGGAATCACCTGATCTTTCGGGATTAATGTCCCGGCGAATTCGTTAGACTCCAAAGGAAGGCCCGTGCATCACTGAAACCCTAGATCAAAGTTCTAGGAGTGTTCAGCAAGAAAGCGGGCCTATATATGGATGATATGTTCACAGGAAAAGGGGGACCTGACTTTTTTTTTTCTACTTATCGACAGGCACGAAAAGCTCCATCTCCATGGTCCACCAAGTTGTTTTATTTTCTCCCATACTGTAATCTCAATAGTTCAAGCATTGAGTTGTAAAAATCTTATTAAAGTCATTTATATATACATAAACAGTTTTATGCTTTCATACTTTCACCATATCAGAAAATTATCCCTCCTACTACTTGCACCCATTATTCTTAGTAGATTCATAAGATCTAGTGGGGTATCGGGATATTGCACATCCCGCTAGCCTAGATCGATATAGATCTGGGCCCTTCATATATCGTTAATTTGAAATTGCACCTCGGTGACAATTTTAGATTAACACTTTGGCGCCGTCTGTGGGAAAAAACCCCCCACAATTAACAAACTTTAAAGATTCAACTCAGAAGAAGATAGAAGATGAGGCTCCGATCCTCCCAGGGGCAACCCGCAAACTCAGAGCCCCATTCTCTCGCTTCCACCCAGAGAAATCAAGGGAAAAGGAAGGGAACCAGAAGCCAGATTCCGGCACCAGTCCCACCACCAAATCCCAGATCAACACCACAGGACCCCGTGGTCCTAGAAGCGACAGGGGAGGCCATGGAGCAACATGCCGCTGCCTACGTGGAAAGCGTCCGCCTTCGGATGATTGCCCAAGGGATACCCTTTGAGACACCCCGACTTATAGAAGGGGCTGGGCCAAGTACCCGGGCATCGGTTTTTGATAGACTCGGACCACCTTTACCCGTGCATAATCATCCCGAATATCTAAGACACCGGTTGGTGAAATCAGCTATTGACATCCCGCCAAGAAAGGCCCAGTCGACAACAAGGCCGGCGGTAAGAAAAAGGGATCCTCAACCTGACGCAGGTGGCAGTACTAGATCCAGGAGGGATCAGTGGGGTACCAGTCGTCGGGAAGAGGAGCATAAGGAACCTGTTGGGGAATCAGAAACCTCGGACAATGAAGACTTAGTAGCATGATCCGGACACAACGGATCTAAACGCCTCCATCAAGGATCTAAACACCTTGAGGATCAGATAGCCAAGATGGCGAAGGAGCTCGAGGAACTAAAGAAAGGGAAACAACGGGGTATTCGGAAGAACCCCCTAGGGGAGATGAACGCGCCATTTTCCAGGAGGATTTGGGAAGCCGAGTTACCCCTCAAGTTCAAAATGCCCATTGAGAAGTATTCCGGATCAGAGGATCCCGTGAGCCACATGGAGAGCTTTATCCACTATATGGAAATCCAGAACGCTACCCGGTCAGCCATGTGCAGGATGTTCCCTTTAACACTGACCGACTGTGCTAAGACTTGGTTCAGAAAGTTACCCCCGGGAAGTGTGAATTCATTTACAAAGCTCACTACCGATTTTTGTGCTCAATTTTAGGGGATCAAGCCTTGCCCCAAGGATCCCGTCCTACAGCAATATGTTATCCAGGAACGGGGTGAAACGCTAAGATCTTACGTAGAGAAGTTCCACAATGAGGTGGTCCAGATGGGAGTATTCGCCGAAAAGAAGACCCTCGCCAACTTCAGAAGGAACTTGTGGGCTGGCAGGTTATTCCGATCATTTGCCAAACACCCGCCTGAAACATACCAGGAGGCCTATGATAGGGCGCTGGAGCAGGTAGACATAGATGAACAGCTCCAAATTAAAGTTGAACACGACGAAGCCCGGTCATGTAAGATCTTAGATTTGTGTTGGCTTGATTCCATTGTAAAACACTTTTTGTTTGTATTGCTTAGTTGCTTAGGTGTTTTCGTGATTAGATCAAGCTTCAAAGAAGGAAAGCAACGTCGCATGCAAAGTTCGTCTTCAAGAGGAAATGTGCTTATTTGGATGCTAAGGTATCGAGATACTTCTTCCTCTTGCAAGGCATAAGCGCACACACACACAATTCATACATGTGTGTCCCTGCATCATGGTTCAAACATTTGGTGTAACACATTCACACATCTTATAGTATGCTCATGCATTGATCTTGTATAGACAAACATTGTAGAATTGCATGCTTTGTGACTATCTCTTTGATATGGCATGCTTGTGTGAATATGTGTTTATTTGTTTGTATATTTTGTGTTTTGGACTTGAACATGTTCTTATTTGATGCCTTATTGAGTTCCAGTCGTTTCGGTTACTCATTCATAAGGTTTCGAGTCCAAACGATGTAGCTACGCTACTTTTCGTTCTCATTTGTTGAGTTGACTTCATCATCATTTTCCGAGATGATTTCTCAACCATTTTTCAAAGTTGTATAGTTTTCGTTGTGTGTGAGGGAGTCACGGTTCATAATCTAAAAACGGATTGAAAATCGGAGTTCGGATGCCCAAGTTACGGTTGAAGAACGTGAGAGTGCGCGAGAGAGGTGAGAGTGGCCAAGAGGCCACGTGGGCCACGCCGTGAGGGAGGCCGTGGGCCCCACGGCCAGAGACCCTCTCTAGCCCTGTGAGGCCCACGCGCCCCCCACGGGGTGGGTGACGTGGCCCTTACTGATGTAGGGAAAAAAATAAACAAATAAAAGTGTTACACGCAGCGGAAGCGATACTAAAGACGATTTAGTGACTTTTAAAATTTTTCCTTTATGAACCTTAAACCCTTTTAATCAATAAACATGCATATATATCAACAAAAGTAAATTACCTCTTGTCGCGTGATCCGATTGACTTACGTCGATGGTAATCCGCAAGACCTTCAATCCGAGCACGAACGTGGATCACCTAGGAGCGTGGTCTCCCTTTCCTTTGAATTGCAAACCTGTGAATGGACCAAACAAATACTTTCTATTCTTTGTTAGTCACAAAACAATCAAAAGAATGTCAAAATTATTCCGGTCACTTTTGAGTTCTCAATCTTATGATCGAAACTCGCGTGAACCTAGATCGATATCGTATACACAAGCTTATTGATGTTTAAGCAATTGTATACTATCAAAGAATAATTTTTCACTCCTTTTTTGTCTCTCTAGAATAAAAACTCTCTTAGAATTAGAAGAAGAAGAAAGAAAATAAAAACTCAAGCACCAATTAATTGATGTGGCCGAACCCTATAAGAACATATATATAGGTTGGCCGAATTTTTCTTCTTTTTCCTTTAGGGTTGCCGAATTCTATGTAGTGTAAGATTAGGGTTGGCCGAATTTCATCATGTCACTTATATAGGGTGACTAAAATTCAACCCTAATTCTTTTTAACTTTATAGACTTCAAACCCTAATCCAACTCTTTTATTTTTATTCTTTTATTTGACTAAATAAAAAAAAAAGACTCCTTATTTGATTAAATAAATAATACTAATTTATTTATTTACTTATCAAACAAGTCTTTTACTTTTAGGAAAGATTTGTTTCTTTAATTAAACAATTAATCAATAAATCAATTAATTCTTATTTAATTAAAACAAATGAAACAAAATAATATTTTTAGGTTAAAACCTTAACCTAGCCGCCCCACTTGTATAAGGTTGGGCCTAACATTATTTTCTTATTTCATTTAATCCATTGGACTTTAAATAAAAAGCCCACATGTGAACCAGACCCATTCTTACTAAAAGAAACAAGCCCACATGTCTTTCGTTAATATATTAATATAATTGAGCAGCCCATTACTTAAATAATGTGCAAATTATATTCTTAATATATTAAATGCAATTCTAGATGGACCCTTAAATTGGTCCGGTAGAATATATCAAGTGATCCATGCAAGTCCGTGTGGATTGGGGATCTTGGCGGGCCATCTAAATTTAAGCTTCAATAGACATAACCTAATCACAATCAACAAATGATTCACTTAGGTCCGATCCATTAATTTTAACTCATTCCACTAAAGAGCTAAAACTGAACTCTTAAATAAAGATAGAAAAGGAAGATGCTCCTCATTCATACCCTAGACAATCATATTGGAGATAGTGTATCCTCGTGATTAATATCAGTAATCGCCAAGAGTTCATAGACCGCCTATAACTCTCCAAGTTACCATATTTACTCATATGACCACGTTTTGAACTTGGATATTTTGACTTGTCCAGAAGCCATGTTTTCAATAGACACTATTGAAAACTCAACGTTGAGATTTAATATCCAATTACCTCAAAACATCCATATGATGATATTATACTCTCATTTAATTAAATGGAGCCACGATGTCCATATCTATAAATGAAGTCCTCTATCGATTAACAAATGAATATCACCAAATTATCGAGGATAGACTATGCGATATAATCATACTCATTGATAACTCAAATGATATCACTTGCAACCATAAGTCCATCATTTATCTCAGGATTAAGATAGACTCTCCGATTGTCCTGATAATGAAAAAACTATTATCTATTGACGGTTTTAGATAAAGCTTTTCATTGTGATCCAGTTCAATGCACCCAGTGCACTAGATCCTTTTGCTCGAAGACACTCCGATGATTTTAGACTCATCATATCTCATTTGATCCCACTCAAATGCTAGCAAAAGAATTCTACAACTTTAACAAGATAAAGGTGCCCAACCTTTAACTTAAGTTGTGAACAATATTCAAGACTAACTAAAGAATTGTGTCTACCACATACATATCCAGATGTACGAACAATTCTTCTTTTCCATAGTCTTTAGACCTTATGATTATTTACTTTGACAATTATAATATAAACTATAAATGCTATACGATTTGTTAAACCAGAAATCACTTTATTAATATGAAAATGATTGTTAATTACAACATTACACTCTTGCTATTGAGCATAATCCTAACAATCTCCCACTTGCGCTATAGCAAATGTGTCATATCTCTCAAGCCCATATTCTCTAGATGCCCATCGAAACTCTTCTGAGGTAGAGCCTTTGTGAAGGGATCCGCTAGATTTTCTGCTGACGCGATTTTGGTAATCGTCACGTCACCTCTTTGAACAATCTCCCTTAAAAGATGATACTTTCTTTCAATGTGTTTACCTCTCTTGTGACTTCTTGGTTCTTTCGAATTAGCCACTGCTCCACTGTTGTCACAGTAGATAGTGATCTGCTTATTCGCACTAGGAACCACTTCTAAGTCAATCAAGAATTGGCGGAGCCAAACAGCCTCTTTGGCAGCTTCGCATGCAGCAACATACTCAGCTTCCATGGTGGAATCAGCAATACAAGATTGCTTGATACTCCTCCATATAACTGCTCCTCCTCCAATAGTAAACACAGCCCCTGATGTGGATTTTCTGGAGTCAGAATCTGATTGGAAATCAGAATCTGTATACCCAACGGGAACCAAATCCCCTCCAGAGTATACAAGCATATTATCTCTCGTTCTCTTAAGATACTTGAAAATATGCTTGACTGCCGTCCAGTGATCAGGTCCAGGTTTCGATTGAAACCTGCTAACTATGCCAACAGCAAAACAAATATCTGGTCTAGTACAGAGCATTGCATACATGAGACTTCCAACTGCCGAGGCATATGGAACTCTACTCATGAATTGCTCTTCATGCTCATTCTTAGGAACTTGTTCCTTAGAAAGCTTGATTCCATGTCTGAAAGGTAACATACCTTTCTTGGAATCCTGCATGGAAAACCTAGACAAGATTTTGTCTATGTATGAAGCTTGGGATAATGCAATCGTTCTATTCTTTCTATCCCTTATTACTTGGATACCTAGAATAAAACTTGCTTCTCCTAAGTCCTTCATATCAAATTGTTTTGCTAACCATTCTTTTACTGATGTCAATACACCTACATCGTTTCCAATGAGTAGTATATCATCAACATAAAGAATCAGGAAAACCAACTTGTCGCCTTTAATCCTTTTGTATACACAAGGTTCGTCAGGATTCTGAATAAATCCAAAACCTTTGACAGCTTGATCAAACCTTATGTTCCAGGATCTGGATGCTTGCTTTAATCCATATAAGGATTTCTGCAACTTGCATACCTTATCCACTTGGCCTTTTTCAATGAATCCCTCTGGTTGCATCATGTAGATGCTTTCGTCAAGACTTCCATTTAGGAAAGCTGTCTTGACGTCCATTTGCCAAATCTCTAAATCTAAAGATGCTGCAATGGATAAGAGTATCCTAATGGATTTAAGCATGGCCACAGGAGAGAAGGTTTCCTCGTAATCGATACCTTCTTTCTGTGTATACCCTTTAGCTACCAATCTAGCTTTAAAGGTTTCCACCTTTCCATCCATACCTCTTTTCCTCTTGTATACCCACTTGCACCCAATGGGTTTTATCCCTTTAGGCAAGTCTACAAGGGACCAGACTTTGTTATCGAACATAGATTCAATCTCGGATTGCATTGCCTTTTGCCAATGGCGACTATCACATCCTCCATAGCTTCCTTGTACGTATAGGGATCATCGTCGTCCGGGAGATTCTCCACTGATTCTCCCAGACCGATGTATCTTTCGGGTTGTGTTCTAACCCTCCCACTACGACGAGGAATGGTAGGTTGTTGATCTTGTGTTGGATCGGAACTTACAATTGGGTTAGGTTG
Organism: Acer saccharum; assembly: GCA_030490815.1. Lineage (NCBI taxonomy): Eukaryota > Viridiplantae > Streptophyta > Magnoliopsida > Sapindales > Sapindaceae > Acer > Acer saccharum. Next base: position 654,013 of record CM059871.1, on the reverse strand, counting down.
TGTAACCTCTCGTGGAATTGTATCTCCTGACATCTCATTCAGGACAATTCTACTTCTAGGCACAAAATCATTCATATAGTCCTTTTCCAGAAATTTAGCATTTGTCGAAACAAATACTTTAAGATCTGAAGGACTATAGAAATAATATCCTTTAGTTTCTTTTGGATACCCTACAAATATACATGTTTCTGAACGGGACTCCATCTTTTCTGTCTTTCCTTTTAACACATGCGCAGGACAACCAAATATCCTTAAGTGCTGTAAACTAGGCTTGCGCCCAGTCCACAACTCATGCGGTGTTTTAGGAACAGACTTAGATGGTACATCGTTTAGAATGTATATAGCAGTTTGTAAAGCATATCCCAAAAAGAAATAGGAAGCGTTGAATAACTCAACATAGACCTAACCATATCCAAAAGAGTTCTATTTCTCCTTTCTGCTACCCCATTCTGTTGAGGTGTACCTGGTGCAGAAAACTGAGAACTATCCCATTATCAATAAGATATTGCTGAAACTCACCAGATAGATATTCTCCACCACGATCAGATCTCAAGATTTTTATGTGTTTCTCAAGCTGATTTTCCACTTCAGCTTTGAATGCTTTGAACATGTCAAAAGCATCCGACTTATGTCTCATGAGATACACATAACCAAATCTTGAGTAATCATCCGTGAAGGTGATGAAGTACTCATATCCACCTCTAGCTTGAATGCTCATAGGTCCACATACATCAGTGTGTATCAATCCTAAACATTCAGTGGCTCTTGCACCTTTGGCAGAGAACGTCCTTTTGGTCATTTTACCTTCCAAACAAGATTCACAAGTTGGTAGATCATCAACCTTTAAGTCACTTAAAGGTCCGTCACTTACCAATCTTTTAATCCTATTAAGGTTAATATGACCTAAGCGTAAATGCCAAAGGTAGGTTTCATCTGTTGATAATTTTACTCTTTTATGATTAGGTTCCGTTATTTCTGTGTCTAACGAGTGAGAGATATTTCTATGCAAAAAGTATAGACCGTTTTCCAATGTACCTTGGCAAATAATTTTGTCATTCTTACTAATAATAAAAACTTTATTAAAAGTAACCGAATATCCAAATTTATTCAAACAAGAAACTGAAATTAAATTCCTCTTGAATTGAGGTACATAATAAACGTCTATTAAATCTAAATGCCTTCTAGAATCCAAATAAACTCTAATATCTCCCACTGCACTTGCAGACACTAACGTTCCGTTGCCCAAGCGCAAATTGATTTCATTCTTACTCAGCTTTCTCCTTTCTTGAAACCCCTACAAGGAATAACAAACATGATTAGTGGCTCCTGAGTCTATGATCCAAGAATCTGTAGAATCAGCCAAAAAACATGTTTCTAGATAATTCAAATTACCTTCTTCCTTCTTGTTCTGGGACTTTGGGCAATTTCTCTTCCAATGTCCCTTTTCACCACAAAGGAAGCATTTCCCTTTGATCTTGGTTACTTTCTTGGTCTCCTTCTTGATAGGCCCAAGTTGCTTTTTCTTCTGTTGTTTCTTGACCTTTTGACGGGCCTTAACAGTAGCAACTTTACCAACCATATGAATCTCTTGACCTTTGCCTTTCACAAGGATCTTTTCAGCATTTTGAACATCTTGCATCAGGCCTTGTAAGGTGTATTCCTTTTTGTTCAAAGTGTAGTCCAATTTGAACTGATCAAAGGAATCTGACAATGAATTGACAACCATATCAATCTTTGTCTCACCATCTATCTCAGCGCCATGCAGTTCAGCAATGTTGAGATGTGCTATGACTTTCATCATGTGATCTTTCACAGCCTGTCCAGGTTTCATCCTAAGATTCATAAAAGCAGTCACTGCCTCTCTCTTAGTCGTCCTAGACTTCATAGCAAACATTTCCTCTAGAGACATCATTATATCAGCAGCGGACTCCATTCCTTCATGCTGCTGTTGCAACACGTCGGAGATAGTGGCCATAATGTAACATTTTGCCATATCATCTGAAGTCTTCCACTGCTCATACTCATCTCTACACATTATGCTAGATTCATTATTAGGAGCAGGTGGTTTAGGAGTAGTTAGAACAAACTTATGTTTTTCACTTTGCAGCAACAACCCAATTTTCCTTTTCCATGTGACATAATTATCTCCAGTTAAAGTGTTATCTTTCAGGATGTTCATAAGTGATGGGGTCATGATTTCTGAATAAAACAAAACGTATATAAGTAAATAATCATGATAAAGCACTTTTAAATATTTATCTTGAATTAAATAAATAACTCAATCATAAAATTCAACGGTGATCTAACACCCATAAATGTTACGCCTCCTTTGGGAGTTCGCACCATTTACTAGTTAGACTAGGTCCCACCTAATTGTTAACATAACAACCAGCGTTTTCAATTTTAGCCTTGCAATTTTACTGACAAGAACTCTTGGGAGGATATCAATAAAATTACATTGAGTGTGTTACCAAGATATCGACCCTCAATTTTCTCTCACGAAAATCCCTCCTTGGGGAGTAGATCTCGTTTGAGTCCATTGTCTAGTCTATCCTTGTAAGGAAGTATGTTGCTAAATTCCATTCATGGACGCCCCTTGGGGGGATTACCAATAAATAATAAAGCTCAACTAACCTTGGAGGCCATAGGTGTTACCAAAACACCTTCTCCCACTCAATTATTTAAGGCGTGTGATTAAATCCCATAGAATGATTTACCGAGTTATCTAGATGCCAATTTAGATACCTAAATCATTCAATGCATGTTCATACCAAAAGAGATATATGCGTGGCACTCCTATTATATATGTCATGTTATCATACAATAACAAATATTGTAATATTTAAGCATAAATTAAAAAGCAACAACTTTGGCCCATCCTAGAAAAACAAGTAAATTACAATTTGTCAGGAATACAAGATCTTCAGGTGGCCCATCAACCATACGCTCATCCTTCGGCCTTCTCCCATGGGCGTGCGCAGCCCACAACCCCACAAAGGGGCTGCCTTGCGCAGCCCATAAGGCCACACAAGGCTGCCATGCGCAGCCCACCAAAGTTTGGGCTTGTCATGCGCAGCCCAATCCACTCCTAAGGTGCGCACGGTGCTCGTACTTGGTTCCGGTTGCTTCGTTTTGCTTCATGTCTTCGAATCTCCAAGACCTAAATATATTACGGCAGTATATATAATAAATACTGCAGTATTAATTTTTTTTATTTTTTTTTTATTCACTGCAGTATTTTTACAAACCAAAAACTGCACATACTAAAATAAATAAATAAAAACTGCAGTAACCCTAAAAAAATACTGCACATATAAAAAAATAAAACCTAGCAATCTACCAAGAAGGAATTATGGCGATAATAGACCACCCTTCTTGTTACAACTCCGAAACAAAAATTACATTGAAAGTCTAGGGCCAAAATCGAGCAATAACAAACCACATAAAATATATATAAATCCATACATCACATGTAATTATATATTTGAATACCTAGAGTGCCATCTCTTTCTAAACATGCATAATCACAATAAAAAGAAATAGATCCACGTATATATACGTTAATTAATTAAAAGGGTTCAACCTAGGCTCTGATACCAATTGTAGGGAAAAAAATAAACAAATAAAAGTGTTACACGCAGCGGAAGCGATACTAAAGACGATTTAGTGACTTTTAAAATTTTTCCTTTATGAACCTTAAACCCTTTTAATCAATAAACATGCATATATATCAACAAAAGTAAATTACCTCTTGTCGCGTGATCCGATTGACTTACGTCGATGGTAATCCGCAAGACCTTCAATCCGAGCACGAACGTGGATCACCTAGGAGCGTGGTCTCCCTTTCCTTTGAATTGCAAACCTGTGAATGGACCAAACAAATACTTTCTATTCTTTGTTAGTCACAAAACAATCAAAAGAATGTCAAAATTATTCCGGTCACTTTTGAGTTCTCAATCTTATGATCGAAACTCGCGTGAACCTAGATCGATATCGTATACACAAGCTTATTGATGTTTAAGCAATTGTATACTATCAAAGAATAATTTTTCACTCCTTTTTTGTCTCTCTAGAATAAAAACTCTCTTAGAATTAAGAAGAAGAAGAAAGAAAATAAAAACTCAAGCACCAATTAATTGATGTGGCCGAACCCTATAAGAACATATATATAGGTTGGCCGAATTTTTCTTCTTTTTCCTTTAGGGTTGCCGAATTCTATGTAGTGTAAGATTAGGGTTGGCCGAATTTCATCATGTCACTTATATAGGGTGACTAAAATTCAACCCTAATTCTTTTTAACTTTATAGACTTCAAACCCTAATCCAACTCTTTTATTTTTATTCTTTTATTTGACTAAATAAAAAAAAAAGACTCCTTATTTGATTAAATAAATAATACTAATTTATTTATTTACTTATCAAACAAGTCTTTTACTTTTAGGAAAGATTTGTTTCTTTAATTAAACAATTAATCAATAAATCAATTAATTCTTATTTAATTAAAACAAATGAAACAAAATAATATTTTTAGGTTAAAACCTTAACCTAGCCGCCCCACTTGTATAAGGTTGGGCCTAACATTATTTTCTTATTTCATTTAATCCATTGGACTTTAAATAAAAAGCCCACATGTGAACCAGACCCATCTTACTAAAAGAAACAAGCCCACATGTCTTTCGTTAATATATTAATATAATTGAGCAGCCCATTACTTAAATAATGTGCAAATTATATTCTTAATATATTAAATGCAATTCTAGATGGACCCTTAAATTGGTCCGGTAGAATATATCAAGTGATCCATGCAAGTCCGTGTGGATTGGGGATCTTGGCGGGCCATCTAAATTTAAGCTTCAATAGACATAACCTAATCACAATCAACAAATGATTCACTTAGGTCCGATCCATTAATTTTAACTCATTCCACTAAAGAGCTAAAACTGAACTCTTAAATAAAGATAGAAAAGGAAGATGCTCCTCATTCATACCCTAGACAATCATATTGGAGATAGTGTATCCTCGTGATTAATATCAGTAATCGCCAAGAGTTCATAGACCGCCTATAACTCTCCAAGTTACCATATTTACTCATATGACCACGTTTTGAACTTGGATATTTTGACTTGTCCAGAAGCCATGTTTTCAATAGACACTATTGAAAACTCAACGTTGAGATTTAATATCCAATTACCTCAAAACATCCATATGATGATATTATACTCTCATTTAATTAAATGGAGCCACGATGTCCATATCTATAAATGAAGTCCTCTATCGATTAACAAATGAATATCACCAAATTATCGAGGATAGACTATGCGATATAATCATACTCATTGATAACTCAAATGATATCACTTGCAACCATAAGTCCATCATTTATCTCAGGATTAAGATAGACTCTCCGATTGTCCTGATAATGAAAAAACTATTATCTATTGACGGTTTTAGATAAAGCTTTTCATTGTGATCCAGTTCAATGCACCCAGTGCACTAGATCCTTTTGCTCGAAGACACTCCGATGATTTTAGACTCATCATATCTCATTTGATCCCACTCAAATGCTAGCAAAAGAATTCTACAACTTTAACAAGATAAAGGTGCCCAACCTTTAACTTAAGTTGTGAACAATATTCAAGACTAACTAAAGAATTGTGTCTACCACATACATATCCAGATGTACGAACAATTCTTCTTTTCCCATAGTCTTTAGACCTTATGATTATTTACTTTGACAATTATAATATAAACTATAAATGCTATACGATTTGTTAAACCAGAAATCACTTTATTAATATGAAAATGATTGTTAATTACAACATTACACTCTTGCTATTGAGCATAATCCTAACAACTGATTGGCCCGAAAATCTCTTCTCTCTCTTCTTTTTAAACACTTCTCCTTCCCTTCACATGTGTTGAAGAACTTGAAGAACTTTTCACGAAATTCTGTAGATTTCTTCAATTTTTAGTTTTAGTATTTTGATCATAACTTTCTCATACGAACTCAAAATCGATTGATTCCAAAGCCAAAATTTTTGGTCTTGATGAGAGCTACAAACCCCAATCATTTCCAATGGTAGCTGACTTCGCCATTCTTCCCAGTAGTCTGATCTTCAGTACGAGGTCAAGGTTGTTTTGTTCAACTTCTTCTTTTTCATTTCATCTTTGATCATCTCTTTGATTCTTACTATTTGATTGATGAAATATGTTGAGAAGGATGTTAGATCATATGCTAGGGGTGTTTGATCATTTGTCAATTGAGTTTTAGCTTTGTGATTTCTCTTGAACATATATGTGCTAAACTTGATTTTGTTTGAAATTGATTCTAGAAAATGTATATATGATGTGCCTCATGTTATTTTCTAGGTTTAATTTCATGATCTAAGAACTAGGTTTTTAGTGTGATATATTGAATATTCATACCTTGTTCTTATTGATTTACATGTCTTGATTTCTAGATAATTTTGTGATTGTGTGTTGAAAGCATATTCTAGATTATTATTGAACATGTACATTTAGCTTGATTGATCATCTAGCTTAATTTGATTGTGTTTGCATCATTTGCATCACTTAGATCATTGCCTTGCATAAGGTTGAAGTCTCTAGCAAAGTGAGTAAAGCTTTGTGGATAGAGCAAAGAAGTCTTGATTAGAGTCGGGAGGACTCGGATAGTCAAGCAAGGAGACTTGTCTAGGGTCGGGAGGATCCGGATAGACAAGCAAGAAATCTTCCTAGAGACGTGAGCGTCTTGGATAGGAAGTTGCTTTCTAGAGGTGTAGGACACATCTCGGATAGGAAGTAGGCTTGGTAGTTCACTAGCCCGAGGGTAGATTAGGAGGTGATAGCTTGAGTGGATATCATGAGTTGGTAGCTTGAGTGTGTAAGTCCTTTTTCACATATTGGATTGCTTTGCCGATGGTTGTGGTATCAACCTGTGGATGTTTCCTCTTTGAGGTTTTACCACGTAAAAATACTTATGTCAAGTTTCGTTTTTATGTTTCTTTATCTTCCATATGTTTGTATTGATTGCATTACTTGTATATTGATTTTCACATGTGTTGGTTAAATCAATTCAATTGTTAAGATTCATCAAGTGTGCTTTTAATTGTTGTATTCCGCATATTTTTTGTATATTGGAAGAATTTGTGCCTATACCTATTCACCCCCCTCTAGGTATATATTACACTATATTGCTTAAGGGAATTTCAGGTCATCCAAGCGGTCTAAAAAGGAATCTCCTAAGTTGGCACCTACGAAGAGAGTCCAGAACCCTCCTCCGAATCGATCGACGTACAGGCCGCCGCCTCCTCAATACCAGGAAAGGTACCCTGCTAGAAGGACTCCACCCCGAGCAACCCCTCCGCTAAGAGAGGTAGCCCGCATATCAACTGAGGAAGATTGGTACAACCATTAAACTCCTCTCAATGCCTCTCGGGAAACCATATACCTAGCCATTCGTGATAAGGGCTTACTCAGGAAGCCCGATCCAATAAAAGTCCCGGCTGATCAAAGAAATCGATACAAGTATTGTGACTTTCATGAGGATGTCGGGCACAACACGTCTGAATGCTATAGCCTTCGCAACCAAATCGAGGGGTTGGTGAGAGGGGGACTTTTGACTGAATTCCTACAACAAGTACGGGACAGCATCAAAGTGGGAAAGGAAGTACAGAAGGAGATGCGGAACGCAGAAGAAAGGAGGAAAGATGAAGGGAAGGATTTAATGCAACAGATCCAAGTCATCCATACCATCAGTGGAGGGCCAACTATAGCTGGGATTTCTAACAATTCAAGAAAGAATCATGCTAGGAAGATCCTGAAGCTCATTGTTGACCAAGATGTGTTCCGGGTATCTCGAGGGTCTCGGGAATACCCACGGTCCGCTCAAATCATTTTCACTAAGGATGATGCTTACAACACGGTGCAGCCCCATGACGATCCAATGGTGATCACAGTTCAGATTGCCAATTGCCGGGCCCACCGCATCCTGATAGACATCGGAAGTAGCGTGGATATCTTGTTTAAAGAAGCATTGGAAAAACTCAACCTTAAGAATCCTTGTTACAGCAGTTGCACTACTCCTTTATACAGATTTACCGGGGACTCTGTGATGCCAGTAGGAACACACATCTTGCCCGTGATAATTGGAGAAGCCCCCCTTCAGCAGAACATCATGACTGAGTTCATCGTGGTAGATACCCCATCCTCCTACAATGCGATATTGGGAAGACCTTTCTTGTCAGGTATCCGGGGAGTCCTGTCCATTTATCACAATGTCCTAAAATTTCCAGTTGGGACCGAAGTAGGACAAGTCAGGGGGGATCAGCAAGCAGCCCGCACATGTTATACAGTGTTTGCCAACCCTGCTGCATTAGCAAGGCAATATGCCCACGTTATCCATAAACCGGGTATCGGGGAGGCATAATTGGAGAGCACAATGGGAGAAGAGTGGGAATGGTTAGAGAAGTATCACGCAGAACAGTTTGGAAATGAAGTTGAGTACCTGGTATATCACCTCGGGAAAAAGGGTCTCTCTAGGAGGACTTAGTCTCAAGATTTGAAGAAGAGCGTTAGCTCAGTTGGTATATTTCTGATGTATATACCCCAACATTTTCTGCTTTGTATTTGCTTTTGAGAAATTCAATAAAGTCAGTTTTAGTGTTCCTAATTTCACCTAGCAAGCCTTCATCGCTTTTTTTTCGCCTCGAGACCAGGAAAAGTCATATGGCATTCCTACTGCCTTGGTCGGGGTATACCCTCCTCTAGGAAGGACCTGGTGCTCAAACGCATAAGGGGTGTAGTCACCCGCCAGGATCTATCTTATCAAGACCAAAAGAACCTATATGGGCCTCCTGAAGCCTCAGACGAGGAATACCCCCCTCCAGGATGAACTTGGTGTCAAAGTGGCCTCAGTTGCTTACCAGGACAGCTCGCCAAGAAACCAAGGTAATCCATCTGGATACTCAATATCTCTCTACAGTGTACTACCACTTCTCCTTATTACATCTAAAGTTCTGGATCGAAATGGCTTTAGTAGCCGTTCATGACTAGGCATCAAGGAACTGGGCCATCACTCTCATGGGCCGAACATTTCACCCCGGTGGGCGACTAAGATGAATCCATCATCAGAATTCTCGACGAGGAAGTCGACAAGGATAAACGAACGATGATCATAGCATTGAGTATCAAGTAGATTACTATTAAGGGGGATTATTGGCCAAGGACTATGTTCGAGAAACAAGACCAACCAAGAACCTACCGTCCACCAGCAAGCTAAGGTGGGAGCTAAACTATACAGGGATCGGGGTAATCCTGACTTGGATCACGTGCAAACATACAAGTCCCACTCTTGAACAAGGCATAAGTTTACAAGCAAGCGTATGGAGAAAGGAAATGATCGCAAAAAGGATGGAATTCATTAAGTCAAGCAGGGTGCCCAATCCCCGTTACAAGGCTACAAATACGTTACAAGGCAAGTCTCATTAAAGTAAAAGGTAAAATCATGTGTCGCCCTCTTCTCCCGCATGCGTTTCATGCCGGGATCCCTCCATCTGTTCTCCTCCTGTCTACTATCCTTCAAGTGAGCTGGCTGTAACCGGAAAACCCACTTCCTCCATGTGCTAAGCAAAAATCTGTCCTAGGTCGGCTGAAGCAGAAGGGGGATCTTGAGCCTTAACCCTGAGTGAGCCATCAGAACCAGGCAGGTTAGAGGATGGGTCCGGGATGACAGCCTCCTGCGAAGGACCTCCTTGATTAGGATCAGCATCTGAAAGACTGGCGGCCTTAGCCGTAATGTGGTCCCGATCCTAGCCAAGAGGAGTCAGCAGGTCAAAAGGAGGAGAGAAGGCCTTGGCAACCTCATAAGATGCAGTAAAATATCCATCCATGAAGGAAAAATCCATCCGGGATTCTAAAACCTTCACGGAACCACGCAGGAACCGGTTCTCATCTGAAAGGACTACCATCTCTGCCTTGACAGACTCCCTCTCAGCTTTGTGCCGGGTGGAAATGATGGTCTCCGTATCATAGGCACGCTGCATCCTTTCAAGCTCCACCAGAGCATCCTGCCTCCTGGATTCTGACTCGGCCGCAGTTTTCACCAAAGAAGCAACATTTTCTTCAGCACGAGCCAGGTTGTCCTTAATTTCCTCCATTTGGGCCTGAAGGGCCAAATTGGCCTCCCTTAAGGCCGACACTTGCTGCCGCATGGCCAAGGCAAACTTGAAGCCCTACATAAGAAAGGAAATTTAAAATTTAAAAAAAAAAAAGGAGCTATATATGTAACAGGCAGGAAAAGTTGGAAGTATATACCTTGGCAAGCAAGGCGGCCCCCTTAGTGACTAGGATATCCGTCGGCATGGAAGACATCTAATGCAGGCCTCCTCAAGGGCAGGCTACTATGAACTTGGAAACAATGTCATCCTGGCTGCTATCTTGTGGCCTTGACCCAGAAGGGAGATCAGTAGAAGGAGTTCTAGAAGCGGATACTTTAGCTTTCTCCACCCTGGTAGGTTTGTCCTTCTCCACCCTTGCAGTTTGTTTGGCTGAGGGAACACGAGAAGGAGGAGAGCCCGCCACGACTGCAGACTTAGGAACAACAGCCTTAGTAGCCGGCTTCGTCTTGGGGACTGGAGAGTTTTTTACTTTGGCCGCCTTCGCTAACATTTCGCTGAGAGATGGACGTGCGGCGATTTTTGTTATGGAAGGATCCGGAGAACGGAGCGACAACCCCGCCAAAGCAGGAGGAGAAGAGGATGCCGAAGGGTGTGACCCCGATACAAACCTAGTACTAGGGGGAGAAGGAATGGGAGAGCGAGGAATGCGGAAAGCCCCCGAGGTAGCAGAAGGAGATGCCGGAAGAGGAACTGCTGAAACTACAAAAGAAAAGAGATGTTTTAAAAAAAAAAAACGACGATGAAGGAGGGGTGTTAACCAAGCACGGTCACTTACAGGGTTCAGCAATAGCTATCCTCAGGTACCTCTCCAATCGAGCCACTTCAAACGGATCACAGGAAGGGTATTGCATGTTCATGTAACCCCTTTCCTGAATCCTCCTCAGGATCTCCCTGGATTCGGAAGATAGTTTCCCCAAACTTCATTTTTCTTTGGAGGATAATTGGGTAGGAACCGGGTACTCGGTCCCCCCGATATGAACCGAGTGACCCTAATCCCCTTCGACTACAATCTACTCATCCTTCCATGGTGGATTGTACTTCACCTTTGCCCCGGGCACGGAGAACTTCATTTTGTTGCTGGGTCTTAAATAAAACTGACCCCGAGGAGACAGGTTGGCCACTTGGTAAATGTAGCGGATTTCGTCGAAGCCCGCCTCCCTCTGCAAGTTATCCCTCTCACACTGCTCCTTCCAAAGCACCAAGAATCCCATCAAGTTCTTCCAGAACCCAGGGGAAATCTGGAGTGGAGCCAGCTCCAAGGCCACTAGTAATCTGCGGAGTGAAGGGTGAAGTGGGAGCCGAACCCCGCACTCGAAGGCAACCACGTGGATCAACAGGTGGCCTGCAGGGGGGTGTACACGTCGTAACCCCGGTGAGGAAGAGATAGAGAAATATGGTCCGGTATCCTGAAGGTCTTCCTCAATCGAATGAGAGTGTCAGATGTACAGACGGAATCTGGAATAATCCGACCATCGTGGAAGGAAGACAACGGGCCCGTATGAACCCCTGCAAGGTTGGTAGCCGGGATATCATCCTCCTCCGTTTCGGTGTCGATGTCGTTGTCTTCATCATCGACAATCTAAGCTGGGTCTTCGGGCCTAGTGCCGGAACCCAACCCGGCTCCATAAGCCACAGTGGAACGATGGCGCTTGAGCGGAGTATTATCGTCGATGACACCACCCTCGCCCCGACTTCGCTTTATTCCAGTAGACGTCGGGGAGTCCTCTCCCGACCCCATTCACCCCGCTTCAAGCATCTCGTCGATACTGTCAAGAGGATTCAGAGAAGTAGGTTGAGGAGTAGCCAAGACCGCCAGGACATCTCCTGAGAGGACCGGCATAGAAGCTGGGTTTTTAGATGGTGAGGCCATTCGAGTAGGAGAAGGAAAGTAAAGAAGATTTTTAGAGAAGGAAGGCTTGAGAAAGAAGAAGAAGAAGAAACAGAAGTGTTAACCGCCAAAATTGGCGGGGATCAAAAAAGAATTTTCCACTAATTTTGAGAAGAAGGCCATGATCCAAAATAACAACGAAAATATGTCCGGGTACCCCGCCTGCTAGTCGATGGGCTAAAGTAAGAGCTTCTACCTACCCCTACCAGGTCTAGAATCTCCGGGGCCAGGAAAGCACTAGGAAGCCAAAAAGGCGAGGGGTCTTTGGAGGACGCAACCATCACGAGATCCCGGTACCCAGTTACCCCGAGTACCCCGATACTCGAGTATCCAAGGTACCCTGCTACTTGAAAGCCCCGATATCTGAAAACATCGTTTTGAGAGGGGCACGAGGAACGCGGGGTACCCGGAGTACCTCGACTAGCGAAACACATGATATACACATGGCAAGATATATACTAGGACCCCCGTAGACCCACCCCACTGAAGCAGGAGGGGGGGCACCCCGAAGGGTAGACTACATATAAAAACAGACACTAAACGTCACCGTTCAGGGTTCAAAACTCAAGCTACAACGCGGCATTCATTCCCGCCAATTGAGGATCCTATTTTTAATAGGAGTCAACTCAATTGGAACCGGGAAAAAAGGAATCACCTGATCTTTTGGGATCAATTTCCCGACAAAAGTGTCGGGCCCCAAAAGAAGACCCGTGCACCACGAAAACCCTAGACCGAAGTTCTATGAGTGCTCACCAAGGAGGCGAGCCTATATATTGATCACGTGATGACGGCAGAAGGGGGAGAAAAACCCTATGACACTTTTACTACTTATCGACAAGCACGAAAAGCTCCATCTCCACTGTTCCCCCATATGCTTTACTTTTTCCTTAATGAAATACTGATAGTTCAAATACCAAATTGTAAAGATCCCACCGAGATCGAGATCGAGATCCATATATATATATATACAGCTTTTGTTTTATGCATCCATCATATAAGAAATTATCCATCTTACTACTTGCATCCTTCATAATATCGAGATCGGGGTACCCAGCGGGATAACAGATTATCAAGTATCTCGTTGGCCCTTATAGGATCCCAATCCGGATCCGTCACCTACAAATCCTATCACGCCTAACGAATTCCAAAGAATTAGCGGGGTATCGGGGTATAGAGTATCACGCTAGCCCAGATCCAATTAGATCCGGGTCCCTCACATATTGTTAATTCTGAATTGCACCCCGGTGACAATTTTGGGTTAACACTTTGGCGCCGTCTGTGGGAAGAACTCCCCACCCTTTAACAAGCTTTCAAGTTCAACCCAGAAGAAAATAGAAGATGAGGCCTCGATCCTCCCAAGGACAACCCGCGAACTCCGGGCCTCATTCCCTCGCTTCCACCTAGAGGAATCAGGGGAAAAGGAAAGGAACCAGAAGCCAGCTCCCGGTACCAATCCCGCCACCAGGTCCTGGACCAGCACCACAGGACCCCGCGGTCCCAGAAGCAACTAGAGAGGCCATAGAGCAACAAGCTGCTGCCTATGTGGAAAGCGTCCGCTTTCGGATGATTGCCCAAGGGATACCCTTTGAATCACCCAGATTTGTAGAAGGGGCTGGACCAAGTACTCGGGTACCGGTTTTTGATAGACTCGAGCCGCCATTACTAGTACAAAAGCATCCCGAAGATCTCAGACATCGATTGGTGAAATCAGCTATCGACATTCCACCTAGAAAAGCCCAGTCGACAACGAGGCCAGCGGCAAGGAAAATGGATCCTCAGCCCGACGCAGGTGGTAGTGCTGGATCCAGGAGGGACCAGCGAGGTGCTTGCCGGCGGGAAGAGAAGAGCAAGGAACCTACAGGGGAATCAGAAACCTCGGACAACGAAGACTCAGTGGCACGATCTGGACACAACGGATCTAAGCGCCTTGAGGACTAGATGGCCAAGATGGCGAAGGAGCTCGAAGAATTGAAGAAAGGGAAACAACGAGGTACTCAAAAAAACCCCCTGGGGGAGATGAACGCGCCATTCTCTAGGAGGATCCGGGAAGCCGAGTTGCCCCCCAAGTTCAAGATGCCCACGGAGAAGTATTAGGGATCGGAGGATCCCGTGAGTCACATGGAGAGCTTTGTCCACCAGATGGAGATCCAGAACGCTACCCAGTCAGCTATGTGCAGGATGTTCCCTTCAACACTGACCGACTGTGCAAAGACTTGGTTCAAAAAGCTGCCTCCAGGGAGTGTAAATTCATTCACAAAGCTCACTACCGATTTTTGTGCTCAATTTCAGGGAATCAAACCTCGCCCCAAGGACCCCGTTCTATTGCAATATGTAATCCAGGAACGAGGTGAAGCACTAAGATCTTACGTAGAGAAGTTCCACAAGGAAGTAATACAGATGAGAGTATTCACCGAGAAGGAGACCCTCGCCAACTTCAGAAGAAATTTATGGGCCGGCAGGTTATTCCGGTCATTTGCTAAACACCCGCCTGAGACATACCAGGAGGCCTATGATAGGGCGCTGGAGCAGCTGGACATAGATGAGCAGCTTCGAATTAAGGTTGAACACGATGAAGCCCGGACATCTAAGCAGTCTAAGAAGGAATCCCCAAAGCCTGCACTTGCGAGGAGAGTACAGAACCCTCCCCAAAATCGATCAACATACAGGCCACCACCTCCTCAATACCGGGAGAGATATCCTACTAGAAGAACTCCACCCCGAGCAACTCCTCCGCTAAGAGAGGTAACCCGCATATCAACGGAGGAAGACTGGTATAACCATTACACTCCACTCAATGCCTCCCGGGAAACCATATACCTAGCCATCCGCGATAAGGGCCTCCTCAGGAAGCCTGATCCAATAAAAGTCCTAGCTGATCAGAGAAACCGTTACAAGTATTGCGACTTTCATGAGGATGTTGGGCACAACACATCTGAATGCTATAGCCTCCGTAACCAGATTGAGAGTTTGGTAAGAGGAGGACTTTTAACGGAGTTCTTGCAACAAGTACGGGACAGCATCAAAATGGGAAAGGAAGTGCAGAAAGAGATGCGGGATGCGAAAGAAAGGAGGAAAAACGAAGGAAAGGATTTGATGCAACAGATCCATGTCGTCCATACCATCAGTGGAGGACCAACTCTAGCCGGGACTTCCAACAATTCAAGAAAGAATCATGTTAGGAAGATTCTGAAGCTCGTCACTGGCCAGGATGTGTTCTGAGTATCCCGGGTATCCCGAGAATACCTTCGGTTTGCCCAGATCATTTTCACCGAAGATGATGCTTATAACACAGTGCAACCCCATGACGATCCAATGGTGATCATGGTTCAGATTGCTAATTGCCGGGTCCACCGCATCCTTGTAGACACCGAAAGTAGTGTGGATATCCTGTTTAAAGGAGCATTGGAGAAGCTCAACCTTAAGAATCCTTGTTACAACAGTTGCACTACACCCCTATACGGATTTACAGGGGACTCCGTAATGCCAATAGGAATGCACATCTTGCCCGTGATAATTGGAGAGGCCCCCCTTCAACAGAACATCATGACTGAGTTCATAGTGGTTGACACCCCGTCCGCCTATAATGCAATTCTGGGAAGGCCATTTTTATCAGGTATCAGAGGAGTTTTGTCCATTTATCACAATGTCTTAAAGTTCCTACTTGTGACCGAGGTAGAAGAAGTCAGGGGAGATCAGCAAGTAGCCCGTACATGTTATGCAGTGTCAGCCAACCCTGCTGCGTTAGCCAAACAATACGTTCACTATGGTCATAAGTCGGGATACATGATGGCGTAGTTGGAGAACACAGTAGAGGAGGAGCGGGAAGGATTAACAAGTATCCCACATAGCAGTTATGAGATATGGCAGGTTGCTCAGTTGATCGCGCTAGGAAGGACAGTCAATCTAGGAGGTCTTACTTTTTAAGTTGGAAGAGAAATTTTATCTTGGTTGGTATATTTCTGCTATGTATACCCAATGATTTCTGCTCTGCATTTTTGCTTTTGAGAAATTCAATAAAGCCAGTTTTGGATCTCCTAAATTCGCCTAACAAGTCTTCGCCACTCTTTTCGCCTCAAGACCAGGAACAGCTATATGGCTTTCCTGCTGCCTTGTCGGCGTATACCCTCCTCCAAGAAGGATCTGGCGCTTGAAAGCATAAGGGGCGTAGTTGCCCGCCAGGATCAATCATATCAAGACCAGGGGGACCTATATGGTGTTAGGATTATGCTCAATAGCAAGAGTGTAATATTGTAATTGACAATCTTTTTCATATTAATAAAGTGATTTCTGGTTTAACAAATCTTATAGCATTTATAGTTTAATATTATAATTGTCAAAGTGAATAATCATAAGGTCTAAAGACTATGAGAAAAGAAGAATTGTTCGTACATCTGGATATGTATGAGGAAGACACAATTCTTTAGTTAGTCTTGAATAATGTTCACAACTTAAGTTAAAGGTTGGGCACCTTTATCTTGTTAAAGTTGTAGAATTTTTTTGTTAGCATTTGAGTGGGATCAAATGAGATATGATGAGTCTAAAATCATCGGAGTGTCTTCGAAAAGAATCTAGTGCACTGGGTGCATTGAACTGGATCACAATGAAAAACTTTATCTAGAACCATCAATAGATAATAGTCTTTTCATTATCAGGATAATCGGAGAGTCTATCTTAATCTTGAGATAAATGATGGACTTATGGTTGCAAGTGATATCATTTGAGTTATCAATGAATACGATTATATAGCATAGTCTATCCTCGATAGTTTGGTGATATTCATTTGTTAATCGATAGAGGACTTCATTTATAGATATGGACATTGTGGCTCCATTTATTAAATGAGAGTATAATATCATCATATGGATGTTTTGAGGTAATTGGATATTAAATCTCAACGTTGAGTTTTCGATAATGACTATTGAAAACATGGCTTCTGGACAAGTCAAAATATCCAAGTTCAAAACATGGTTATATGAGCAAATATGGTAACTTGGAGAGTTATAGGAGGTCTATGAACTCTTAGCGATTACTGATATTAATCACGAGGATACACTATCTTCAATATGATTGTCTAGGGTTATGAATAAGAAACATCTTCCTTTTCTATCTTTATTTAAGAGTTCAATTTTAGCTCTTTAGTGGAATGAGTTAAAATTAATGGATCGGACCTTAGTGAATCATTTGTTGATTGTGATTAGGTTATGTCTATTGAAGATTAAATTTAGATAGCCCGCCAAGATCCCCAATCCACACGGACTTGCATGGATCATTTGATATATTCTACCGGACCAATTTATGGGTCCATCTAGAATTGCATTTAATATATTAAGAATATAATTTGCACATTATTTATTTAATGGGCTAATTAATTATATTAATATATTAATTAAAGGCATGTGGGCTTGTTTCTTTTAGTAAGAATGGGTCTGGTTCACATGTGGGCTTTTTATTTAAAGTTCAATGGATTAAATAAAATAAGAAAATAATATTTGGCCCATATATTCAATGTGGGGCGGCAAGGCTAAGTTTTTAGTCAAAAATATTATTTTATTTTATTGTTTAATTAAATGAAAATTAATTAATTTATTAATTAATTATTTAATTAAGAAACAAAATCTTTTTCTGATCAGGAAATATGTTTCCTAGAATTATACTATTGGTAGTAGTATACTAAAAGTAAAAGACTTGTTTGGTAAGAAAATAAATAATTAAAGTTTATTTATTTAATCAAATAAGAAGTCTTTTAATTAAGTCAATAAAAAGAATAAAAATACTTATGAGTTAAATTAGGGTTAGGAGTCTAAAAGTTGATGGGAATTAGGGTAAAGCACAAATCCTTTTTTGTAGAGGATTTTCGGCCAACCCTAATACAACAACAAGTAGATTTCGGCAACCCTAAAGGAAAAGAGAATGAAATTCGGCCACCCTATATAATACACCTTATAGGGTTCAGCCACCTCTAAGTGTTTTACTGAATCAATTTCTTCTTCTTCTCATACTCATAGAAAAGTGTTTTGATTATTCTGCCAAGACAAAAAAAAAAAAAAAAAAAAAAAAAAAGAGATTATTCTTTTGATAGTACACTATTTGCTTATTCATCAATAGGCTTGTGTGTACAATATCGAATTAGGTTTACGTGAGTTTCGATCATTAGATTGAGAACTCAAAAGTGACCGGAATAATCTTTGTGGTATTTTGATTGTTTTGTGACTAACAAAAGAAAAAGAAAGTTTGTTTGTGCATTCTTAGGTACGCAATTCAAGGAAAAGGGAGACCACGCTCCTAGGTGATTCACTTTCGTGCTAGGATTGAAGATCTTACGGATTACCACCGACGTAAGTCAATTGGATCACGCGACAAAAGGTATTATACTTTTTGTTACTTTATACGTATGGTTAACTAATTTAAAGGGTTAAGGTTCATCAAAGGAAAAATTTTAAAACATACTAAATCTATTTTAGTCTCGCTTCCGCTGCGTTAACCGGTATTTTTTCCCTACATATGGACCCCTGAAGCCTCGGACGGGGAATACCCCCCTCCAGGATGAACCTAGTGTCAAAATAACCTAAGTTATTTACCAGGGCAGTTCAACAAGAAACTAAGAATATCCACCTGGGTACTCAACGTCTCAATGCATTGCACTGCCACTGCTCCCTGCCACGTACAGAGTTCTAGCATCAAATTGACTTCAGTTGATACCCCGGACAAGGCATCAGGGAAGTCACGCCTTCATTCCTAGGGGCAAGATACTTCACCCCTAACCAAGTTTGAGTTAAGATCCCCATCAGGATCTCCAACAAGGAAGTCGACAAGGATAAACAGGCAATAATCATAACGGGATATCAAGTAGAAGATTACTACTAAGGGGAATTATTAGTCAAAGACTATGTTCAAGAGATAAAGCCAACCAAAAACCTAACGTCCACCAGCAAGTTGAGAAGGAAACTAAGCTACACAGGAATCGGGGTAATCCTTACTGGAACCACGTTCAAATATGTAAGTATCATTCTTGAAAAAGCACAAGTCTACAAGCAAGCGTATGAAGAAAGGAAATGATTGCAGAAAAGAATGAAATTCATTGAATCAAGAGGGGTGCCCGATTCCCCATTACTGGGCTACAAATAATTACAAGGCATTTAAAGATGAAATCATGTGTCGCCCCCTTCTTCCCCATGCGTTTCCAGCCGGGGTCCTTCCATCTGTTCTCCTCCCGCCTGCTATTCCTCAAGTGTGCTGGCTGCTACTGGAGAACCTTCCTCTCATGTGCATTGAACAGAAGCCCGCCCTAGGTCTACTGAAGCAGGAGGGGGTTCCTGAGCATCAACCCCGATTGAGCCATCAGAACCAGGCAATTTAGAGGGTGGATCTGGGATGATGGTCTCCTGCGTAGGATCTCCTTGATTAGGATCAGCATCGGAAAGAGCGGCAGCCTTAGCCATGATGTGTTCTCGATCCCAGCCAGAGGAGTCATCAGGTCGAAAGGAGGAGGAAAGGCCTTGGCAACCTCATAAGAAGCATTGAAATATCCATCCATGAAGGAGGAGTCCACCCGGGACTCTAAGACCTTCACAGAACCTCGCAGGAACCTGTTCTCGTCTAAAAGGACCGCCATCTCCATCTTGACGGAATCCCTTTCAGTTTTACGTCGGGTGGAAATGATCGTCTCCATGTCATAGGCGTGCTGCATCCTTTCCAACTCCACCAAAGCGGCCTGCCTCCCGGATTCAGACTCAGTTGCAGCTTGGACCATGGTAGTGACGCTTTCTTCAGACCGGGATAAGTCGGCATGGGCCTCCTCCAATCTAGCCTGAAGCACCAGATTGGCCTCCTTCAAAGTGGCCACCTACTGCCCGATAGCTAAGGCAAACTTGAAACCCTGAAAAATACTGAACAGTCAATGAGATATCAGAATGTACCTATATGTATACTAACTCAAAAGAAGTAAGATCATACCTCGACAAGCAGAGAAGCCCCTTTGGTAGCCAGGATCTCAGTAGGCAGAGAAGACATTGACTGCAGCCCCCCACCAGGACACACCGCGATAAACTTGGAGATGATTTCGTCTTGGCTACTATCCTGCGACCCTGACCCGGATGGAAGACTAGCAGGGGGAGCTCTAGAGGTGGCATCTTTTTCTTTTTCCACCCGGGCAGGTCTTGCCTTCTCCACCCTGGTGGAACGCTTGGAAATTTGAGATGGAGAAGGGGCATCTACAACTGTAGCTTTAACAACCTTAGCGGATGGTTTCGTCTTAGGGACTGGAGAGGTTTTGACTTTGGCCGCCTTCGCTAACATTTCACTGAGAGAGGGACGTGCGGCGATCTTCGTCAGTGAAGGATTCGGAAAACGGAGCGATAACCCCACCGAAGCAGGAGGAAGAGAGGATGCCGAAGGGTGTGACTCCGATACAAACCTAGTATCGAGGGGAGAAGGAATGGGAGAGCGAGGCATGCGGAAAGCCCCCGAGGTAGCAGAAGGAGATGCCGGGGAAGGAACTGCTGAAACTACAAGAGAAAAGAGATGTTAAAAAAAAAAAAAAAAACGACGTTGAAGAAGGGGTGTTAACCAAGCACGGTCACTTACCAGGTTCAGCAACAGATATCCTCAGATACCTCTCCAGTCGAGCCCCTTCAAAGGGGTCACAGGAACGGTACTACATGTTCATGTAACCCCGTTCCTGAATCCTCATCAAGATCTCCCTGGATTCGGAAGACAGTTTCCCCAAACTCCATCTTTCTTTGGAGGAGAACTGGGTAAGAACCGGGTACTCGGTCCCCCCGATATGAACCGAGTGACCCCAATCCCCTTCGACTACAATCCACTCATCCTTCCATGGTGGATTGTACTTCACGTTTGCCCCGGGCACGGCGAACTTCATTTTGTTGCTGGGTCTCAGATAAAACTGACCCCGAAGAGACAGGTTGGCCACTTGGTAAATGAAACGGATTTCATCGAAGCCCGCCTCCCTCTGCAAATTATCCCTCTCACACTGCTCCCTCCAGAGCACCAAGAACCCCATCAAATTCTTCCAGAATTTGGGGGAAATCTGGAGTGGGGCCAGCTCCAAAGCCACCAGTAATCTACGGAGTAAATGGTGAAATGGGAGTCGGAGCCCGCACTTGAAGGCAGCCACGTGGATCAACAGGCGGCCTGCAGAAGGGGTGTACACATCGTAACCTCGATGAGGAAGAGATAGAGAAATATGGTCCGATATCCTGAAGGTCTTCCTCAATCGGGTGAGAGTGTCGAATGTACAGACGGAATCTGGGATAATCTGGCCGTCGTGGAAGAAAGACAATGGCCCCGTGTGAACCCTTGCAAGGTTGATAGCCGGGATATCCCCCTCTTCCGTTTCGACATCGACGTCGTTGTCTTCATCATCGACAACCTGAGCTGGGTCTTCGGGTCTAGTGCCGGAACCCGACCCGTTTCCATGAGCCTCGGTGGAACGATGGCGCTTGAACGGAGTATCATCGTTGGTGACACCGCCCTCGCCCCGACTCCGCTTTACTCTAGTAGACGTCGGGGAGTCCTCTCCCAATCCCATTCGCCCCGCGTCAAGCATCTCGTCAATGCTGTTAGGAGGATTCTGAGAAGTAGGTTAAGGGGTAGCCAAAACCGCTGGGCCATCTTCTGGGAGGACCAGCGTAAAAGCTGGGTTTTTAGATGGTGAGGCCATTCGAGTAAGAGAAGGAAGGCAAAGAAGATTCCTAGAGAAGGAAGAGTTGAGAAAGAAGAAGAAGCAGAAGCTCTGAAGGGATTAAGTAAGCGTGAGTGTGCGAAGGAAGAAGAAATATAGCATTTATAGGTGAATGCGGACAGTTATCGAGGTAAGAGGACGAAACGAAGTCGGGGATGAATCATAACGGCTCAAGGGAGATCGCGCCAAAGGCGGCCCATTTTAAATCTGAAAATAGACGTTATCCCACGCGTGGGTCGAGCATTAAATGCTACCAAATCCAAGGAAGATCCTCTCATCGATTACGGAAGCTAGCCGAACGAGATTAGATAAGCAGACGAGACGAAAAATCCTTCGAATGGACTTAGGAATCCTGACTCCAACCCCAGCAAGATACCGGTGTTCAAGTCGGGGGGGACTTCTGTTAACCGCCAAAATTGGCGGGGATCAAAAAAGAATTTTCCACTAGTTTTGAGAAGAAGGCTAGCATCCAATATAACAACGAAAAGATGTCCAGGTACCCCGCCTGCTAGTCGACGGGCTAAAGTAAGAGCTTCTACCTACCCCTACCAGGTCCAGAATCTCCGGGGCCAAGAAAGCACTAGGAAGCCAAAAAGACGAGGGGTCTTTGGAGGACGCAACCATCACGAGATCCTGGTACCCAGTTACCCCGAGTACCCCGATACTCGAGTATCCAGGGTACCCTGCTACTTGAAAGCCCCGATATCTGGAAACATCGTTTTGAGAGGGGCACGAGGAACGCGGGGTACCCGGAGTACCTCGACCAACGAAACACATGATATACACATGGTAAGATATATACCAGGACCCCCGTAGACCGACCCCGCTGAAGTAGGAGGGGGGCACCCCGAAGGGTAGACTACATATAAAAACAGACACTAAATGTCACTGTTCAGGGTTCAAAACTCAAGCTACAACGCGACATTCATTCCCGCCAATTGAGGATCCTATTTTTAATAGGAGTCAACTCAATTGGAACCGGGAAAGAAGGAATTGTAGGGAAAAATACGGTCAACGCAGCGGAAGCGAGACTAAAATCGATTTAGTATGTTTTAAAATTTTTCCTTTGATGAACCTTGACCCTTTAAATTAATTAAACATATATATAAACTAACAAAAAGAAGAATACCTTTTGTCGCGTGATCCGATTGACTTACGTCGATGGTAATCCGCAAGATCTTCAATCCTAGCACGAACGTGAATCACCTAGGAGCGTGGTCTCCCTTTTCTTTGAATTGTGTACCTGAGAATGGACAAACAAACTTTTTTTTTCTTATTGTTAGTCACAAAACAACCAAAAGACTACAAAGATTATTCCAGTCACTTTTGAGTTCTTAATCTAATGATCGAAACTCGCGTGAACCTTATTTGAAGTTGTATACACAAGCCTATTGATGTATAAGCAATTAGTGTACTATCGAAAGAATAATCTCTTCTCTCTTTTTGTCTTGGCCGAATTTCACACACACTAATCACTAGAGTAGGATTAATTTTCTAAGCAAAAGAAAAAATCTCAAGCAAAGCAAGTAGTCGGGCGGCCGAATTTCATCACCTCACTTATATAGGGTGACCGAAATTCAACCCTATTTTCTTTTAGGGTTGCCGCATTCTCTCTTGTGAGAGTTTGTGTGTGACTGAAATCCTCACTCTAAGAGGATTTAGGTTTTACCAAAACTCTTACACTGTTGAGAACCCAAACCCTAATCCAACTCTACAGTGTAGTATTAAATTATGACTAAATTAAAAGACTTCTTATTTGATTAAATAAATAAACTTAATTATTTATTTTCTTACCAAACAAGTCTTTTACTTTTAGTATACTACTTCCAATAGTATAATCCTAGGAAATATATTTCCTGATCAGAAAAAGATTTTGTTTCTTAATTAAAAAATTAATTAATAAATTAATTAATTCTCATTTAATCAAACAATAAAATAAAATAATATTTTTGACTAAATAATTAGCCTTGCCGCCCACACCTTGTATATATGGGCTCAATATTATTTTCTTATTTTATTTAATCCATTAGACTTTAATTAAAAAGCCCACATGTGAACCAGACCCATTCTTACTAAAAGAAACAAGCCTACATGCATTTCATTAATATATTAATATAATTGATCAGCCCATTAAATAAATAATGTGCAAATTATATTCTTAATATATTAAATGCAATTCTAGATGGACCCATAAATTGGTCCGGTAGAATATATCAAGTGATCCAGGCAAGTCCGTGTGGATTGGGGATCTTGGCGGGCTATCTAAATTTTAACTTCAATAGACATAACCTAATCACAATCAACAAATGATTCACTTAGATCCGATCCATTAATTTTAACTCATTCCACTAAAGAGCTAAAATTGAACTCTCAAATAAAGATAGAATAAGAAGATGTTCCTCATTCATACCCTAGACAATCATATTGGAGATAGTGTATCCTCGTGATTAATATCAGTAATCGCCAAGAGTTCATAGACCGCCTATAATTCTCCAAGTTACCATATTTACTCATATGACCACGTTTTGAACTTGGATATTTTGACTTGTCCAAAAGCCATGTTTTCAATAGTCACTATCGAAAACTCAACGTTGAGATTTAATATCCAATTACCTCAAAACATCCATATGATGATATTCTACTCTCATTTATTAAATGGAGCCACGATGTCCATATCTATAAATGAAGTCCTCTATCGATTAACAAATGAATATCACCAAACTATCGAGGATAGACTATGCTATATAATCGTATTCATTGATAACTGAAATGATATCACTTACAACCATAAGTCCATCATTTATCTCAGGATTAAGATAGATTCTCCGATTGTCCTGATAATGAAAAGACTATTATCTATTGACGGTTCTAGATAAAGCTTTTCATTGTGATCCAGTTCAATGCACCCAGTGTACTAGATTCTTTCACTCGAAGACACTCCGATGATTTTAGACTCATCATATCTCATTTGATCCCACTCAAATGCTAGCAAAAGAATTCTACAACTTTAACAAGATAAAGGTGCCCAACCTTTAACTTAAGTTATGAACATTATTCAAGACTAACTAAAGAATTGTGTCTTCCTCATACATATCCAGATGTACGAACAATTCTTCTTTTCTCATAGTCTTTAGACCTTATGATTATTTACTTTGACAATTATAATATTAAACTATAAATGCTATAAGATTTGTTAAACCAGAAATCACTTTATTAATATGAAAAAGATTGTCAATTACAATATTACACTCTTGTTATTGAGCATAATCCTAACAGGAATCACCTGATCTTTTGGGATCAATTTCCCGACGAAAGTGTCGGGCCCCAAAAGAAGACCCATGCACCACGAAAACCCTAGACCGAAGTTCTAGGAGTGCTCACCAAGGAGGCGAGCCTATATATTGATCACGTGATGACGGGAGAAGGGGGAGAAAAACCCTACGACACTTTTACTACTTATCGACAGGCACGAAAAGCTCCATCTCCACTGTTCCCCTATATGCTTTACTTTTTCCTTACTGAAATACTGATAGTTCAAATACCAAATTGTAAAGATCCCATCGAGATCGAGATCCATATATATATACAGCTTTTGTTTTGTGCATCCATCATATAAGAAATCATCCATCTTACTACTTGCATCCTTCATAATATCGAGATCGAGGTACCCAGCGGGATACCAGATTACCAAGTATCTCGTTGGCCCTTATAGGATCCCGATCCGGATCAGTCACCTATGAAAGTATACAAACGAAGTTAAATTGCTTAAAGCATACCTAGAGGGGGGTGAATAAGTTTTTACACCTTTTTCAATCCCTTGAACAAACATTCGTTTGTCCCTCAAGGTAGCCTTACACACAACACAATAAGCCAAGGAAGACATACATAGACAATACGATAATACAATCATAAGAGCAAAGTCTAAGTATATCAACAAGTTATGTGAGGTAAAAGAACAAATAAACACAACAACAAAGTAAGCTTGTATTTCAATAAGTGTTCAATGAGTTACAAGAGTGATCAAAATGTCACTATACAAAAATTACAATATATAAAAGAATCAAAGAAACAAAAATTGATCTATAGAAAGAATTCACTAATCACACTATATAAAGTCTTGCTTCACAATACATCACATGTGAATATTATGAATCAAGATAATAAAATATACAATTAAAATATAAGAGAAAGAGATAGGAAGAATTAACACAAGAGATTTTTTAACGTGGTAAAACCTCCAAGGAGGAAACATCTACGGGTTGAACTACAACCATTGGGTACTATATTATTGGAAAGTAAACATAGAACATTCACAAAGTGACCAATCTTTAGCTCACCCAACCTAGTGAAGTCTAAGCCTACCCAACCCTATTGGAAAGTGTGAAATCCCTCAATGATGCGAAACCACCATATATTGGACACCACACACAACCAACATCGATAGTAGATTAGAAATTCTTCAAGAGTGCATACACCTCCTGTGTACCCCGCTCTATCGGAGTCTATGTCTAACCATACGCCTAGGCCTACCAATACAATAGCCAACTCCCTATCCAAGGCACTCTTGCCTCTAGGGAGCCTCCCATGCATGACTATCCGAGTCCTCCCGACTCTAGCCATGACTCCTTGCTTACCTATCCGAGTCATCCCGACTCTAGGCAAGACTTCTTGCTTGGCTATCCGAGTCACCCCGACTCTGACCAAGACTTCATGCCTTTTACAAGGACTTCCTAGTGTGATCATGTGAATGCAAATGATGCAAACAATCAATACAACATAGAACATGTGATCAATACATTCTATGGCACAAATAGACCTAAACATGTGATATCACAAGTAATCAAGTCTAGATGCAAAATACTAGAATAGAAACCAAAGCATGTGAAACACCTAACACATACACTCAAAGTCTCATTCACATATACAACACTTGAATCACAATATGTTCATGAAGTACAAATTCAAGATGCTATCAATATACAATTAAAAGCTAGATATATGAGATTAAAATCAATCAATATACTAGTCAAAAATATAGAGCAAGGATTTGAGATTTACATCAATCAAAACCTATATTCTCTAAATCACAAACAAATACACAAATCCTAGATTTTATCAATCAAAGGATCAAATCAAATCTCAAGGTCATTTTAACACAAAATTAATTCAATTAAGTTCCAAACAACCTAAGATGCCATTCTAATCACAATACAACTCACAAACATATGTAAAACCTAGAATCATAGAATCTAGTCAACATTAGTCCACAAATTGACTTTCAATTAGAATGACAATCAAGCTATCTTTCTCAATAGCTTTTACCAAACATAAACATAGATATAGAAGAAGAAACCCCAAGCAAATGGAAGGTCAAAAAGAAAGAAATCCCAAAGTTGAGACCATTACCTCGGATTCTGCAGCTGGTTCAGAAATCAGTGTTCAACCACTAGAAATCACGATCAAACAGCCACCAAACAACTTGGAGATGTTAGAGGACTCAAATACGAACACTCTCCAATTTGAATCACTCAAATCCGACTCCGGATGAGGAAGATATGGTGTTTTGAAAATCTGAAAACTGGAGAGAGTTTGCTTACGGGAATTCTGAAATTTTTCTTCTTATTTTTTC
This sequence comes from Acer saccharum, assembly GCA_030490815.1. Classification (NCBI taxonomy): domain Eukaryota; kingdom Viridiplantae; phylum Streptophyta; class Magnoliopsida; order Sapindales; family Sapindaceae; genus Acer; species Acer saccharum. The sequence goes on along the minus strand of CM059871.1, from coordinate 626,619 downwards.
AAATGGAGAGAGAGAGGGAAGAAATAGGAGGAGAGAGAGAGACCATATCAGCCAATCAAGTGAGGCCACGTCACCCCCTAGCCATGGGGGGCGCGTGGCCCACACGGGAGCAGAGGCTCCTCCAGGCCGTAGGGCCCACGGCCTCACCAACGGCCAGCCCAAGTGGCCTCACGGCCTGGGCTGTCCTCTCGCGCACTCCCTCGGTTCTTCAGCCTGTATCTTGGGCGTTCGAACTCCGATTTCGAATCCGTTTCCAGATTACGAACCGTGACTCTCTCACGCATAACGAAGACTACACAACTTTGAAAAACGGTTGAGAAATCATCTCGGAAATCATCGATGAAGTCAACTCAACGAATGAGAATGAAAAGTAGCGTAGCTACATCGTTTGGACTCGAAACTATATGAATGAGTAACCAAAACGACCGGAACTCAATAAGGAATCAAAATAGAGCATATACAAGTCCAAATACAAAAATACGGAAACATACAAACACAAAGACACACACATATGCTAGTTTCCGGACATAGTCCTAGAAAATGCAAAACACAAAGTTTATCAACTTAATATGAATGCATGAGCATATTTTGCCAAGTGTGTGAAAGTGATATGTAAATGAAATTAAATCATGAAGGAACACACAAGAATGATATGTGTGAGTGTGTGCCTAGCCTTGTAAGAGATAAGAGATCCTTTAATACCTTTGTCGACCAATAATGCACGAATCTCTTAAAAGCCGGCTTCTTGAATGAATTGTGGTTGAGACGTCCTTCGTCTTCAATTACTAACCACTAAACATTACAAGATAAACACGTTTTGATATGGAATTAATGCCAACACTAATTATCAACCTTACAACCTACAAATCGTATCACACCTAACGGATTCCAAAGAATTAGCGGGGTATCGGGGTATCGGGGTATAGAGTATCCCGCTAGCCCAGATCCAATTAGATCCGGGTCCCTCACATATTGTTAATTCTGAATTGCACCCCGGTGACAATTTTGGGTTAACAAGAAGCTTTAAGAGGTTCAAATAAGCGTGAGCGTATGAGGGAAGATAGAAGGGAACATTAATAGGCAAAGGCGGACAGTTATCGAGGTAGAGGAAGAGACAGAGTCGGAGATGAATCATGACGGTTTCAAGGGGATCACGCCAAAAACAGCCCGTTTAAAATCCGGAGACAGACGTTATCTAACACGTGGGTCGAGCATTAAATGCTATCAAATCCAAGAAAGATCCTCTCATCGATTATAGAAGCCAGCCAGACGAGACTAGACAAGCAGACAAGACGGAAAATCTTTCGAACGGACTAGAGGATCCTGACTCCAACCCCAACAAGATACCGGTGTTCAAGTCAGGGGGGACTTTTGTTAATCGCCAAAAATGGCGGGGACCAAAAAAGAATTTTCCACTGGTCCTGAGAAGAAAGCCGGGATGCAAAGTGACAGTGGGAAAGATGTTTGGGTACCCCATCTGCCAGTTGACGGGCTAGAATAAAAAGCTCCTACCCACCTCAACTAGGTCCAAGGTCTTTGAAGCCTGGAAAGCATTAGGAAGCCGTAAAGAGAAGGGCCCTAGAGACACAACCATCATGAGATCCTGGCGCCCACCAACCCCGAGTACCCCGATACCTGGGTATTCGGGTATCCCGATACCTAGAACCCGATATCTGCAAACATCGCCTTAAGAAGAGCAAGAGGGAATATGGGATACCTATAGTACCCCGACCAGCAAAACTCGTGACATATATATAAAAAGACAACACCAGGATCCCAGTATACCGACCCCGCTGAACCAGGAGGCGAGCACCCCGAAGAGCAGACCACATATAAAGACAAACATTAAATGCCACCGTTCAAGATAGAAATTCAAGTTACAATGCAGCATTCATTCCTGCCATAAAGAATCCTATTTCGAATAAGGGTCAACTTATTTGGAACCGAGAAAGAAGGAATCGCCTGATCTTTCGGGATTAATGTCCCGGCGAATTCGTTAGACTCCAAAGGAAGGCCCGTGCATCACTGAAACCCTAAACCGAAGTTCTAGGAGTGTTCAGCAAGAAAGCGGGCCTATATATGGATGATATTGTAGGGAAAAATACGGTCAACGCAGCGGAAGCGAGACTAAAAAAAGGTTTAGTACAGTTTAAAATTTTTCCATAATTTGAACCTTAACCCTCTAATTAATTAACATATAATACTAAAGATATCATACCTTTGTCGCGTGATCCGATTGACATTGCGTCGATGGTAATCCGCAAGATCTTCCAATCTTATCACGAACGTGGATCACCTAGGAGCGTGGTCTCCCTTCTCTTTGAATTGTGTACCTAAGGATGGATTAACAAAACTTTTTCTTTTTCGTTAGTCACAACAAGTTCCAAGAGACAACAAAGAATGTTCCGGTCACTTTTGAATTCACAATCTTTAGATCGAAACTCGCGTGAACCTTATTCGAAATTGTGCACAAAACCTTTTGATGTAAAAGTAACCAGTGCACTATCGAAATAAGAACAAACTTTTCTCTCTATTCCTCTTGGCCGAAAATCACACTAGTCTAAGAGTTGGATTCTATTTTTCTCTAGCTAAAGAAAAAACTCTCTCAAGCAAGAACTCTAGGGTTCAGCCAAATTCAATCCTTCCTCTAAAAAAAAGGAGTCACCGAATTCTTGCTACAATTATATCTCATATAGTGCCCGAAATAATATATATTTATATGTATAGTTATATGCGAAACACTTGCCATATATATTTATATTCTTTTGTGGCCGCTTTCTTCTATGCCAAAATATATACTTAAGTGCACCATATATTGTATATAAAAGTCAATATATATATATATATCTTTTATATCTCTGCTGCACCATATATATATATATCATATATGACCGTGCACTATATCTTATATATATGTCCGTGCGCTTTATATATATCTATATATTCCGGCAATAAATTGCCATATATATTTTATATATATCTATATATTGAGACCGAAATCCTTTACCATATAGGATTTGTGTCTTTTGATTTAAATCCTAACCCTAGGTAGATTTCCTTAGAATTCCAAACCCTAATCCAACACTTTAGTGTATTTGTGACTAGATAAAAGACTTCCATATTTGATTAGATAAATAAATCCCTTATTTATCTACTTATCAAATAAAGTCTTTTATTTTATTTATACTACCACAATAGTATACTACTAAGAAACATATTTCCTAGTCAGAAAAAGATTTTGATTTTTAATTAAATAATTAATTAATAAATTAATTAATTTCCATTTAATCAATCAATAAAATAAAATAATATTTTAGACTATTATTCCAGTCTTGCCGCCCACACCATATACATGGGCCTAATATTATTTTCTTATTTTATTTAATCCATTAGACTTTAATTAAAAAGCCCACATGTGAACCAGACCCATTCTTACTAAAAGAAACAAGCCCACATGCCTTTCATTAATATATTAATATAATTGATCAGCCCATTAAATAAATAATGTGCAAATTATATTCTTAATATATTAAATACAATTCTAGATGGACCCATAAATTGGTCCGGTAGAATATATCAAGTGATCCATGCAAGTCCGTGTGGATTGGGGATCTTGGCGGGCTATCTAAATTTAAGCTCCAATAGACATAACCCAATCACAATCAACAAATGATTCACTTAGGTTCAATCTATTAATTTTAGTTCATTCCACTAAAGAACTAAAATTGCACTCTTAAATAAAGATGGAATAAGTAAATATTCTCATTCATACCCTAGACAATCTTATTGGAGATGGTGTATCCTCGTGAAGAATATCAGTAATCGCCAAGAGCTCATAGACCGCCTATAGCTCTCCAAGTTACCATATTTACTCATATGACCACATTTTGAACTTAGATATTTTGACTTGTCCAGAAGCCATGTTTCAATAGACTCTATCGAAAACTTAATGTTAAGATTCAATATCTAATACCTCAAAACATCCATATGATGATATTCTACTCTCATTTAATAAATGGAGCCACGATGTCCATTTCTATAAATGAAGTCATCTATCAATTAACAAATGAATACCACCAAACTATCGAGGATAGACTATGCTATATAATCGTACTCATTGATAACTCCAAATGATACCACTTGCAACCATAAGTCCATCATTTATCTCAGGATTAAGATAGACTCTCCGATTGTCCTGATAATGAAAAGACTATTATCTATTGACGGTTCTAGATAAAGTATTTCATTGTGATCCAGTTCAATGCACCTAGTGCACTAGATTCTTTTACTCGAAGACCCTCCGACGATTTTAGACTCATCATAACACATTTGATCCCACTCAAATGCTAGTAAAAGAATTCTATAACTTTAACAAGATAAAGGTGCCCAACCTTTAACTTAAGTTGTAAACATTATTCAAGACTAGCTAAAGAACTGTGTCTACCACATACATATCCAGATGTACGAACAATTCTTCTTTTCTCATAGTCTTTTGACCTTATGATTATTTACTTTTGACAATTATAATATTCAAACTATAAATGCTATAAGATTTGTTAAACCAGAAATCACATTATTAATATGATAAGATTGTTAATTACAATATTACAATCTTGCTATAGAGCATAATCCTAACAATGTTCACAGGAAAAGAGGGACCTGACTTTTTTTTCTACTTATCGACAGGCACGAAAAGCTCCATCTCCATGGTCCACCAAGTTGTTTTATTTTCTCCCATACTGTAATCTCGATAGTTCAAGCATTGAGTTGTAAAAATCTTATTAAAGTCATTTATATATACATAAACAGTTTTATGCTTTCATACTTTCACCATATCAGAAAATTATCCCTCCTACTACTTGCACCCATTATTCTTAGTAGATTCATAAGATCTAGCGGGATATCGAGATATTGCACATCCTGCTAGCCTAGATTGATATAGATCTGAGCCCTTCATATATCATTAATTTGAAATTGCACTCCGGTGACAATTTTAGGTTAACAACTATTTTTGTCATTTTTTGCCGACACTTTGCTAAATGATCTTCGTGCTTAGGTGTCTAGGTTATGGTAGTCTTTATCATCGAACTGTTCATCTATTTCTTCTTCTGTAAGGAATTCTCTTATTTTGGCTTTTTCTTCTTCCTGGATTTCACTTAAATAATCGTCTGTCTCTGGGCTAAGAAAAATCCATGGAATTGGGTATTTTGTCATTACATCATGACTCCTTGTGAAGATAGACATGTGGGGAGTCTGTCCAATTAGCTTTGGCCTGAATGAATTTACACAAGTGAAGTATTTTTATGCTCTGTATCTTCGAAGATACTCAAGACATATGTCTTCACCATAGTCTCGGGGATAGTCTTCTCGTATAAATTCAATAGGAATATTGCAGGGTACTATCACGATGAAGTGATAAGCTGGTAAATAGTTTGACAACCTGTAAACCGTGCTTTCCTCTAAACATTCTAATTGATTGTTGAAGTTTTTCAGGGAGAAAGGAGATTTTTAAAATATTTGTTGCATGGATACCGTCAATAATACCATAGCTAAATAGTTCTTCAATATTCACTTTTTCAGCAAAATCTGAGATTTCAAATTCTAATGGAAAAATGTTTAGGTTTATTTGAGCTGAAACAAACTTGAATATAACTTTATTATTTATTTTTTTTCTCTTGCAGCCATGTAGTCATACCTTCAGGTAATCCTACACTCAAGGCGAGAAACTTTTGAATTAACGCTTTAGATTTATATTTTGTGCTATTCCAAAAATAGTTTGCTTTATATCTATTGGAAGCTTTTCTACTGCTTTATAGAGATTTTTTGCTTGATCCCTCAGTAGGGTAATATTTATAATATTAATGGGCTTTTATACAGAATGTGCCTCCTCGTCTGCTTATCTACTATTCTTTTGGCTTTACTGTCTCAAGTAATTAAGTTTCTATTTCTTTCTTGGCTATTTGTTTAGGTGTTCCTATTTCTAGGCTAATGCAATCATCTTGTGGAGAGTGGTGACTACTGACTAGATTGGGTGGTTAAATTACAAACTCATTGTGAAGACATAAGAAGTAACAAGTATACCAACAATTTATAAGGGTTTTATACAAAAATTGAAAGTAACTTGGGACATGTTTAAGAATAAGCCCAGGTGAAGCAACATCTACTTGGGAATTGTGTGCTATAAAGGTTTTCATGACTAGCTATGAAAACCTTAATTTATCCTTACTCTTCTACTTGTTTGTGTAGTTACTGCTTGGAGAGTTCCTTGAATAGTAACAAGGCTATAGGGAAAGTTTTGGTATGTCAACACACTGAGAGAGCTGAAACCGGAAAAGAGCACTGTAGTCAAAGAAGCTAGTTTCACTACCCACCCCTACCATTTTGGCATTGACATTAAACATTAAAAATTCTACTACAATGTCATTGTTGACACAATCTCTATTACCTTGTTAATCTAAATTAAACCATTAGTCACCTTACAACCTTTATTCTCATTTCCCAGTTTCTATCATGACCACCTCTTTAAACTTGCATTGAACCACATGCTATTGAACTGACAATCTCTAGCCCAAGGCAACAATCAAGGTAACAATTATATACCAAGGCAACAATCAATCAATTACACAACAAACACAATTAATAAAGCAGTAAAGAATCCAAAATCCACTGAATTTTTTTTTTCCAAACCTGTGTTAGCATCAATGAATATTTGATTGTTTATTAACTAGACCAAACCCAACACCAACAACAACATAAACACAATGACAAGTAAATTCCAAGAACCAGTCAGTAAGTTTACTCAGAAAAAGAAATCAACCTTTGCCTTCTATTTCTTGCTGGAGATCAACGGAGGAAAGAAATTGGTTTAACGTAGGGATTGGGTGTAATTGCTCATCGAAGAGAGGAGTCGAAGACCCACAGGACCACGAACCTCACAAAGTACAATGTGGAATTTGGGATGCTTGTGTGTTGATGTTGTCAAGTCTAGAAGATAGAGGTGGTAATGAAGATGAAAGGAGTGGTGGAAGGGGGCTATCGATGAGAATGAAAGGGATGTGTTGAAATCAATGGAAAAGGGGGCTGTCGATGAGAATGAATGGGGGATAAAATCAATGGAAGAGGGGGATGGTGGTCGATGAGTGGAAATGGGGCTGGAAGTGTGGAGATTGAAAGCATTATTTGAAGAGAGGGTAGTTTGGTCCTTTAATATATGGAAGGGGTTGTTGAGTCATTTTGCTCCATTTAAGTGGAAAGGGTATTTTAGTTCCCAAGTGGACATTTTAGGGGAAGGGAACATCAATAGTGGACATTGTTGCAATTTTTTTCATAAGTGGATATTTTTGCTCTTTGAAACACAGGAAAGGACATTTCCTTCTGTTTCCATCGGAGAATCAATCTCCATGTGAAGTTTGTTGAAGTGGATTCCCCTAAAATTTGTAATCTTTTAAACTCTTCTTCTGATAATTTGGGGGATGCCTCCTTCATTGTTAATGACATTAGGATCTTATTTGTTGAGGTTGGTATTTCTAGATGTCAAGCCTCTCCCAAAATTGGGAACTCCTTGGCTCTAAATTTGGCCTCTGTTTCTTTCGCCTCCTTAAAGGAGTCTTTGTGGTTGGACCTCTGATCCATGTCCTTCCCTGTTTCGTTGTATGTTTGTTTTTCCTCTTAAATGAATTGCTCTTTCTCAAAAACAAAATAAAAAAATAAAAAAATAAAAAAAAATAAATGGATATTTTGAATAAACCCTTAATTTTAGGGCTATTTAAGTTTTTTGACCAAAAATCATTGTAAGGTATATATACATATCTTTTCTATATAGAGACTAGAGAGACGGAACAAAAATATCTTTAAAAAACAGTCAACAAAACAATCTACAGAGAGACAGAGAGACAGAGAGAGAGAGGGGTTTTAGAGAGGTTTCCATTTCACTGTTTTCTTCTCCACTCTCTCATTCCTCTTCATTCTTCACTCTACACAGCCTTATCTCCGCGAAACGTTTCAGCGAATAACTAAAGCTGGCTCTTCTCTCCTCCTTGAGCCACCACGGCTCTCAAATCCAATGCCCACCAACATGGTCCACCACCTCCACCAGAACCAGAAGAACCATCGACTCATTCTTCAAAGCCAAACCCACCTCTTCTTCTTCTTCTTCTTCTTCTTTCCCTGTCAATCTCAAAAGCAGTTCCCGTTCGAACCCAATTCAGCTCCACCCTCTACGCGACTCCATTCATGGTAACTTGCTCGAGAATACGACGAATTTGCTCGTACCCACAAGCGAAAGCCAGCAGGCAGTGGAGAATTCAGCCGAAAGTCGACAACTTGCGCGCAGGAGGATTTTTGTACAGGACCCACCTTGGATTTCAGCGATAATTTTGAGGGGTCTGTACGGTAGAATCAAGCAACAAGAAGCGAAGTTGAAGCTGGAGTGTAGAGAGATGGATAGGAGGAAGTACAATTTACTGAGGAGGAGGCAGGTTAAGGAGGAGACGGAGGCGTGGGAGAGGATGGTGGATGAATACAAAGAGTTGGAAGCTAAAATGATCGAGAGGAGGCTGGCCCCGAATCTACCTCACATAAAGGGCCTGTTTTTGGGGTGGTTTGAGCCGCTGAGAGAGGCCATAGCCAGGGAGCAAAAGGTGCAGAAAACGAAGAAGAAAAAACAAAAGGCAGCGTATGCACCCCACATTGAACTGTTACCCGCGGATAAGATGGCAGTCATTGTGATGCATAAGATGATGGGGCTGGTCATGGCAGGGCACGAAGACGGTTGTGTTCTGGTTGTCCAGGCCGCGGTGCACATTGGCATGGCTATTGAGCAGGAGGTATGTTAGAGCATGTGAGATTTATGTAAAGACTATAAAATTATGTTTGTGATAGTTTTAATTTATTAATTTCAGGTTAGGATTCATGGTTTCTTGGAGAAAACTAAGAGGTACAAGAGAAAAAAGATTGTGGCTGATAGTCAAGAGGTTTTGAGTAAGGAGAAGGAGATACTAAGGAAACGCGTCAATGGGTTGATTAAAAGTAAAAGGCTCATCGAGGTGCAGAAGCTGCTAAAAAATGAAGAGTATAAACCTTGGGGCCGAGATACACAGGCTAAGGTTTGTGGTATGTGTTTTCATGGAGATTTTATTATCTTCGGATTCTGATTTCTTTCACTGGTGATAATGATATATGTCTGCAGCTGGGAAGTCGTCTGGTAGAGCTATTAGTAGAATCAGCTCATGTACAACATCCAGCTGACCAGGCAGGGGAAAGTCCACCTGATGTCCGGCCTGCGTTTAGGCATAGATTTAAAATTATAATGAAGCATCCAGGGTGAGACTTTATTTACTTTCTATCTACAATTCTTCTTCATGGTATTGGAGCTAACAGATCGCCATCTAGGCTACTTTTGATCATTGGACATTTCTTGTGTTGAAATTGCCTTGATAAATGAGACTAGATTAGTTTGACATATATGCCTCTTATGTTTATATATATGCACAATGCCACGTTTAAGAGTTGGTTAACTTATTGACTTGTTTGAATTGTGTGCGTTTATTGGGGTGATATTCATACCTATAATTTCTTTCTTTTCATTGTTGTTCTGATTCATCTTTTGGGTTCTGCAGGCAGAAAATTACTAAGAAATATGGGGTTATAGAATGTGATCCGCTAGTGCTTGCAGGGCTTGATAGATCTGTGAGTTCAGCCATATCCTTTTATTATGATCTTACATGTTTGGTCTGCTTATATTAAGTTTTGATTCCACATGCTTTGATTCTGGTTATGTTCTTAGTTCATGAAAAAGTCCATTCGCTTACCAACTAATATATAAATTCAAGTCCTAATAATTTATCCTTTTTACGTTTTGAATCTTTATTGCTTTTGGCACTGTTCTTATGCCCAATCTTGACTACTTGTGAATAAAGTTTTTGATTACTGCTAAACCACACCAAGGTTAACATGTATGAATTTCTACTATGCAATAGAAGAAGTAGATCATCCATTGTTTGTTGATATTCGATTTTCAACTAATATTATGCCTGTTTGAATGCAGGCAAAGCATATGTTGATTCCTTATGTGCCAATGTTGATACCACCAAAAAAATGGCAAGGGTATGATCTATAGAAAATTGGTGACGGTAATCTGACATCATGAGTAGCTGTTAAGAGTCAACATGCCTATGATGCTTTCTCCTTAACTCCCATTTATTCTTAAAAATAGGAAAAATATATTGGTTGTTAACGAAATAAGACTTAGTTATGTGGACAATTATAAATAGTAAACCAATGTGAAAGAAATAGAATTTGATCACAGACTGCAATAGCTACCACATCTGTTTTACTTATCTTTGAAATTTTACTCTAAATCAAATTTGAATCTCTTGCAGGTATGACAAGGGTGGGTACTTATTCTTACCTTCTTATGTCATGCGTACTCATGGATCTAGGAAGCAGCAAGATGCACTTAAGACTGTTCCTAGGGAATCTATGAAGAAAGTATTTGAGGTAAAGAAAAATTGAAGTTCCATCTTTTCCTATTTTCAAATATTTTCTTCTGGTTACAGGTCAGGGCCAAAATTGTTGTGTGGCTTAGCTAGTAATTTTTTTCGGTTGCACTAACAATCTGATATCGACTATTCCTCTAAGAATAGTTGGCTTCTTCTGTAGCTAGCTGATGAAAAGGGAAAAGGATGTAATCTGTAATATGTATTAAAAGATATTAGTAAATATATGTAACTGACTAGTTATGGGACCATGGCAAGATTTTAGGGTTGAGTTTATTGGAACTTTGCTAGCAAGAGTTTGGTAATATGTCATTATCTCATATTAATTCTAAAAAATAAATATTTTGAAGTTAATGTTCACGGAATTAATGTACAAACCAAAAAGTTAGCTTAGTAGGTGCAAGTCTACTTTGTGTGTTAATTATTTCTTCTTATGCTTACTTTTTCCAATATGGGATTTTGTTGTTTCTCTGATTTCTAACACCACCCTACCCTATACTTGTTAGTGGGGGTTTGCTTTTGCCATCCTTTTATTTTCCTGCTGAATTTTTTGAGTTGCCTTTTTGGTTGAGTTGGGATTTTGAGTTGTCTTTTTGGCTGAGTTGAGATTTTGAGTTGCCTTTTTGGCTAAGTTAAGGTTTTGAGTTGCCTCTTTGACTGAGTTGAGATTATGAGTCCCTTTTTGGCTGAGTTTTTTGAAATTTTAAGTTTGTGTCAAACACACTAGATCAATCCCATTCTGCCAACTTGTTAGAAATTAATACTTTGGAATGTATTAATATCCATCGGATCAATATACAATCCAAAATGTTACCTAATTATGCTGTATGTTCAATTTGTGCATTAACCATTCTCTTCTTGTGCTTATCGATATTTTTCATTAAACTCATTTAATATATGTAAGGATTTAGATGATAAGGTATATGACAATGATATGAATAAGGTTTAGGTTTGCGGCGTAGGGAGAGGGCAAGGGGTGGTGGATACTGGAGATTATAGTTAATGTATTGATTACATGTTTTTATGACCTTCCTTTAGTTGTCTACATTTCAGATTTTGGCTTCTATGAATATTTAACTTTTATTTTATCCTAAATTATGCTAAGTGGATTCTAAGTTAACGTCTACCCTTTTTCTTCCCCTTTAGTCACTGAAATCTTGATATTTAGTCAGTTCTCTTAACTTCTAGTGCCATTTGAACTCATTATATGTTTTTGACACTATAAAATGAAGTTTGATGTTATTTTTCTTTTCATGGATTGACATATGAGCAGGCCCTGGATACACTTGGAAGCACCAAATGGAGGGTGAATAGAAGAGTACTTAGTGTGCTGGAGAGCATTTGGGCTAGTGGTGGCAATATTGCAGGCTTAGTTGATCGTGAGGATGTAAGCCCATGCCAAATTTTCATCTCAGATATAAATTCTTGTTGTGAAAAAACTATTAATGTTCCACACTTTGGTACTAAGATACAGTAATACTTCACAGTTCACAGACAACAGCTACATTGCAGGTGTTGGCTTGTGCTTGTTGCCATCACCTAGCGATCTGAACTCTAAAGGCTCTCTCTCATTAATATAACTGTTTAAAACCACCATTGTTTCAACCAAAAAACTTAGCTGCAAAAGTTTCCCCTGAATGTCTGCCATATGGCGAGATTATCTGAAACAGTGGTAAGAAAAGGGTTATTCAATTTATGTTGAAAAAATATGAAATATTAGGCCTTTCCTCAACTCACCAATCCTTTTGAACTCTAAGCTTAGGGATCATTCAATCAATTTCCTTTTCGCTTGTATCCCTTGGATTATCAATCCAGGACTTGCTGTTGGTAGGAATTTTTTATTGCTCAGTATATAAACTCATATTGTATTTTACAATTACTTGATTTTGCCTGAACTCTTGCTTCTTTGACTTTTAGATTCCCATACCAGAGAAGCCCTCCTATGAGGATTTGTCAGAAGTTCAGAAGTGGAAATGGAGTGTGAGAAAGGCAAAGAAAACTAACCAAGAGAGGCATTCTCAACGATGTGATACTGAACTTAAGCTTTCGGTAAAATCTCTATCCTTCTGAGATTATTAGATATCCTCTTACAGTATTCGGCAGGATTTAGTAACTCAAGGACTTCCTCATTGAAATGAGATAATAACGAGTCCAGTCTTTAAGCTAGTGTAGTCCTTTCCTGCTTAGACTTGTGTTGTGTCCATCCAAGGTACATCAATATGTGACTTCCAATTTAATTTGATGCTGGTTAGATGTTGGCATATGTGAACTTTGGGTTGGCTTGAGGAGCACAATAAGTTTGGGCTATCGGGAATCTTAATGCTATTTGCTTGGGGACTTAAATAGTTAAATTATTGCTTTATAAATATTAATTAGTGTTCATAATCTCTTTAAGGTTTAGCTTTGCTAGCTTGGATATTGCACTAACTCATTTTGAAATAGGTGGCTCGGAGAATGAAAGATGAGGAAGGTTTTTACTATCCTCACAATCTTGATTTCCGAGGACGTGCATACCCAATGCATCCGCATCTGAATCATTTAAGTTCTGATATCTGCCGAGGAGTTCTTGAATTTGCCGAAGGACGTCCATTAGGGAAGTCTGGATTAAGTTGGCTGAAGATACATTTAGCAAACCTGTATTCAGGTGGCGTTGAAAAACTTTCACATGATGGGCGTCTGGATTTTGTGGATGATCATTTGGATGATATATTTGATTCAGCAGAAAATCCTATTAATGGAAGACGATGGTGGTTATCGGCAGAAGATCCTTTTCAATGCTTAGCTGCTTGTATTAATTTGTCAGAAGCGTTAAAGAGCTCATCACCATATACTGTCATCTCCCACTTGCCAGTCCATCAGGTAAATGCTTCATTCACGGTCTGAGTAGCTAAGGGAAATTTTGTTGAGAAGCCTATCTTCTTGTCGCTGCTCTTGTAGGATAGCAGCCATTGAACATCTAAGGATAATGCAATTCTTGTGCTTGGAAATCAAATTCAATTTTTGTGAATAGAAACTGTAGATCTTTCTGCATCTTTAAGATTATAAGTTATTTTATGAGTAATATTATACAACCCAAAAAATTAGCCCAAAATCCGACTTAAATGATGTGGCAAGACACTTGTCATAACCATACAAATCATGGAATGATGTGGTCAATGACAAATCACTTGACACATCATTTGAGTTGATTTTTGGGCTAACTTTTGGGTTGTTCAAGCATTAGTGTTATTTTATGTCATCCAATTAGATTGACATTTGGCATGTATACCTCTGAGTCTCTGACAAAGTTACATTCTTGAATTGTCACATCTACCACATCTCTTTGTTGTACAGACATGCAATCTTCTCCTTGAGTAGTTCAAGTTTTGCAATTTCTCGTCACGTGCAGATGTGCTATTTTTGTACTCACAACTTATTTTGTTTCACACCCTTGTTACTGGGTGCTATTAATCGACTTCCTTACATATATCAGAAACTTATGCCATCCCAATCTTCCTTTACCTCGCAAAGCAGTTCGAGTACTTTTTTTTCCTTAAAAAACTTAGTTGTTCGGTATCTTTTTCCATTTGTTTTTTCAAATCCTAACTGTGTGCCTTTCTCTTTTTACTCCTTGTGTAATTAAGGATGGTTCTTGCAATGGCCTACAACATTATGCAGCCTTGGGAAGGGACAGTGTAAGTTTGTTGTATGCATGTATATTATATCTTCCATGCTGAGTGATTTGATTTTTTTGATTTTTCTTGTTTTCCTCTTTTTCAACTTGATAGAAGGAATTTTATGAACTCATTTTGCTTTCTCAGTTAGAAGCAGCTGCAGTTAACTTACTAGCCAGAGAGAAACCAGCTGATGTTTACTCAGAAATAGCTGTGAGGTATGATATACATTATGAGCTTATAACATAACCATTGATATCTCTGGTTCATGATTGAAAAGATGAAAGATGTTGAAGACAAAAGGGAAGAACAATGGAATAAAAAAACATAGGTCATTTCAAGTCAGTGTAGCTGAAATCAAGTGCTCTGGTTCAATAAACTGAAATTTAAGTATAATATGGAAAATGAGAAACATAATTAAAAATTTATTAAATAAAGCAATTAATGAAAAGAAAAGACTATTTCGTCTGCTCAAGGTGTAAAATGTGAGTAAAAAGATTAATTTCATGTGTGTAACCGACAAGATAACCTTGTTTCTGGAAGGTTGAGAATTTGTCTTTTTAACCCTGTTACATGCTATCTACACTCTTCTTAGTTCTTATTCCCTCTTTTGATTAAAGCTACTAAATAGTTCTTGGTTTTTCTATTTCAAACCAATTTCTTATGCTCTATATGTAGACTTCGCTTTTGGCATTGCTTTCTTTAATTAATTACTATATTATACATTGATGTGACATGAGATGAGTGACTTTCTGTTGGACAGGGTTCATGATATCATGAAGAGGGACAGCAACAAGGATCCTGCTAAAAATCCACATGCTGCATTGGCGAAGATTTTAATTGATCAGGTCTGTCTTGAATAGGTCCTTAGCTGTGGTTTTTATTTTGACTTCTCTAACAGACTGTTTGAATTTTCGGAATATTTCAGGTAGATCGGAAACTGGTGAAACAGACTGTGATGACATCAGTATATGGTGTCACTTTTGTGGGGGCACGTGAACAAATAAAAAGAAGATTAGAGGAGAAAGGTCATATTACTGATGATAGACAGCTGTTTGCTGCAGCTTGCTATGCTGCTAAGGTAAGCTATAGTATTCTAATTGTGACCTTTGAGTTCTTAATTAGGACAACCTTTATTCTGGAAAGAAATAAAAAAATGTATTGGACTTATTTGATAAGAAAATTTCAGTTGACAGTTGAGATTTGCATGATGTGTTAGAGCACATATTTTGTCATAATTATAATCCTCAATTTTAGGTTTATTAGTTCTTTTCTGTAATTATTTTTATTTAATTAAGACAATTTACATAATATAGATTAAAAATTAGTTTGAAATTAATTTCTTTTCAATAAAGTGGTATTGTTGATGAGGAGAGGCAAAATACAATACAAATTTTGGTTAGAATTTGTCAACAAATGAAGCAAAATACGTCTAACACATGGCTTAACATGACGAAGAAAAGTTTGACTTGACTTTCTTATAGAATGAGTTGAGAAAGTTGGATTAATTTGAGAAGTTGCACATGCATCAACATGCCAATTTGAACCACAGCTCTTGCAATGAAAATTAAAAGCCTAATGAACCAACAGAAAAATAAGAAAGCTAGCAGTTAGTGGCAATGACTTTCAATTTGGCAGCATTATTTTGTAGGGGGTTGATCACTTTCCTCATGATCAGACTCTTTTTTGTGTATTCCATTTCTCTTAATATTCTTTTGTTCTAATTAAAAAAATTAGATCAAAAGTAAATTCTACTAACCAAAATTACTTTCTTAAGGAAGTCTTGACAAACTTTTCTTCATCATGAAAAGCCATGTGTTAGACGTATTTTGGTTCATTTTGTTGATAAATTCTAACCAAAATTTGAATCGTATTTTATCTCTTCTTCACCACCACTTGTATTGAAAGAAATAAAATTCAAAATAATTTTTAATTTATTTTATGTAAATATTAATTATATCAAATTTATCAAAGAAAAGAACTAGTATACCTAAAATTGAGGTTTATAATTATGACAAAAATGTGTTCATCACTATGTTCTAGCCTTTTTTGGTGTTAAGATTATTTGATTACGTGCCTTGGTTCTAGGCTTTCTTAACAGATGATTATTGAAATTCAAATGTATTAATTCATATGCTTAGGGGCTAGAGAGCTAAGATGAACTCTTCTTGCTATTTCAAACATGTATTTATTCTCAAGTTCATATTATCTTTTATGCAGGTGACATTGACAGCCCTTGGAGAGATTTTCCAAGCTGCTCGTGGCATAATGGGCTGGCTCAGTGATTGTGCGAAGGTATTATTTTCTGTCATGTCATCTTGTATTCTTATTCTGTACAAGGATTGCACTCTCTTTAAGGCACTCCGCTCCTTTATGTTATTATTTACAGATTCTCTGTCCCGTCATGGAATCAAATTTCATGGACCTGTCTATGGTAATTTTGCAGCACTATGTGGTAATATGTTTTGATTATGAAATTTGTACAGCTTGTTGCTTCAGAAAATCAACCTGTCCGGTGGACCACTCCCCTAGGTCTTCTTGTGGTGCAACCCTACTGTAAAAGTGAACGGCATCTTGTGAGTTAAAACTTTGTCATTAATAGTTTATTTGTATACTATCATCTGAAAACTCCGCCACTGTAGATTGGATTTTCTCCAATGGAATAATATCCAGACCGGTGCTTTCACCACTGATGTGACTACTCACCTTTTGTTAAATAGAATTACCGCCCTTCGTAATATGTTTTTTGCATTCTATGCTGGCGGTAGAGGGTATTGTTGAACAATGTTGATAACAAATTTTTAAATAGGAAGGGAAGGGTTGTTGGTAGAGATTTTTATAAATTAAGTATTTAGATTCAAGTTCTATGCATTGGGGGAGAATTCCTTCTGTTGAAACACTGAATATTTGGCTATCTTGCTTGTAAATCTCGCTATGCAGCTGGAGTGTCAGCTTCTGTTAGGTTATCACCTCCACATGGAATCATGTGAGTGACAAAATGGATTTATTTCTCCCCATATGTATCTGTTATTGATCTTTAAGTAATATGGTCACGGTCACTAATCATCTTTCTATTATGCAAAGCTATGTACTTGGAGTCCTTTAGAAAGTAGAATGCTTTTATTTACAATTGCTTGTAATTTTTATTTTACAAGGAAATCCGTTAAGAGGGTGATAAATTATGACCTAATCTGCTCAAATATTTTTTTGTTAAAATGGTTTACTGAACTCAGCCTATGATTGCAGATAAGAACATCTCTCCAGGTTTTGGCCTTGCAGCGGGAAGGTGACTCGGTAAGCATATGTTATTGGCTAGCATTAAGATCCTGTTCGCTTTAGTTTTTTTTGTGCAGTCACCCAAAAATCTCATTCTTATGGCATTTCTCCAGGTAGAGGTTAGGAAGCAGAGAACTGCATTTCCTCCAAATTTTGTTCACTCATTGGATGGTTCTCACATGATGATGACTGCTGTTGCCTGTAGAGATGCTGGCTTACATTTTGCAGGTTCGTTTTCCAGTAAGCAGTAGAGAGTATTTATCCTATTCAATAAACAGATTGACTTGGTGTTCTCATTCATTGTCATTCCTTGTGTGTCATTGACTTGATTTTGACACCACCCCTATCTTATCCCTCTACAAACCTAGTGTGAGATATCAAGACCTTTTATACAATAACAAGAAATCTCAACAGTTTGCTTGTTACCCACTTTTAATGTTTCTCCAATCATGCACATTGGAAATCCATCTAAATCATTATGCTTTTTTAGCTTGAACTTTAATTCGCTTAAGGCTCTGATACCTTGATCCTATGTCATGTGATGTAGTATTAATTAAAAAAAATATAGCATTCAAGTAATATTAATAGCTATTCAAGTAGAGTGGTAAAGTAATTCTTGGAGTATATAAATGTGCTTCAAGATATTGCTACTTCAATCCTCTTTATATGCCTGTTGTGAGAAGATTTTGGGAGTTGAATGGTCTGAAAAGTATTTTCCCATTTATAAAATACCATGTCCTCGTCTAATAAATCTGTTTTCAGGGGTTCACGACTCCTTCTGGACACACGCATGTGATGTGGACCAGATGAATCAAATACTTCGGGAGAAATTTGTGGAGCTAT
Organism: Acer saccharum; assembly: GCA_030490815.1. Taxonomy (NCBI): domain Eukaryota; kingdom Viridiplantae; phylum Streptophyta; class Magnoliopsida; order Sapindales; family Sapindaceae; genus Acer; species Acer saccharum. The sequence continues at coordinate 608,351 of CM059871.1, read as the reverse complement.
ACAACATGCCAATACTCGAAAATGTAAGTTATTTGGCCTAGTTTCTCTATATTAAAAAGAGAGCCTCCAGAATGAGATTTTTTTTATGTTTGTAGAAGCATGTAAAAGGAAGAATGACTTTACTTAAAATAGATGGTATCCTAGGGACCAAGAGAAAATTAAATTGAACTTTTAACAAAGTGGTAAGCTAATGTCGCTTCATAATAATGAAGTAAAAATGGAATTTTGCAATTGCACATGTTCATTACAGAAAAGCCACACGGTATATATATATATTTTTTCAAGTATTTCCTTTTGAAAGTTATTTAACAAAATAATTGCTCACAAAATGATGCTTTAAAAAAGCCTTTATTCATTCAAATATTTTGTGATTGGCCTTGTCGTAGAATTACTTACAACTTTTTTATTTAGTTCTTTTGGTCATTTATTTTATTGACATTTTTATTATTTATTTTGATTATGCCAGTTGCTTGAGTGCTTCCAAACTTCATATCCAACATTGACATTTCCTCCTTTACCTGAGAGAGGCAACTTTGACTTAAAAGAGGTTCTCGAGTCTCCATATTTTTTCAACTGATTCTCCACAAACTGGCTAGGGTGAGTCAGTCATATACCTTGAAGATAAAGGAGCACAATTATCGTCTTATGTCGGCTCGGGTGAGGAAATGTTGATGCCGAGTTTGTATAGAAAGTTGAGGTTAGAATAGAAACATAAGATAGCTTTTGTGATGGGCTGCAAAAATGTAATGTCTACGGTGTATGGCAAGTTATCAGCCAAGCATATGGCCTGAAAAGACTCCGGAACATCATCTTATCGTGATTAAGATAGACGGTGAAACGGATGTTTATTGCCCAAAGAATGACCACCCAGCTGGCCTATTCTAATACACGTGAGGAAACTGTGGGCTTTTCTAGAGTTGAGGTAGATATTCTGCTTAATCTTGCAGCAATTTTTTTAGTTTTTGCTGTAGGATCTGATTGTCGGATATCTTGACAGAGTATAATATTCCTTTTAATGATGTAGAATCCAGCAGCAAAGTTGTCCCCATAACAACTGTAATCTGCTTTGTAATGGCAAACTATGTATCATCTTTGATCAAGATAATGAAAATAGAATGAAAATTTTGTATAATTTAGTTTACTATTTTATTCTTGTTTCTGTAATGTTAATGGGAACAATTTTTGTAATTTATAATAGATTGTATGATCATTGTAGTTCACAAGGTAGGGTCAAGGATTTGCTTGTGAAAGTTTAGAACAAAATATTGACAAATGATGAAGTCTTTTAACAATTGGAATAAAATTTACCTGTACACAAAGCATCCCAAACTCAATATATGCTGAAGATACAAATATACATCATTTACCACAAAGCAGGATTGGCATCTGTGGATCTGCCTTGTCATCTGAGTTCTAAGCAGTGGTCTAATTTCCATCAAGAATCTCCAAAACGAAAATTTTCACTTCCTGTGTCGTTGCTGTGAGTGAGACATCTGCTGGATTCTTCCATAGTATTGAACATCTGAAACCAAGAGCATATGTCACATCTAAATATAGAAAACTATCAAAATCATGTAGCCATTAAAGATGGAAATTTTATGAACATGACTAATATTGAAAAAGAAATCCGATACCAAATATATTTCCATGACTATAAATCAAAGGCGTATCTCAAAAGTGGTAATAGACATGAAGAAGACAGCACAAAGAATATATATTAATGAGCTTCGCAAAGAAATTCTTTCCGAGTGAAATTGCAATCACTGCATAAAATGTTTTTTGTTACTTCATGCCATTGTCAAAGCATCAGAAAATATGTTGTACAACATTTAGCCATCATCCATTTGAAAAGATGCAATTTTATAATATTGGTTAAACCTTACCATTCAGTAACATTCCAAATCCCTGTTATAAAGCTTCAACTATTATGAGACATTTTCATAATGTCTGTACAAGAATACCAGCACAAGATATCACCCATCAACGGTGCCATGCAAGTGTTTAAATTCTGCATTAAACCAGGATAATCAACTCTTATTTGGGGCAAGTAGAAACTTACTATCTAAAGAATGCAGTATGCAGTTAATAAAATTCAAGTCAGACAGACAAATGAATATAAGGTACCATGTCAGTGATTTGAAGGGTGGGCTCTTTCAGTCGCGGAGAGTCATATTTAACGGACAGCTTTAGATACCCATCTGCTTCGTCCACAAGGACCACTTAATAGCCTCTAAGAATTCATCATTCTTCTTCAGTGCAGTAATCAAATTGGTGTATGTTATCTTATCAGGTTCTATACCATTCTCTCTCATTTCTTTGACCAAACCAACAGCATCTTCAACCATGCCAGCAATTCCATATGCCTTTATCAACGTGTTATAGCTGTACAAATCAGGACCAAGCCCACATTGTTTCAGTTCTGTCAGCACACCAGCAACTTCATTGATCCATCCTTGCTCTCCATAGATATTGATCTTAATGTTGTAGGTATAGTGATCAGAAACACAACTCAATTCCTTCATTCTCTGCAAGATGCTTCTAAAATTATCCATTTGACCATCTTTCCCATAGGCATCCAACATACAATTGTAGGCTTCGAGGGAAACTGAAAAACCATCAAATTGCATTTCCCTAACAGATGATACCATATTTTTAAGGTCTTTATTTTGACCATATGCAGAAATGATAGTATTGTAAGAAATTACATCCACTAAACCTCGTCTTTTAGCCATCCGGAACAACTTCCTAACCTTCCCAAAACGCTTGGCTTTCCCATAAACATCAAGCATGATATTGAAGGTGATGGTATCAGGAGAAAGTCCACGCTGAAGCATTTCATCAAAAATCCTAGAAAGCTCATCAATCGGCAGAGCACGAGCACAGTACTTTATGACACAATTGTACCAGTCTTGATCCCAAGTGATACTGCTCTTCGAGATTTTGTAGTACAGAGTTTTTAACTTATCCAACATACCACATTGTTGATAAATGCGGAGCATGTCACGGTATAGATATATGTCTGGAACAATGCCTTCCTGCTTCTCCATTGTTTCTAGAACAGAGCATGCATCTTTCAGAGATCCAGCTTTGACATACATTCTTACAACGACACTAAAGGCGATCATGTCCAAGCCAATTCCTGAAGACTTCACCTTCAGATAAAGATTCTCTGCTTCAACAAATAGACCCATAACACTGTAAGTATCAATCACTGTGCACATGATGTGCAAATTTGGCTTTCCATCAGAATCAGGCATTTGAGAGTATATCTTAACAGCATTCTCAAGATTACCTGACTCTTTGCATGAGCAAATCAACAAATGATACAAGTTATCCTCAAAAAATGGATCATTCCACTCTTTTTCCCTCAAGACTTTTATAGCATCATCCACCAACCCATGTTTCACATAAGCCATAACCAGAATGGAGCAAGAAGTTGGATTAACTAAAACATGTTTATAGAAAGACCCTTTTAATATGAGTGGCACTTTATCGATTCTTCCAACCCTCTCATGTGCTTGCAAAAGTGTACCAAGGATCGAGGAATATTGGCAACCCATCTTCAGCATATCATCAAGAATTTTAACAGCACCCTCCTCATCCTCATGTTTGGCTTGCAAGTTTATTAGTGTGTATAGGTTGGATGAATTGAGCTCGTAACCCATTCGCTTGAGTTCCTTATAATACCATTCTGCCTCCCTAAAATTACCAGCTCGACCCCAACCTTCAATCATGGATCGATAAGTTGTTTCGTCTGGCTCTAACCCAAGACTTCGGATGCTCAAAAATAGGTGTTGAGCAGCATCCATATTGGATGCCTTCCCGTACCCAGTAATTAATGTATTGAAAGCAACAATATTTGGAGGAAACCCCGCTTCTCGCATTGAGACCAATACCAGTTCAGCCTCTTCTAACTTGCCTTGTTGACTATAAGCATTAAGCATAACCAGCCAGTTCTCCAAATTCAGAACCACTTCATCTTCTCTCATCAAACAAATAACCTCTTCGGCTTTTTCATACAAATTCAAACGGGTATAAATTGTGATCATTGACGAGTAGGCAGATTGACACACGATTCCAATCTTTCTCATTTGGGCAAACGTAAATTCTGCCTCCTCAACATTCCAACCCTTCTGGTAAAGCCCCATGAGCATGCCAAAGGTGGCAACATTTGGCCTAACTGAACATTCCAGCATCATATGGAACCACTTCGCACCTAACTTCACATGCCCACGCTTACTACACACATAAATAAGAGTATTGAAAACCTGAAAATTTAGCTCACCGCCCAAATTACAACTCGCTTCCCTGATTATTTTCTCAGCTGCTTCCCAATCTTCTCTCCTACCAAACACTCGAAGAACCAAATTATAAGCAGTCAAATTCTTTTCCAACTTCCCATTGCACCTCATCCACTCAAAAAACCTCAACGTTTTGCTATCACTACACTTCTCAAGCCGTTTCAAGATCACGTTGCATTGATCGAACCTCAAGTGATCCCCAACAACAGAGTAATCAACATCCAATTCACCATCACTCACAGAAAAATACTCTCTTTCTTCTTCACTATAATTCCTTCTAAAACAAAAATTCAAACCCAATTCCCTTCTAATCCCTTTCTTTTCACCATAATTTATCTTCTTAACTTTCCGCGAAAAATTCAACTTTCGTTGATCAAAAACCTCATTACCCAGATTTCTTTTGGTAAAATTATTTTCATCATCGATTTGGTTTGGTTCATTAATGGTAGAAAATTGAGTCTCTGAAGGAGAGACATTAATGTGATGGACCCTATTCACCGAAGCGACAATACAAGACCTAGTGAAATGAAAACAACCAGTAAGTGAAAAAATGGAGCAGTAATCAAGAAACAGAGGTGGGTTTGCAGTGAAATAGAGCTTCCTTGAATCGGTGGTTGCGTCCAATGAAATGGACAACAACTTCAAAGAAGCCATTACAAGCACCAAAAAAAAAAATGAGGAATTGGACTGAGAAGTGTTGTAAAGGAGTGATACCTGGTGGGGTTTGTTCAGGATAATGTAAACTGAAGCAGAGGAGCAAAATCAACGATTTGAGATTTCATGTTTGCGCTTTCTCTGTTTTGTTAGACAAAACAAGTGGGGACCAAACAACTGCCTTTTGTCTTGTTGGTTTTTCTTTTTCTTTTTAATAGAGAAATATATAAATTAATACAATAATACATTAACAAATTGATCTTTCCATTCCAAAATTGAAAAATTAATTAATTAATTCAAATTAGATGGTTCAGTAATAAATTTAGATTTATCAACAGAAAAGCATCTCAAGATAATTCATGGACATATTCAAAAATTTACATTAATATCAATATTATTGAAGTAAATTTTTTTAAAATTTATATTAATAATTAGTACAATTCTTTTGTTAGTAAAAAACTTGGCTACACTCCAAGCACATCACGTAATGTGGTCTCAATATGTTATTGATTATCATATCATACGGACAAACCAAAAATTTTATTTGCTGAAAGATACAAGAACTTCGTTGATTTTTAGAGGGTAACTCAATTCAAAATGAAGGCCTAGCACATTCTCTAGTCTTTACTTGTATAATTACAATATAACATAATATATCTACTTGAAATAAATCTTCAAGTATTTGCATCAAGGAGCAAGCGGGCGTTATTTAATGGAATCAAGGATCCAAGATCAAGGGTTGGAGAGATAAGCTTTTATTAGTTACAGATTGGTAGGGAAAGAGATTCTTTTTAAGACCGTCATCCGGTCGATTCCAGCTTATTCAATGAATCTATTCAAATTATCAAAGGGGCTTATTAAGGAAATTAATAGTATGTGTTGTAGGTTTTTGTAGGATAGTGCACATAAACTAAAAGGAAAATTCATTGGGTTGCTTGGCAAAATTTGTGCAAAGGCAAGGAGGAGGGTGGGTTGGGTTTTCGGGATTTGACGTACTAATTGAGATCCTCTCCACCTTTTTGCTTTTTTTTTTTTTTTTCTTTTCAATTTTTGTTTTTGGTCTCGTCCATCTTATCCATTATTTAAAAAAAATTCATTTTTTATATAAAATTTTCATTTTTAATTTGATCTAAAAAAATATATATTCTGATTTTATTAAATTAATGGTAAAATAACAATATTAACTTAATGATGTTAAACTTAACGATCAAACATAGTTAATTTTTAGAAAAGTTATATCTGGGTGTAAAAGATTAAACCTCAGGGGAGTTTGGTGTAATAAATATTTATAAAATATAAAATTTCATTTTTTTAAAAATTGAACATGTTATATACACAATAATATTTTGGTAATCAAATTTGTATCATTCTTATTCCTTAAATTAGTAAGCTCTAGAAAGAAAAAAAACTTGATTCATTTCCAATTCCTAAAAGGTCAGTAACCGTTGAATTGGAATTTAGTAATTTAATTTTAATTCCCCTCCTTTCCATTCCATTACAATGGAACTTGATTTCGATTTCCCTTTATTCTTAATTAGTAAACGCATGCTTAATCGATAGGTTTTAATAAAGTTTTTAGAAGACAAAATAATGAAAATATCAATTAATTAACTTGATGTTTATAGAATTATAGCTTACGAATTCTTTTTTAAAATTTGAGTGCCAAGTACGGTTCAATAATCAAAGTAGTCTGAAATTCTAAAAAAAAAAAATAAAAAAAATCAAAGTAGTCTTAAAAATGTTAGGTAGATTTAACAAGAGAAAAAAATTCTCCCTAAAGTGACCACATTCATAGATGTTAAATTTTTGTGAAGTGTTGTTTCTTGCTTCCAGAGAAGTGATGAAATAAAACAGGAAACATCAGGAGTCACTGATGCTGACTTGTTCCAAACTTGGCATTGAGGTTCCTGTTAAGAAGGATTTGATGAGTGTGAGAGCAAGTTTTGGTCTGTGCAATGGGACTTCATGGCCTGCTCCCCGCACGGAAACGAATGTAAGTCCAGCGTACTCTTGGGTCCATCCTCCTACCTATTTAATAGATCATGTTCGTGTTAATTCTCAGGAAATACCACCAGATGTAAGAAAGAATCAGACTCTGATTTTCTGAGAAAAGGAGTTGAATGAAATTCACTCAAGTGATTTATCTACCTGTCCATCATCATACCATGCATGCCAGGGCCTCACTGTTGGAAGTTTAAGAGCATCTATGCTGTACCGGGTGGAGGTAACTGGGATAACTGCATCTGTATCACCGCTGTTGTAAAGGAAAATCAAACAAAACGGAGATCGTCAGCAAATCTCAGTCGAAAGAGCTTGTTTTGAACAGAAGGTGAAGGGGGTAGTGCCAATCATCTCCAATTTAGGAAAAAAAAAAAAGAGATCAATAAGAAACATAATAAAAGATTCAAGTGCCTCCTTGGTTTAATATCAACAATTAAATTACCAATTAAAATGTTGACCAATAAAATGCAGATATTAAGTTATCAATAGTGATGACCGTATAGAATTCAATTTGAGACATTGAGAGAAACCTGAACACCCATATACGAATCCCGGAATGTATAAGCTCACGATAAATGTCCAACACGGTCCCAGGAGAATCCTGCCAGTTACTATTTACCAAATCACTGCAAAACATAGAATTGGTGCTATGTCAGTCAAGGATTACTAAACCATAAATTTATCTGCCTAATGGATTGGAGAGAGAGAAATTCTCAGGTTTGAGTCTTGAAAGCATACAAAAAATTTAATGTTCAAATTAGTTAATATTAACTTTATTAGATGAATTTCCACCTGTAAAAAAGAATGCTGAGCTATTAACTAGTTTTACTTGGAAGAGCCATACCTGCAGGTATCCCATTTTGATGGTGCTACTGCTGGTATAACATGGAGTGCCTTTTGAACCTCAGGTTGATTGAAGTATACGACTGAGTGCTTCTCGGTGCAGGGATCATACTTCTCGCTGGTGCGACCAATCGCCTATTAGATGACATCACATTTCAACCATGATCTTCCAAATATTACGGTGACATTCAAAGAATTATTCTGAAGCAATACAGAATAAATTCTTTGAAGAATTCAAAAGTTTCATGGTATCGTGAATATGATATTTAGGAGGCACAAAATTACATTAGAGCTTCAATTATCGAATATACAATTATTATGCAGTGAAGGTTTTAACAATCTAGTAGTACATAATTTATAGAGTATCTACTTACATGCATTCTCTTCAGTAGATGACTTGACTGGCTAATATTGGCTGTGCAGGGAGGAGTGTAAATGCTGTACGGGTCAATATTTCCAAGTTCTTCACTAGCAATATCTAGGATCTTATCACAAGAACTTGAGGTATGGATAAATGACTGAAAATCACATAGAACATTTAGTAGCTTGTATGTGTCATCCGAAATCAGACCAGCGGACCACATAAACTGGAAAAGCCCCAGGTGATCATGGTAGTCATCAGTTAGAGCATTTCCAACCTGCATCATACATGCATGTTAGCATTTTTTTTTTTTAATTTGTTCACATGATGCTCAATAAATCGTTTTAGTATTTTCAAGAAGTAAGTCTATACCATGTAACCCTTCAGATTAATTGATTTTTTCGCAGTTTCTCGGTTGTGCTTTACAATGACTTGACTTAACTGAGGAACATAATGCCCTGGACCACATTTTGTGAGTAAATGAAGCTAGAATTCAATCACATAAAGTAAAAATAACATTAATAAATTAAATAGATAACAGGATACAGGCATAGCTGCATGTTTTCATCTTTTGACCAGGTAACAAATGATCCTTGAGAAGGCCCACAATCCGCATAAACCATGGAAGAATTAAAAAGTTGGAGAAATTCATCAATTCCATTAATTTTTACCATTACATGTGCAGAAACAAAAAGAATATTTGTATTGTAGACTGGCATACCAGCATAGCTCTCTCCAGTGATATAGAAGTCCCTTCCTTTATACTGTGGGAAGCGTTCAAACCACTTTAGCAAAAATTCTAGAGAATCCTCAGCTACAAATTAAAGATGACAAGTTATCAGAGCACAAGCTAGTAGCAATGAGCCATAATCTAAAGCAGAATCACGAGATACAATGTGGTTGTAGTATTACCGGTCCTTTTATCACCGTTGTTCAAATGATCAGAGGAAGTATTTGAATATGAAAAACCAACTCCAACAGGGGAATCAATAAACACAAGGTTGGCAACTGCATATTGGTAATAGTTATTAGATACAATAGCATTAATAACATATGAATAAGTTTTAAATCATATTCATTCCAAGTTAGTCTATTGGGGCAATCTAGGATTAAAAAAATGAACAAGATAATAGAGATGCAAAAGAAAATATGAATACATGCTCAACATGCAAAATTTTGTCATTGAAATGCCTAATAAACGCATACGACTACCCAAACAAAGAGGTAATATCTAAATGAAATAAACCTAGATATTAGATTATATGAGCTTTTGAGGGGAAGATTACGGGATTCAGGTGACACCCAAATTGTTGTTTATAATAAATATCTAGTAAACAAAAAGAAAAAAATGCGATTTAAATTGCTGATGTTACACAACTGCAGTACTGACTGATTACTTAGTGACTCTCAAACTTGGGCATCAGAGTTTATGATGTTGGAATCTAAGAATCTCAGCAGCCGCTACTAATTCTACAGAACAGCAAGCATAGTATAATTTAGTAAAGAAATATTCCTCAAATGAAATTTTCATTCACGTGCTGCATCACTCATCCCATTCTCGAAAAACTCCTCTGGTACCACTTCAATTACAAGGGAGAATTTTGTAAGATTATCTCTAACCTTGATTCCAAGAGTAAGGATTCAAATAGAGGGTCTTCCCATCTGGCCTTATATGAAACGGACCAATTTCCTCTGCTTCCCCATAAGCAATGGATGAGCATCCAGGCCCTAAAGAAATAGCATTTAGATCAGAACCCACTTGTAAACATGGACAACAATGTCAATAGCCATACAAACTATCTATTTTCAATAGCATAAAGAGTTAAAACAGCTAAAATAAGAGAAGAATACACTGTTAAAATAATTAAACTGGAAAGATTGACCCACCAAAACTATCCATAATTCAAGTAATTAAACAATAAAATCTAAAACAACTGCAACGAATCAAAATAAAAAAAGAACAGTCCAGTGAAGTCAACATCAGAATGAGACATACAAGATCAAAACATAAATCAGTTATTAAAAAAAATAAAAAAAATAAAAACACCCTACAGACCCAATTAAAGAGTAATAGAATCAAAACAACAGTACTAAAAAGCAACAAAAGGGTATCCAAAAAAGTGGGAAGAACATAGACCTCCATTGAGCCAGAGAATAAGAGGCTTGGACTCAGGGTCCTCAGCAGCTTCAATTAACCAGTAAAAGAGAGACCTCCCAGAGTCTTCACTGACCGTGACATAGCCCGAGAACTGTGCAAAGCTCACATTGAAGCTCTGCCCTGGAAGTTTATGAACCCTATCCAGCTCTCGCTGGACAACTGGGTCTGTTGAAAAACAATTACCCAGGTGAGAATTTGTGAGTACAAACCACAAAAACTGAACAAGAAAAAAACCCCTTTTCAGATTGGCCATTATTTGGAGGATGTGAGCACGATTCGTTGTTGATGTTGATTTTGATTATTGGGATTTTATAAATTGAAAAAAATAAATTAAAAAAATTGTAAAGTCAAGCAATCATGATGATGATGAGGTGGTGAATGAGATGCAATTAAAACATGCAGATTGATCATGTTATGTTATTATGTATCTGTTGAGCTGAGAAGCGGATTGGTTGTTTGGTAGGATGACTGATTAATGTTTTTGTAGTTTTATTGTCGTTTCTGTTGTCAAAAAGAAACACAAAAAAACATGTCATTAGAGGAAACCATGTTTTTCGTTCGGTGTTTTTCAAAAAGAAAAATGAAAATGAAAACATTTTTGAAATTCGAAAACGCATATGGTTATATATGTCGAAAGCTGTATTATATAAATAAAAACCCTAAAAATACTTTCGATAGGTTAACCGAAAAATATCAAAATTTGAGAATAATTCATCTCAAATAATTATCAACTAAGTTAGAATTTTTTATTAAATAAAAATTACATTCAAATAAAGAATTTAATAGCAAGAAAATCAAGAGCACTAATACTATGTATTTCATAAATATGAGATCAAAGATATTGATGTCATAATAATCCGACAATATATATATATTGTTAACCGAAAATTGTCACTTGGGGTGATTTTCCAATTAACAACTTTAGTGACCGAAATCAGGGTAGATCTCAGTTGAAAAGATATCAAGTAGTTCGATACCTATAGATTTTCAGTAAAGCAAGTTAAATACAACGATAAAGGTGAATCAAAAATAATGTAGCAATAGGATCACATATAACTCTTTTTTATTGATCATAAACATGTAATGAGAATACAATCCAGATTTTATATGGCTATGGTAATAGGGTAAAAACTCAGTTGGCGTTGGCGTTGGCGATGGAGCTTTCGTGCATGTCGATAAGTGGAAAAATAAACTGTAGGGTTTTTGGACTCAAGTTGCGGTCCCCCTTTCTGTATGATAACATGATGTATATATACGTCCCAATGCTTGCTCAGCACTCCTCTAAATTCGGTCTAGTGACCTAAAGATTTTCGAGACGTTTCATGGCAATTGGTGAGAAGATCATAGCCTTGATTCTAGGAATCAAACGATCCCTTATTTAGCGGAATTTGATAGAGTTAACTTTGCTTTCAAATAGAATTCTTGAGTGGTGGGAATAAGTCGATTTCCTTATTATCAAAACGTTGACGTTTCACTGTCCTTCTGTGTAGCTTGATCTTCGGCGTTCCCGATCTTAACTTGATACTTGGTAGTCTGTTAATCTGATACTTACTGCTTGGTTGGCTGGCTCTAGGCGGGATCGAGGTACATGGGCATCCTTCCTTTTATTGGATCATGGTATAAGAGTATCGGGGCATCGGGATACCGGGTTGGTGTGGTAGCAGGATACTAGGATTCTGTAGTAATTGAGTCCTTAGGAGCTTGGCTTCTATGTTTCTTGGTACCTGGGATTCTAGGAGCCCTTGATTTTGATCCGGATTGGTATAAGGCCTACTCAGTTACTTGGTGGCGGGGTACCGGGATGCTCTTCTATGATGCCATTCTACCTTAATTATTTTTTTAATATTGACGGAAAATTCTTCTTTGAACCCCTGCCATTTTGGCAGTTAACAGAAGTCCCCCTGATTTGAACACCGGTACCTTGCTGGGGTTGGAGTCAGGATATCAAGATACATGAAGGATTTTTCCTTATCCTTTCTAGCTAGATTCCACTGTCTTGGAGGAAATCCTCCTTCAGCACGCAAACCCTCCTTCAGCACGCTCATAATAAATGAGCAATCCACATGTCAAGCCCTGAGTGGTCCACTTATTTGAATGAACCGTTTTTTGGCGTGATTTTCTGGAAACCTTCTCTTGCACGTTTTCGGCCATCAATTCCGGTGGCCCGCTTATTTGAATGAACCGTTTTTTGGTGCGATTTTCTAGAAACCGTCTCTTGCACGTTTCCGGCCATCAATTCCGGTTTCTTTGCTTATTTAGGTAACCGCCTACCTTCCTCTATAAATAATTCAACTTTCTTCCTTCTCTCACACTGATTTTAAAATTTAAAAAGCACAACTCTAGCTTTCACGCTCTTTCTTCTTACTAGCAACCTCTCAAATTTCCTTCTTCTTCTTCTTCTTCATATTTCTGTAATGGCGACTCCATCAAACCTTCTTGCAACTTCCCAAGACCCTCATCCAACTTCACCAAACCCTTGCCCAACTTCTCCAAACCCTCCTGACAGCATTGATAACCTCCTTAATATGGAGAAGGTTGATTTAGAAGAGAGTTCCTAAACGACAAGGGGAAAGAAACGAGGTCGGGAAGAAAGCGATGTTGCTGGTGGCAGCAACCCATCTCAGCGCCGCCGTTCCATAAGAAATCCCCGAATCGGGTCGGGCTTCAACAACAGACCCGAAGACCTGGTCCAAATTATCGATGAAGAGGACGATGAAGATGTTGACGATGAGGAGGAGGATGGTATTCCGATTGTCGATTCTGCGGGAGTCTTTATTGGTCCTCTGTCCTCCTTCCATGATTGCCGGATTATCCCGAATTCTGTCTGCACAATCGACACCCTGGCTCGCTTGAGGAGGGATTATAGGATCCTTGATACCATCACCCTGTCTCTCCCTCACCGGGGTTATGATGTGTTCACCCTTCCTCAAGGCCGCATTCTCATTCATACAGCCGCTTTCGAGTGCGGGGTCAGGCTTCCCCTTCATCCCACTCTTCACAAGGTGCTTGTTGCCTTGGAGTTGGCCCCTCTACAAATCTCGTCGGGGTTCTGGAAGCACTTGACGAGGTTTCTGGTGCTTTGGAAAGAGTAGTGCAAGAAGGATGATGTGGCGAAGGAACCTGGTTTTGACGAGCTCCGCTACATCTTCCAAGTAGCAAATTTGGTACCCAAGGGCCAATTTTACCTAAGAACCTACAATAAGATGAAGTTCATCATACCCGGGGTAAACGTGAAGTACAACTAACCCTGGAAGGATGAATGGGTCGGGGTAGAAGGAGATTGGGGCCACTCAGTATATATCGGGGGAACTGAGTATCCTGTCCCTACTTAATTTACCAAGAGGGATAAAAGGGACAAGAGGGATATCTCCGTGGAGTCCATTGGCGTCTTTAGGAGGATCCAGGAGAGGAATTACATGAATATGCAGTATCCCTCCAACGACGCCTATGAAGGAGCTAGGCTGGACTGGTATCTTAGGATATCCATCGCTCATTCGGGTATGTGGTTTTGTCCTTCTTGCTTTTTTTTTTTTTTTTTTTTACACGGTGTTGATCTTTCTTCTGACAGTTTCTGCCACTCCTCTCCTACCTCATTCTCCTTCTTCTTCAGGACCGGGATTCCTAGATCCCCTTCTAGCCAATTCTCCTGCTCCTTCTCCTTCTTCTGGTGTTGGCGTTGTGTCCGGGTCCAGATTGCCCACATCAACCCCTTCTCCGGCTTCTACGGGGTTACCTTCACACTCTCCTGCCTCTCTTCCCACTCAGATTTCGACACGTGATGACTCGTTTTTTTGTGTCGTTACCAAATTGCGAATTATCAAAAGATGTTTATAAAGGAATTATCAAGAGAAAATGAATAGAGATAGGAACGCAATGCAAACATTTAGATAAGAAAATGGGTTTAAACAATTAATAGGAATTCTAGGGAGATGATAGAGTAGCTATGGACCATTGAGCAATTCATTTACGGCTTCATTAACGTGCAATCTACACAATCAAGGACCGATCTCATTCGGAAATGTTGTTTAGGCCGTCACTACGAACCCTAAACAACTTGCCACAAAAATGCCTAACCGATTAAGGAAAGGGGGTCAAGGTGGAATCGGTTAGTGACGATCAAATGGCCTAGGCAATCGAGGTGATATCCCCACCAACAACCTAACCTATTCACTATGTGCTACAATCAATCAAGTGTGTCAATAACTCAATCAATTTATCACAAATAAATCTTACAACAGATTGTAATCAACAAGTGTGTCACTACTCATTTAATCACATAAGTGCAAGATCTAATTAAAAAGTAAATAGAACTATAATTATGCAAACATAATATTCAAAGCTTTAATAAATATTCAATGTCTAAAAGTCTCTCAAATCATCCCCCTAAAATGGGGGTTTAATTACACATAATAACAAACAAGAAAATGAAGTAAAATGTAGAGAAATCACCCTTGGGTCTCTCTTGTAAGCTTTATCCTTCATTAAGCTTCCTTGCTTGAATCTTGTTTAAAGATTGGGTGATAAGGATGTGTCTAGATAGGTGGAGTCATATGGAAAGTGACAAAGGAAAGGGGTGGAGAAGATGGGAAGAGAGGAGTGATTTAGGTGGAGTAATCTAAGTGTTTATTAGAGAGGAGGTTCCTTGATTGTCAAGAGTTGTTCAAAGGGGAAAAATAGTGATGAAATTTATAGGGTTTTCAAATTAGGTCTCGAGTGATAAAATTACCAAAACACCCTAACCGTGGTAAATTACCAAAACACCTAACCATGGAAAATTACCATTTAATCCTCAAGAGGGGTACATCTTGTAATTTTCCCCACCAATTACAATTGAACAGAGATGGGTTGCGGTTTGGTGTTCATGGCGACACTAGGGTGATGCAAATGGTGACACGATCTGGAACCAAAACAACTCCCTGTCACCGTGGCGACATCGAAATGCAAACCGCAACGTTGATTTTCGCGGTGTGGTCGTGGTTTGGGATTGATGGCGAGATAGGGGAGATTTAGGGCGTGATTTAGTGGCTGAATTCCGGTGGTTTTGGAGGCCTGAAAAGTTGACGATCAAGTTGTTGTCATCTTCGCCGTTGTTTTGGTACCAATTTCGGCCAGAGGTAGGTCGGAAATCATGGCTTCCAGCGGCTAGGGTTTGAAGGGGCGTTAATGGCTGCTGCATGCGAGGAAGAAGAAAAGTTGAAGAAGAAGATGGGGTGTATTCAGCAGGGGGCTGGGGTGCACGCAACTGCTTCTTCTTGTCTTTAATGGGGTGCACTTATAAAGGGCAGGGGGTGCACGTAGCATCTTCACTTTGTCTCTATATGGGTGCAATTAGAACTAGGTAGGGGTGTACGTAGACGCTTTGCTATTTGTGTCATATGGGTGCGTTTAGCAATAGCTTGGGCTGCGCTTAGAGGCCTAACATCCCCAAAACGCACCGTATAGTTAAATGACGTGGCGCCCTTCTTTCCTTTGCGTGGCAAATTACCATTAGTTCCCCTGCTCTCTCATTTAATCACAATAACATCAATATTTCCTCAATAATTACAGTTTTACCCCTAATTGACCATAATTACTCCAATGCCCCTGATCTTTAGAAATCCCTGAAAACACTTAATTCATATTATTAAATCATAGGATATTGCCCAAAAATCAAGTAAAGCAGAAGGAAATGAGGGCCAAAATCATATCAATTTTGATTTGATCAAATATCCCCAAACCTATCTTTTGCTCGTCCTCGAGCAAAACAAACATAAGCACACATGGACAAGTGTCTAAATATCTCACAATCAACATTTAAGTACTAACTCTTTGTAAAAGACTCAAAAGTCAAGATTCGACTTGCAAAACCATAAGCGAAAAGATTTAACCATCGTTATGCATTAGGAAAAATGTGCATGTAAGAGATGCTAAATGAAGATTAAAGTCATGCCACTCTAAGTACACATTGCACGCAACACAATCCTACATTCAAGATGCTAAAATTTCAAAGACTAAAGTGCGATTCGGAAAAGAATGTAATTCACCTCGACATTTAATCCTCACCGGATTCTCTCATTTTCACACAGATTCCTAGGCTTCACTCACAATCCATATGCAATATGAGTTTATATTTAAGATATCAAATATAATTGCACATGATTATTTAAAAACACAATTTATGAAAATTTATCTCATGAATGGAATTGAAAGCCATGAACTGAAAAGAACATGTATCAACCAAAATTTCCAAAGTGGACATCCCTAAAGATCAAATGGGTCTTTCATTTGGTTGTAATGGGGACTAAGGTGATGATTTGCTCATTACAACTTACATATTCCACACTTTGGCGTCCAGGCTTACAATTTACTTTGTGCAATTTTCTACTCTTAATTTTCATTGAGTCGCTCATTTAATTTCATCTAGGCAATTTATGCCTCTTTCATCTTTTCTTTTTCTTTCTTTTGCATTGCTGTTCTGTTCTTTTCTTTCTTTTGCTTTTCTTTTCTTTTCAAGCATTGCATTTCATCTTTTAATGTGTTTGCACATACATACTTGCCTAGGTACTTGCCTTACATTTTAATACACCTCAAAGCTTACATTCAACCCCTAAGCCTTAGCAAACCATTTGGTACAAGGTAAGTCTAGTGTATAGGTTATATGGTTTATGTTGATGTGGTTCATGAATGAAAAACGTAATTGTGTTTGGCTTCAAATGGGCAATGGAGCACACACATAGAGGGATTGGAAGTATTTAGGCCAATTTGGTGGTTTTTCACATGCATTGCCTACAATCATCTTTAAAGGTTTGTCCACAAAGTCAATTAAGGCATCCACAAGTAGTCCATATGTTCTATGGCAAACAACATTTAAGTGCGAATGAGACATTTTAAATATGCTTAATGTGTGTGTTTGAATAAGTTTTAAAGAGTGAAAAATTTCCCTCAAAATACTTTTTTAAGGCCGTGTTTGTGAACCTTACGGGAAGTCTCCACTATTAATTCTTAATTTTCAAGCACAATTGAGTATTCACTCCAACATCAAGAGAAAAGAACTAGCGCGCTTTGTGCAATGCAACCCTAAATGGCATGAAATTAATCTAAACTAAGCAACACAAAGATGCACAATTCCTTACTCGCACATATAATGGCACAATCTCAACAAGCAAAATATTCTCAAGCATAGCATTATCATAAGAATTTCGAAAAATTAGGCTCAAAATATTTGCACACAATTGCAAACAAGAGACGGTGTTGTGCACACACCCCCAAACCTAAATTAGACATTGTCCTCAATGTCTTTGGGGCATATAAATCGGTAAACGCGGCGAAACACACATCCTCAATCAAAGAGTTTTGAAAAACACAATCAAAGTCCATATCAAAATTTATCCCGAAGATTGGAATCAAGAGGTTCAATATCATCCTATATATTCATCATCAACTCAAAAGATATGGCAATGTAAAATCATCAAGAGTCACCATCACAATCCATGTGGACAAAATATGTGATCATTCAAGCCTAAATCCACTATCACAAACAATTCACACCTTTATTCTAAACAAGAAAATAAAAAGCAAGAAATAAAACAAACTAAAAATAAGCAAGGAAAGAAATTATACCTAGGTGGGTTGCCTCCCACCAAGCGCTTGGTTTTACATCCCCGCTAGACGTGATACTTAGATTGGTCAACCGAATTCCAAGGCTTCGAAGATGCGCTTATATGCGATTAGGTCTTGGAAGTATTTGTCGCCCACCGGCGTGTTCCTAATCACATAAAGCAAAGGCAAGTAAAAATGCACTTGAAATAGTAGGCGGCGTTAAGAAATAGTAGGAGGGACATAAGGCTTCGATTCCTTCATTTCATCATTCGTCTCCTCTTCTCTTACTTCTTCACCTAAAATACCAGAAGACTCATTAGCAAAATTGTGAAAATGATTGTGCTCTACATTCTCACCAATCCAAGGGACGGTGGTAGCTTCTTCTAGCATTGGTGGACTTAGGAACTCTTGGCTCTCTTTCCCTTGCATGGCTTCCATGATGGCTCCAAAGTGTACTTCTATTCTTCTCAACGAAGCTTATAATTCCGAAAACCTAAGTGCACTTGCCTCCAAACATCCATTCAAAGTTCGCTCGTATGAGATTTGTGATGCTCGGATGGCCTCTAGCATTTCTTCCTTGGGATTCCCATCCTTTGGCCCCGTATTGGAAGAATTTAAGTCATGAGCTCTTTCTTCCCTCGAGTGCCTTGAGGCAAATAAATCCATGTCCCGGTTGAATTAGGCCAATTTGAAATTTCCTTAAGTAATAGTGTGAAATATACCTAAAAGGGGAAAAGGGGGGGTGGGGTGGGGGTGAATAGGTTTAGGCCCAAATCTCTTCCAATATTAAAAATAATGTGGAATATAACAAAGAAAATGCACACTTGAAAATATTCAACAAATGAATTGATTTAACTAATGCAAGAGTAAATCAATATACAAGATATGCAATCAATGTAAGATATGGAAGATAAAGAAATATTAAAAACAAAAATTGACACAAGGATTTTTACGTGGTAAAACCTCAAAGAGGAAACATCCACAGGTTGATACCACAACCACTGGCAAAGCAATCCACTATATGAATAAGGACTTACACACTCAAAGCTATCAACACATGATATCCACTTCAAGCTATCAACTCCTCCAAGGTGTGTCCTACACCTCTAGGTAGCAACATCCTATCCAAAGCTCTCAAGCTTCTAGGATGATTTCTTGCTTAGCTATCCGGAGTTTCCTACTCCTAGCTAAGTCTTCTTGCTTGGTTATCTGGAACACTTTCCTAACCGAGACTTCTTGCTCTTTTCACAAAGCTTCACTCACTTTGCTAGAGACTTCAACCTTATACAAGGCAATGATCTAAGTGATGCAAATGATGTAAGCACAATCAAATAAAGCTAGATGATCAATCAAGCTAAATGTATGCCTAGTGATAAACTAGAATTTTGCTTTCAACACACAATCAAATCTATCTAGAAATCAAAGCATGTGAATCAATAAGAACAAGATATGAATATTCAATATATCAAACAAAAATCCTAGTTCTTAGATGATGAAATTAAACCTAAAAAATGTCATTAGGCATAACATATATGCTATTTCTAGAATCAATTTCAAGATAGGTCAAGTTTAGCATATAGTTCAATTGAAATCAAATGGCTAAAACTCAAACAAACAATCAATCATAAAACCCTAGCATATGTACTATCATTCTTCTCAACACATTTCATAAATCAAATAGAAAGAATAAAAGAGATGATCAAAAGAAATTGAAAGAAGAACAAGTAACACATACAAAGTTGAACCACGTACTGAAATCAAGTCGCTGGGAAAAATGACGAAGTCAACTTGAAAGTATACAAACGTAGTTAATTGCTTAAGGCATACCTAGGAGGGGGGGGGGGGGGGGGGGGGGGGGGGGGTGAGTAGGTTTTTACGCCTTTTTCAATCCATTGAACAAACTTTCGTTTGTCCCTCAAGGTTGCCTTACATACAACAAATACACTAAGAAAAGACAACATACATAGACATATGAATAGGTAATCATATAAGCATGGTCTACATACATCATCAAGTTGTATGAGGTAAACAAACAAATAAGTATAATAACAAAGAATACTTGTATTTCACTATATGTTCAATGACTTACAAGAGTGATCAAATATCACTATATACAAAAGAATCATGGAAATAAAATTGATCAATAAAATGAGTTCACTAATCACACTATATAGAGTCTTGCTTCACAATACATCATAAGTGAATACTATGAAACAAGATAATCAAAATTTACAAATAAAATATAAGAGATAGAGATAGGAAGAATTAACACAAGAGATTTTTTAACGTGGTAAAACCTCCAAGGAGGAACATCCACGGGTCTATATTATTGGAAAGTAAACATAGAACATTCACAAAGTGACCAATCTTTAGTTCACCCAACCTAGTGAAGTCTAAGCCCACCCACCCTATTGAAAGTGTGAAATCCCTCAATGATGCGAAACCACCATATATTGGACACCACACAAAACCAACATCGATGGTAGATTAGAAATTCCTCAAGAGTGCATACACCTCCCGTGTACCCCGCTCTATCGGAGTCTATGTCTAACCATACGCCTAGGCCTACCATACAATAGCCAACTCCCTATCCGAGACAGTCATGCCTTTAGGGAGCCTCCCATGCATGACTATTCGAGTCCTCCCGACTCTAGCCATGTCTCCTTGCTTACCTATTCGAGTCATCCCGACTCTAGGCAAGTCTTCTTGCTTGGCTATCCGAGTCACCCCGACTCTAACCAAGACTTCATGCCTTTTACAAGGACTTCCTAGTGTGATCATGTGAATGCAAATTATGCAAACAATCAAATCAACATAGAACATGTTATCAATACATTTTATGGCACAAATAGACCTAAACATGTGATATCACAAGTAATAAAGTTTAGATGCAAAATACAAGAATAAAACCTAAAGCATGTGAAACATCAAACACATAAGCTCAAAGTCTCATTCACACATACAACACTTGAATCAAATATATTCATGAAGTAAGTTCAAGATGCTATCAATATACAATAAAATGCTAGATATATGAGATTTAAATCAATCAATATTCTAGCCAAAAATATAGAGTAAGGATTCAAGATATAAATCAATCAAATCCTAGATTGGTCTAAAACACAACAAAATTCAGTAATCCTAGATTTCATTAATCAAAGGATCAAATCAAATCTCAAGGTCATTTATCACAAAATTGATTCAATCAAGTTCCAAACAACCTAAGATGCCATTCTAATCACATACAACTCACAAATATATGTAAAACTTAGAATCATAGAAACTAGTCACATTAGTCTATAAATTGACTTTCAATTAGAATGATTCAAGCTATCTTTCTCATAGCTTTTACCAAACATAAACATAGATATAGAAGAGACCCCAAGCAAATTGAAGGATAAAAGAAAGAAATCCCAAAGATTAGTCCAATACCTTTGATTCAACAGCTGGTTCGGATTTCAGTGTGTAACCACCAGAAAACTCGATCAATCGGCTACCAAACCACTCAGAAATGATAGAGGACTCAATTACGAACTTCTCTAATTTGAATCACTCAAATCCGACTCCGGATGAGGGAGATATGATGTTGGAAGATGAGAAAATGAAGTGGAGAGGACTGACGGGATTTTTGCAATTTTCTTCTTAGAAATCAATGGAGAGAGATGGAGGGAAGATAAAGGAGGAGAGAGAAAGGATTACGGACCAATCACATGAGGCCACGTCACCCCTGGCCGTGGGGGCATGTGGGCCTCACGGGGGTAGAGAGCCCCCTTGGCCGTGGGGCCCACGGCCTCCCTCACGGCCAAGCCAAGTGGCCTTACGGCTTGCACCATTTTCTCGCCCGCTCCTCGGTTCTTCAGCCCGTATCTTGGGCATCCGAACTCCGATTTCGAATCCGTTTTTGGATTACGAACCGTGACTCTCTCACGCACAACGAAGACTACACAACTTTAAAAAATGGTTGAGAAATCATCTCGGAAAATGACGATGAAGTCAACTCAACGAATGAGAACGAAAAGTAGCGTAGCTACATCGTTTGGACTCGAAATTAAATGAATGAGTAACCGAAACGACCGGAACTCAATAAGGAATCATAATAGATCATATTCAAGTCAAAATACAAAAATAAAAAACAATTGTTAGGATTCCCATATCTTGATTGGCTTATTTCGTGGACAAACCACATGATGGGGTTGATTGTGTAAGGGTAGTTTAGGTGATTGATCTTCAAGTTCGAAGGCCCTTCCAAGACCTCAAGGGACAAGCACGCCAAAGGTATAATTTCTAGTGCTTGATTTTCGTTGAAGAGATTTAGTAAGCACACACACACTTAGCATATTTGTTCTTGTGTGCATACTCTTCACATGTCACTTTACACACTAGCACTTTGGTTGGTATATCTTGTTGTGTGTAAATGTGCTTTATAATTCGTTTCCCAACATTGTTCGGAAACGTCCGCGCTTGCACTAATGAGTGCTTGGTTTCGCGTGAAACCGCCTACGAAGAAGCCCTTGGCTTCTCCTTGGTTTTCACCTCTGTTGGTGATCGGCGGCCTGGCCGCCGAACGAAACCGCCGTTTCATACCTGATTGATTTAATCTCTCGGTTTGATTCGACGGTTGGAACGGTGGTCATGAAACCGCCGAATGAAACCGCTGATGTTCCCCTGTTCTTCTCGGGTTCAATTCGGCGGTTTAGAACGGCGGCCTGGCCACTGTTTGAAACCGCCGATCGTGCGTTTCAGGGCAAACTTGTCTTTTCACATGCCCATTTCTTGATGTTTATAAATATCTTATTTTCTCATTATCTGAACAAGTTCTTTGATCACTTAGAACCCTAAACTTCAAAGAGAGATTTTTGAGAAAAAATCAAATCAAGAACTCAACTTTAAACACTCAAATCAAATCCTTTTTGCATCAAATTTCATATTGCATCTTCTATGACCATATAGAATGCATCCATGATTGGGTTTGCATCATCACAACTTGCTTGGTAAGATTTGATTAAGTTCATCTTATTTGAGTATTTTTACTATCAAGCTATTCTCTTTTAATTTACTTGTATGTTTTTGATCATATGATAAATACAAGATTAGAGAATTAATTGTGATGAATTGATTGAGTGTTGTTTGTGATAGCTAATTAGTTTTTTTTAATTAATCTTGATTAGATAAGTTATTTGACATGTCATTTAGCAATTGATATCTAGGGTTGATTTAATTGAATATATCATCATCCTAGATAAGCATCTAAGGTTACCTAGCCTTGTTTGTTATTTGAATATTTATACATATTCACATAGGTTGTATAATCTCTTCATAGAGAATTAAGACTTGGGGCTAAGATTGCTTAGGCCTCAACCAAGTAGGACTAGAGCCACTTTTAAAGGCCCGCGTGGTAGAAGGGGGGTTATTGACCGGAGTGTTAGACATGGTCTACATAGGTTTGTAAACTCCATTTCAATTAGTGGATTTCGAGGTCCGAGGTGGCGCACTAACAGCTCGTGGTTTTTCCCAGTGGTTGGGTTTCCACGTATACATCAAGTGTTATTTAATTCCGCACTATATTACACTTGCTTGTATTTTTGACTAGTAGGGGCATTTTCGTAAAATTGACATGTACGCGAAAATTTGGTAATAATTAGATAAAATCTATTCACCCCCCCCCCCCCCCCCCCCCCCCTCTAGCTTTATATATATTAAACACGCCTCCAGAACTTTCAACAATCACAAAGACACACACATATGCTAGTTTTCGGACATAGTCCTAGAAAATGCAATAACAAAGTTTTACCATATAGTATGAATGCATGAGCATTTTTGTCATGTGTGTGAAAGTGATACATAAGTGATGTTTAATCATGAAGGAACACACAAGAATGCCATATGTGTGTGTGTGCCTAGCCTTGTAAGAGATATGGGGTCCTTTATTACCTTTGTTGAGCAATGATGCACAAATCTCTTAAATGCCGGCTTCTTGAATGAATTGTGGTTGAGACATCCTTCGTCTTCTTAATTCTTCAATATACGAACCACTAAACATTACAAGAGAAACACATTTTGATATGGAATTAATGCCAACACAAACTATAAACCTAACACAACTGACTATAAAAATGCTTGGGGTTTGTAGCTCTCGTCGAGACCAACATTTTTGGCATTTAGATCACTCAATTTTGAGTTTGTATGAAAAAGTTATGATAGAAATAAGAAAACAAAAATCATGAAGAAATTTCAACACTTATCTTTTCGCAATGTTCTTCAAGTTTTTAGTTTGGAGGGAAGGAGGAGAACTTTTAAAAGATTCAAGGAGGGAACAAAAATGACCCAATTGGAGGCTGCCACCTCACAAACCCAGTGTGGGGGCACATGTGGAACACGGGACCAGAGGGGTGCTCTGGCCATGTGGCACATGGCCTCCACACGTGGTGGCCAAGGCATGGCCTTTGGCCATGCTAGTCCCTCACGTGCTCCTCTCATGTTCTTCAGCCCTATTCGGGCATCCGAACTCTGAATTCGAATCCGTTTTTGGATTACGAACCATGACTCCCTCACGCACAACGATGACTACAAAACTTTGACAAATGGTTAAGAATTCATCTTAGAAAACGACGACGAAGACAACTTAACAAATGAGAATGCAAAGTAGCGTAGCTACATCGTTTGAACTCGAAACCTAATGAATGAGTAACTGAAACGACCGAAACTCAATAAGGAATCAAATAAGAACATATTCAAGTCCAAAATACAAGAAACACAAACATATAAACACAATGTCACACAAGTATGCCATATCTATGCGATAGTCATAAAACATGCAATTCTACAATGTTTGTCTATAAGAGACCAATGCATGTACATACTTAAAAGTGTGTGAATGTGTTATACCAAATGTTTGCACAACGATGAAGGGACACACATATATGAATTGTGTGTGTGTGTGCTAACGCCTTGCAAGAAGATAGAAGTCTAAGTATACCTTTGACGCTTTCACCTCTTGAAGACGATATTTGCACTAGACGTTGCTCTTCAACTTTGAAGCTTCTTTTCATCCAAGAACATCCTAAGAAAAAAAATATTAAAAATATAGAGCATTTTGCAATGGAATCAAGCCAATACAAATCATGAACCTTACACAATTGCAAGCCAAAAGGATCCATTGTTCCTGAAAAGAAAACAAAAAAGAAAAAGGACAGAAGGCACAAAAGAAAATAAAACTAGAAAATCTAAAAATAACAAAAATGACACACTACCTAAAAAAAAAATCTAACAACAAAAGAAATAACACAAATCAACTACTCTAAACACCAATCCCCCGGCAGCGGCGCCATTTTGCTGACTCGCTTTTTTGTGTCATTACGAAATTGCGAATTATCACAAGTGTTTATAAATGAATTCTTATGCAATATAATTTAAGTTTTGAAAACTAGTTGTTAACCGCCAAAAATGGCAGGGATCAAAGAAGAATTTTCCACTAGTCTTAAAAAATGAGTCGGGGTAAAAGACAGCAACGGGAGAGGTACCTGGGAACCCCGCCTACCTATAGAAAGGTTAGGGTATGGATTTCTACCAACCCCGACCAGGTCCAAAAAACTCCAGGACCAAGAAAGCATCAGGGAAACCTCGATGACAAGGCCCCAGAGACATTACTGTCACGAAATCCTAGCACTTGTCTACCCCGAGGTATCCCGGTACCCCAGTATCCCGGTAGCCTGATATTTTCAGACATCATTTAAAAAGAGAGAGAGGAAGGTGGGGTACCTGAAGTATCCCAACCCACAAAGCTCGTGGCAGAAACTTAGCAAATTAAACACCAAAATCCCAGTGCGCCGACCCCGCTTGAAGCGAGAAACGGGGTAACCGGACAGCAAATCGAGAAGGAAGACAAACATTAAACGCCATCGTTCAAGACAGAATATTACACGCATTCCCGCCATTCAAGAGTCCCATTCAAAAGCAAAGTCAACTCTTTCAATTCTAAAAGGAAACCATTGATTTCAAGGATTGGATCCCCGGTGAGTTCGTGGATCACCAAGGAAGGATCCGTAAATTGCTAAAACCCTAGACCGAAATTTTAGGAGTGCAGGGCAAGACACGGACCTATATATTCATCGCATGATACAGAGAAAGGGGAGGCCAAAACCCTACCTGACATTTTTTTCCACTTATCGACAGGCACGGAAAGCTCCATCGCCATTACCCACCAAGTTTATTTTTGCTTCTTTGTTCATATAATGATAGTTGTGTTACCGATTAACTGTAATCTTACTATATGATATTCTGAATAAAATAAATCGAGTGTTCATTCTACCATACATTAGAATCCTTCTTTTCTTACTACTACCACACACCATTTTTAGTAGATCTTTAGGAAGCAAAAAGGGTATCGAACTACCTGATACCCCGCCGACCAAGATCTATCCCGATCCTAGTCATCCTTAAATTGTTAATTGGAAATTTCACCCCAATGACGATTTTTGGTTAACACTTTGGCACCGTCTGTGGGAAACGAACTCCCCACCCTTAACAAGCTATCAAGCTCTACCCAGAAGAAGTAGAAGATGAGGCTCCGGTCCTCTCAGGGGCAGCTCGCCACCTTGGGATCCCATCCCCTCACTTCCACCCAAAGAAATCAAGGGAAAAGGAAGGGAGCAAGAAGCTAGATCCCGTCGTCGGTTCCACCGCCTAATCTCGGATCAGCGCCACAGGACCTCGCTGTCCTAGAAGAAACTCGGGATGCCATGGAGCAACATGTTGCTGCCTATGTAGAGAGCGTCTGTTTTCGGATGATAGCTCAAGGAATACCCTTTGAAGCACCCAGATTTGCAGAGGGGGGTAAGACCAAGTACCCGGGTACCGGTCTTTGACAGACTCGGGCCGCCTTTACTAGCGCAGGATCACCTTGGAGATCTTAGACCTCGATTGGTGAAATCAGCTGTTGATATCCCACCTAGAAGGATCTAACCAACAACAAGGCCGGCAGTAGAAAGAAAGGATCCTCAGCCCGATGCAGGTGGTAGTACTGGACCTAGGAGGAACCAATGGGGTACCAGGCCTCAGGGGGAGGAGCGAAATGAACCAACTGTGGAATCAGAAACTTCGGACAATGAAGGCTCTATAGCCCGATGCAGACACGTCGGATCCAAACGCCTTGAGGATCAGATGGCCAAGATAGCCAAGGAACTCGAGGAATTAAAGAAAGGGAAACACCGAGGCACCCCGAAGAACCCCTTGGGGGAGATGAATGCGCCTACTCCAGAAGGATTCGAGAAGCTGAGTTACCCCCCCAAATCAAGATGCCCACCGAGAAGTATTCCAGATTGGAGGATCCCGTGAGTCATATGGAGAGCTTTGTCCACTAGATGGAAATCCAGAATGCTACCCGATCAACTATGTGTAGGATGTTCCCTTCCACTCTAACCGATTGTGCGAAGACTTGGTTCAGAAAGTTGCCTCAAGGAAGTGTGGATTCTTTTACAAAGCTCACTACCGACTTTTGTGCTCAGTTTCAGGGGATCAAGCCTTGCCCCAAGGACCCCATCCTACTGCAATATGTAATCCAGGAATGAGGAGAAACACTAAGATCCTATGTAGAGAAGTTCCACAAGGAAGTGATCCAGATGGGAGTTTTTGATGAGAAGGAGACCTTTGCCAATTTTAGAAGGAACTTGTGGGCTGGCAGGTTGTTCCGGTCATTTGCTAAACACCCACCTGAGACCTACCAGGAAGCCTATGATAGGGCGCTGGAGCAGGTGGACATAGACGAGCAGCTCCGAGTTAAGGTTGAAGATGATGAAGCCCGAACATCTAAGCGGCCTAAGAAAGAATCCCCTAAATCGACACCTGTAAAGAAATTCCAGAACCCTCCATCGAATCGATCGACATATAGACCACCTCCTCCTTAGCACCGGGAAAGATACCTAGCTAGAAGGACTCCTCCCCTTAGAGAAGTATCCCGGTATCAACTGAAGAGGACTGGTACAACCACTACACTCTTTTCAATGCCTCTCGAGAAACCATATACCTGGTGTTATAGGTAAAAATCGTCATAAAGGACACGTTATCACCATAAGAAGCCACGTAACCAGGAGTCAAGAGAAGTCAACTCGAAGGGGCAGAAATCCCCCAAGGTAACTTACTCGGCTAAAACTAAAGCAACCCGATCACAAACGAAGAGAATCGGCTCGAGCAACAAAGCCTGCTCGGGCATGCTCGGGATTCGATAAAAAAGATAGCCACCAGCATTCACATCCCGAACATGTGGGCAGAATCAGTACCAGCATCCCCACAATAGACAACGGTGCGGCTGCCCAGAGTTTAACAAGGAAACAAACAGGTTCCGACCCAAACTCGGACTCAGCCAAATCGTGAAACATGTTACACTTAAGAAGGAAACATAATCCGTTTAGGACTGGACAATGGCCCAAAACTTGGGCACCACAACACCAAACCCTAGCGGCATCCACAAACCCTAGTAGCATTATGTATAAATAACCCTGTAACAAACAAAATAAGGGGTACGCGAGAATTAGCAAGAGAGATCAGAGCGTAATATTTGTAACAGTTTTTCATAGTGGATTTTACTTCGTTGCTAAGGCAACAACCTGTGGATGTTTCTCCGGTCATCAGAGTTTTACCACGTAACTACGCTTATTATTCTTCTTGGTTTTTGATATTTTAATTGTTGATGGTGATTTTTCATGGTCACGTAGTCAACGGTTGATTGAAGTTTATGCTATTAATTGAATAAGAATGATTGAAACAAAACGAGAAGAATGACAAACACAATTACGTGGTAAAACTCCAGTGATAGGAGAAACATCCACGGGTTGCTGCTAGGAGCAAAGAAGTCAAATCCACTATCAAGAATCGTTACAAAATAATACACTCTGATCTCTCTCACTCTTTCTCGCGTACCCCCTATTTTGTGTATTAAGGGGGTATTTATACATGTTATTATTAGGGTTTGGGGTCGCCGCTAGGTTTTGGTGTCGTGGTGCCCAAGTTTTAGGCGAGTGTTTCCATCCTAGACGTGTTCTGTTTCCTTTCTTGTTATATATTTCTTGATTTGGATGAGTTTGAGTTTGGTTCTGATTCCTCCTCCTCCTTTATTTACGGGAAAACTATTTGTTTCCTCATTTGAACTCTGAGCAGCCACACCGTTGCTTATCGTGGAGATGTTGGTCGTTGATTCTGTCCTGCGTTTGGAATATGAACACTGGTGACTATCTCTTTTATTGAATCCTGAGTATGCCCGAGTATGCGCCTGAGTAGGGTTTACTGCCCGAGCTGATCGTCTTCGTCTGTGGTCGGGTTAACTCACTCTTTTTCCGAGTAAGTTATCGTGGGGAATTTTCTGCTCCAGTTGTTGACTTATCTTGACTCCTGCTTACGTGGCCTTTTAAGGTGATGATGTATCCTTCATGACTATTTTCACCTATAACATTAATCATTCCCATTCATAAAGTAGGATAAACCGAAATCGAATCGTTGATTGGGTGACCACGAAAAATCACCGTCAACAATTGGTTCTAGAAGGAGGGGGTAACCAGAAAACTTGTGAAACAATGGCTGGCGAAGGAGATGGTAGCGATTCCAGATACATTCAAGGTTTGCCAAATAACGAGCTGGAGGATGACACCACCCTGAATACTGCGGATGCAACCTTAACAACGGCAGACCAATCAGCTGCCCTGGCTGGTATCCAACGTTTTCCTACAACTAATGAAGAAATTGTGCAACGATTCCGTGCTTCTCTGCAGCAACTTATATCAGACGCAGCAAGGCAAGGGGTGGACCTTTCCACTACGGAGGGTTTGATGTTGCCTCACAATCTGTCCGCTCCAAATCAGCAGGCAACGAGATTGCGTTCCACGATGGTGATACCAACGCCTGACGCGCCCCTAAAGGCAAGCCGAGATCCTACAGACAGGCCAGAGATTTTGTCCGAAAGATTAGCTAGGGGTAGTAGGGAGCATAAAGAGGAGAATGATTCTGACAGAGGGTATGACCAAGATCGGATGGCTAGGGATCGAGATCGTCCCAGGAGACGTACTCACCGGAGAGATCGGTCATCGTCCTCGGGAGGAAAGTGAGCAGAATCATCATCGCAAGCTCCAAAGGGCACAGTTCGGCTGAATGGCCTAAACCGAGAACACAGAGAATTGAATCGATGTGGAAAGGGGCCAAAAGCTGACCATAAGTCAGAATTTCAATGCGATGGGGGAACCGGAAGGAGACAGGGACATACTCATACAGAGTTTGACCCGGGAGGTTCAGAATAATCGTCAACAAATGGATGCTTTAGTCAGGCGGTATGGGCGTAATGAGTTGTCAGACGATGAATCCGGAAGCCCTTTCACCAATGGAGTCCTGGGGACGCTTTTCCGGAGAGATTCATGATGCCTCATGTAGAGCAATTCAAAAAGGACACTGATCCAAAGGAACACATCAGAAGGTATAAAAGTGCCATGGCCCAGTATGTTCACAACGATGCTTTGCTTTGCTTGAATTTTCCACAAACTCTTGGAGATTTAGGCTCCAGGTGGTTCGGTAGATTACCAGCAGCAAGTATAAGCAGTTTCAGCGAGCTGAGTAAAGCCTTCTCAAGGCAATTCCTCGGGAATGTACATAGGAAGAAGTCGGTGGCCCACTTGTCTCAACTAAAGCAAGGAAAAGATGAGTCGTTAAAAGGTATTTGGGGAGGTTCGGTCAGGAAGTGTCAGAGATTGGGAGCGCAAATGATGAAGCCATAATTGCAGCATTCATCAACAACCTTCAGAACAGCCAACTGTCATTTAACTTAAGAAGAGCTCGCTTAACCAGTTATGCCAACATAATGGACATGGCCGGGGGTTATGCCTTGGCCGAGGAGGAAGAAATTACTACAGGGGGTTACTTTGTGCATGGTGGCCGTCCGGAAGGATCTAAAGCAAAAGGCCAAGCAAAGGCACCCGACGTAAAAGGTGATAAGTAGAAGAATAAGACGTGGGATGGTCGGGATGGACGTCGGGCGTATGATCCAAAAACCGACCAGCCGCGATAAAAGTTCCAGGGCAGGTATACGAATTACACCCCATTGAAGAAGGATCAGGAGGAAATTTTGGCGATCTT
The DNA here is from genome assembly GCA_030490815.1 of Acer saccharum. Classification (NCBI taxonomy): domain Eukaryota; kingdom Viridiplantae; phylum Streptophyta; class Magnoliopsida; order Sapindales; family Sapindaceae; genus Acer; species Acer saccharum. The sequence goes on along the minus strand of CM059871.1, from coordinate 577,345 downwards.
GGAAGAAAAGAACATGTCTAAAGAATCGCCTAAGTAGTCATCTTATGCTCGGAGGGACACCACCAAGTACTGCAGGTTCCATAAAGAGAATGGGCATGAGACGTCTAAATGCTTCCAGCTGAGGGACCACATCGAAACCCTCATCAGAGAAGGGCACTTGAAAGACATCGTCCTAAGGAAAGCCGACAAGGCAGATGGACAGAAGGATAGCCGACAGGATGGACGGGCAAGAAAACCTAGTCCCAAGAAAGCTGAAGATTGAAGGAGCAATTAACACCATCTTTGGTGGACCAGTGTAAGGTTCCCATTTGTTGATTGGCTCATTTCATGGACAAACCACATGTTGGGATTCTTTGTAAGGGTAGCTTAAGTGTTAGTGTTATTGCTCAATGCCCTTTGAAGACCTCGTCTTGATAAGCACCGAAGGTAAATTTCTATGTGCTTACTTGTCTTGAAGAGATAGTTGCACACACTCACAACTCATGCATATGTTTAATTCTTGTATGTTGTGTGTCTTATTTTTGTGCATTAATGTTCATTAACATCTCTTCTTGCATGTTATGTTGATTGCATCTTGCATATCCAATTGCCTTGTCATGCTTAGACTTAGGATTGCATTTTTGCAACAGGCGCTCTCAAAAGCGCTCTACAGAAGCGCTGTACGAACAGCGCCCATCGAGCGCTGTATAGACTTGATCGATTTAATTCGGTCGCTGTACAGGCGTTGTACAAAGCGCTGTACAGGCGTTGTACAAAGCGCTGTACATACATCGCCACTCTGTTTTCCCGAGAGAACAGAGTTGGGGCGCTGTACAGGCACTATATAGAGGCGCTCTACGTACAGCGCCCAAGGCAATTTCAGGCCAACTTATTCAAAACGACCACACTTTGATTTGGCCCCCTATATATTTGCCACTTTGACTTTAGGTCAATTAAGAGAGTTCATATTCAGATTTCATACTTAGGATATTTTTCAAAGAGAAGAAAAATTCCAAGAACTCATTTTTAATTACTCAAACACCTTCTCATGATCATCAATCATCCTTGATCATCTAGATGTCTTTTTGCATGGATTCTTCATCATACTTTGCTTGGTAAGCTTTTCACTAATATCTTACATATTTTGTGTTTTTCTTAACAAGCAATCTCAATTTATTACTTGTATGATTTTCACATATCTTTTGATACAAGTTTGAGATTAGTGTGTTGAATGTTTGAGAAGTTGTATTGTGATAGCTAATTAGGTTTTGTGCTTAATCTTGATTAGCTAAACTATTTGACATGTCATTTAGTTTTAATATCTAGGATTGTTCTAATTGCATATTCTTCATTTTAGATAAGCATATAGGGTTTCCCTTGCTCTATGTTGCATTTGGATATTCATATATTCACTTATGGTGTTATTCTCTTCATTGAGAAAGTAAGTCTTGTGTGTAGCTTTCGGGATTAGGTTGCTTAGATCGCAAGCAAATTAGACTAGGTTCACTTATACCGGGATTAGGTAGGTGTGTGATTACTTCTGAGATTAGGTTGTAATCATTTTACACATTTAGTGGATTCGAGGTTCGAGTGTGGCTTACTTACTAGCCCGTGGTTTTTCCCGTGAGAGTTTCCACGTAAAAATCAAGTGTTATTTAATTTCTGCATTTTATACTTGATTTATTGCTTTATCTAGTCAGGGGTAATTTCGTAATATTGACTTAACACGAAAAATTGGGTAATAAGTTTAAAATCTATTCACCCCCCTCTAGATAGTTTTATACACACCGTGCTACAATTTGTTTTAATTGGTATCAGAGCGAGTTCCTAGATATACATAGGTGATCCTTGCTTATTTTGGTGTGTTTTGCATTTTATTCATTCATAAACACTATGAGTGGAAACGGTGGAAATGGTGGTGGCAACGAGGGTGCTTCTAGCACAAGGCCTCCACTTCTTACCGGGTTGAACTATTCCCAATGGAAATGGAATATGGAATCCTACATATGTCAAATTCACGACCGTGCATGGATGGCGGTGGAAGACAGATATGATCTACACAAGATGACTCTCGATGGTGGAGGAGAAGAAGTTTTGAAGCCTAAGGCGCAATGGAGTTCGCAAGAGTTTGAGGCTTCAAAGTGGAATAGGAAGGCGATGCACGCCATCCTTTGTGCAATGGATGAAAATCAGTATAAGCTAATTCAGAACACTCAAATCGCGAAAGTGGCTTGGGATGTCTTGCAAGTTGCACATGAAGGAACCGAGGTGGTGAAGGAATCCAAGCTTCAAGTCCTCCAAACTCAATTCGAGTTACTTAGGATGGGAGAGGATGAATGCTTCAATGATTTCGAAATCAAATTGATGGATGTCGTTAATCAAAGTCACCAACTCGGAGACCCGTATTCGGATAGGAGAGTCAAGTAGAAAATCATGAGATCTCTCCCTGATAGGTTCGAATCAAAGGTGACGGCTTTAGAAGAAAATAGTGGATATAAGGATATGAAGCCGAGTGAGGTGATTGGGAGACTTCTAGCTTATGAGTCTAGGAAAGGTCCTATCTCCACACCCACTAAAAAGCAAAAAGGAATTGCTTTAAAAGCCTCCAAGGATGAAAATGAGGCAAAAAAGATTGACTCGGATGAAGACCTTGCCTTGTTTGTAAAAATGTTCAACAAGGTTATGAAGTTTAGGAGAAAGGGCTTTGGATCAAAAGGTCAAGATTTGAAGAAAAAGGGTCCTTTCAAGAAGTTTGAACCTAGGCAAGAAAGGACCGAAAGGAAAAGGGTCCGATGTTTCGAGTGTGGTGGCATAGGTCACTTTTCCCCCGAATGTGCAAATCACATTGAGAAGAAAAAGGGAAAAGCGATGGCCGCCACTTGAAGTGGAAGTAGTGATGACTCCATTGAGGGAGATAAGTCTTCGGATGATGAAGAGCTCATGGCTAATCTCCTAGCTTTTGCCTCCTCCCATAAAAGCAAAAGTGCTAGTGAAAGAGAGGAAATGAGTCAAGAGGAAAACAACTCAAGTGGAGAAGAAAGTGATTCCTCTTCTAACTCCATAAATGGATTTGTGGAGAAAAAGGTGCTTGCTAAATACCTTGCCGAGTTTAATGATTTAGCAATCAAGAGTACAAGAAAGATCAAGATGTTGAGAAAAGAAAATCTTGAGCTTTCATCTCATAATGACCACTTAAGTGAACAAGTGGAAAAATTCAAGAAGATGGAAGATAAGCTAAGAGAGGAGTTAGTCTTATCTAAGAGGAATGAAGAAGGTTTGAAGAGGGAGCTTGATGAAGCTTTAGAATCTTTAGCTAGGATGGATTCTAGCACCAAGAAACTTGATCATATACTTGGTGTTGGAAAGAGTTCGTGTGACAAGAGGGGTCTTGGGTATGAAGATGGCAAGAAGATCTCAACCTTTAACAAGACCGTGTTTGTCAAGAGTTTGAGGAACGAAGAAACTTCATTTGTGCAAATTCCTAGGAAGAAGTTAGACCTAGGACAATGTTCAAATGCTCAAGTGAAGAAGCTGCCAAGAAGGCAACCTCAAGTTCAACCCAATAGGGTCCCTCAAGCCAACATTCCTCCACAATTGGCTCATAAAGGAAAGAGACCAATCATGCAACCTCAAGCTAGGAAGCAATCAAGACCGGTTCAACAACGAAGATGGATTGAACCCATTCATCCACAAAGACAAGGACAATGTATGATTCCTTATTTTACTCCTGTTAACCGCCAAAATGGGCGGGGATCAAAAAAAGAATTTTCCACTAGTTTTGAGAAGAAGGCCAGGATCCAAAATAACAATGAAAAGATGTCCAGGTACCCCGCCTGCTAGCCGACGGGCTAAAGTAAAAGCTTCTACCTACCCCGACCAGGTCCAGAATCTCCGGGGCCGGGAAAGCACTAGGAAGCCAAAAGGAGAGAGGTCTTTGGAAGACGCAACTACCACGAGATCCCGGTACCCAGTTACCTCGAGTACCCCGATACTCGAGTATCTGGGCACCCTGCTACTTGAAAGCCCCGATATCTGCAAACATCGTTTTGAGAGGGGCACGAGGAACGCGGGGTACCCGGAGTACCTCGACCAGCAAAACACGTGACCTACACATGGAAAAATATATACCAGGAACCCCGTAGACCGACCCCGTTGAAGTGGGAGGGAGACACCCCGAAGGGTGGACCGCATATAAAAACAGACACTAAAACGTCACCGTTCAGGGTTGAAGCTTAAGCTACAACGTGGCATTCATTCCCGTCAATTTAGGATCCTATTTTTAATAGGAGTCAACTCAATTGGAACCGGAAAAGAAGGAATCACCTGATTTTTTGGGATCAATTTCCCAACGAATGAGTCGGGCCCCAAAGGGAGACCCATGCATCATTAAAACCCTAGACCGAGGTTCTAGGAGTGCTTAGCAAGAAATGGGCCTATATATTAATCATACATTCACCTCGAAAAGGAGGTGACTACACTTTTACTACTTATCGACAGGCACGGAAAGCTCCATCTCCATTGTTCCCCCATATGCTTTACTTTTTCCTTACTGAAATACTGTTAGTTCAAATACCAAGTCGTAAAGATCCCACCGAGATCGAGATCCATATACATATATAAACAGCTTTTGTTTTATGCATCCATCATATAAGAAATCATCCATCTTACTACTCACATCCACTATAATATCGAGATCGGGGTACCCAGCGAGATACCAGACCACTAAGTATCTCGTTGGCCCTTATTGGATCTTGTTATAGGGGTTTTTTTGTCAGCATGACACGTCAGCAAAGATAGCGGGTAATGCGGAAATATAGTGATTCCACGTCATAAAAAGTCAAATGTGAGACACGTTATCAAAAGGGTCAACATGAATGCATGACATCACCATATGAGGGGCCATTTGCAGATGGAATATGGTTGGCTAAAGACCTGTTCGGCCAATGGTTTCAATCGGCCAAGATTCTGCTCGGCCAAGATTCCACTCGGTCAACATTCCACTCGGCTAGAAGTCTACTCGGCCAAGATTCCACTCGGCCAAGATTCTACTCGGTCAATATTCCACTCGGCTAGAAGTCTACTCGACCAAGATTCCACTCGGCCAAGTGTGCTCGGCCAAGATTCTACTCGGCCAAGTCTACTCGGCCAAAAATCAGTACTTAGCCAAAAACGGGAAATACAGCCTTACCAAGATAGGCCATATCAGGAAGAGATCTGCACAGATACGGAATCTTAGGATAATATTCCAATAAGGAAATATCCCTATTTCCTCTCCAGTACCAGAGAAGTCTAATCAAGAAAGAACTGTAAGCTTCTAGAAGGATACACACCAAATAGGAAATGGGTCCTAATTTATCTACTTTACAAGAATCCTACAAAGACTCTAATTAATGAGTCCACCATTTATATGATAGAAACTAGGGCAACCCTAGATCAAACCCTATAAATACATCAATGTATTCATTATATCGGGGGGATCATCATAAGCAATTATTTGAGAGAAAGCGAGTATTGAGTGTGTAATCCTTATATTCATAGTGGATCACTTCTCGCCGTCACCGGCACCGTGGATGTTTCCCCGCCTTGGGGTTTTACCACGTAAAATATGTGTTATACTTGCTCATCTTTTATTTTTCTACTTTCATTACGTTTATCTTCAGGTTTCACCAACCTAAATCGTTGACCGGTTGACCATCAAAAAATCACCGTCAACAATTGGCACTAGAAGGAGGGGGTGGAGAACTCAACTTCGAGAAACCCTCATGAACAGACCACAGAAGGAACTCTGATGTAGATCCAACACTTGAAGCACCCAACAAACGACTATTGGAAGTGCTAGGGAGTGGATTAACTACAGAACCCGTAGCAGGAGCCGCAGCCGTGACCAATTTCAGAGGAAGAATATTGTGAAAGTAATACTCAGAGCTTCAAAGTATCAAGAATCCGTCCGAGGAATTGCTTTCACATTCCGACAGCTTACAAAAGAAAAGAGGAGAGCTGTCCAGAATCGCGGAATTGCTAACCAATACGCACTAAAATGGGCATATCTCCCTCTACAGAAGTCGGATTCATGAACTGTAAAAACCATTGGAAACTAGACATCCAAGGCTTTCCGAAAATATATGGTTCGTATCCTAGTTCAATCTGAGCAATATTTGGTGGCCCCCACAATATTGAAGAAACCAGATCGCGCATAGATTTCTGATCTGACCATAGAACACTAAAACAGGTATATCTCCCTCTATAGAAGTCAAAATCATGAGCCGTAAAAACCATCAAAAACTAGACATCTGGACCTTTTCAGAAATATAAGGTTCGCAATCTGGTTCAACCTGTGGTATATTTTATGATCCCCGAAACATTGAAGGAAGTGATTCACGGAGGATTTTCCAACTTGACCACTAGACGCTAAAATAGAGACAACTCTCTCCAGAGAGCATGGAATCATGAACCGCGAATTTTGCTGTAAAATAGACGTATAGATCTTTCTGAGGATATGTAGGTCTCAACACAATTCATCCCGAGAAATATTTGATGACTTCTGGAACGTTGCAGTTCAGCATAAAGTTTACCTTGACGTGTTAGAAACCGAGCCCCTCTTGGTATAAAACACCCAATGTCAATTCTCAACTGAGCCCACTCGGCCCTTCATCAATGATCCAATGGTAAAATGACTACTCCAGGTTCAGTAAGTGGCTGAGGTTAGTCAATTTGCAGTCTAATTTTATGATTTCATCTACATTGTGCAAACAAGGAATATATGCATAGTTACATAAATAAAAGTGAAAACTAACCAAATAATGATTATTCAAGATTTAATCAGGACTTCGATCTTGATAAAATCATTCGGATTCGGGGGTATGTTTTCACTTAATTATTATTATTATTGATATCGTCTTGCATCAATAACTGTATAGAATATCAGGATACTTAAATCTTATACTATGAATACACTCCTAATTTGTTGAAATTAGAAGTTGCATATTGTGCTTTTCTATTAAAATATTTGCATGAATTGCCTTGACTTTGGAGTGCATTGCCGAATAGATTCAGTCGGCAGCAAGTATGTAACATGATTATTATTATTCTAGATTAATAAGAGTAAAACATACTGATTGATATTTAATATCTGTGATACTTTGACTAACCAAACAATAATTCGATTGAGTTTATTTGAGACTTTGATCTTGATAAAAAATGATTGAATATTCATTGTCTAATAAAAATTACCAAGCTCATGACATACATACCTTATTTCGCATATAATTGTTTTGGGCAAACAATACATTACGAATACTACATGGTTGTCAATGTCATTAATTTAACTCGTTAAATAATAATGAGGTGAGTAACACTACTGGAGCCTAGATGCAATCACACTAGTTGTTATATGCACCCTCCATGTGTAATGCTTTTTCACTTGTGATGGGTTGTTCATTTAAATGTTGTGGAAAAGCTGACTCCATGCTATTAATAGTGTTGTGATTTGTTATATTACGATGTTTGAGAGTAATTATAGTCTTTTTTTAATATCTTTAGAGCAAGTGTTATTTAATAAAATTGATCAAGACTTTGATCTTGGTGAGAAATGCTTCCAAAAGCGTTTAGGCAGTACCGAAAGCATTCGGATAAAAAGGTACGATTTCTCGTAATCGTTATGTAATGCATACGTGTGCATAAGTCTATAAACATGTAATGCATGCTTAATTACTATGTCTGGAAACTTTTATGGCTCTTATGCGCATATTGTCTATCATACAGGTGTCAAATTTTGACACTAATCACTAATCATTAATAGTACCATGTATGAGTTGATCGCTTCCAATTATTTGGTCTCATTAAAATACATGATTATTATTACTTGTGAGAACTTTACTCACATACTTGGTATAGAAAACAAGTTGAAAGTGCCAGCTCAGGAATCTAGTCTTGCCTCTGCGTGCGGGAATTGAATTTCATCTCAACGCGCTTAAAGGTTTCAAAAAAGAGAGACCATATAGCCTTGGTGACCCGATCAGAGAGGGAAGAGTAGCATTGGCCTCACATTGCCAACTACCTTCATTAATCCAAAATATCTTAATAAAGAAAAAGGGGTCCACTCGGCTCTTCATTACCGACATGTCCAACAATAAAGGATCCAAAGTAATAAGCCTAAACTTCAGGTTCGTAAGTGGCAAAGACTGTGATCTTGATAAAATCACTTTCGAAAGCATTTAACGACATTGTTGAAATCGGTCGGAGTTGAAGGTACATCTTTGTTTAAATGTTATATTATTAATAATTATTATTGTTGACATAATCTTGCAACTCAGTCAATAACTTGGTAGAAAATTGTGGCTCATATTTTTATATTGAGAACCTGCTGCTAATTTATTAAAATCATGAGTTGCATATTGTATGCTTTTCTATCAAAATATATACTCGTGTTAAAGCGGTGCGTAAATCACCTTGATTTGGAAACGCATCACCGAGCAAATTCAGCCAGCAATAGGTACATCACATAATTTTTATTGTTGTGCGAATCATGTTGACCAATTTGTTCTTTAGATCAAATGAGCATGAATTTGGTTAAGTTTAAACACTCTCAAATATTTTGATTTGCCTAAACAGCAAAATCAAAACAAAATTGTGAGGTGTGAAATGTTGAGTTTTTGTGATCAATATGTGTTGAGATATTCACTCACTTCTTCATATATTATTTTCACGTGAGTACACTGTACATATTGTACAACCTTTGTGTACTTCTCAATAAATTGCACTCACATATTACCTCTGTATGTTTCCCTAACATATATTCTTGGATGCCAAAATTCAAACACTAATCATCAATAATGTTTTATATGAGTTAGTTGTTTTTATTTAATTTGGCCTTCTTATATACGTAACTATTGTTATATGTGAAAATTTCACTCGCATGCTTGGTATAGAAGTCAAGGTAAAAACCTTGGTTTAGAAATTGAGCTTTACCCTTGTACGCAGGAACAAACTCCATCTCGGCGCACTTCAAACTTCAACCAACAACCGACTATCCCTCGGTGACTCAAATAAGGCTACTTTCCGAAAGGCTTCTTGAGCGGACATGTTAGGAGGAAGACCTTGAGGAAAATATTGAGGATGAGAGCATCCAATGATAAAAGGTAGGCATATTTGCCATCATACGATTTATATAGCAAGCAAAGGTAAAAAGAAGTCAGATGCCAAAGGCGATCAGTGAGATCATTATGCATTGTTGGGATTGAGCCATTTAAGATACCTTTTTACTAAGGATCAAATAAGAAAGAGCCTACATGGAGACAGCCTTGAAATATCATCTTGACAAATAGGCTTCACTTGCTGTGGAAACTAAAAAAAAAAAAAAAAGACGCGATGTTGAAAGCACCTATGTTCGAATGAAACATACTTTAACAACTACTGGGGGGCTAGGGGGTAGCACAACATAGCACAGCATAGTAAAAAAAAAAACAAAAAATTACAGTTGCAAAAGTAGTTTTAGCGGAGTCATCTCTATCCCGGTGATTCGGCTGATATGTGTATATGGAAAAGAAGATGAACCATAACAAAAGTCGAAGTACAAGAATAAAGCTAGTGGATCGTTCACCCTAAGGAATGTCTGACGATATTCAAGACATCACAACTCTACACTAGCGACCACTACACAGGTTAGTATTGATTATTGAATTGTCTTGTTTGCTTCCTTGTAGTGATCTAGGGAAACATAAGACATAGTATTATACAAAAGCACAAGGAAAGAACGACTTGCGATTTGAGACTCAGAATGAAAAGGTAACCAATTTCGGATACCTCATCAAGTGGAGTTAGAGGTCAAATCTAAATTATCGCTTAGTCACTTTTTATTCGGCCTATAAATCAAATTGTCTTGGATTTCATAACCGCATGTTGATGACGAGGAGGTAAAATGTGGGGATACACTTTTGTCACCCTTGCTTATCAAAGTTCTTTGCTGCACTTTTTACATGATGCACAACACACGTAGCCTGTGTACTTATCCTAGTATTTTACATGATGCACAACACAAGTAGCTTGTATATTTATTCTAGTATTACACCCCACTTACACATGCTATCGCTGTATGTTTCTTTCATACATAATAAATACAACTCACGTATATACTTGCGAAAATATATACTAATTGTTTTATTAGCATGCTATATGGTTTTTGTATGCAAAACATCCATCAAGAATCCATGGATATTCTATCCCGAACAGTAACCATCACCAATAACGTGCATGGATCCAACTATTTTTGTTCGGCATTATTAAAAAATATATATTTGTGCAAATGCTACTCATGTGTCTGACAGAGAGACAAGCTGAAAACTTGAGTATAGAAATCGAGGATAGTCTCAATCCGCGCAAAACAAGTTTTATCTCGGCGCATGTAGAAATTCGAAGAAAAGGCCAAAGGGGCCAAAATCTTCACTAACAGAGGCCGAAGGGGTCATCTTTGGAGCGTAAAGCCCGAAGATAGTACTCGGGCCCCATGAAACCGCGGAGAGTGAGTGGATAGTGTTCGAGGGGCGGAGAAGCTGAAATAGCATGCCCGCCGAGCTAATCAGATACGAACGTATCCTTAGTGAAAAGGCAAACCCGAGGCACTAGGATACCTGGAAAACAGGATACCTGGAAAACTACTCGGGGCGCCACCAGAATATGTCTGGTGAGATGCACAGCTGTGTTGGCCGGTATACACTACCCTAACGATTCGGCAAACCCCTGTAGCAGACAAAACCAGGAGACGTCCTAGGTGACTTGTGCAGGGGACCTAAGTGTATGGTCGTGGTGAGCCTCGACGTAACACCTGGGTAAAACTGACCAGTTTAATGAGACACTTGGTCGGTCTGGAAATGATCAGTTTAATAAGATACTTGATCATTCTTGAAGAAAAACTGATCAGTTGAATGAGACACTTGGTCAGTCTGAAGATGACCAGTTTAATGAGATACTTGATCATTCTTGAAGCCAAACTAAGGATAATATATTTGTTCAGACCAAGGTAACTAGATACTTGGATAAACCAATCAAGTATAACAAAAACTTGACCCAATAAAACCAATGGATTACTCAAACTTAATGCCAGTTAATGAGATACTTGATTAAATGAGTTACTCAGCTTAAACAAAGAAGCAAATGTTACACTCGGGTAAAAATAAAACAAAATATTTTATTATTTACACGTTTACGAGTGTGCAGGTATACCAAATTGATCAAAAAGAATAACTGACTGGGTACAAATAAAGCACTGTCAGCTCAAAAACTGATTGGGTGCAAATAAAGCGCTATTGACACGCCCAAACCGGTTCTACAAATGTCACTATAATTTAACCTATTCTACCTCGGTTGTATTAAAGGGGCGTGCGAGTCTGATGACCCTATTGCAATTCGTACAAGTCGTTATGCTAGTATAGTGTACAAAGTAAGGGTATCGGTCCACGGGGAATCTACTAATGAGTAACTGGTAAAAGCTAGGATTAGTGAGTGTTTTACGAATTAAACTAATGCGATGATAAAAGATTATAATTGATAAGCTAAGATGCTAGGGAATGTATGAATCAGTAATGATGCACCACAATAACCACTTTCATGCAACAAAGATCAAGTCACTCATGTAGTTCCATTTATACCATTGGTACACTCTGTTAGGATTATGCTAAATAGCAAGAGTGTAATGTTGTAATTAACAATCTTTTTCATATTAATAAAGTGATTTCTGGTTTAACAAATCGTATAGCATTTATAGTTTAATATTATAATTGTCAAAGTAAATAATCATAAGGTCTAAAGACTATGGGAAAAGAAGAATTGTTCGTACATCTGGATATGTATGTGGTAGACACAATTCTTTAGTTAGTCTTGAATAATGTTCACAACTTAAGTTAAAGGTTGGGCACCTTTATCTTGTTAAAGTTGTAGAATTCTTTTGCTAGCATTTGAGTGGGATCAAATGAGATATGATGAGTCTAAAATCATCGGAGTGTCTTCGAGCAAAAGGATCTAGTGCACTGGGTGCATTGAACTGGGTCACAATGAAAAGCTTTATCTAGAACCGTCAGTAGATAATAGTCTTTTCATTATCAGGACAATCGGAGAGTCTATCTTAATCTTGAGATAAATGATGGACTTATGGTTGTAAGTGATATCATTTGAGTTATCAATGAGTACGATTATATCGCATAGTCTATCCTCGATAGTTTGGTGATATTCATTTGTTAATCGATAGAGGACTTCATTTATAGATATGGACATCGTGGCTCCATTTAATTAAATGAGAGTATAATATCATCATATGGATGTTTTGAGGTAATTGGATATTAAATCTCAACGTTGAGTTTTCGATAGTGTCTATTGAAAACATGGCTTCTGGACAAGTCAAAATATCCAAGTTCAAAACGTGGTCATATGAGTAAATATGGTAACTTGGAGAGTTATAGGCGGTCTATGAACTCTTGGCGATTACTGATATTAATCACGAGGATACACTATCTCCAATATGATTGTCTAGGGTATGAATGAGGAGCATCTTCCTTTTCTATCTTTATTTAAGAGTTCAGTTTTAGCTCTTTAGTGGAATGAGTTAAAATTAATGGATCGGACCTAAGTGAATCATTTGTTGATTGTGATTAGGTTATGTCTATTGAAGCTTAAATTTAGATGGCCCACCAAGATCCCCAATCCACACGGACTTGCATGGATCACTTGATATATTCTACCGGACCAATTTAAGGGTCCATCTAGAATTGCATTTAATATATTAAGAATATAATATGCACATTATTTATGTAATGGGCTGCTCAATTATATTAATATATTAATGAAAGACATGTGGGCTTGTTTCTTTTAGTAAGAATGGGTCTGGTTCACATGTGGGCTTTTTATTTAAAGTCCAATGGATTAAATGAAATAAGAAAATAATATTAGGCCCAATTTTATACAAGTGGGGAGGCAAGGTTAATGTTTTAACCTAATATATTATTTTGTTTCATTTGTTTTAATTAAATAAGAATTAATTAATTTATTGATTAATTGTTTAATTAAAGAAACAAATCTTTCCTAAAAGTAAAAGACTTGTTTGATAAGGAAATAAATAAATTAATTTTATTTATTTAATCAAATAAGGAGTCTTTTTATTTAGTCAAAATAAAAGAATAAAAATCAATGAGTTGGATTAGGGTTTGAAGTCTATAAAGTTGAAAAGAATTAGGGTTGAATTTCGGTCACCCTATATAAGTGACATGATGAAATTCGGCCAACCCTAATCTAAAACTACATAGAATTCGGCAACCCTAAAGGAAAAAGAAAGAAAAATTCGGCCAACCTATATAAGTGCTCTTATAGGGTTCGGCCACCACATACATGTGTGCTTGAGATTATATTTTTCTTCTTCTTCTTCATTCATAGAGAGTTTTTATTCTACTAAGACAAAAAGGAGTGTTAGATTATTCTTTGATAGTATACTATTTGCTTAATCATTAATAAGCTTGTGTATACGATATCGATCTAGGTTCACGCGAGTTTCGATCATTAGATTGAGAACTCAAAAGTGAGCGGAATAATCTTAGATATTCTTTTGATTGTTTTGTGACTAACAAAGAAAAGAAAAGTTTTGTTTTGTCCATTCACATGTTTGCAATTCAAAGAAAAGGGAGACCACGCTCCTAGGTGATCCACGTTCGTGCTCGGATTGAAGGTCTTGCGGATTACCATCGACGTAAGTCAATCGGATCACGCAACAAAAGGTAATCTACTTTTTGTTAATGTATATGCATGTTTATTGATTAAAAGGGTTTAAGGTTCATAAAGGAAAAATTTTTAAAAGTCACTAAATCTAATTTTAGTATCGCTTCCGCTGCGTGTACTACTTTTGTTATTTTTCCCTACACACTCAACCATTCACTTAATATCTAATCTAAGGTTTAGATTAATCATCAAGGAATGTAAGTTGTGGAACTAAATTGATAGAATGTATTCTTAGGATTTTATATGAACAAACACATTCTAATCTAGGAGTTTTGACTAACCATACTCAATTCAAACATTATGAACTAAGTAATTCATCATTTTGCAATAACCAACTCCATGCTTCTAAGATTATGAGATATGTGGCATGATTTAATCAATTCAAGCATACAAACACAAGTGATTCATATAAGAAAAAGTGGTGACAAGTGATTACATCAATACTTTCATAAATTCCCCAACAAAGTGTTTAGTTACACATGATTATCAAGTATAGCATATGAATGAATAAAAGGAAGAAATACTACCCTTAAGGGATCAAGGATGACCTCTCCTTCTTCCACAGCAATACAAACCCAATGATCACAAATAACCTTTAGAAGATTGATGAGCAAGGTACTTCTAAGATCAATACCTTCTAGCTACAAGATTACAAGTGATGAACTTCTTGAATCACTAATCTATTCTATGATAATTGAACCAAAAACTACTAAGAATTACTCTAAGCTAAATTTTATCACTACTTGGCACTTTTGTCACCTTAGTACCCTCTAACTAACCTCCTTGGTCAGTAGGAGAGAGAAGTATATATATATGTTTTCTTCAGATGAGGCAAAAAGTGCCAATTTTGGCCTTTGGACGTGCCTGGGGACGGGCTAATTCCCGCCGCACGAAGTCGCCGCACTAACCCGCCGTGCCTTGGCGAGCTTCTCGGAGACTTCTTTCCCGCCGCGCGAGGTGGCCATGCTATCCGGCGAGCTCATACCTTCGGGGAGGCTAGCAATTGCCCGCCTTCAAGCCCGCCATGCAACTGGCCTTGATTTTGGGCGGCTTCAGACCTTCAGGAAGGCTGGCAATTGCCCGCCTTCAAGCCCGCCATGCACTCTTCTCATGGTTTTGCTCCTCTTTTGTCCACTTTGATGCAAAAACCTTCTGGACTGGCCAAATTACCCTAAACTTAACAAAAACACTTATTAAACACACAAAAGTGCTCGAATACGAACACAAAAGGTAGGAATTAGGGGCGCTAAATGTGAACATTCATAGCGCGATCAGACCCCCTGAAATTTCCCTCAATGTAGTAGTGAAATATACCTAGAGGGGGGGTGAATAGGTATAGGCTCCAAATTCTTCCAATTAAAAATAATGCGGAAAATTACAAGACAAATATACACTTGAATAGATTTAGCAAATGAATTGAATTAACTAAGACAAAAGTTAATCAATTTACAAGAAGTGCAATCAATGTAATATATGGAAGATAAAGGAAAGTAAAGCAAAATTGAACACAATGATTTAACGTGGTAAAACCTCAATGAGGAAACATCCACGGGTTGATACCACAACCACCGGCGAAGCAATTCACTATGATGAAAAGGACTTACACACTCAAGCTACCAACTCATGATATCCGCTCAAGCTATCAACTCCTAGTCTACCCTCGGGCCTAGTGAACCACCTAGCCTACTTCCTATCCGAGATGTGTCCTACACCTCTAGGAAGCAACTTCCTATCCAAGACGCTCACGTCTCTAGGAAGATTTCTTGCTTGCCTATCCGGATCCTCCTGACCCTAGACAAGACTTCCTTGCTTGATTATCCGAGTCCTCCCGACTCTAATCAAGGCTCCCTTGCTCTATCCACAAAGCTTCACTCACTTTGCTAGAGACTTCAACCTAATGCAAGGCTATGATCTAAAGTGATGCAAATGATGCAAGCACAAACAAATTAAGCTAGATGATCAATCAAGCAAAATGTACATGTTCAATGATAGTCTAGAATATGATTTCAACACTCAATCACAAAAGTTATCTAGAAATCAAAACATGCAAAACAATAAGAACAAAGGTATCAATATTCAATTTAGCACACTAAAAACCTAGTTCTTAGATCATGAATTAAAACATAGAAAATAACATGAAGTACATCACATATATGTTTTCTAGAATCAATTTCATGATAAATCAAGTTTAGCACAAATATGTTCAAAACACATTACAAAGCTAAAACTCAATTAACAAATGATCAAATAACCCTAGCATGTGATCTAACATACTTCTTAACAAATTTCATCAATCAAATGGAAAGAATCAATAGTTGATCAAAAATGAAATTAAAAAAGAAGAAGTTGAAAATCAAGTACTGACCACGGACTGAAAATTGACCAGCTGAGAAAAATGCTGAAGTCAACTGCCTCTGGAAATGCTTGGGGTTTGTAGCTCTCTTCGAGACCAACAATTTTGGTTTTTGAATCGAATGATTTCGAGTTCGTATGAGAGAGATATGATCAAAACAAGTAAACAAAAAATGTTGAAAAACCGATGCGGGATTTTTGTGTTCTTCAAAAAATTGCATAAGTGATGGAGGGAAGGAGGTTTGATTAAAAGGAGGGAAAAGGAGAAGATTTCCGAGCAAATCACGTGCTGCCACATCAGCACCCCGTGGGGGGCACGTGGGGCCCACGGGACCAGAAGGCTCCCTTGCCCGTGGGGCCCACGGCCTCCCACACGGGCTGGCCAAGTGGCCACACGTGGTTTGCCCACCTCTCGCGCGCTCCCTCGGTTCGTTGCCCCATATCTTGAGCATCTGACCTCCGATTTTGAATCCATTTTCGGATTACGAACCGTGACTCCCTCACGCACGACTACGACTACTCAAATTTGAAAAATGGTTGAGAAATCATCTCGGAATCCGATGATGAAATCAACACAACAAATGAGAACGAAAAGTAGCATAGTCAACTTGTTTGAACTCGAAACCTTATGAGTGAGTAACCGAAATGACTGGAACTCGATAAGGCATTAAATAAGAACATGTTCAAGTCCTAAACACAAAATACGAAAACAAATAAACACATATTCACACAAACATGCCATATAAAAGAGATAGTCACAAAGCATGCAATTTCACAATGTTTGTCAATACAAGATCAATGCATGAGCATGCTATGAAGTGTGTGAATGTGTTATACCAAATATTTGAACCACGATGCAGGGACACACATGTATGAATTGTGTGTGTGTGCGCTAACGCCTTGCAAGAGGGTAGAAGTCAAGTTTTACCTTTGACGATTTTCACCTCTTGAAGACGACTTTTGCACTAGATGTTGCTCTTCACTCTTTGAGCTTCCTTTCTTCAAATAATGTCCTAAGCAACAACTAATACAATCATAGAGTGTTTTGCAATGGAATCAAGCCAACACAAATAGTGAACCTTACACCCCCAAACCTATCTTTTGCTCATCCTCGAGCAAAACAACTAAAGTAAGAACAATGCTACTACAAATTAATAACAATTAACTAATCCATTTTCGTAGGAAACACGATGGTACTTAGCACGTACCACATGCCTTTTAAACCTCTAGGTGCCCCTAGTAGGAGGAGTGTAGTCTCCTGAGGGTTTACCAGATGCGATACCCACAAACGTAACTCTGTAATCTACTACTGAGGGGTTACCTTGTATATTACAACAAAAAATCATACAAGCTAAGCATTCTCAATTAGGACTAATAACATTCCACTTCAGTTATAACAACACATAATACTTGTATGCCAATAATTTGGATGTTTTTGATCCAAGAATCAGTAAATTATCTGTCTAAGGTAAATTTGCCTCGACTTCTATTTCTCACCGATCCATCTCTTTCTTCTCTCAGAATCCTAGGTTATCTCTCTCAATCACATGCGAATTGAATGTATGTATATAGAATTCGAACATAACACATGTGAATATAGAAACAACGCACTTTCATATTGTCAAGTCTCATGAATGAATGAATAACCATGAACGTGGAAAGAACATGTTTGATTTGTATTCCCAACTTAGACTTCTCACAGATCCACTAGGGCTTTCCTTGGTTGTATTGGGGCCATGGGTGATTTATGGTGAGTGGAATGAATTTGATGGGATCCTAAAATGTTGATCAACCTTTCAATCACTTTACTAGCTCATTTATCAATGTCCACAAGCGTCTAGGCTAAGATTAACAATTTGATGATGTGCTAATTGGTACTTACTACAAGTATTCAATCAATTTTTATCATGGCTTTAAGTGCTTATTTTTACACCTTTACAATGTAGCCTTTCTATTGCACAGTTATTTCTATCATCGCCTGAGTACACGCTATTTACAGATTTGAGCTATCCACTTGCATTTTACTTATGCAACTATTATCAACATCTAAAGATTTCATGTGGTTGATGTGTATGAAATGAATGGTTGTGTTTGGCCTCAAATTTGGCAATTGGAACACACATATATAAGGACAGTGTTTGGATAATGAAGTTGACACACATGCCTAGGATCATCTCTATCAGACCTTCTAACAAGGGAATACAAATTTCACAAGCAGTCCACAATATTTCCTGTTCAATGGCAATCAATACTAGTGCATATGAGTGAGATCTCAATGCATCCTACATTTGAATAGTGCTTTTTACGAGAAGAATGAATTATACCCTCTCAATTAATTAGCACAGGCTAGATTCCTCACATGGGTAGTCTCCACAATTCCCCTAGGATCAAACAGTCTAAGGTTCCTTCACCTAAACATCCGAAAATTGGCACTGTACAAGTATATTTATAGTGGTGCAACTTCTTAGATGGCATGCATATTAGTCAAAATTTAGCTTTCAAAGCAAGTATGGAATATTCCATTGGCATATATAAATAACAACCCTCAAACCAATTTTCAAAATTGTTACAGAGATTTGAAAATTTTTCCTACATGACTACCTAACACTACATAATATAAACATTCATTATCAAAATACTATAAAAATTACAAAAAACACAAAAACTTATGCCACACCCCCAAACCTAAACCAAACATTGTCCTCAATGTAATTGCGAACATGGTTAGTTAAAGTTTAGATATAGAAACACTAAACAAACTACTATATATATATATATACATTAAAATACGTAAATAACACTAGGTAAGAAAATTGTACCTGGGTGGGGTGCCTCCCACCTAGCGCGAGATTTTCCGTCTAGGCAAGACGCATGAGAGCTCTACGGCTCTGTAAGTGCTACCTGTTCCAAAATCCTGACTTCATCCACTCCTTATAGATATGGCTTCACTCGATGCCCATTCACCTTGAATGTATCCCCATTTTTCTCATTCAGTAGCTCGACAGCTCCATATGGGAATATCTGGAGTATCCTATACGGCCCATACCATCTTGATCTGAGCTTTCCTGGAAACAGCTTCAACCTAGTGTTGAATAGGAGGACTAACATCCCCGGGCACAGATCCTTGAGGATCACTCTCTTGTCATGCATTCTCTTGGTCTTCTCTCTGTAGATTTTTGCATTCTCATATGCCTCATCCCAGAGTTCCTGGAGTTCGTTCAGTTGAAGTTTACGTTCTTCCCCTGCTGCATCCATATCAACGTTCAGCTTCTGGAGTGCCCAGTAAGCATTGTGCTCTAACTCCACTGGCAAATGGCAAGCGTTTCCAAAGATCAAACGATAAGGTGTCATTCCGATTGGGGTTTTGAAAGCAGTTCTGTAGGCCCATAAGGCATCATTCAACTTGAACGCCCAATCTTTCCTGCTTGTGTTCACAGTCTTTTCAAGGATTTGCTTGATGTGTCTGTTACTGACTTCTACTTGACCGGAGGTCTGAGGATGATAGGGGGTTGCAACCTTGTGATTCACACTATATTTCTTCAGTAGTGTGGCGAATATCTTGTTGCAAAAGTGACTTCCCCCATCACTTATGATGGCACGTGGAGTCCCGAACCTGGAGAAAATCGTGCCCCTGACAAATTTCACAACTACTTTACTGTCATTGGTCTTCGTGGCTATGGCTTCAATCCATTTAGAAACGTAGTCCACGGCTACCAGGATGTAGCTGTATCCGTCCGATGGTGGGAATGGTCCCATGAAATCGATTCCCCAGACATCGAAAATCTCTACTACCATTTGGCCTGACTGCGGCATCTCATTCCTCTTACCAATGTTCCCTGTTCTCTGACATCAGTCACATCGTAAGCAGAAGTGGTAAGCATCCTTGAACAATGTTGTCCAATAGAATCCTGAGTGAAGAACCTTCATCGCTGTCTTTCTAGAACTGTAGTGGCCTCCGCATTGAAGTTCATGGCAGAACTTCAGGATGTCTAACTGTTCATCCTCTGGTATACATCTTCTAATGATTTGGTCTGCCCCGTGTTTGAACAAGTATGGGTCGTTCCAAAAGTACTGCCTTGCATTGAAAACGAATCTCTTCCTTCCTTGACTTGTCATTCCTGCCGGCAAAATCTTGTTTGTGAGGAAATTGACTATATCAGCATACCATGGCTCTGTGTCGCTTAATTTCAAAAGCTGCTCATCTGGAAAGCTGTCCCTTAGTGGTAGAGTATCTTCTTCTGCATATGAATCTAACATCAGTCTACTCAAGTGGTCTGCTACCACATTCTCACTCCCTTTCTTGTCTCTGATCTCTAAATCGAATTCCTGTAGTAGAAGGATCCATCGAATGAGTCTTGGCTTGGCATCCTTCTTCTGGAGGAGACATCGGAGTGCTGAGTGATCAGTGAACACAATAACCTTTACGCCAATTAGATATGATCTGAATTTTTCTAACACAAAAATAACTGCTAACAACTCCTTCTCTGTAGCAGAGTAGTTCAACTGTGCGTCATTCAGGGTCCTTGAAGCATAGTATATGGCATGTGGAATTTTGTCAACCCTCTGTCCTAGTACTGCTTCAACAGCATAGTCAGAAGCATCACACATGAGCTCGAAAGGCAAACTCCAATCAGGTGGTCTTATTATGGGAGCCGTGATCAACAACTCCTTGAGTTCTTTAAATGATGCCATACACTTCTCATCAAAATCAAACTCGATCTCTTTTTGAAGTAGTCTACACAGGGGCCTCGAAATCTTCGAAAAGTCTTTGATAAACCTTCTGTAAAACCCTGCATGTCCCAAAAATGCTCGAATTTCTCTCACTGATCTTGGAAACTGTAAACTCTTCATGACATCGACTTTTGCCTTGTCTACTTCAATGCCTCTACCCGAGATAATGTGCCCTAGCACAATTCCTTCCTTCACCATGAAGTGACTTTTCTCCCAGTTCAATACTAAATGAGCCTGCTTACACCTTGCTAGCACTGAGGATAGGTTTCTCAAACAGTCACCAAAAGAATTCCCCATTACTGAAAAGTCGTCCATGAAGATCTCTATTATGCCCTCCACCATGTCTGAAAATATGGATGTCATGCACCTCTGAAATGTACCTGGCGCATTACATAGCCCAAATGGCATCCGTCGGTAGGCGAATGTACCGAAAGGACATGTGAAAGTGGTCTTCTCCTGATCTTCTGGAGCGATAGCAATCTGATTGTATCCGGAGTACCCGTCCAAAAAGCAATAATGACTGTGACCTGCCAGGCGTTCCAACATTTGATCAATGAATGGCAGAGGGAAATGATCCTTCTTAGTAGCTGAATTAAGTTTCCTGTAATCGATGCATACTCGCCATCCTGTCTGAATCCTTTGTGGCACCAACTCATTGTCTTCATTCTTCACCACAGTCAACCCAGACTTCTTAGGCACTACATGAATAGGGCTAACCCACTTGCTGTCAGAAATAGGGTAGATGATCCCATTTTCTAACAACTTGAGGATTTCCTTCTTGACTACCTCCTTCATGATTGGATTTAGCCTTCGTTGCCCTTCGATGGTTGGCTTGGATCCTTCCTTAAGAAAAATCTTTGCATACAAGTGGTAGGGCTAATTCCCTTCAAGTCATCCAATGACCAACCTATCGCCTCTCTGTAGTATCGCAACACGTTGATCACTTCTTTCTCTTCCTCTGGTTGCAAGTCTGATGCAATGATCACCGGAAGTGTCTCATTTTCGCCTAGGAATGCATACTTCAAGGTAGATGGCAGTAGCTTGAGTTCCAAGATAGGTGGGGGAGTTGTGTTTGGCTGTTCATCCCTCAGAATGTGCTCCCCGGTCTCCTCATCTTCTACTGAGGTACTAGCCCATACTAACATTTCTACCCAGTCAGTTTCTTGACCCTCTTCTATTTCGTAGTCTTCTGAAGCCATAGAGTCACGGATATTCTTCTCAGAGAATTCTGCCACTAACACATCTTCAACGGAGTTTTCCATTTCCTGGTATGAACAATTTATACACTATATAGAAACAATGTTAGCAAGACTCCTGGAACAGTGAATTCTAACTCTACTGAAAGTACCTTAATTTTCCTAAGTATTTCTTAATCCTTATGTTATTTACTATAATTAGGTGTGTGTGTGTAACCATCATGCATATAAACAAGTTACTCAACAATCCAAATCACAAGTTGGTTCACATATCATTGATTTTAACTTTCTCTTGACGAACCCATCATCCTAGCATGCACATATCTCTAGATTTCTTCCAATGATTTCTCTTTTCTAATTCTTGAAATTTTTGCAGCCTAACATCACCATATAAACAAGGAAGAATAGAGAAAGAGAGATGACTTGCAAGCCAAGTAAAGAAATAGTATCTAAAAGGTACCTTGGTTGATGATCAAGATGAGCAAAGATGTTTGAAATGAGCACTAACTCAAAAGCCAAAACTCTTACCTTTAAAACCCCTTCTGATTACCTCGGCGGTTTGTACGGCAGGTTCAAGCCCGCCGTACAAACTCGCCGCCCAACATTGTCCTTCTTCAGAAGCAACCCGCGGCGGCCTTGTGCCTTCTGGAAAGCGGCCAATGTCTCGCCGCACAAGCTCGCCGTCCGCTCCTTCAATACTTGGCGAGTTTGTTTCTTCTGCAAGGCGGGTTCCAGCCCGTCGTCCATGGTCTCGCCACAAGGTTGCCAATTCCCGGTGGCCTTGTCTCTTCTGGAAGGCGGCCTATGTCTCGCCTAATGAAGGTCACCGAGATCTGCTTTTCTCCTTTGGCGAGCTTGTTCACTCTGGAAGGCGGCCAATGTCCCGCCTGGACTAGCTCGCCGAAATGCTTCCAACAATTTTGAGTTCCCCTTTTTCAAATTTGGAATGTTTTGACCTGCACAACATACTTCACACACAACACACAATATATATATACAACCCTAACTCAATGCTTGGGGGAAAAAAAATACACACATAATAGATATTATTACTTAATAGGGTCCAAGGTTGTTGGTCAAATGATCCCACACCTCATTACTTGTCCTTTATTAATAATTACAAGCGAAATAAGTAAAACATTTCATTCCTGACCCTGTTCTTCGGGTCATCCACCTACACACACACAATATCCATTAAATCGTTCACATATTCAAAGGTGAACGAGACGTGCTCGTACTTCCAATCTCAGAACAAGACATAAGAGGTCGATGTAACAAAGTCAAGGTCATGGGTGCCTCAGGGGGCTACATTTCCAAATCCGGTGTGGAGTTTACTCGTGGTGGGGAAGGCTCCTTGTATGTGTCCTTTCGGACCCATATTTGCCTTGGTCTCCCCACATCCCTCCTAGGAGACACATTCCTCGTTTTACAGAACTCATGATACCTCATGCAATTGGGCCTTTTGTGCCCTTGAGTTCCGCAGTAATAACATGTTGGAGAGTAGAAAGTACCTCCATGGTTGTCAATCCTTTCTGTGGTATTGAGGTTGTGGCTGGCTCGCTTTCTTCCTGGACAAGTTTTGTTCAGATCATCCACCATATCCCGTACCTCCAATTCTTTCATTAGATCGAAAATCCTATCTTGCATCTTCTGTGTAGAGGACGTATAGGCCTCCTTCAAATCAGATATGAGTTTCATAACCTCTACAAGATATCTCTTCTGTTCCTCCTTCTCTTGCTCTAGATGCTCAATTCTTAGTAACAAGCTCTTGTTGTGGGCAAGCAATTCCTCCCTTTTCAGAGTCTCTGAATCATTCAGGCTTCTCTCCTCTTCTTCCAGTGTCCTCAAGAATTCTTCTATGGTTTCAGCATCCTGAGTGTCTTGACTAGGCGGACTTTCTTCCTCAATCCTAGTTTCCTTCTTTGGCAATGGTTGAGCTCTAAACATGTTGAACTCTACTACATCATCCAAAACACTCAAAGTGAGTTTCCCTCCATGAACATCCACAACTGCTCGTGAGGTCGCCATAAACGGCCTTCCTAACAACACTGGTTGTGAGTTTCCATTCTCATCTCTATCCTCTACGTCCAACACTACAAAGTCAGTGGGAATGAGCAATCGATCCACCTTGAGGACCACATTCTCCACTACTCCTCTAGGATTTCTAGATGATTGATCAGCAAGACGCAAACTAATGGAAGTCGGCTTGAGTTCACTCAATCCCAGCCTTTCATACACAGAGTATGGCATCATATTGATGCTGGCTCCTAGATCAAGCATCGCCTTCTCTGCTGAGGAGTTTCCCACAGTAATACTCAACTCAAAACTCCCTGGATCTTGTTCCTTGGTAGTGTACCCACTCATAGAACTAGTAATGGCGTGAGCCTGCTCATGCATTGGGGCTTTCCCCCTGTCTTGCTGCCCGTTAGCCTCTATCACCTGTCCCAATTGAATTGATAACTTTTTCAGTGACGCCTCTATTCCCATCATCCTTTGGTCCATTTCTTGTTGATATGACTGTGGAGGGT
This sequence comes from Acer saccharum, assembly GCA_030490815.1. NCBI lineage: Eukaryota > Viridiplantae > Streptophyta > Magnoliopsida > Sapindales > Sapindaceae > Acer > Acer saccharum. The sequence continues at coordinate 552,804 of CM059871.1, read as the reverse complement.
TCTGATTGCTCCACTGATTCGAACTCCCAGCACCTTGCTGTACTTGATACTGACCACGGGGGTTGTTTCCACCCCATGATTGATTCTGATCATACCTCGGCTGCTAGTAGGCATTGTTGCTGTTTCTCTGCCTGCCTTGATTCCACTGGTACATTGCTTGAGCTTCTGCCTTTGAATAAACCTCTCTGTGGGAGGTGCATACATCTGCTCCATGTCCAATCATGCCACATGCTTGGCATACCTTACCCGGGCTGTACTGTTGCCCCTGCTAATTTAACATCATTGCCCTGACACTGTTATTCAAGGTCTCCATCTGCATTGCTAAATGTGCGGTCCCAATACGGCTTCCCTTTGTGCTTCTTTGTTGAGAATTCTGTCCCAGCATTTCATACTTATTGAACACATAATCAGCGGTACATTCCCTCATTGCCCCACCACAAGCATTGTCGACAATTGCTTGTGTGAGTCCAGTAAGTCCGTCATAAAATGATTGCACCTGCGACTGAAGTGTGAAATCATGGTGTGGGCACTGAGCTAACAATAGCTTGAACCTCTCCCATGATTCATGGAATGCTTCTCCTTCCTCCTCTTGGAAGTTTGCAATCTTTCCCTTTATTTCTTTGGTTTTCTAGTGTAAGGATTCCCTTTTATTGATTGGCTTATTTCGTGGTCAAACCACAAGTTGGGGTTTGGTTGTAAGGGTAGTCTAGGTGATTAGTTGAAGATCAAGACCCTTTCCAAGACCTCAAGAGGACAAGCACCAAAGGTATATCTTGTGCTTACATTGGCTTGAAGAAATATAGTTGCACACACCCACAACATGCATAACTCTTATTCTTGAATGTTGTGTTTGTATTTTGTGTGCATTGTGCCTTATTGATTTATTCAATATCTCTTCTTGCTTGTTGAATTGATTGCATCTTGTTATATGATAATGCCATGTCATGATAGGCATTAGGATGCTTTCAATACCCACACTTGCACTTCATGCATGATTAGCGTTTAGTGTGGAGAAATTCGTTTCCCGAAAGTTGTTCGGAAACGTCCGCGCGTGCACGCTGATGTGCTTTGTTTTGCGCGATGATCGCCGGTGGAGATGCCTTTGGCTTCTCCCTTGATTTCACCATTTTTGGTGAACGGCGGTTTCCTTCGGCGGCCTGGCCGCCGTTAGAAACCGCCGAATGAGACCTGATTGAAATTCAATCTCGGGTCCAAAACGGCGGTTGAATCGGCGGTCACGAAACCGCCGAACGAAGTCGCCGAATTTCCCCTGTTCTTCTCGGGAGCAATTCGGCGGTCTGGCCGCCGAATTGAAACCGCCGATCGTGCGATTTCAGGGGCAAACTTGTCTTTTCACTTGCCCAATTCTTGATGTCTATAAATATCTCACTTTCTCATTATCTGAATGTAGTTCTTGACTCTTAAGAACCCTAAACTTCAAAGTTAGATTTTGAGAGAAAATCAAATCAAGAATTCACCTTTAACCACTCAAATCAAACCCTTTTTGCATCAAATTTCATATTGCATCTCCTATGTCTATATAGAGTGCATCCATGTATGGGTTTGCATCATCACAACTTGCTTGGTAAGATTTTGATTAATTTCATCTTATTTTAGTATTTTAAATATCAAGCCATCTCTTTTAAATTACTTGTATGTTTTAGATCATATGCTAAATACAAGAAAAGAGATTATTTGTGATGTTTTGATTGAGTGTTGTTTGTGATAGCTTTGTGTCTAGGATTGGTTATCCTCTACTTAGCTAAAGTTATATGCCATGTCATATAGCTACATGTGATATCTAGGATTGATTATATTGTCATCTTATAATCCTAGGTAAGCATTTAGAGTACCCTAGCTCTTATTGCAATATTTGGATATCATTGCATATTCACATAGGGTTGTTTGATCTCTTAGGAGATTGTAAGTCTTGTGTGATAGACCGGGATTAGGTCGGACACCGGGATTAGGTGGTCACATGAGCAAATTGGACTAGGTCCACTTTTACAGGCCTGCGGGTAGTGGTAGCGGGATATTGGCCGGGATTAGGCCGTCAAACCTGGATTAGGTTGTATACGTTATCACAATTAGTGGATTCGAGGTTCGAGTGTGGCGCACTTACCAGCCCGTGGTTTTTCCCGTGAGGGTTTCCACGTAAAAATCAAGTGTCGTTTATATTTCCGCACCATATTACACTTGATTATTATATTGTCTAGTTTGGGGCATTTTCGTAAATTTGACTAAAAACGAAAATTGGGTAAAAAGCGTAAAATCTATTCACCCCCCCTCTAGATAGTTTTATACACACCGTGCTATAATTAGTTTCAATTGGTATCAGAGCGGGTTCCTAGATATACTTAGGTGATCCAAGCTCATTTTGGTGTGTTTTGCATTTTGTATGTTTGTTTGATTTCTTCATACATTTTGCATTCTTCTCATTTGCATTCATTCAACGCAAACACTATGAGTGATTTTGTGAGAGAAGAAATTGACTCCTTAGAGGAGATGCCTCTCTTACTAGAGAGATTTAGGAGATTTGTGAAACTAACCACCTCACCTCCTAAGAAGAAGTTGACCACCTCACCTCCTAAGAAGAAGAAGATAATTGCTTTGGAGACTTCGAAGCATGACAAGAAGGAGGGTATCTCTATTGAAGACATGGGACTCAATGACAAGCCAAACCAAGGAGTGTCTTCAAGAGAGGGGATTCAGTGCTACGAATGTGGAGGATTCGGGCATTTATCCCCGGAGTGTGGAAACTTGAAGGATAGAAGAAAAGGGAAGGCGTTGGCCACCTTATGGGATAAATATGAAGATGACGAAAATCCTTCAAGTGATGAAGAACTTGCCATCATCTACACAGAATTTGGGGCCAAGAGTGTAGAGGTTGAAGAAGATGGCATAGTTGCTCTTACTTGTAATCCCCAAGAAGAACTAGATATAGAAGTAGTTGGCGTAGCTACTCATAGGGATTTGGCTCATTCCTCATCAAGAGACAAATTTGATGATCTTGATGAAGGAGATGACTCCATTGGTGAAATGGAGATTAGAGGAGATGACACAAGTGTTGAATATTTGTCATCTAACTCCACAAATGGAAATGTGGAGTGTATGGATCTTAATGACTACAAAGTCAAAGTTGAGAGCTCAATGATGAGGAACAAGGAAGAAATTAGAAGATTAAAAGAAGAGAATCTAGAGCTTTCAACACTAGTAGACCACTTGTGTGAAGAAGTGGTAAGATCCATGGCGGATGAAGATAAGCTAAAAGAAGACTTAGCCTTATCTAAGAGGAGAGAAGAAGAGCTAGAAAGAGAGCTTGAAGAAGTTAAGGTCTTAATGGCTAAAATGACTTCAAGCACCAAGAAGCTTGACCACATGTTGGGAGTAGGAAGAAAGCCAAGTGACAAAAGAGGTCTTGGCTACATTGATGACAAGGATGCCTCCTCCTCAAGCAAGACATCCTTGGTCATGATGGACTTCAATATGTCCCCTCCTCCTCAACACCCTAGGAAGAAGATGGACCTAGGAGAGTGTTCAAGAAGTGCCCAAGTAGTTGTGGCACCAAAAGGTCAAGCTCAAGCTCACACCCAAAGGGCTCCTCACCTTATCTTCCCTCAAACTCAAAAACAACATGGGAAGAGTTCAGACATGCAAGCTCAGACAAGCAAGCAACCTCGTCTTGGTTATCAACAAAGGAGGAGAGATCCTATCCAACAACCAAGACAACCACAACGACAAGGGAAAGCTCCCATCCATGCTCAAGGGAATGGTATGATTCCTAACCTTTTTCCCACTTGTCATTTTTGTGGTATTATTGGTCATATTAGACCAAATTGCTTGCATTACATTGAAATGTGTAGAGCTAAAAGCATGTTTGACAAGAAAAAGGCTAGAGCTAAGATGCTTCATAAAAAGGAAGAAAATCATGTGCATGATCCTTTTTCATCTTGTACTCTAGAACCTTTGTCCACTAGGATTGACTTAGTGTCACCTAAGTGGAATAATAAGAATGAACCCGCTTGCTACGAGACTAACAAGTCTCAAATAGGTTCAACTAAGTCCAAAGGACTTAGTAGGTCCATAGGACCTCATACCCTTCCTTGAAGAGGTATGGAAAATTGACCCCATATGGGGAACTCAAGCAAAGAGAGCTATTTTGCATTCTTGTCACTTGCAAAAAATTTGAAATATCTTATGCTTCTCTTTTTGTTGCTTGAGTTAGCTTGGTTACACTATGTATATATATTTTCTATTCAATAAGTGTGATCAATGCTTGTATTGCAATCCATGTCATATTTATGTTCAAACATGCATTTTTGGACTAGGAGATATTTACATAGGATATAATTTGAATGACCTATAATGATCTCCATGACAAGATGATTGCTAAATGACATGCTAAATGCTAATCTTAAAAAGCATGTTTTGATGATTGCATTTCTTAACTGCAAAAAATGTGTGAAAAAGCTTATGAGACTCAAATGAAAAAGGATCTTGTATCCATTCAAGGATTTTACAATCCAAATGTCTCTCTTTCTTTATTGGTTGAACATGTCTATTATCATACGGATATCTTATCCGGAAAAATCAAGTAGGGTGCAAAGTCGCTCATGACATGTTTGGCTTATAAAGTTGGATATAGTTGTTCTAAAAATTAAAATCAATGAAAACCTATATCCTTGCTTCTCTCATGACATTGGTGAAATTTGTTTGAATTCATATTAAAAACCTTTGTCATTTGCTTTGCCAAATACCATGGTATTTTGGACTTAAATGCTACATGTCTTGTATGCAAAGCAATTATTTGATTCACACATTTTCCTTAAATAAATCTCCTTGTTTCTCTCCAATTAATTGAGATTGCATAAAGTGACTTATATTGATTATGCAAATATTTAGAATGCTACTATCTCTCTTTGCCTTGAGTGACCCGATTGGGGACTACTCCTTTGTCTATATCATGACAAAAAGGGGGAGTAGGTTGTGGTAAGGGGAGTTGCAAATTGTAGTAGCAATTGTGCATGTTGGGGAGAATACTAATTAAGGGGGAGTAACCCTTTGAGGGGGAGCATTTGCACATACATACATTGCATGATGTTGTACTTAAATTCTTAAATGCAAATGCTTGTTTTATCTCACTTGATTCATCTCACCTTTTCTTGTATTGGAAAGTATAGAAACTTTATTCTTCAGGGATTGATTGGTCTACTTGAGATTGAAGACTTCAAGATTATTTATCTTATCTCTTTGTAATGTAGAAAATCATAGTTAACCTGTAGTTTCTATTATGTTGTGAGGAATCATTGTGAGTGGTGGTTTTGTCACGAAATAGCCAAAGGGGGAGATTGTAAGGATTCCCTTTTATTGATTGGCTTATTTCGTGGTCAAACCACAAGTTGGGGTTTGGTTGTAAGGGTAGTCTAGGTGATTAGTTGAAGATCAAGACCCTTTCCAAGACCTCAAGAGGACAAGCACCAAAGGTATATCTTGTGCTTACATTGGCTTGAAGAAATATAGTTGCACACACCCACAACATGCATAACTCTTATTCTTGAATGTTGTGTTTGTATTTTGTGTGCATTGTGCCTTATTGATTTATTCAATATCTCTTCTTGCTTGTTGAATTGATTGCATCTTGTTATATGATAATGCCATGTCATGATAGGCATTAGGATGCTTTCAATACCCACACTTGCACTTCATGCATGATTAGCGTTTAGTGTGGAGAAATTCGTTTCCCGAAAGTTGTTCGGAAACGTCCGCGCGTGCACGCTGATGTGCTTTGTTTTGCGCGATGATCGCCGGTGGAGATGCCTTTGGCTTCTCCCTTGATTTCACCATTTTTGGTGAACGGCGGTTTCCTTCGGCGGCCTGGCCGCCGTTAGAAACCGCCGAATGAGACCTGATTGAAATTCAATCTCGGGTCCAAAACGGCGGTTGAATCGGCGGTCACGAAACCGCCGAACGAAGTCGCCGAATTTCCCCTGTTCTTCTCGGGAGCAATTCGGCGGTCTGGCCGCCGAATTGAAACCGCCGATCGTGCGATTTCAGGGGCAAACTTGTCTTTTCACTTGCCCAATTCTTGATGTCTATAAATATCTCACTTTCTCATTATCTGAATGTAGTTCTTGACTCTTAAGAACCCTAAACTTCAAAGTTAGATTTTGAGAGAAAATCAAATCAAGAATTCACCTTTAACCACTCAAATCAAACCCTTTTTGCATCAAATTTCATATTGCATCTCCTATGTCTATATAGAGTGCATCCATGTATGGGTTTGCATCATCACAACTTGCTTGGTAAGATTTTGATTAATTTCATCTTATTTTAGTATTTTAAATATCAAGCCATCTCTTTTAAATTACTTGTATGTTTTAGATCATATGCTAAATACAAGAAAAGAGATTATTTGTGATGTTTTGATTGAGTGTTGTTTGTGATAGCTTTGTGTCTAGGATTGGTTATCCTCTACTTAGCTAAAGTTATATGCCATGTCATATAGCTACATGTGATATCTAGGATTGATTATATTGTCATCTTATAATCCTAGGTAAGCATTTAGAGTACCCTAGCTCTTATTGCAATATTTGGATATCATTGCATATTCACATAGGGTTGTTTGATCTCTTAGGAGATTGTAAGTCTTGTGTGATAGACCGGGATTAGGTCGGACACCGGGATTAGGTGGTCACATGAGCAAATTGGACTAGGTCCACTTTTACAGGCCTGCGGGTAGTGGTAGCGGGATATTGGCCGGGATTAGGCCGTCAAACCTGGATTAGGTTGTATACGTTATCACAATTAGTGGATTCGAGGTTCGAGTGTGGCGCACTTACCAGCCCGTGGTTTTTCCCGTGAGGGTTTCCACGTAAAAATCAAGTGTCGTTTATATTTCCGCACCATATTACACTTGATTATTATATTGTCTAGTTTGGGGCATTTTCGTAAATTTGACTAAAAACGAAAATTGGGTAAAAAGCGTAAAATCTATTCACCCCCCCTCTAGATAGTTTTATACACACCGTGCTATAATTAGTTTCATCTAGGATGGGAAGAATTTGGAGAAAAATTTCTGCTCCACCTCGGCCCATGTGGTCAGTGTACCAGCTGGCAAAGCCATCAGCCATTTCTTGGCGTTGTCTTTCAAACAGTATGAAAAGCAACGCATCCTCAGTAAGTCCTCTGTTAACCGGCCCAATGGTATTGTAGTGATAGCATTGTAGTATTCTTTCATAAACTGAAGTGCGTCCTCATTAGGTTTCCCATAGTAGGATGGCAAGATGTTATAGTGCAAGTTCTTCAGCTCATAGTCCCGCTGAGCGGCATTCAAGGCTATGGCCGAAGGATGTGCCCCCACAACGGGCAATGAAAATTCCTTCATACATTGTATGTCCTCCATTTAGTTCACTGTAAGGACTCTGCACACAAGTGCAAGAAAAGTAACGAAGATCAATGTGAAAAAGATAAATGTTATACTAGTGTGCAATAAAAAGTGTAGTAATTCTAAATTTTCCTAAAATGACAATTCTAAACCTAACCAACCGCGCTACACAAGGAAGTGTATCCCCGGCAGCGGCGCCAAAAAGTTTGACACGCCCAAACCGGTTCTACAAATGTCACTATAATTTAACCTATTCTACCTCGATTGTATTAAAGGGGCGTGCGAGTCTGATGACCCTATTGCAATTCGTACAAGTCGTTATGCTAGTATAGTGTACAAAGTAAGGGTATCGGTCCACGGGGAATCTACTAATGAGTAACTGGTAAAAGCTAGGATTAGTGAGTGTTTTACGAATTAAACTAATGCGATGATAAAAGATTATAATTGATAAGCTAAGATGCTAGGGAATGTATGAATCAGTAATGATGCACCACAATAACCACTTTCATGCAACAAAGATCAAGTCACTCATGTAGTTCCATTTATACCATTGGTACACTCAACCATTCACTTAATATCTAATCTAAGGTTTAGATTAATCATCAAGGAATGTAAGTTGTGGAACTAAATTGATAGAATGTATTCTTAGGATTTTATATGAACAAACACATTCTAATCTAGGAGTTTTGACTAACCATACTTAATTCAAACCTTATGAACTAAGTAATTCATCATTTTGCAATAACCAACTCCATGCTTCTAAGATTATGAGATATGTGGCATGATTTAATCAATTCAAGCATACAAACACAAGTGATTCATATAAGAAAAAGTGGTGACAAGTGATTACATCAATACTTTCATAAATTCCCCAACAAAGTGTTTAGTTACACATGATTATCAAGTATAGCATATGAATGAATAAAAGGAAGAAATACTACCCTCAAGGGATCAAGGTTGACCTCTCCTTCTTCCACAGCAATACAAACCCAATGATCACAAATAACCTTCAGAAAATTGATGAGCAAGGTACTTCTAAGATCAATACCTTCTAGCTACAAGATTACAAGTGATGAACTTCTTGAATCACTAATCTATTCTATGATAATTGAACCAAAAACTACTAAGAATTACTCTAAGCTAAATTTTATCACTACTTGGCACTTTTGTCACCTTAGTACCCTCTAACTAACCTCCTTGGTCAGTAGGAGAGAGAAGTATACATATATGTTTTCTTCAGATGAGGCAAAAAGTGCCAATTTTGGCCTTTGGACGTGCCTGGGGGCGGGCTAATTCCCGCCGCACGAAGTCGCCGCACTAACCTGCCGTGCCTTGGCGAGCTTCTCGGAGACTTCTTTCCCGCCGCGCGAAGTCGCCGCGCGAGGTCGCCATGCTATCCGGCGAGCTCATACCTTCGGGGAGGCTGGCAATTGCCCGCCTTCAAGCCCGCCATGCAACTGGCCTTGATTTTGGGCAGCTTCAGACCTTCAGGAAGGCTAGCAATTGCCCGCCTTCAAGCCCGCCATGCACTCTTCTCATGGTTTGCTCCTCTTTTGTCCACTTTGATGCAAAAACCTTCTGGACTGGCCAAATTACCCTAAACTTAACAAAAACACTTGTTAAACTCACAAAAGTGCTCGAATACGAACACAAAAGGTAGGAATTAGGGGCGCTAAATGTGAACATTCATAGCGCGATCAGCTATCAGCTCAAAAACTGACTGGGTGTGAATAAAACACTGTCAGCAATTTGGCCTTGTGGAAAGGGGTAAAGATTTTTCTGCTTATATTGCATCTGTTAAGTTTAAAATATGCAAGTACAAAGCTCCAATGGGTAAGTGCACATAAAAACAGTCAGGAAGCTTTCAAACGCAAGATCTAGGCCACCTGAGCCAAACGCCTTGAGGTTGGCTTGGCTCGCTAAAAATCAAGTAAAAACCCCGAAAGTGGGTAGAAACTTAGATACAGTGAGTCAGGACCCCCCGTGGTGTAAAATAAATACTCAAGTTGCCCTGAGCCATAAGCGAACACCTGGAACAATTTGCAAAAAGTACAAAAGCCAATGAGCAATTGCAAAAGAGACAATAATGAACAAAGTCGAATGCAAGTAAGTTATAAGTCAAAATTGTATTTATATACATAAAGTGCTTTCTTTTTGCAGGAGTATTAGCTAAAAGGTATTTTAAAAAAAATAATAACCTATCTATAAGAAACATCGGCCAAAAGGAATGTTGACGGTGATTTTTCGATGGTCAACCGGTCAACGATTTAGGTTGGTGAAACCTGAAGATAAACGTAATGAAAGTAGAAAAATAAAAGATGAGCAAGTATAACACATATTTTACGTGGTAAAACCCCAAGGCGGGGAAACATCCACGGTGCCGGTGCCGGTGACGGCGAGAAGTGATCCACTATGAATATAAGGATTACACACTCAATACTCGCTTTCTCTCAAATAATTGCTTATGATGATCCCCCCGATATAATGAATACATTGATGTATTTATAGGGTTTGATCTAGGGTTGCCCTAGTTTCTGTCATATAAAAGGTGGACTCATTAATTAGAGTCTTTGTAGGATTCTTGTAGAGTAGATAAATTAGGACCCATTTCCTATTTAGTGTGTATCCTTCTAGAAGCTTACAGTTCTTTCTTGATTAGACTTCTCTGGTACTGGAGAGGAAATAGGGATATTTCCTTATTGGAATATTATCCTAAGATTCCGTATCTGTGCAGATCTGTTTCTGATATGGCCTATATTGGTAAGGCTGTATTTCCCGTTTTTGGCTAAGTACTGATTTTTGGCCGAGCAGACTTGGCCGAGTAGAATCTTGGGCGAGCACACTTGGCTGAGTAGAATCTTGGCCGAGTAGACTTCTAGCCGAGTGGAATCTTGGCCGAGTAGACTTCTAGCCGAGTGGAATGTTGGCCGAGTAGAATCTTGGCCGAGTGGAATCTTGGCCGAGTAGACTTCTAGCCGAGTGGAATGTTGACCGAGTAGAATCTTGGCCGAGTGGAGTCTTGGTCGAGTAGACTTCTAGCTGAGTGGAACGTTGACCGAGTGGAATCTTGGCCGAGCAGAATCTTAGCCGAGTAGACTTGGTTGATTGAAACCCTTGGCCGAACAGGTCTTTAGCCAACCATATTTCATCTGTAGATGGCCCCTCATATGGTGATGTCATGCATTCATGTTGACCCTTTTGATAACGTGTCTCACATTTGACTTTTTATGACGTGGAATCACTATATTTTCGCATTACCCGCTATCTTTGCTGACGTGTCATGCTGACGAAAAAACCCCTATAACAATACCCCCTCAAATCTGCGAGATGAGTTCTTGGTGACTCATCGAAGGGGATTTGAATAGTTCTCCTTTGATTTTTGTTGCTCGTCTTCAACCTAAGTCCAAGTTACTACCCAGTTGATGTTTGAACAATTGTCAGATATTTGTTGAGCCTTTGGTTGCTCTTTAACTCCTCTTGTAATTTTTACCTTGTATACTTCCGTGATGCCTCGGTGCGCACTTGCACTATATATATTTGGTATTTGGTATACTTTGCATTTGGTTCTGGTCGCACTCGATAAACTTCCTTGTCTCCTCAAGCTTTGATTATTGAGATCTTTTTCGCTCACTTGGGCGAACGTGAGTCCCCTTTATAACTTTGTTCGGCTTTCCTCGGATCCTTTTTGTACTGCTGCTGCATATCTGATCTTTCTGCTGTAATTCCTCTTAAATAGGCATGAATTAGGTCTCCTTTTAGTTCCATAATCAACCTTCAATAAGGCTAATTCAATGCGACTTAAAGTAGGAAGTATAATCCTTCTAACTTTAGGAATTTTAATCCAATCTCGACTAATCCCAACATGGAAAGTTTAGGATCAACTAAAATTGAATTAAAGTGACTTTTAGGCCTTTTTTAATCTTCCAAAACATGATAAATTCGTCTAAGACCTTCATTCCCGAATAGGCAGCCCACAATGCTTTATTTCTGAAATCCCGCGTAGAAATTCTGGGTTGACCTTTGGGTAGTAAAATAGTCATAACTCCTTCTAGAAAACTCTAAATCACAAACTGTAAAATTCTACGGAAAGCTAACTTCCGTATCTTTCCAACCATATAAGGCTCGAAACCTAGTTCCTTCTGAGATGATACAGTTTAATTCTTGAAGTTGACCCATCAGCAGATGCTGCTCGCTTAGAAATTCTGGGCTGACCTTTGGGTAGTAAAATGGTCATAACTCCTTCTAGAAAACTCGAAATCACAAAACGTAAAATTATACGAAAAGCTAACTTCTGTACATTTCCAACCATATAAGGCTCGAAACCCAGTTCCTACTAGGATGATACAGTTTAATTCTTGAAGTTGACCCATCAGCAGATGCTATTTTCACGGGTTTGCTCAAGAAATCTTCCAAATTGCTTCCAATTATCTTCTAGGACTTGAATAGCTGAAAATGCTTTTATCCGAAATATCTTTTCTTCTTGTCGTATCCTTTAAAGGCAAGTTCTGACGATCTTTTGAAGTTTTAGGGCTCAAGACAGCTTGAAGATGTCGAGGTTGAAGATCATAAGAGGAACTCATTAAGGTTTTCCTGAACCGTGTCTTTCCTCACAAGCTGAGAAGAATACGGTATATGTCGTCGCTCTTGGCAAGGTAAGATGTCGCTCTATAGAGATCGTGCTTCAAAGCATCCACCCCCTGAGACCACTGCCATATATATATACATGCTCATGGTGAGTTGGGGGCTTTTGTTCTCCAGGGGTTCATGTTGCTTGGAATCTACCCCCTAGCATCGTTGTTATTCTTGAGTTGATGCCGACGTGCAGGGTAGGAGCCACACTTTTGGCACATTGTCTGGGTAGCCATTCTTTTCTTCTTTGGTTGAGTCATTCCAAGCGTTCGCCCTGGATCTTTCTTGTCCATTTGAACTTTTTCTCGGCTTATCTTGTTTCGTAGGTTTGATTCTTCCTTTTGACCGATCTTTCTTATAGATAGGTTATTATTTTTTTTAAATACCTTCTAGCTAATACTCCTGCAAAAAGAAAGCACTTTATGTATATAAATACAAATTTGACTTATAACTTACTTGCATTCGACTTTGTTCATTATTGTCTCTTTTGCAATTGCTCATTGGCTTTTGTACTTCTTGCAAATTGTTCCAGGTGTTCGCTTATGGCTCAGGGCAACTTGAGTATTTATTTTACACCACGGGGGGTCCTGACTCACTATATCTAAGTTTCTACCCACTTTCGGGGTTTTTACTTGATTTTTAGCGAGCCAAGCCAACCTCAAGGCGTTTGGCTCAGGTGGCTTAGATCTTGCGTTTGAAAGCTTCCTGACTATTTTTATGTGCACTTGCCCATTGGAGCTTTGTACCTGCATATTTTAAACTTAGTAGATGCGATATAAGCGGAAAAATCTTTACCCCTTTCCACAAGGCCGAATTGCTGACAGTGTTTTATTCACACCCAGTCAGTTTTTGAGCTGATAGCGCTTTATTTGCACCTAGTCAGTTTTTAAGCTGACAGTGCTTTATTTGCACCCAGTCAGTTATTCTTTTTGATCAATTTGGTATACCTGCACACTCGTAAACGTGTAAATAATAAAAATATTTTGTTTTATTTTTACCCGAGTGTAACATTGGTTTCTTTGTTTAAGTTGAGTAACTCATTTAACCAAGTATCTCATTAACTGACATTAAGTTTGAGTAATCCATTGGTTTTATTGGGTCAAGTTTTTGTTATACTTGATTGGTTTATCCAAGTATCTAGTTACCTTGGTCTGAACAAATATATTATCCTTAGTTTGGCTTCAAGAATGATCAAGTATCTCATTAAACTGGTCATCTTCAGACCGACCAAGTGTCTCATTCAATTGATCAGTTTTTCTTCAAGAATGATCAAGTATCTTATTAAACTGATCATTTCCAGACCGACCAAGTGTCTCATTAAACTGGTCAGTTTTACCCAGGTGTTACGTCGAGGCTCACCACGACCATACACTTAGGTCCCCTGCACAAGTCACATAGGACGTCTCCCGGTTTTGTCTGCTACAGGGGTTTGTCGAATCGTTAGGGTAGTGTATACCGGCCAACACAGCTGTGCATCTCACCAGACATATTCTGGTGGCGCCCTGAGCAGTTTTCCAGGTATCCTGTTTTCCAGGTATCCTAGTGCCTCGGGTTTTCTTTTTCACTAAGGATACGTTCGTATCTGATTAGCTCGGCGGGCATGCTATTTCAGCTTCTCCGCCCCTCGAACACTGTCCACTCGCTCTTTCTGGTTTCATGGCGCTCGAGTACTATCTTCGGGCTTTACGCTCCAAAGATGACCCCTTCGGCCTATGTTAGTGAAGATTTTGGCCCCTTTGGCCTTTTCTTCGAATTTCTACATGCGCTGAGATAAAACTTGTTTTGCGCAGATTGAGACTATCCTTGATTTCTGTACTCAAGTTTTCAGCTTGTCTCTCTGTCAGACACATGAGTAGCATTTGCACAAATATATATATTTTAATAATGCCGAACAAAAATAGTTGGATCCATGCACGTTATTGGTGATGGTTACTGTTCGGGATAGAATACCCATGGACTCTTGATGGATGTTTTGCATACAAAAACCATATAGCATGCTAATAAAACAAGTAGTATATATTTTCGCAAGTATATACGTGAGTTGTATTTATTCTGTATGAAAGAAACATACAGCGATAGCATGTGTAAGTGGGGTGTAATACTAGAATAAATATACAAGCTACTTGTGTTGTGCATCATGTAAAATACTAGGATAAGTACACAGGCTACGTGTGTTGTGCATCATGTAAAAAGTGCAGCAAAGAACTTTGATAAGCAAGGGTGACAAAAGTGTATCCCCACATTTTACCTTCTCGTCATCAACATGCGGTTATGAAATCCAAGATGATTTGATTTATAGGCCGAATAAAAAGTGACTAAGCGATAATTTAGATTTTACCTCTAACTCCACTTGATGAGGTATCCGAAATTGGTTACCTTTTCATTCTGAGTCTCAAATCGCAAGTCGTTCTTTCCTTGTGCTTTTGTATAATACTATGTCTTATGTTTCCCTAGATCACTACAAGGAAGCAAACAAGACAATTCAATAATCAATACTAACCTGTGTAGTGGTCGCTAGTGTAGAGTTGTGATGTCTCGAATATCGTTAGACATTCCTTAGGGTGAACGATCCACTAGCTTTATTCTTGTACTTCGACTTTTGTTATGGTTCATCTTCTTTTCCATATACACATATCAGTCGAATCACCGGGATAGAGATGACTCCGCTAAAACTACTTTTGCAACTGCAATTTTTTGTTTTTTTTTTACTATGCTGTGCTATGTTGTGCTACCCCCTAGCTCCCCAGCAGTTGTTAAAGTATGTTTCATTCGAACATAGGTGCTTTCAACATCGCGTCTTTTTTTTTTTTTAGTTTCCGCAGAAAGTGAAGCCTGTTTGTCAAGATTATATTTCAAGGTTGTCTCCATGTAGGCTCTTTCTTATTTGATCCTTAGTAAAAAGGTATCTTAAATGGCTTAATCCCAACAATGCATAATGATCTCACTGATCACCTTTGGCATCTGACTTCTTTTTACCTTTGCTTGCTATATAAATCGTATGATGGCAAATATACCTACCTTTTATCATTGGATGCTCTCATCCTCAATATTTTCCTCAAGGTCTTCCTCCTAACATGTCCGCTCAAAAAGCCTTTCGGAAAGCAGCCTTATTTGAGTCTGTAAGGTTGATAATTAGTGTTGGCATTAATTCCATATCAAAACGTGTTTATCTTGTAATGTTTAGTGGTTAGTAATTGAAGAATTTTGAAGACGAAGGACGTCCCAACCACAATTCATTCAAGAAGCCGGCTTTTAAGAGATTCGGGCATTATTGGTCGACAACGGTATTAAAGGTCCTCTTATCTCTTACAAGGCTAGGCACACACTCACACATATCATTCTTGTGTGTTCCTTCATGATTTAATTTCATTTACATATCACTTTCACACACTTGGCAAAATATGCTCATGCATTCATATTAAGTTGATAAACTTTGTGTTTTGCATTTTCTAGGACTATGTCCGGAAACTAGCATATGTGTGTGTCTTTGTGTTTGTATGTTTCTGTATTTTGTGTTTAGGACTTAAACATGTTCTTATTTAATGCCTTATTGAGTTCCGGTCGTTTCGGTTACTCATTCATAAGGTTTCGAGTCCAAACAAGTTGACTATGCTACTTTTCGTTCTCATTCGTTGAGTTGACTTCATCGATGATTTCCGAGATGATTTGTCAACCTTTTTTCAAAGTTGTGTAGTCGTTGTCATGCGTGAGAGAGTCATAGTTCGTAATCCGGAAACGGATTCGAAATCGGAGTTCGGACGCCCAAGATACGGGCTGAAGAACCGAGGGAGCGCGCGAGAGGACAGCCCAGGCCGTGAGGCCACTTGGGCTGGCCGTTGGTGAGGCCGTGGGCCCCATGGCCTGGAGCAGCCTCTGCTCCCGTGTGAGCCACGTGCCCCCCACGGCCAGGGGGTGATGTGGCCTCACTTGATTGGCTGCCTTGGCCCTTCTCTCTCCTCCTATTTCTTCCCTCTCTCTCTCCATTTTGAAAAATAAGAAGAAAAATTTCAGAATTCCCGTAAGCATACTCTCTCCAGTTTTCAGATTTTCAAAACACCATATCTTCCTCATTCGGAGTCGGATTTGAGTGATTCAAGTTGGAGAGTGTTCGTATTTGAGTCCTCTAACATCTCCAAGTGGTTTGGTGGCTGTTTGATTGTGATTTCTAGTGGTTGAACACTGATTTCCGAACCAGCTGCAGAATCCGAGGTAATGGTCTCATCTTTGGGATTTCTTTCTTTTTGACCTTCCATTTGCTTGGGGTTTCTTCTTCTATATCTATGTTTATGTTTGGTAAAAGCTATTGGGAAAGATAGCTTGATTATCATTCTAATTGAAACTCAATTTGTGGACTAATGTTGACTAGATTCTATGATTCTAGGTTTTACATATGTTTGTGAGTTGTATTGTGATTAGAATGGCATCTTAGGTTGTTTGGAACTTAATTGAATTAATTTTGTGATAAATGACCTTGAGATTTGATTTGATCCTTTGATTGATAAAATCTAGGATTTGTGTATTTGTTTGTGATTTAGAGAATCTAGGTTTTGATTGATGTAAATCTCAAATCCTTGCTCTATATTTTTGACTAGTATATTGATTGATTTTAATCTCATATATCTAGCATTTAATTGTATATTGATAGCATCTTGAATTTGTACTTCATGAACATATTGTGATTCAAGTGTTGTATATGTGAATGAGACTTTGAGTGTATGTGTTAGGTGTTTCACATGCTTAGGTTTCTATTCTCGTATTTTGCATCTAGACTTGATTACTTGTGATATCACATGTTTAGGTCTATTTGTGCCATAGAATGTATTGATCACATGTTCTATGTTGTATTGATTGTTTGCATCATTTGCATTCACATGATCACACTAGGAAGTCCTTGTAAAAGGCATGAAGTCTTGGTTAGAGTCGGGGTGACTCGGATAGCCAAGCAAGAAGTCTTGCCTAGAGTCGGGATGACTCGGATAGGTAAGCAAGGAGTCATGGCTAGAGTTGGGAGGACTCGGATAGTCATGCATGGGAGGCTCCCTAGAGGCAAGAGTGCCTTGGATAGGGAGTTGACTATTGTATTGGTAGGCCTAGGCGTATGGTTAGACATAGACTCCGATAGAGCGGGGTACACGGGAGGTGTATGCACTCTTGAGGAATTTCTAATCTACCATCGATGTTGGTTGTGTGTGGTGTCCAATATATGGTGGTTTCGTATCATTGAGGGATTTCACACTTTCCAATAGGGTTGGGTAGGCTTAGACTTCACTAGGTTGGGTGAGCTAAAGATTGGTCACTTTGTGAATGTTCTATGTTTACTTTCCAATAATATAGTACCCAATGGTTGTAGTTCAACCCGTGGATGTTTCCTCCTTGGAGGTTTTATCACGTTAAAAAAATCTCTTGTCTTAATTCTTCCCATCTCTTTCTCTTATATTTTAATTGTATATTTTATTATCTTGATTCATAATATTCACATGTGATGTATTGTGAAGCAAGACTTTGTATAGTGTGATTAGTGAATTCATTCCTTAGATCAATTTTGTTTCTTTGATTCTTTTATATATTGTAATTTTTTTGTATAGTGACATTTTGATCACTCTTGTAACTCATTGAACACTTATTGAAATACAAGCTTACTTTGTTGTTGTGTTTATTTGTTCTTTTACCTCACATAACTTGTTGATATACTTAGACGTTGCTCTTATGATTGTATTATCGTATTGTCTATGTATGTCTTCCTTAGCTTATTGTGTTGTGTGTAAGGCTACCTTGAGGGACAAACGAATGTTTGTTCAAGGGTTTGAAAAAGGTGTAAAAACCTATTCACCCCCCCCCTCTAGGTATGCTTTAAGCAATTTAACTTCGTTTGTATACTTTCAGAGTCACCGAGGGATAGTCGGTTGTTGGTTGAAGTTTGAAGTGCGCCGAGATGGAGTTTGTTCCTGCGCACAAGGGTAAAGCTCGATTTCTAAACCAAGGTTTTTACCTTGACTTCTATACCAAGCATGCGAGTGAAATTTTCACATATAACAATAGTTACGTATATAAGAAGGCCAAATTAAATAAAAACAACTAACTCATATAAAACATTATTGATGATTAGTGTTTGAATTTTGGCATCCAAGAATATATGTTAGGGAAACATACAGAGGTAATATGTGAGTGCAATTTATTGAGAAGTACACAAAGGTTATACAATATGTACAGTGTACTCACGTGAAAATAATATATGAAGAAGTGAGTGAATATCTCTGATCACAAAAACTCAACATTTCACACCTCACAATTTTGTTTTGATTTTGCTGTTTAGGCAAATCAAAATATTTGAGAGTGTTTAAACTTAACCAAATTCATGCTCATTTGATCTAAAGAACAAATTGGTCAACATGATTCGCACAACAATAAAAATTATGTGACGTACCTATTGCTGGCTGAATTTGATCGGTGATGCGTTTCCAAATCAAGGTGATTTACGCACCGCTTTACCACGAGTATATATTTTGATAGAAAAGCATACAATATGCAACTCTTGATTTTAATAAATTAGCAGCAGGTTCTCAATATAAAAATAAGAGTCACAATTTTCTACCAAGTTATTGACTGAGTTGCAAGATTATGTCAACAATAATAATTATTAATAATATAACATTTAAACAAAGATGTACCTTCAACTCCGACCGATTTCAACAATGTCGTTAATGCTTTCGAAAGTGATTTTATCAAGATCACAGTCTTTGCCACTTACGAACCTGAAGTTTAGGCTTATTACTTTGGATCCTTTATTGTTGGACATGTCGGTAATGAAGAGCCGAGTGGACCCCTTTTTCTTTATTAAGATATTTTGGATTAATGAAGGTAGTTGGCAATGTGAGGCCAATGCTACTCTTCCCTCTCTGATCGGGTCACCAAGGCTATATGGTCTCTCTTTTTTGAAACCTTTAAGCGCATTGAGATGAAATTCAATTCCCGCGCGCAGAGGCAAGACTAGATTCCTAAGCTGGCACTTTCAACTTGTTTTCTATACCAAGTATGTGAGTGAAGTTCGCACAAGTAATAATAATCATGTATTTTAATGAGACCAAATAATTGGAAGCGATCAACTCATACATGGTACTATTAATGATTAGTGATTAGTGTCGAAATTTGACACCTGTATGATAGACAATATGCACATAAGAGCCATAAAAGTTGCCAGACATAGTAATTAAGCATGCATTACATGTTTATAGACTTATGCACACGTATTATATATTGTATACGAGAAACATGCGTAGATAACATGTGAACGCAATATAACATAAAGAGAATTACACAAAAGTTATGTGTGTTGTGTATTTGTATGTGAAAGTATAACGATATGAAGAGACGGATATAATTTAATATATCTAGATTACATATATTCAATGTCTCAAGCATACCTAATACTTCTAGTCACATTTTTCAACACTCATGCTTATTTGATTTAAAGAACAAATTGGTCGAACCCAATATCGTTGTGCCCAACCACTATCATGAAAATTTAAACATCAATAACGATGTCATATTTTGTTTGAAAAGTAACAAAACATTTTGACATGTACATGTTACATGCGTCTCCGAATCAATTGTGATTCATACATTGTTTTATTAGCAGGAATTTCTATAGAAAAACATGGATTATATACTTATAGTTCTAGAGATTCCAATGCTAAATTCATAATATTCCAAACAGAAATAATCACTATGATACCCGTCTATATTATCGATTTAAGATGCAATATGATGCCAACGATAATAAATAACATAACGATTACGAGAAATCGTACCTTTTTATCCGAACGCTTTCGGTACTGCTTAAACGCTTTTGGAAGCATTACTCACCAAGATCAAAGTCTTGATCAATTTTATTAAATAACACTTGCTCGAAAGATATTAAAAAAAGACTATAATTACTCTCAAACATCGTAATATAACAAATCACAACACTATTAATATCATGGAGTCAGCTTTTCCACAACATTTAAATGAACAACCCATCACAAGTGAAAAAGCATTACACATGGAGGGTGCATATAACAACTAGTGCGATTGCATCTAGGCTCCAGCAGTGTTACTCACCTCATTATTATTTAACGAGTTAAATTAATGACATTGACAACCATGTAGTATTTGTAATGTATTGTTTGCCCAAAACAATTATATGCTAAATAAGGTATGTATGTCATGAGCTTGGTAATTTTTATTAGACAATGAATATTCAATCATTTTTTATCAAGATCAAAGTCTCAAATAAACTCAATTGAATTATTGTTTGGTTAGTCAAAGTATCACAAATATTAAACATCAATCAGTATGTTTTACTCTTATTAATCTAGAATAATAATAATCATGTTACATACTTGCTACCGACTGAATCTATTCGGCAATGCACTCTCAAGTCAAGGCAATCCATGCAAATATTTTAATAGAAAAGCACAATATGCAACTTCTAATTTCAACAAATTAGGAGTGTATTCATAGTATAAGATTTAAGCATCCTGATATTCTATACAGTTATTGATGCAAGACGATATTAATAATAATAATAATTAAGTGAAAACATACCCCCGAATCCGAATGATTTTATCAAGATCGAAGTCCTGATTAAATCTTGAATAATCATTATTTGGTTAGTTTTCACTTTTATTTATGTAACTATGCATATATTCCTTGTTTGCACAATGTAGATGAAATCATAAAATTAGACTGCAAATTGACTAACCTTAGCCACTTACTGAACCTGGAGTAGTCATTTTACCATTGGATCATTGATGAAGGGCCGAGTGGGCTCAGTTGAGAATTGACATTGGGTGTTTTATACCAAGAGGGGCTCGGTTTCTAACACGTCAAGGTAAACTTTATGCTGAACTGCAACGTTCCGGAAGTCGTCAAATATTTCTCGGGATGAATTGTGTTGAGACCCACATATCCTCAGAAAGATCTATACGTCTATTTTACAGTAAAATTCGCGGTTCATGATTCCATGCTCTCTAGAGAGAGTTGTCTCTGTTTTAGCGTCTAGTGGTCAAGTTGGAAAATCCTCCGCGAATCACTTCCTTCAATGTTTCGGGGATCATAAAATATTCCACAGGTTGAACCAGATTGCGAACCTTATATTTCTGAAAAGGTCCAGATGTCTAGTTTCTGATGGTTTTTACGGCTTGCAATTTTGACTTCTATTGAGGGAGATATACCTGTTTTAGTGTTCGATGGTCAGATCAGAAATCTGTGCGCGATCTGGTTTCTTCAATATTACGGGAGCCACCAAATATTGCTCAGATTGAACTAGGATACGAACCATATATTTTTGGAAAGCCTTGGATGTCTACTTTCCAATGGTTTTTACAGTTTGTGAATCCGACTTCTGTAGAGGGAGATATGCCCATTTTAGTGCTTATTGGTCAGCAGTTCCGCGATTCTGGACAGCTCTCCTCTTTTCTTTTGTAAGCTGTTGGAATGCGAAAGCAATTCCTCAGACGGATTCTTGATACTTTGAAGCTCTGAGTATTGTTTTCACAATATTCTTCCTCTGAAATTGGTCACGGTTGCGGCTCCTGCTACGGGTTCTGTAGTTAATCCACTCCCTATCACTTCCAATAGTCGTTTGTTGGGTGCTTCAAGTGTTGGATCTACATCAGAGTTCCTTCTGTGGTCTGCTTATGAGGGTTTCTCAAAGTTGAGTTCTCCACCCCCTCCTTCTAGCGCCAATTGTTGACGGTGATTTTTTGATGGTCAACCGGTCAACGATTTAGGTTGGTGAAACCTGAAGATAAACGTAATGAAAGTAGAAAAATAAAAGATGAGCAAGTATAACACATATTTTACGTGGTAAAACCCCAAGGTGGGGAAACATCCACGGTGCCGGTGACGGCGAGAAGTGATCCACTATGAATATAAGGATTACACACTCAATACTCGCTTTCTCTCAAATAATTGCTTATGATGATCCCCCCGATATAATGAATACATTGATGTATTTATAGGGTTTGATCAAGGGTTGCCCTAGTTTCTGTCGTATAAAAGGTGGACTCATTAATTAGAGTCTTTGTAGGATTCTTGTAGAGTAGATAAATTAAGACCCATTTCCTATTTGGTGTGTATCATTGTAGAAGCTTACAGTTCTTTCTTGATTAGACTTCTCTGGTACTGGAGAGGAAATAGGGATATTTCCTTATTGGAATATTATCCTAAGATTCCGTATCTGTGCAGATCTGTTTCTAGGCCGAGTAGAATCTTGGCCGAGCACACTTGGCCGAGTAGAATCTTGGCCGAGTAGACTTCTAGCCGAGTGGAATCTTGGCCGAGTAGACTTCTAGCCGAGTGGAATGTTGGCCAAGTAGAATCTTGGCCGAGTGGAATCTTGGCCGAGTAGACTTCTAGCCGAGTGGAATGTTGACCGAGTGGAATCTTGGCCAAGCAGAATCTTGGCCGAGTAGACTTTGCTGATTGAAACCCTTGGCCGAACAGGTCTTTAGCCAACCATATTCCATCTGCAGATGGCCCCTCATATGGTGATGTCATGCATTCATGTTGACCCTTTTGATAACGTGTCTCACATTTGACTTTTTATGACGTGGAATCTCTATATTTTCGCATTACCCGCTATCTTTGTTGATGTGTCATGCTGACGAAAAAACCCCTATAACAAGGAAGAATCAAACCTACGAAACAAGATAAGCCGAGAAAAAGTTCAAATGGACAAGAAAGATCCAGGCCGAACGTTTGGAATGACTCAACCAAAGAAGAAAAGAATGGCTACCCAGACAATGTGCCAAAAGCGTGGCTCCTACCCTGCATGTCGGCATCAACTCAAGAATAACAACGATGCTAGGGGGTAGATTCCAAGCAACATGAACCCCTGGAGAACAAAATCCCCCAACTCACCATGAGCATGTATATATATATGGCAGTGGTCTCAGGGGGTGGATGCTTTGAAGCACGATCTCTATAGAGCGACATCTTACCTTGCCAAGAGCGACGACATATACCGTATTCTTCTCAGCTTGTGAGGAAAGACACGGTTCAGGGAAACCTTAATGAGTTCCTCTTATGATCTTCAACCTCGACATCTTCAAGTTGTCTTGAGCCCTAAAACTTCAAAAGATCGTCAGAACTTGCCTTTAAAGGATACGACAAGAAGAAAAGATATTTCGGATAGAAGCATTC
This sequence comes from Acer saccharum, assembly GCA_030490815.1. NCBI lineage: Eukaryota > Viridiplantae > Streptophyta > Magnoliopsida > Sapindales > Sapindaceae > Acer > Acer saccharum. Next base: position 529,604 of record CM059871.1, on the reverse strand, counting down.
TCAACTATTCAAGTCCTAGAAGATAATTGGAAGCAATTTGGAAGATTTTTTGAGCAAACCCGTGAAAATAGCATCTGCTGATGGGTCAACTTCAAGAATTAAACTGTATCATCTTAGAAGGAACTGGGTTTCGAGCCTTATATGGTTGGAAAGGTACAGAGGTTAGCTTTCCGTATAATTTTACGGTTTGTGATTTCAAGTTTTTTAGAAGGAGTTATGACCATTTTACTACCCAAAGGTCAGCCCAGAATTTCTACGCGGGCAGCATCTGCTGATGGGTCAACTTCAAGAATTAAACTGTATCATCTCAGAAGGAATTGGTTTCAAGCCTTACATGGTTGGAAAGATACGGAAGTTACCTTTCCGTAGAATGTTACGGTTTATGATTTTGAGTTTTCTAGAAGGAGTTATGACCATTTTACTACCCAAAGGTCAGTCCAGAATTTCTACACGGGTAGCATCTGCTGATGGGTCAACTTCAAGAATTAAACTGTATCATCTCAGAATGAACTGGGTTTCGAGCCTTATATGGTTGGAAATATATAGAAGTTAGCTTTCCATATACTTTTATGTTTTGTGATTTCGAGTTTTCTAGAAGGAGTTATGACCATTTTACTACCCAAAGGTCAGCCCAGAATTTCTACACGGGCAGCATCTGCTGATGGGTCAACTTCAAGAATTAAACTGTATCATCTCAGAAGGAACTGAGTTTCAAGCCTTATATGGTTGGAAAGATACGGAAGTTAGCTTTCCGTAGAATTTTACGGTTTGTAATTTCAAGTTTTCTAGAAGGAGTTATGACTATTTTACTACCCAAAGGTCAACCCAGAATTTCTACGCGGGATTTCAGAAATAAAGCATTGTGGGCTGCCTATTCGGGAATGAAGACGAATTTATCATGTTTTGGAAGATTAACAAAGGCCTAAAAGTCACTTTAATTCAATTTTAGTTGATCCTAAACTTTCCATGTTGGGATTAATCGAGATTGGATTAAAATTCCTAAAGTTAGAAGGATTATACTTCCTACTTTAAGTCGCATTGAATTAGCCTTATTGGAGGTGGATTATGGAACTAAAAGGAGACCTAATTCATGCCTATTTAAGAGGAATTACAGCAGAAAGATCAGATATGCAGCAGCAGTACAAAAAGGATCCGAGGAAAGCCGAACAAAGTTATAAAGGGGACTCACGTTCGCCCAAGTGAGCGAAAAAGATCTCAATAATCAAAGCTTGAGGAGACAAGGAAGTTTATCGAGCGCGACCAGAACCAAATGCAAAGTATACCAAATACCAAATATATATAGTGTAAGTGTGCACCGAGGCATCACGGAAGTATACAAGGCAAAAATTACAAGAGGAGTTAAAGAGCAACCAAAGGCTCAACAAATGTCCGACAATTGTTCAAACATCAACTGGGTAGTAACTTGGACTTAGGTTGAAGACGAGCAACAAAAATCAAAGGAGAACTATTCAAATCCCCTTCGATGAGTCACCAAGAACTCATCTCGCAGATTTGAGGGGGTATTATTATAGGGGTTTTTTCATCAGCATGACACGTCAGCAAAGATAGCGGGTAATGCGGAAATATAGTGATTCCACGTCATAAAAAGTCAAATGTGAGACACGTTATCAAAAGGGTCAACATGAATGCATGACATCACCATATGAGGGGCCATCTACAGATGAAATATGGTTGGCTAAAGACCTGTTCGGCCAAGGGTTTCAATCAGCCAAGTCTACTCGGCCAAGATTCTGCTCGGCCAAGATTCTGCTTGGCCAAGATTCCACTCGGTCAACATTCCACTTGGCTAGAAGTCTACTCGGCCAAGATTCCACTTGGCCAAGATTCTACTCGGTCAACATTCCACTCGACTAGAAGTCTACTCGGCCAAGATTCCACTCGGCCAAGATTCTACTTGGCCAACATTCCACTCAGCTAGAAGTCTACTCGACCAAGATTCCACTCGACCAAGATTCTACTCGGCCAACATTCCACTCGGCTAGAAGTCTACTCGGCCAAGTGTGCTCGGCCAAGATTCTACTCGGCCAAGTCTGCTCGGCCAGAAATCAGTACTTAGCCAAAAACGGGAAATACAGCCTTACCAATATAGGCCATATCAGAAAGAGATCTGCATAGATACGGAATCTTAGGATAATATTCCAATAAGGAAATATCCCTATTTCCTCTCCAGTACCAGAGAAGTCTAATCAAGAAAGAACTGTAAGCTTCTAGAAGGATACACACCAAATAGGAAATGGGTCCTAATTTATCTACTCTACAAGAATCCTACAAAGACTCTAATTAATGAGTCCACCTTTTATACGATAGAAACTAGGGCAACCCTAGATCAAACCTTATAAATACATCAATGTATTCATTATATTGGGGGGATCATCATAAGCAATTATTTGAGAGAAAGCGAGTATTGAGTGTGTAATCCTTATATTCATAGTGGATCACTTCTCGCCGTCACCGGCACCGTGGATGTTTCCCCGCCTTGGGGTTTTACCACGTAAAATATGTGTTATACTTGCTCATCTTTTATTTTTCTACTTTCATTACATTTATCTTCAGGTTTCAACAACCTAAATCGTTGACCGGTTGACCATCGAAAAATCACCTTCAACAGATCCCAATCCGGATCTGTTATCGGCAAAACCTATCATGCTTAACAGATTCCAAAGAACTAAGTGGGGTATCGGGGTATAGAGTATCCCGCTAGCCCAGATCCAATTAGATCCGGGTCCTTCACATACCGTTAATTCTAAATTGCACCCTAGTGATAATTTTGGGTTAACACTTTGGCGCTGTCTATGGGAAACAACTCCCCACCCTTTAACAAGCTTTCAAGTTCAACTCAGAAGAAGATAGAAGATGAGGCTTCGATCCTCCCAAGGACAGCCCGCGAACTCCAGGCCCTATTCCCTCGCTTCCACCCAGAGGAATCAGGGGAAAAGGAAAGGAACCAGAAGCCAGATCCCGGTACCAGTCCTGCCACGGAGTCCCGGACCAGCACCACAGGACCCCGCGGTCCCAGAAGCAACTAGAGAGGCCATAGAGCAACAAGCTGCTACCTATGTGGAAAGCGTCCGCCTTCGGATGATTGCCCAAGGGATACCTTTTGAATCACCCAGGTTTATAGAAGGGGCTGAACCAAGTACTCGGGTACCGATTTTTGACAGACTCGGACCGCCATTACCAGTACAGAATCACCCCGAAGATCTCAGACATCGATTGGTGAAATCAGCTATCGACATTCCACCTAGAAAAGCCCAGTCAACAACGAGGCCAGCGGTAAGGAAAAGGGATCCTCAGCCCGACGCAGGCGGCAGCATTGGATCCCGGAGAGACCAACGGGGTGCCCGTCGATAGAAAGGGGAGCGTAAGGAACTTGATGGGAAATCAAAAACCTCGGATAGTGAAGACTCGGTGGCACGATCCGGACACAACAGATCCAAACTTCTTGAGGATCAGATGACTAAGATGGCGAAAGAGCTCGAGGAACTGAAGAAAGGAAAACAACGGGGTACTCGGAAGAACCCCCTGGGGGAGATGAATGCGCCATTTTCCAGGAGGATTTGAGAAGCCGAGTTGCCCCCCAAGTTCAAAATGCCCATTGAGAAATATTCTGGATCGGAAGATCCCGTGAGTCACATGGAGAGCTTTGTCCACCAGATGGAAATCCAGAACGCTACCCGATCAGCGATGTGTAGGATGTTCCCTTCAACACTGACCGACTGTGCTAAGACTTGGTTCAGAAAGTTGCCCCCAGGAAGTGTAGATTCATTCACAAAGCTCACTACCGACTTTTGTGCTCAGTTCCAGGGAATCAAGCCTCACCCTAAGGATCCCGTCCTTCTGCAGTATGTGATCCAGGAACGGGGTGAGACACTGAGATCTTACGTAGAAAAGTTCCACAAGGAAGTAATCCAGATGGGAGTATTCACCGAGAAGGAGACCCTCGCCAACTTCAGAAGAAACTTATGGGTCGGCAGGTTATTCCGGTCATTTGCCAAACACCCGCTTGAGACATACCAGGAGGCCTATGATAGGGCGCTGGAGCAAGTGGAAATAGATGAGCAGCTCCGAATTAAGGTTGAACACGATGAAGCCCGGACATCTAAGCGGTCTAAGAAGGAATCCCCAAAGCCTGCACTTGTGAGGAGAGTACAGAACCCTCCCCAAAATCGATCAACATACAGGCCACCACCTCCTCAATATCGAGAGAGATATCCTACTAGAAGAACTCCACCCCGAGCAACTCCTCCGCTAAGAGAGGTAATCCGCATATCAACGGAGGAAGACTGGTATAACCATTACACTCCACTCAATGCCTCCCGGGAAACCATATACCTAGCCATCCCCAATAAGGGCCTGCTTAGGAAGCCTGATCCAATAAAGGTCCCAGCTGATCAGAGAAACCGTTACAAGTATTGCGACTTTCATGAGGATGTCGGGCACAACACATCTGAATGCTATAGCCTCCGTAACCAGACTGAGAGTTTGGTAAGAGGAGGACTTTTAACGAAGTTCTTGCAACAAGTGCGGGACAGCATCAAGATGGGAAAGGAAGTGCAAAAGGAGATGCGGGATGCGAAAGAAAAGAGGAAAGACGAAGGAAAGGATTTGATGCAATAGATCCATGTCATCCAACCATTAGTGGAGGACCAACTCTAGCTGGGATGTAAGGTTCCCATTTGTTGATTGGCTCATTTCGTGGACAAACCACATGTTGGGGTTCTTTGTAAGGGTAGCCTAGGTGTTGGTAGGTTTGTTCGAAGCCCTTTGAAGACCTCGTCTTGATAAGCACCGAAGGTAAATCTCTATGTGCTTACTTGTCTTGAAGAGATAGTTGCACACACTCACAACTCATGCATATGTTTAATCCTTGTATGTTGTGTGTCTTATTTGTGTGCTTTAATGTTCATTAACATCTCTTCTTACATGTTAGTTTGATTGCATCTTGCATATCCAATTGCCTTGTCATGCTTAGACTTAGGATTGCATTTTTGCATTAGGCGCTCCCAAAAGCGCTCTACAGAAGTGCTGTACAAATAGCCCCCTTCGAGCGCTGTACAGACCTGATCGATTTAATTCGGTCGCTGTACAAAGTGCCGTACAAAGCGCCGTACAGGGCGCTGAAAGTATACAAACGAAGTTAAATTGCTTAAAGCATACCTAGAGGGTGGGGGGGGGGGGGGGGGGGGTGAATAGGTTTTTACACCTTTTTCAAACCCTTGAACAAACATTCGTTTGTCCCTCAAGATAGCCTTACACACAACACAATAAGCCAAGGAAGACATATATAGACAATACGATAATACAATCATAAGAGCAAAGTCTAAGTATATCAACAAGTTATGTGAGGTAAAAGAACAAATAAACACAACAACAAAGTAAGCTTGTATTTCAATAAGTGTTCAATGAGTTACAAGAGTGATCAAAATGTCACTATACAAAAATTACAATATATAAAAGAATCAAAGAAACAAAATTGATCTATAGAATGAATTCACTAATCACTCTATACAAAGTCTTGCTTCACAATACATCACATGTGAATATTATGAATCAAGATAATAAAATATACAATTAAAATATGAGAGAAAGAGATAGGAAGAATTAACACAAGAGATTTTTTAACGTGGTAAAACCTCCACGGAGGAAACATCCACGGGTTGAACTACAACCATTGGGTACTATATTATTGGAAAGTAAACATAGAACATTCACAAAGTGACCGATCTTTAGCTCACCCAACCTAGTGAAGTCTAAGCCTACCCAACCCTATTGGAAAGTGTGAAATCCCTCAATGATGCGAAACCATCATATATTGGACACCACACACAACCAACATCGATGGTAGATTAGAAATTCCTCAAGAGTGCATACACCTCCCGTGTACCCCGCTCTATCGGAGTCTATGTCTAACCATATGCCTAGGCCTACCAATACAATAGCCAACTCCCTATCCAATGCACTCTTACCTCTAGGGAGCCTCCCATGCATGACTATCCGAGTCCTCCCGACTCTAGCCATGACTCCTTGCTTACCTATCCGAGTCATCCCGACTCTAGGCAAGACTTCTTGCTTGGCTATCCGAGTCACCCCGACTCTAACCAAGACTTTATGCCTTTTACAAGGACTTCCTAGTGTGATCATGCGAATGCAAATGATGCAAACATTCAATACAACATAGAACATGTGATCAATACATTCTATGGCACAAATAGACCTAAACATGTGATATCACAAATAATCAAGTCTAGATGCAAAAATACATGAATAGAAACCTAAGCATGTGAAACACCTAACACATACACTCAAAGTCTCATTCACACACATAACACTTGAATCACAATATGTTCATGAAGTACAAATTCAAGATGCTATCAATATACAATTAAATGCTAGATATATGAGATTAAAATCAATCAATATACTAGACAAAAATATAGAGCAAGGTTTTGAGATTTACATCAATCAAAACCTATATCCTCTAAATCACAAACAAATACACAAATCCTAGATTTTATCAATCAAAGGATCAAATCAAATCTCAAGGTCATTTTAACACAAAATTAATTCAATTAAGTTCCAAACAACCTAAGATGCCATTCTAATCACAATACAACTCACAAACATATGTAAAACCTAGAATCATAGAATCTAGTCAACATTAGTCCACAAATTGAGTTTCAATTAGAATGATAATCAAGCTATCTTTCCTAATAGCTTTTACCAAACATAAACATAGATATAGAAGAAGAAACCACAAGCAAATGGAAGGTCAGAAATCAAGAAATCCCAAAGTTGAGACCATAACCTCGGATTTTGCAGCTGGTTCAGAAATCAGTGTTCAACCACTGGAAATCACGATCAAACAGCCACCAAACCACTTGGAGATGTTAGAGGACTCAAATACGAACACTCTCCAACTTGAATCACTCAAATCTTACTCCGGATGAGGAAGATATGGTGTTTTGAAAATCTAAAAATGCAGGAGAGAGAGCTTACGGGATTTCTGAAATTTTTCTTCTTAGATTTCAAAATGGAGAGAGAGAGGGAAGAAATAGGAGGAGAGAGAGAGAGCATTTCAGCCAACCAAGTGGTGCCACGTCACCCCCTGGCCGTGGGGGGCACGTGGCCCACACGGGAGCAGAGAGTGCTCCAGGCCGTGGGGCCCACGGCCTCATCAACGGCCAGCCCATGTGGCCCACGGCCTGGGCTGTCCTCTCGCGCGCTCCCTCGGTTCTTCAGCCCGTATCTTGGGCGTCCGAACTTCGATTTCGAATCCGTTTTTGGATTACGAACCGTGACTCTCTCACGCATGACAACGACTATACAACTTTGAAAAACGGTTCAGTAATCATCTCGGAAATCATCAATGAAGTCAACACAACGAAAGAGAACGAAAAGTAGCATAGTCAACTTGTTTGGACTCAAAACCTTATGAATGAGTAACCGAAATGACCGGAACTCAATAAGGCATTAAATAAGAACATGTTCAAGTCCTAAACACAAAATACGGAAACATACAAACACAAAGACACACACATATGCTAGTTTCCGGACATAGTCCTAGAAAATGCAAAACACAAAGTTTATTAACTAAATATGAATGCATGAGCATATTTTGCCAAGTGTGTGAAAGTGATATGTAAATGAAATTAAATCATGAAGGAACACACAAGAATGATATGTAGGGTTGCACATTGGGGAAATGGGGATGGATATAGGTCCCCCCATCCCCATCCCCACTTCTCAAACCCTTCCCCATCCCCCCCCCCCCCCCCCCCCCCATTTGGGGAAAATGGGGATGGGGGAGTTTTGGGGGGAGGTCCCCCCATCCCCATTTCCATTTCCCCATTTTCCCCGTTTCCCCGTTTACCCCATTCCCCCATTTCCCCATTTGGTTGAAAATTACAAATTAAACTAAAAATAAATAAATTCCATTACAAATGCAAAAGAAAATACATTATAAATAATGTCAAATATATATATATATATATACACATTACAAAATAATGTCAAAGAAAATACATTACAAAAAATATATAAATATATATATATATATATATATATATATAATTATTTTTATAATATTTTAGGGGAAATGGGGAAATGGGGATGGGGGGAGGTCCCCCCATCCCCATCCCCATTTCACTATATTAATGGGGAAAATGGGGAAATGGGGATGGGGGAGGGTCTCCCCATCCCCATCCCCATTTCAATTTGGGGATGATTTTCATCCCCATCCCCCCCCCCCCCATTTCCCCATTTTCCCCCAAAAAATTTCCCCCGAATGGGGATGGGGAAGCGGGGAAATGGGGATCCAGGGGAAAATGTGCAACCCTAATGATATGTGTGAGTGTGTGCCTAGCCTTGTAAGAGATAAGAGGTCATTGAATACCTTTGTCGACCAATAATGCCCGAATCTCTTAAAAGCCGGCTTCTTGAATGAGTTGTGGTTGAGACGTCCTTCGTCTTCAAAATTCTTCAATTACTAACCACTAAACATTACAAGATAAACACGTTTTGATATGGAATTAATGCCAACACTAATTATCAACCTTACAGGCGCTGTACGTACAGCGCCCCTCTGTTTTCCCGAGAGAACAGAGCAGGGGCACTGTACAGGCGCCCTACGTACAGCGCCCTACATACAGCGCCCAAGGTAAATTTCAGGCCAACTTATCAAAACGACCTCACTTTGTTTTGGCCCCCTATATATATGCCACTTTGACTTTAGGTCAATTAAGAGAGTTCATATTCAGATTTCATACTTAGGATATTTTTCAAAGAGAAGAAAAATTCCAAGAACTCATTTTTATTTACTCAAACACTTTTTCATGATCATCAATCATCATCTAGCATCATCTTTGATCATCTAGATGTCATCTTGCATGGATTCTTCATCATACTTTGCTTGGTAAGCTTTTCACTAATATCTTACATATTTTGTGTTTTTCTTAACAAGCAATCTCAATTAATTACTTGTATGTTATTTTATATATTTTGGATACAAGTTTGAGATTAGTGTGATGTATGTTTGAGAAGTTGTATTGTGATAGCTAATTAGGTTTTGTGCTTAATCTTGATTAGCTAAACTATTTGACATGTCATTTAGTTTTTAATATCTAGGATTGTTCTAATTGCATATTAATCATCTTAGATAAGCATATAGGGTTTCCCTTGCTCTATGTTGCATTTGGATATTCATATATTCACTTAGGGTGTTATTCTCTTCATTGAGAAAGTAAGTCTTGTGTGTAGCTTCCGGGATTAGGTTGCTTAGATCGCAAGCAAATTGGACTAGGTTCACTCATACCGGGATTAGGTAGGTGTGTGATTACTTCCGGGATTAGGTTGTAATCGTTTTACACATTTAGTGGATTCGAGGTTCGAGTGTGGCTTACTTACTAGCCCGTGGTTTTTCCCGTGAGGGTTTCCACGTAAAAATCAAGTGTTATTTAATTTCCGCATTTTATACTTGATTTATTGCTTTATCTATTTAGGGGTAATTTCGTAATTTGGCTTAACACGAAAAATTGGGTAATAAGTTTAAAATCTATTCACCCCCCCTCTAGATAGTTTCATACACACCGTGCTATAATTTGTTTAACGAGACTTCCAACAATTCAAGAAAGAATCACGCTAGGAAGATTCAGAAGCTCACCACTGGCCAGGATGTGTTCCGGGTATCTCGGGGATCCCGAGAATACCCTCAGTCCGCCCAGATCATTTTCACCGAAGATGATGCTTACAACACAGTGCAACCCCATGACGATCCAATGGTGATCACGGTTCAGATTGCTAATTTCCGGGTCCACCGCATCCTTGTAGATACCGGAAGTAGTGTGGATATCCTGTTTAAAGGAGCATTGGAGAAGCTTAACCTTAAGAATCCTTGTTACAACAGTTGCACTACACCCCTATACGGATTTACAGGGGACTCCGTAATGCCAATAGGGACGCACATCTTGCCAGTGATAATTGGAGAGGCCCCCCTTCAACAGTACATCATGACTAAGTTCATAGTGGTTGACACCCTGTCCGCCTATAATGCAATTCTGGGAAGGCCATTTTTATCAGGTATCAGGGGAGTTTTGTCCATTTATCACAATGTCTTAAAGTTCCCGGTTGGGACTGAGGTAGGAGAAGTTAGGGGAGATCAGCAAGCAGCCCGCACATGTTATGCAGTGTCAGCCAACCCTACTACGTTAGCCAAACAATATGTTCACTGTGGTCATAAGTCGGGATACAGGATGGCATAGTAGGGGAACACAGTAGAGGAAAAGTGGGAAGGATTGACAAGTATCCCGCATAGCAGTTATGAGATATGGCAGGTTGCTCAGTTAATTGCGCTAGGAAGGACAGTCACTCTAGGAAGTCTTACTTTTTAAGTTGGAAGAGAAATTTTATCTTGGTTGGAACATTTCTGATATGTATACCCCAATGATTTCTACTCTGTATTTTTTTGAGAAATTCAATAAAGTCAGTTTTGGATCTGCCTAACAAGTTTTCGCCACTCTTTTCGCCTCAAGACCAGGAACAGCTATATGGCTTTCCTATTGCCTTGGTCGGGGTATACCCTTCTCCAAGAAGGATCTGGTGCTTGAAAGCAAAAGGGGCGTAGTCGCCCGCCAGGATCAATCATATCAAGACCAGGGGGACCTATATGGACCCCTGAAGCCTTGGACGGGGAATACCCCCCTCCAGGATGAACCTAGTGTCAAAATAACTTAAGTTATTTACCAGGATAGTTCAACAAGAAACTAAGATTATCCACCTGTGTACTCAACGTCTCAATGCATTGCGCTGCCACTGCTCCCTACCATGTACAGAGTTCTAACATCAAATTGACTTCAGTTGATACCCCGGACAAGGCATCAGGGAAGTCACGCCTTCATTCCTATGGGTAAGATACTTCACCCCTAACCAAGTTGAGTTAAGATCCTCATCAGGATCTCCAACAAGAAAGTTGACAAGTATAAACAGGGGATAGTCATAACGGGATATCAAGTAGAAGATAACTACAAAGGGGAATTATCAGTCAAGGACTATGTTCAAGAGACAAAGCCAACCAAAAACCTAACGTCCACCAGCAAGTTGAAGAGGAAACTAAGCTACACAGGAATCAGGGTAATCCTTATTGGAACCATGTTCAAATATGTAAGTATCATTCTTCAAAAAAACATAATTCTACAAATAAGCATATGAAGAGAGGAAATGATCATAAAAAGGATGAAGTTCATTAAGCCAAGCAGGGTGCCCAATCCCCGGTACAAGGCTAAAACATTAAATAAATAAAAAAATCGGTTGTGAACGATAAAATAAAATGTATATAGGTTACATATCATTTCCCTCCCCACTCCCACCTATTTTTTCCCGCCGGGATCTATCTATTTGTTCCTCTCCGGACTGTCCATCTTGCCTGGTTAGATCCATTTCTTCTACTACTTGGTCCTCATCTGCAACCTAAGAGGGATCATCTTTAAGCACACCTGCCTCAACAGGAGATTCAACTGACTCAATCTCGTGAGAGGAACCTAGCCTTGTTTTTTCTTGAATAGAGGAAGGATCCTGTGATCCCACCTCAACGTTTTCCCTAGGTCCGGCTGCAGGAGGAAGAGAAGATGGACCCGGGATAGAGGCATCCTCAAGGGGACCTTCTTGATCGGGGCCGGCATTAGAAAGAGCTGCGGCTTTCGCCATAATTTGGTCTCGATCCCAGCCCAAAGGAGTCAGCAGATCGAAGGGAGGGGGGAAGGCCTTGGCAACCTCGTAGGAGGCAGTGAAATATCCATCCGTGAAGGAAGAATCCATCTGGGATTCTAAAATCTTCACAGAACCCCACAGGAACCGGTTCTCATCCAGTAGGATTGCCATATCTGCCTTGACGGATTCCCTCTCAGCTTTGCGCCGAGTAGAAATAATGGTTTCTGTGTCATAGGCGCGCTGCATCCTTTCTAGTTCCACCATGGTATCCTGCCTCCTGGACTCAGAATCAGCCACGGCTTGCACCAAGGAAGTAACATTTTCTTCAACCCGAGCCAGCTCATCCTTGGTTTTCTCCATTTGGGCCCAAAGGGCCAAATTGGCCTCCCTTAAGGCCGACGCCTGCTGCCCCATGGCCAAGGCAAACTTAAAGCCCTACATGAGAAAGGAAGTTAGTACCTAAAAGGAAGTTTTATGGAACAAGCAGGAAAGTTGAAAGTGTATACCTCGGCAAGCAAGGCGGCTCCCTTGGTAACTAAGATATCCATCGGCAAGGAGGCCATCTGATGTAAGTAGGGTTGCACATTTTCCCCCGGATCCCCATTTCCCCGCTTCCCCATCCCCATTTTGGGGAAATTTTTAGGGGGAAAATGGGGAAATGCGGGGGGGGGGGGGGGGGGTGAATGGGGATGATTTTCATCCCCAAATTGAAATGGGGATGGGGATGGGGATGGGGATGGGGATGGGGGGTCCCCCCATCCCCATTTCCCCTAAAATATTATAAAAATAATTATATATATATATATATTTATATATTTTATAATGTATTTTCTTTGATATTATTTTGTAATGTATATATATATATTTGACATTATTTTGTAATGTATTTTCTTTTGCATTTGTAATGGAATTATTTATTTATTTTTAGTTTAATTTGTAATTTTCAATCAAATGGGGAGATGGGGGAATGGGATAAACGGTGAAACGGGGAAAATGGGGAAATGGGGATGGGGATGGGGGGACCTCCCCCTAAAACTCCCCCTTCCCCATTTTCCCCAAATGGGGAAATTGGGGGGGGGGGGGGGGGCGGGGGATGGGGAAGGGTTTGAGAAGTGGGGATGGGGATGGGGGGACCTATATCCATCCCCATTTCCCCAATGTGCAACCCTAGATGTAAGCCCCCTCCGGGACAGGCTGCTATGAATTTAGTGACAATGTCGTCCTGCCCGCCATCTTGCAGCCTTGACCCAGAAGGGAGATCAGTGGAAGGAATTTTTGGGGTGGATACCTTAGCCTTATCCACTTTGGCAGGCTTTTCTTTCTCCACCCCTGTAGTCTGCCTAGCTGAGGAACTTGAGGAGGGAGAGATCCCGCCGCAATCGCAGACTTGGGGGCAACAACCTTTGTAGCCGGCTTTGCCTTGGGGACTGGAGAAGTTTTTGCTTTAGCTGCCTTCGCCAACATCTCACTAAGAGAGGGACGAGCAATGATCTTTGTCAACGAAGGACTTGGGAAACGAAGCATAGACCCCGCCAAGGTAGGAGGGGAGGAAGGTGTCGGAGGATACAAACCCGGGGCGCCCCCGGTGCCAGGCGGAGATGGAATAGGAGAGTGGGGTACTTGAGAAGCCGGGATTGGCGGTCCAAAAGCAGTAGGAGGAGATGCTGGAGGAGGGATTGCTGAGACTGCAAAAAAAAATATATAAGATACATATATAAGAAAATATGTAATAGTAAACATAGAGAGAGAGAACGAAGGAAGGATGTTGATGAAGCACGATCACTCACCCGGTTCAGTGACAGATATCCTCAGATACCTCTCTAGCCGGGCTCCTTCGAAGGAATCACAAGAGGGGTACTGCATGTTGATATAACCCCGCTTCTGGATCCTTGTCAGAATCTCCTTGGATTCAGAAGACAACTCCTCTGAACTCTATTTGTCTCTTGGAGAAAACTGGGTGGTAACGGGGTAATCGGTTCCCCCGATGTGCACCGAGCGGCCCCACTCCCCTTCGACTACTATCCATTCGTCCTTCCAGGGTGGATTATATTTCACGTTTGCCCCAGGTACGACGAACTTCATCTTGTTGCTGGGTCTCAAGTAAAATTGACCCCGGGGTGAAAGGCTAGCTACCTAGTAGATGTAGCGGATCTCGTCAATGCCCGCCTCCCTCTGTATGTTGTCCCTCTCACACTGCTCTCTCAAGAGCACTAAGAACCCCGTCAGATTCTTCCAGAACCTAGGAGAAATCTGGAGTGGGGCTAGTTCCAGAGCTATAAGTATCCTGCGGAGTGAAGGATGAAGTGGAAGCCGGACCCTGCATTCGAAGGTAGCTACATGGATCAGCAGGCGGCCTTCAGAAGGGGTGTAAACGTTAAAACCCTGATGAGGAAGAGACAGCGAGAGGTAGTCCAGTATCCTGTAGGTCCTCTTCAATCGAATAAGTGTGTCGGATGAAATTTCCCTTAATGTAGTAGTGAAATATACCTAGAGGGGGAGGGGGGGTGAATAGGTATAGGCTCCAAATTCTCCCAATTAAAAATAATGCGGAAAATTACAAGGCAAATGCACACTTGATTAGATTTAGCAAATGAATTGATTACACTAAGACAAGAGTTAATCAATTTACAAGATATGCAATCAATGTAATATATGGAAGATAAAGAAAAGTAAAGCAAAATTGAACACAATGATTTTAACGTGGTAAAACCTCAATGAGGAAACATCCACGGGTTGATACCACAACCACCGGCGAAGCAATCCACTATGTGAAAAAGGACTTACACACTCAAGCTATCACTCATGATATCCGCTCAAGCTATCAACTCCTAATCTACCCTCGGGCTAGTGAATCACCAAGCCTACTTCCTATCCGAGATGTGTCCTACACCTCTAGAAAGCAACTTCCTATCCCAGACGCTCACGTCTCTAGGAAGATTTCGTGCTTAGCTATCCGGATCACGAAGATCCTAGTTAAGCTCTCCTAGCTCAACCATCCGGAGTACCACACTCCTAGCTAAGACTTTTGCTTGACTATCCGGACCACATGTCCTAGTCAAGACTCCCTTGCTCTACACAAAGCTTCACTCACTTTGCAAGAGACTTCAACCTTATGCAAGGCTATGATCTAAAGTGATGCAAATGATGCAAGCACAATCAAATTAAGCTAGATGATCAATCAAGCAAAATGTACATGTTCAATGATAGTCTAGAATATGATTTCAACACACAATCACAAAATTATTTAGAAATCAAGACATGCAAATCAATAAGAACAAAGGTATGAATATTCAATATATCACACTAAAAACCTAGTTCTTAGATCATGAAATAAAACATAGAAAATAACATGAAGCACATCACACATATATTTTCTAGAATCAATTTCATGATAAATCAAGTTTAGCACATATATGTTCAAAACAAATCAAAAAGCTAAAACTCAATTAACAAATGATCAAACAACCCTAGCAAGTGATCTAACATACTTCTCAACAAATTTCATCAATCAAATAGTAAGAATCAAGAGATGATCAAAGATGAAATTGAAAAAAGAAGAAGTTGAAAATCAAACACTGACCACGTACTGAAAATGCTTCTGCTGAGAAAAATGGTGAAGTCAGCTGCCTCTGGAAATGCTTGGGGTTTGTACCTCTCTTCGAGACCAACAATTTTTGTTTTTGAATCGATTGATTTCGAGTTCGTATGAGAGAGATATGAACAAAACAAGTAAACCAAAATTGTGAAGAAAACTGCAGAAAATCGTGAAAGTGTTCTTGAATTTCTTTAAAGTGTGGAGGGAAGGAGGTTGGCTTAAAAGGAGGGAAAGGAGAAAATTTACGAGCGAATCACGTGCTGCCACATCACCACCCCATGGGGGGCGCGTGGGGCCCACGGGAGTAGAGGGCTCCCTTGCCCGTGGGGCCCACGGCCTCCCTCACGGGCTGGCCAAGTGGCCACACGTGATTCACACTTCTCTCGCGCGCTCCCTCAGTTCGTTGGCCCATATCTTGAGCATCCGACCTCCGATTTCGAATTAGTTTTCAGATTACGAACCGTGACTCCCTCACGCACGACTAAGACTACTAGACTTTGAAAAATGGTTGAGAAATCATCTCGGAATCCGATGATGAAGTCAACACAACAAATGAGAACGAAAAGTAGCATAGTCAACTTGTTTGGACTCGAAACCTTATGAATGAGTAACCGAAATGACCGGAACTCGATAAGGCATTAAATAAGAACATTTTCAAGTCCTAAACACAAAATATGAAAACAAATAAACACATATTCACACAAACATGCCATATCAAAGAGATAGTCACAAAGCATGCAATTTCACAATGTTTGTCAATACAAGATCAATGCATGAGCATGCTATGAAGTGTGTGAATGTGTTATACCAAATGTTTGAACCACGATGCAGGGACACACATGTATGAATTTTTTGTGTGTGCGCTAACGCCTTGCAAGACGGTGGAAGTCAAGATTTACCTTTGACGTTTTTCACCTCTTGAAAACGACTTTTGCACTAGACGTTGCTCTTCACTCTTTGAGCTTCCTTTCTTCAAATAATGTCCTAAGCAACAACTAATACAATCATAGAGTGTTTTGCAATGGAATCAAGCCAATACAAATAGTGAACCTTACAATCTCCCCTTTTGGCTATTCCATTGGCAAAAACACTCAACCTCACCATACAATGTTTCACTCAAATAAACTCAAGATGATAGCATACTCTCAATCTCACGTTACAAAGAAATTCCTAGACTAAAAAATCTTCAAGTCTTCAAGAATTCCTCTTTCGGTCTTCAAAGTACCTATGAGAGAAAATAGCAACCAAACAAGAGATCTTCTCTAAAGAAGAATGGTGAGTTATTTAACCAAACAACAAACATAGAAGATATCCCTTATCTCATACACAAATGCGTTATCTCAAGTGAATAAAATATGTTCACATTAAAGCATTCCCTTAGTTTCCCAATTTCCAAGAACCAACTATCCTTAACATTGTCAAGAAAGAATTCTTTCTCCCCCTTAAGACAAGAATTCTCCCCCTTAAGACAAAGTCACAATTAAGCACAAAGAGGAATAAGATTCACACAATTGGAACAATTTCCACATAAGGTTTGAAGTATACAAAAACTCCCCAATATCAAACATGGTGAGGTATACATTTTCTCCCCCTTTTTGTCAAGGAATAGACAAGGGACACAAGAGATAAAGAACGAGATATTAAGCAAACAAATCGTATAGAAAGCGAAAGTTGAATAAACTAAAGCTCCCCCTTAACATATGCTCCACATATTATCAACAAGTAGATTTGTTCACAAGGGACATCACACAATCACACAATCAAGCAATAAGAGAAAATATTTCATAACTTGTGAAAGTCCAAGAGAGAATCATAGATTTTCATTAAACTCTCAAAAATATTCTCACATTGCTAATGAATCAAGCACATAAGCAAAGTGTGTGTGTGTGAATGCTTCTCAAATATATAGTAGGAGTAATTGTGATATCAACATGCAAACTCTATCCACACCTATCCATCTAAAGCCTTTCCAAAAATAGGTCAAACCGATATTCATCCGGTTTTTGCTTTTAAAATGAATAGATATCAACATATGAGCGTGTGTGTGCATGTGGCTCGTTTTCCCGTTTCTATTTGTCAACCCGAGCTATTTCACAATTCTAAACTATACACCAATAAGCCTTTTATTTTTCATTTCTTTTAGGCTTAGAATCAAAGATATTTTTTTTTTTTTATGATTCATTTTCAACACTTCTTTGATTTTACTTACAAAAAAAATATATACTCCTCATGGTGGCTTTCACTCATCACAATGGCGTAGCCCTTTCCTACATTGGGTGGCTTCACAACCAAGGTGTGTAGCCCTTTCCATGAGGGTGCTCGTTGATTACTATGTAGTGCCGAAGCAAAATGGATACATACCATAGGTCATCTATCATGTACTTAACAATAAACTTCTAGATGCATCCATTATCTACACATATTCAACCACATATACTCAAAAACTAAAACATACAAGAGAAGCATTAGTGCACTTTTCAAAAATAAGATTTTCAAGCTTAAGTGCATGATCTAAAAACAATAAAAGATATTTGTTAAAGATCATTACTTCTCAAGTGAGTAGCTCTTAAAGACAATGATATTCAATTAAGGTTTTGCTCATCAAGCCACTCACAATCACACAAAGACATCAATCAACACAAATCATGCCAATGGACATTCTAAGAGTTTTAAACCTCTCTTTGTCCAAGGGCTTAGTGAACAAGTCCGCAAGTTGATTTTTAGTAGGCAAATGTTCTAGAGTAACAATAGAATGTTCAACTAGATCTCTAATGAAATGATGCCTAATGTCTATGTGTTTTGTGCGGGAGTGTTGAACCGGATTTTTAGAGATGTTAATGGCACTTAAGTTATCACAATAAAGTGTCATTTTTCCTTGTTCTATGTCATAATCCTTAAGCATTTGTTTCATCCAAAGTAATTATGTGCATACACTTCCGACCGCAATCATACATACAATAACACATATCATGATTAAGATCAATGTGAACAATTATCATCAAAAGATCTTAAATGAGCAAATGTCAATGAGAACCATAAGAACACTATATTATTTCTCTAATATGACATGCTTCATGAAATAGTGCAAACAATGAGTTGAGAGATGAAAATTCAAGTAAGCAAGCAATGTGATATAGAGATACCTTTGCAAGCTATTTTCCATCAAATGTAAAGTCTTCACCCTTTTTATGAGTCCTCTTGGCTTGTTTGTCCTCATGACAACAAGTTGTTGGTGTGTCGTTCCAAGAGACTAAAGACTATGCATTTCAACTCAAACAACAACAAAAATTGACTTTCTCTAAAAGTCATAACATGATTATTACCAAATAGATTTCATGATATGCAACTTCTCAAAAGTTAATCAACGGATTTTGACTATCATAATGAATATGTGAGATAGCTAAGTTCACATCAAGTTATATAGAAACAAAGCTAGATAGCTAAGTAACTTAACAACTTGACACTAATCTTAAAGCTAACTCACATGTGCAATCTTACACTAATGGTAAGAGCACTCACCCTTGAACAATTTGGTCTTGGGTGAACCTACACAAACACTATCAAGATTCTTATTGACAACAATGTTGAAAATAGAATAAAGTTCTTCCATCTCTTGATTCACAAGAATATCATTGATACTCTTCTTTTCAACATTACTAGCAACACATGCATTGTCAATTTTCACAAGGTTTTCATTCTTCACAATCCGGACATTCTTAACATGCTCTTTAGACATTATCATGCTTTTCATACTAAAAAGCTTTAGCATGCTTAAATGAAGTTCAATCTCTTTATCCCTAGATGCATTTCCTATTTCGCAATATTCAATATATTCAAAGCACTTGGGCTTGGTATGACCTACGGTATTGCAAAAATGACATATAGGAACAAAATGAGAAATTTTACCTTCCGGGATTGAAAAAGCACAAATGGGAGTTTCAAGGGGTACCTTGTTCTTCAATTTGTTCTTGGTTTTGGAACGTCTCTTCTTAGGAGCTTTCACATCAACAATGACATTATCCTTGCTTGTAGGAAGTGATGCTTCTATGAGTTTCTCCTCAACTACCAAGTCACTTGAGCCTCCTAAAGACAAACTAGAGATAATCCTATCCCTTTCAAGAACAATCCCTTCAACTTCTCTAAGCTTCTTGGAAAGAGCATTCTTTTCACCTAAGAGCCTTTGAGTTGTTGAAACAAACTCATCCACTTGTAATTTGATCAAATCATTCTTCTCATCCACCTCACTTAAGGCTATCTTCAAACTATCTTCAAGACACTTCACCTTAGCCAAAAGATCACTATAGGTAGGATTCTCACTTAAGCACACTTGATGATTTGTATCAACCTCCTTGTCTAATAAATCTTGACAAACATTCTCTAGGATAGAATGAGAGGCCGTGAAGGCAACAAAGTTGCTCACAAGCTCTTCATCACTAGAAGACTCATCTCTAGAGCCTTCCTCCTTACTAGAGTCCTCATCATTGACCCATATGGTCTTTGAAGCACTAACACAAACATCATGATCATTTCTTAAGGCAATAGTATATCTAGAAGATAAAATATCAACAATCTTCTTTATAGAGATATTACTCATGTTAAACACATCATTATTGCCATCAACAAAAATATCATCAAGACTATGAATATGATCATGTGAAACACTCTTTTTCAACCAAATCTTCTTGACATGATTGTCATTAACATGCACAACATTCAAAGAGTTATCATTAGAAACATGTTTAGAAGAATGACTAGGAACATTTTTCACATCATACTTTTTAATCCAAGCTTTCTTAGTATGTTCCTTTACAAGATTATTGGCAATGTGCACAAGATCCAAAGGCTTCTTGGTAGCTATAGAAGTGCTCTTCTTATGAGACACTTTGGTTTGTTTACCTAATTAACAAGGTTTACAAACACTTTCTAGCTTACTACCAAGACTAGGTAGACCTCTAACAATGCAACCTTTTTCAAGCTTATTTATGCCCTTAAAGTTCATGTGGCCCAAACGTTGATACCACAAATCAAGCTTGTTGCACTCATGTGC
This sequence comes from Acer saccharum, assembly GCA_030490815.1. NCBI lineage: Eukaryota > Viridiplantae > Streptophyta > Magnoliopsida > Sapindales > Sapindaceae > Acer > Acer saccharum. Next base: position 509,241 of record CM059871.1, on the reverse strand, counting down.
CATGTTGCAAGTTAAAGGGTCTATCTCAAGACAATAGCAATTGTCTATAGACCTTTTGACTCTTAGGACAACATTGTCCTTTTTATCAATTATTGTGCACACATCTTTGTTAAAGCTAACTTCTTTATAAATTTCACACAAGTGAGTAATGCTTATCAAGTTAGCTTGTAACCCATCAACAAACAAAGTGTTTCGAAGTTTAGGCAATCCGGGGATACATATTGTTCCCTTGCCTAGAACTTTCTTTTTGGTACCATCACCAAAAGTAACCCAACCTCCATCCTTTAAAACAAGATTCTTAAAGAACTCTTTGTTCCCGGTCATGTTCCTAGAGCAACCACTATCTAGGTACCAAGAATAGGAGGAGTTGGCACGTAAAGCATATTGTGCAACATGACATTTAGATGTGTCTTTTCTAATCCACACATTTTTCACAACATGCCTCTCACTCTTACTTCTAACATGCTTTGACTCAATGTTAGACTTTTTAACATGCACCTTGACCTCATTGGTCACATTTTCAAAAATATCAAGCAAAGCATTATCAACTTTCTTATGCATAGTAGAGTGAGGCACAACACAAGATTTAGCAAGCAAGTCATCAACAACTTTTTCAACAACATGTTTTTCCAAGGTCTTCCTAGGTCTATTTCTATATCCATACATGGATGATTGCCTAGGTCCATTCAAAGACATATCATGAAAAGCATTATCAAATTCGCATTTCCGAATGTATTCAAAACACCTAGGTCGAATATGTCCTACCATATTACAATGATGACAAATAGGTATGAATTTGAGAATTTTACCATTTGCATTTGCTTCCATAGCATTTGGTCTTCTCACAATCTTACCTCTTTGAAGAGCAACCCTTGGTGCTTCACCTCTTACATTTGAGGTTGATGTTTTTTGAATTTGATCTTGTTGAGTTCTTCCATTGAACTTCCTTGTTGATGTAGAGGCACTTCCGGTAGCTTTCATAGCTTTATCTTGAGAGAGTGTACCTACATTTGTTTCAATGCTTGCTTTAACAAAAGTAGATTTGTTAGATGGAGTCTCCTTCTCATTGAAATAACCCAAACCTCTTTTGTCACATGGATGCTTTCCACTTTTAATGAGGGTTTCAACTTTGTTAGAACTAGATGACATCTTGCTAATCATCCTATTAGCCTCATCAAGTTTCTCATGAAGCATCCTAATTTCAATGGCATATTTTTCCGCTATGTCATCACTAAACATAACATCTTTACGTGATTTATCAAGCCATTGTTCATACTTTTTCTCTTGATTTAAATGCTCATTAAGTTTAGATTTAAGCACATTTTCAAGTTTCTTAGCATTAACAAGAGAACAATCTCTTTGCTCAATTTCTTGCTTCAAGATGCTAAGTCTATCATTGCTATCTTTTAGATTCAATTCTAGACTTAAAATCTTGTCTTTAAGTTCATTGAATTCTTTTGAGCTAAGACCATGATTATCAAGCTTCTTATTGAGGGACACATTGACTTTAGACAAGTGTTCATTTTCAAGAATAAGATCATTGATCTTTTTCTCATCCAAGTCAATAGGTTCAACAAAAGAAGCCACATAGGAACACAATTCCTTAATCATGATTTTATCACAAACAAAAACAAACACAAAAATACTACAAAGAAAGGATCAATCTAAGTGCGTCTAGACACCCGCTCTGATACCAAATGAAATTTCCCTTAATGTAGTAATGAAATATACCTAGAGGGGGAGGGAGGGGGGGGGGGGGGGGGGGTGAATAGGTATAGGCTCCAAATTCTCCCAATTAAAAATAATGCGGAAAATTACAAGGCAAATGCACACTTGATTAGATTTAGCAAATGAATTGATTACACTAAGACAAGAGTTAATCAATTTACAAGTTATGCAATCAATGTAATATATGGAAGATAAAGAAAAGTAAAGCAAAATTGAACACAATGATTTTAACATGGTAAAACCTCAATGAGGAAACATCCACGGGTTGATACCACAACCACTGGCGAAGCAATCCACTATGTGAAAAAGGACTTACACACTCAAGCTATCACTCATGATATCCGCTCAAGCTATCAACTCCTAATCTACCCTCGGGCTAGTGAATCACCAAGCCTACTTCCTATCCGAGATGTGTCCTACACCTCTAGAAAGCAACTTCCTATCCAAGACGCTCACGTCTCTAGGAAGATTTCGTGCTTAGCTATCCGGATCACGAAGATCCTAGTTAAGCTCTTCTAGCTCAACCATCCGGAGTACCACACTCCTAGCTAAGACTTTTGCTTGACTATCCGGACCACATGTCCTAGTCAAGACTCCCTTGCTCTACACAAAGCTTCACTCACTTTGCAAGAGACTTCAACCTTATGCAAGGCTATGATCTAAAGTGATGCAAATGATGCAAGCACAATCAAATTAAGCTAGATGATCAATCAAGCAAAATGTACATGTTCAATGATAGTCTAGAATATGATTTCAACACACAATCACAAAATTATCTAGAAATCAAGACATGCAAATCAATAAGAACAAAGGTATGAATATTCAATATATCACACTAAAAACCTAGTTCTTAGATCTTGAAATAAAACATAGAAAATAACATGAAGCACATCACACATATATTTTCTAGAATCAATTTCATGATAAATCAAGTTTAGCACATATATGTTCAAAACAAATCACAAAGCTAAAACTCAATTAAAAAATGATCAAACAACCCTAGCAAGTGATCTAACATACTTCTCAACAAATTTCATCAATCAAATAGTAAGAATCAAGAGATGATCAAAGATGAAATTGAAAAAAGAAGAAGTTGAAAATCAAACACTGACCACGTACTGAAAATGCTTCTGCTGAGAAAAATGGTGAAGTCAGCTGCCTCTAGAAATGCTTGGAGTTTGTAGCTCTCTTCGAGACCAACAATTTTGGTTTTTGAATCGATTGATTTCGAGTTCGTATGAGAGAGATATGATCAAAACAAGTAAACAAAAATTGTGAAGAAAACTGCAGAAAATCGTGAAAGTGTTCTTGAATTTCTTCAAAGTGTGGAGGGAAGGAGGTTGGCTTAAAAGGAGGGAAAGGAGAAAATTTACGAGCGAATCACGTGCTGCCACATCACCACCCCATGGGGGGCACGTGGGGCCCACGGGAGCAGAGGGCTCCCTTGCCCGTGGGGCCCACGGCCTCCCTCACGGGCTGGCCAAGTGGCCACACGTGATTCACACTTCTCTCGCGCGCTCCCTCGGTTCGTTGGCCCATATCTTGAGCATCCGACCTCCGATTTCGAATCCGTTTTCGGATTACGAACCGTGACTCCCTCACGCATGACTATGACTACTAGACTTTGAAAAATGGTTGAGAAATCATCTCGGAATCCGATGATGAAGTCAACACAACAAATGAGAACGAAAAGTAGCATAGTCAACTTGTTTGGACTCGAAACCTTATGAATGAGTAACCGAAATGACCGGAACTCGATAAGGCATTAAATAAGAACATTTTCAAGTCCTAAACACAAAATATGAAAACAAATAAACACATATTCACACAAACATGCCATATCAAAGAGATAGTCACAAAGCATGCAATTTCACAATGTTTGTCAATACAAGATCAATGCATGAGCATGCTATGAAGTGTGTGAATGTGTTATACCAAATGTTTGAACCACGATGCAGGGACACACATGTATGAATTGTGTGTGTGTGCGCTAACGCCTTGCAAGAGGGTGGAAGTCAAGATTTACCTTTGACGTTTTTCACCTCTTGAAGACGACTTTTGCACTAGACATTGCTCTTCACTCTTTGAGCTTCCTTTCTTCAAATAATGTCCTAAGCAACAACTAATACAATCATAGAGTGTTTTACAATGGAATCAAGCCAATACAAATAGTGAACCTTACATCGGATGTACAGACAGAATCCGGGATAATCCGACTGTTGTGGAAGGAAGACAAGGGGCCTACGTGAACCCCAGTTCGGTCGATAGTCGGGACATCCCCATCAACCGCCTCGATTTCAGCATCGTCATTGTCTTCATCAGCGATTTAGGCTAGATCTTCGGGACCAATGCCATAACCCGACCCGATTCTTTGATCCTTGCTAGAACGACAACGTTTTAGCGGAGTATCGTCGTCAACAATGTCGCCCTCATCCCGGCCCTGTTTCGACTCTCTAGACGTTGGGGAGTCATCTCCTGATTCCATACGTCCCGCGTCGAGCATTTCGTCAATGCTGTCAGGAGGATTCAGAGAAGGAAGTGGAGGATTGGCCAAGACCACAAGGCTATCTTCTGCGAGGACCGGTTCAGAAGCTGGTCTGTTTGGAAGGTGAGGCCATTTGAGTAAGAGAAGGAGGGCAAAGAGGATCTTTTAAGAAGGAAGACTTGAGAAAGAAGAAGAAGTAGAAGCTCTGAAAGGATTAAGTAAGCATGAGCGTGTGAAGGGAGAAGAAATATAGCATTTATAGGCGAATGCGGACAGTTATCGAGGTAAGAGGACGAAACGAAGTCAGAGATGAATCATAACGGCCCAAGGGGAATCGTGCCAAAGGCGGCTCATTTTAAATCTGAAAATAGACGTTATCCCGCCCGTGGGTCGAGCATTAAATGCTACCAAATCCAAGGAAGATCCTCTCATCGATTACTGAAGCTAGCCGGACGAGATTAGACAAGCAGACAAGACGAAAAATCCTTCGAGTGGACTTGGGAATCCTGACTCCAACCCCAGCAAGATACCGGTGTTCAAGTCAGGGGGGACTTCTGTTAACTGTCAAAATGGGCGGGGATCAAAAAAAGAATTTTCCACTAGTTTTGAGAAGAAGGCCAGGATCCAAAATAACAACGAAAAGATGTCCGGGTACCCCACCTGCTAGCCGACGGGCTAAAGTAAAAGCTTCTTCCTACCCCGACCAGGTCCAGAATCTCCGGGGCTAGGAAAGCACTAGGAAGCCAAAAAGGCAAGAGGTCTTTGGAAGACGTAACTACCACGAGATCCTGGTACCCAGTTACCCCGAGTACCCCGATACTTGAGTATCCGGGCACCCTGCTACTTGAAAGCCCTGATATCTGCAAACATCGTTTTGAGAGGGGCACGAGGAACGCGAGGTACCCAGAGTACCTCGACCAGCAAAACACATGACCTACACATGGCAAAATATATACTAGGATCCCCATAGACCGACCCCGTTGAAGCGGGAGGGAGACACCCTGAAGGGTGGACCGCATATAAAAACAGACACTAAAACGTCACCGTTCAGGGTTGAAGCTCAAGCTACAACGCAGCATTCATTCCCGCCAATTTAGGATCCTATTTTTAATAGGATTCAACTTAATTGGAATCGGAAAAGAAGGAATCACCTGATCTTTTGGGATCAATTTCCCGACGAATGAGTCAGGCCCCAAAGGGAGACCCATGCATCACTAAAACCCTAGACCGAGGTTCTAGGAGTGCTTAGCAAGAAAGGGGCCTATATATTAATCATACATTCACCTCGAAAAGGAGGCGACCACACTTTTACTACTTATCGACAGGCACGAAAAGCTCCATCTCCATTGTTCCCCCATATGCTTTACTTTTTCCGTACTGAAATACTGTTAGTTCAAATACCAAGTTGTAAAGATCCCACCGAGATTGAGATCCATATGCATATATAAACAGCTTTTGTTTTATGCATCCATCATATAAGAAATCATCCATCTTACTACTCACATCCACCATAATATCGAGATCGGGGTACCCAGCGGGAAACCAGACCACTAAGTATCTCGTTGGCCCTTATTGGATCCCAATCTGGATCTGTTATCTGCAAAACCTATCACACTTAACAGATTCCAAAGAACTAAGCGGGGTATCGGGGTATAGAGTATCCCGCTAGCCCAAATCCAATTAGATCAAGGTCCTTCACATACCGTTAATTCAAAATTGCACCCCGGTGACAATTTTGGGTTAACAACTCCTATATGTCACTTTTGTGGATTTTATGGTCATATCAGACCACATTGCTTTCGATATATTAAAATGTGCAAAACTAGAAGCATGATTGAGAAGAAAATGAAAAGAGCCATGATGCATGTTCCTAGGAATGATGATATTGTTATGCATGATCCTAGAACATCTAGAGCCCATGTACCAAAGACCACTAAGAAAGCTAAGATTGTTTCTAGGTGGATTAGAAAGAATGAAAATGTTTGCCATGTTGCTCAAATAGCCTTGAAGGCAAATTCTTCTAATTTTTGGTATTTAGATAGTGGGTGCTCTAGGCACATGACGGGAAACAAGATTTTCTTCGAGACTCTTGTTATGGAGGAAGGAGGATATGTCACTTTTGGTGATGGATCCAAAAAGAAAGTTGTAGGGAAAGGAACCATTTCCGTTCCCGGATTACTCTCCTTATCCGATGCTTTATTTGTTGATGGCTTGAAAGCCAATTTAATAAGCATTTCACATCTAAGTGATGAAGGATATTTCATCTTGTTTAGTAAAGATGATTGCTCAATCCTAAAGCTCGATGGACAAACCTTGTTGAAAGGTATGAGATCTAGTGACAATTGTTATTGTCTTGAAGCTAGAATAGTCTCAAACAATGTGTTCATGGATGAGCAAATAGAGTTGTGGTATGAAAGACTTGGCCACATGAACTTTAGGGATTTAAGAACCCTTGGAAAGTTCAATTGTGTGCGTGGCCTCCCTAAGCTTGGGAAGAAAGCCAATGGAATTTGTGGACCTTGCCAACAAGGAAAACAAACCAAGAGCATGCATAAAAAGGGCAAGTATCTCTCCACCAAGGAGCCCCTAGAGCTTCTCCACATGGATCTCATGGGTCCTATGCAAACCGAGAGTTTAGGTGGAAAAAGATACATTTTTGTTTGTGTTAATGATTTCTCTAGATTTACATGGACATATTTTCTTAGAGAAAAATCTGAAACTTTTGATAAGTTTAAAATGCTTTGTACTAAAATACAAAATGAAATGAATTCTAACACTAAAAGTATTAAACAGATTAGAAGTGACCATGGGAGGGAATTTGAGAATGCCTCTTTTGAAAGCTATTGTAATAGCTTAGGAATCTCCCATGAGTTCTCAGCTCCTAGGACACCTCAACAAAATGAAGTTGTTGAGAGGAAGAATAGGGTCCTTCAAGAGATGGCCCGAGTGATGTTGCTTAGCAACAATGTCCCTAGGAACCTATAGGCCGAAGCCGTCAATACGGCTTGCTATATAGGGAATCGTGTTTTCCTAAGGCCTGGATCTAGAAACACCTCCTATGAGTTATGGAAGGGTAGGAAGCCAAATGTTAGCTACTTCCACATATTTGGAAGCAAATGCTACATTTTAAATGACAGTGATCAACTTGGCAAGTTTGATGCTAAGAGTGATGAGGGTATCTTTATTGGCTATGCCTTGAATAGTAGAGCCTATAGAGTTTTCAACTTGAAGACTCGAACCGTCATGGAATCATCGAATGTTGTCATTGATAATACAAGGCTCAAGTCTAATGACCATGAGTAGGAGGATATTTTAGATGATGACTCTCCTTTGGAGAGGGTTGTGGTGACTCCCAATGTTGGGACGTCCAATGACAATAATGAGGTCACACAACCTCTTACTAAAGTCCCTCTCTTGGACTCTAATGAACTCGCTCCATGGGTTAGAAGACTCCATAACAAAGAGGATGTTATTGGAGATGTGAATGAGGGTTTTAGAACTAGGCGTCAAATAACTAATCTCATTAGCTTTACATGCTACACCTCTTAAATTGAACCCAAAAAGGTTGATGAAGCCTTGAATGATGAATTTTGGGTTCTTGCCATGCAAGAAGAGCTAAACCAATTCGAAAGGAATAAGGTTTGGACTCTAGTTCCTAGGCCTAAAAGCACTCATGTGATAGGCACTGAGTGGATTTATAGGAACAAATCCGATGAGGATGGCAACATAGTGCGGAACAAGGCTAGACTTGTAGCACAAGGGTACTCTCAAATTGAGGGTACCAACTTTGAGGAGACATTTGCTCCCGTTGCCCGTTTAGAGTCCATTAGGCTTCTCTTGTCCATTTCTTGTGTGCACAAGTTCAAATTGCACCAAATGGACATTAAGAGTGCCTTCCTCAATGGCTTCTTGCAAGAGGAAGTGTTTGTTGAACAACCCAAGGGGTTTGTGGATGCACACCACCCCAACCATGTTTATGTTAGGATTATGCTCAATAGCAAGAGTGTAATATTGTAATCGACAATCTTTTTCATATTAATAAAGTGATTTCTGGTTTAACAAATCTTATAGCATTTATAGTTTAATATTATAATTGTCAAAGTAAATAATCAAAAGGCCTAAAGACTATGAGAAAAGAAGAATTGTTCATACATCTGGATATGTATGAGGAAGACACAATTCTTTAGTTAGTCTTGAATAATGTTCACAACTTAAATTAAAGGTTGGGCACCTTTATCTTGTTAAAGTTGTAGAATTCTTTTGCTAGCATTTGAGTGGGATCAAATGAGATATGATGAGTCTAAAATCATCGGAGTGTCTTCGAGTAAAAGAATTTAGTGCACTGGGTGCATTGAACTGGAACACAATGAAAAGCTTTATCTAGAACCGTCAATAGATAACAGTCTTTTCATTATCAGGACAATCGGAGAGTCTATCTTAATCCTGAGATAAATGATGGACTTATGGGAATACCCACAATCCGCTCAGATTATTTTCACTGAGGATGATGCCTACAACACAGTGTAATCCCATGATGATCCAATGGTGATCACAGTCCAGATTGCAAATTGCCAGGTCCACCGCATCCTTATAGACACCGGGAGTAGCGTCGATATTTTGTTCAAAGGAGCATTGGAGAAGCTCAACCTTAAGAATCCCTGTTACAACAGTTGCACTACACCTTTATACGGATTTACAGGGGACTCTGTGATGCCAGTAGGAACACACATCTTGCCCGTGATAATTGGAGACGCCCCCCTTCAGCAGAACATCATGACAGAGTTCATTGTGGTAGATACCCCGTCCGCCTACAATGCAATCTTGGGAAGACCTTTCCTAGCAGGAATCAGGGGAGTCCTCTCCATTTATCACAATGTCTTAAAGTTTCCAGTTGGGACTAAGGTAGGAGAGGTCAAGGGAGACCAGCAAGCAGCCCGCACTTGTTATGCAGTGTCTGGCAATCCTACTGCATTGGCCAAGCAGTATACTCACGTTATTCATAAACCAGGCCACAGGATGGCATAGTTGGAGGGCACAATGGAAGAAGGGCGGGAATAGTTTGGCAAATATCCTGTAGAAAAGTTTAGAGATATGATTGGTTACCCGGTAGATCATATCGGGAAGGATGATCACTCTAGGAGACCTTAGTCTTAAGATCTGAAGAGGAATGCTATCTCGGTTGGTATATTTCTGATATGTATACCCCGATTTTTTTTGCTTTGTATTTGCTTTTGAGAAATTCAATAAAGTCAGTCTTGGTTCTCTTAATTTCGCTTAGGATGTTTTTGCCACTTTTTTCGCCTCAAGACCAGGAAAGGCCATATGACATTCCTGCTGCCTTGGTCGGGGTATACCCTCCTCCAGGAAGGATCTGGTGCTTAAATGCATAAGGGGTGTAGTCACCCGCTAGGATCTATCTTATCAAGACTAGGAGAACCTACAAGGACCTCTTGAAGCCTTGGATGGGGCATACCCCCCTCCAAGATGAATCTGGTGTCAAAATGACCTTAGCTGCCTACCAGCACAGTTCGCCAAGAAGTCAGGATAATCCATTAGGATACTCGACATCTCACTACATTACCGCACCTTCGCATGAAAGACCTGGTATTAAAGCGATCTCAGTTGCCTATCGAGGTGAAGTATCTGGCGTCAAGAATCCAACAAGGTCAGGTGAACAATGGTCAGATCAGGATATCCAGTAGCCGGGTCACGCTAAGGACTATTGGCCAAAGACTACATCCAGAAAGCAAAGCGAAGTAGAAACCTACTTTTTACTAGCAAGTCAAGGTTAGAGCCAGACACTACAGCAATCGGGATAAGCCGCACTTGGGATACATTCAAGCATACAAATATCGTTCTTAACCAAGACATTGGTTCTACAAGTAAACATATAAGGAAAGTGAAATGAAATGATAAAAAAAATAAAAATAAATAAATAAATAAATAAAGGAGAAGAATTCATTCAATATAGCAGGGTGCCCAACTCCCCACTCTCGGGCTACACATAAACACAAAATGGGTCTTAAGAAGATAAAATAAAAAGCTAAGTCATATGTCATCCCCTTTTCCTACCTACATTTCCTACCGGGGTCCTTCCATTTGTTCTCCTCCTGTTGGCTCCTCCCGCCTGGAGATATCTACCCTTTCCTCCACCAGACTTCCAGTGACGGCCTAAGTTGACCAACTTCAAGCGTGCTAGTCACAGCAGGGGAACCCGCCACCGGTATATGTTGAGCATAAGTCTGCCCTGGATCTACTTGAGCGGAAGGAGGGTCTTGAGACTCGACCTCGATTGTGCCACTAGAACCAGGTAGCTCAAAGGGTAGATCCAGGACAGTGGCAGCCTGGGAGGGACCTCCTTGGTTTGGATCAGTGTCAGAGAGTGCAGCAGCCTTAGCCAAAATGAGATCCCGATCCCAACCGATAGCAAATCGAAAGGATGAGGGAAAGCCTTGGCGACCTCATAGGAGGCGGTAAAGCACCCATCTAGGAAGGAGGAATCAACTCGGGACTCCAAAACTTTCACGGTACCCCGTAGAAACCGGTTCTCATCTAGGAGGACTGCTCTTTCCGCCTTGACAGACTCTCTCTTAGCTTTTCGGCAAGTCGAAATGATAGTCTCCGTATCATAAGCGCGCTGCATTCTTTCCAACTCCACCAGAGTAGCTTACCTCCCGGATTCAGACTCAACTGCAGCTTGCACCAAGGAAGCCACATTTTCTTCAACACAGGCCAGGTTGTCTTTGGCCTCTTCCATTTGAGCTTGAAGTGCTAGATTGGCCTCCCTCAAAGCCGTGGTTTGTTGCCCCATGGCCAAAGCAAACTTGAAGCCCTACATAAGAAAGGAAATTAGTACATGAAAGGAAGTGGAATTTAACAAACGAGAGATGTTAGAAGTATATACCTCAGCAAGCAAGGCGGCCCCTTCGGTGGCCAGGATTTCCGTCGGCAAGGAGGACATCTGATGTAGGCCTCCTCTAGGACAGGCCGCTACGAACTTGGAAACGATATCATCCTAGCTACTATCCTATGGTCCTGACCCGGAAGGGAGGTCAATGGAAGGAATTCTTAGGGTGGCTGCTTTAGCTTTCTCCACCCGGGCAATTTTATCCTTCTCCACCCTGGTAGAACGTTTGGCTGAGGGAACCTGAGAAGGAGGGGAGGCAGCCACGATTGAAGGCCTGTTAGTAGTAGTCTTAGCAGCCTGCTTCGTTCTGGGGACTGGAGAGACCTTAGCTTTGGCCGCTCTCGCCAGCATCTCGCTCAGAGAGGGGCGTGCCGCGATCTTTGTAAGGGAAGGAGTTGGAGTTGGAGTTGGAGTATGAGGCGGCGACCCCATAGAAGCAGGAAGAGAATAGGGTGCTGAAGGATGAGACCCCGATTCAACCCCAGCACCAAGGGAGAAGGAATGGGAGAGCGGGATATTTGGGAAGCCGGGATCATCGGTCCCGAAGTGGTAGGAGATGATGCCGGGGGAGGGACTGCTAAAATTGTAAAAAAAAAACTAAAAAAAATTGTAAAAAAAAAATGATAATGAGAGAATGAAGGAGGGATATTGGCAGAGCACAGTCACTTACCCGGTTCAGCAACAGATATCCTTAGATACCTTTCCAATCGAGCTCCTTCGAAAGGGTTGTAGGAAGGGTATTGCATATTCAAATAACCCTATTCCTGGATCCTCGTCAAGATCCTCCTGGATTCAGATGACAGCTCCCCTGGACTCCATTTTTCTTTTGTGGAAAATTGGGTGGGGACCGGGTACTCAGTTCCCCCAATGTGCACCGAGTGCCCCCAATCCCCTTCGACCACGATCCATTCGTCCTTCCAGGATTGATTGTACTTCACGTTTGCCCCGGGTACGGTGAACTTCATTTTGTTGTTGGGTCTCAGACAAAATTGAACCTGGGGCGACAAGTTAGCCACCTGGTAAATGTAGCAGATTTCATCGAAGCCCGCTTCCCTTTACAAGTCATCCCTCTCACACTGCTCTCTCCATAGCACCAAGAACCCCGTCAAGCTCTTCCAGAACCCAAGGGAAATCTGGAGTGGAGCTAGTTCCAAGGCCACAAGTAATCTGCGAAGTGAGGGGTGAAGTGGGAGCCAGACCCCGCACTCGAAGACGGCTACGTGGATCAGTAGACGGCCTGTAGAAGGGGTGTACACATCATAACCCCGATGAGGAAGGGATAGAAAAATATGGTCCGGTATCTTGAAAGTCCTCCTCAACCGAATGAGGGTGTTGGATGTGCAAACGGAGTCCGGGATAATCCGACCGTCATGGAAGGAAGACAAGGGCCTGTTTGAACCCCTGATAGGTCGATAGCCGGGATATTCCTATCCTCTGCCTCGATCTCAACGTCGTCGTTTTCTTCGTCAGTAATTTGAGTTGGGTCTTTGGGTCCAATGCCAGAACCCAACCCGATTCCATAACTCTTGCCAGAGCGGCGGCGCTTGAGCGGAGTATTATCGTCGATATCACCCCCATTCCCGACCTCGTTTTATCCTTGTAGACGTCGGGGAATTCTCTCCCGACCCGACCCGACCTGCTCCGCGTCGAGCAACGCATCAATACTGTGAGAAGGATTCGAGGAAGCAGGTTGAGGATTTGTTGGGACCGCTGAAAGATCCGAAGCGGGAGGGGTCAGCGTAGAAGTTGGGATTTTTGACGGAGAGGCCATTTGAGTAAAAAAAGGAAGTCAAAGGAGACACTGGAAGAAGGAAGGTTTGTGAAAGAAGAAGAAATTGAAGCTCTAAAGGGTTTAAGTAAGCGTGAGCGTGTGAAGGGAGGAGTGGTATATTTATATGTAGAGGTGGACAGTTACCGAGGTAGAGGAAGAGACGTAGTCGGCAGCGAATCATGACACTTTCAAGGGAAATCGCACTAAAAACGGCCTGTTTGAAATCTGAACGCAATCGTCATCTAGCACGTGGGTCAAACATTAAATGCTATCAAATCTAAGGAAGATCCTCTTCTTGATTATGGGAGCCAGCCGAGCGAGACTAGACAGGCAGACAAGATGGGAAAATCCTTCAAACGGGCTAGGAATCCTGACTCCAACCCCAGCAAGATACCGGTGTTCAAGTCAGGGGGACTTCTGTTAACCGTCAAAAATGGCAAGGACCAAAAAAGAATTTTCCACTAGCTTTGAGAAGAAAGTCGGGATAGAAAGCAGCGACGGGAGAGATAGTCGGGCACCATGTTTGCCAACAAACGGGCTAGAGTAAGAACTTTTACCCACCCCGGCTAGGTCCAAAACCTCCGGGACCAAGAAAGCATTAGAGAAGCCATGAGGAGAAGGCCCTAGAGACACAACCCTTACGAGATCCTAACGCCCATATACCCCGAGTACCCCGATAACCAAGTATCCTGATAGCCCGATACCCAGCATCCCGATATCCGCAAACATCATTTTAGAAGGAGCAAGAGGGAGGCGGGGTGCCTGGAGTACCCCGACTCACAAAACTCGTCACACATACAAATCAACACCAGGATCCCAGTATACTGACCCGCCTGAAACAGGAGGTGGGTACCCCGAACAGCAGACCATATAGGAAGGTAAGCATTAAACGCTACTGTTCATGACAGAAACTCAAGTTATAACACGTCATTCGTTCCCACCATACAGAATCCTATTTTAAATAGGAGTCAACTCATTTAAAACCGATAAAAGAGGAATCACCTGATTTTCGGGGATCAATTCCCCGATGAACTCGTTAATCTCCAAGGAAAGACCCATACGTTACTAAAACCCTAGACCGAAGTTCTAGGAGTACTCAGCAAGAAACGGGCTTATATATTGATCGTATGTCCACAGAGAAAAGGGAGATCGAAACCCTACCACAGTTTTTCCACTTATTGACAGGCACGAAAAGCTCCACCGCCATTACCCATCAAGTCACCTCTTGGTCCTTTTTGATATCGTAATCATAGTCGTGCTAGTATTGGCTTGTAAAATCCTATTCTAGGTCATAATATAAAACAGATTGTGTGCGTCCATGCTTTTGACGTATTGGAATTTTACTTTTCTCACTACTACCATACACTCCATTCTTAGTCATTTTGTAGGATCCAACGGGGTATCGAGCTACTAGGTATCCCGCTAGCCCTGATCTATCCCAATCCGGGCCCCTCATAAATCGTTAATTGAAAATTTCACCCTGGTGATAAATTTTATCACAAATAAATCCTACAATAGATTGTAATCAACAAGTGTGTCAATACTCATTTAATCACATAAGTGCAAGATCTAATTAAAAGTAAATAGAACTATAATTATGCAAACATAATATTCAAAGCTTTAATAAATATTCAATGTCTAAAAGTCTCTCAAATCATCCCCCTAAAATGGGGGATTAATTACACATAATAACAAACAAGAAAAGGAAGTAAAATGTAGAGAAATCACCCTTGGGTCTCTCTTGTAAGCTTAATCCTTCCTTGAGCTTCCTTGCTTGAATCTTGTGTAAAGATTGGGTGATAAGGATGTGTCTAGATAGGTGGAGTCATATGGAAAGTGACAAAGGAAAGGGGTGGAGAAGATTGGAAGAGAGGAGTGATTTAGGTGGAGTTATCTAAGTATTTATTGGAGAGGAGAATGGTGGGATTAGGAATGGTGGAGAAAGGAGGTTCCTTGATTTTCAAGAGTTGTCAAGAGTTGTTCAAAAGGGGAAAAATAGTATGAAATTTATAGGGTTTTCAAATTAGGTCTCGGGTGGTAAATTACCAAAACACCCATAACCATGGAAAATTACCATTTAGTCCTCAAGAGGGGTACATCTTGTAATTTTCCCCACCAATTAGAATTGAACAGAGATGGGTCGCGATTTGGTGTTCATGGCAACACTAGGGCGATGCAAATGGTGACACGATTTGGAACCAAAACAGCTCCCTGTCACCATGGCGACATCGAAATGCAGACCGCGATGTTGATTTTCGCAGTGTGGCCGCGGTTTGGGATTGATGGCGATATATAGGAGATTTAGGCGTGATTTGGTGGTTGAATTCCGGTGGTTTTGGAGGCTTGAAAAGTTGATGATCAAGTTACCGTCATCTTCACTGTTGTTTTGGTACCAATTTCGGCCAGAGGTAGGTCGGAAATCATGGCTTCCAGAGGCTAGGGTTTGAATGGGCGTTAATGGCTGCTGCAGGCATGGAAGAAGAAAAGTTGAAGAAGAAGAAGATGGGGTGCATTCAGCAGGGGGCTAGGGTACACGCAACTGCTTCTTCTTGTCTTTAATGGGATGCACTTAGCAAAGGTAGGGGGTGCACGTAACATCTTCACTTTGTCTATATATGGGGTGCAATTAGAACTGGGCAGGGGTGCACGTAGACGCTTTTCTATTTGTGTCATATGGGTATGTTTAGCAATAGCTTGGGTTGCGCTTAGAGGCCCAACATCCCCAAAACGCACCATATAGTTAAATGACGTGGCGCCCTTTTCTGCTTTGAGTGGAAAATTACCATTGGGTCACCTACTCTCTTATTTAATCACAATAACATCAATCTTTCCTCAATAATTACAGTTTTGCCCCTAATTGACCATAATTACTCCAATGCTCCTGATCTTTAGAAATCCCTAAAAACACTTAATTCATATTATTAAATCACGAGATATTGCCCAAAAATCAAGCAAAAGGAGAAGGAAATGAGGGCCAAAATCATATCAATTTTGGTTCGATTAGCATGCCCGACCCTAGGCAAGATGTTGGCACGGGCTGCCAAGGCTCGAGGTTCACCAGTCCAAACCCCGAGGCAAGCTACCAGTGTTGCTGCTACCAGGCTTGCCACAATGGCTTCTCCTCCTCTTCCTCCTCTAACCGTATCCGCCAGGCGCCCAGCCAGGGTAGAGAAAGAAAAAAGTGATGCTACTGCGGCCACTCTTCCTGTTGACCTTCCCTCTAGATCAAGGTTGCGGGATTATAGCCAGGAAGATATTGTATCCAGGTTCATCGATGCTTGTCCTGGGGAAGGCTTGCAGTCAATGTCTTCCTTGCCTACTAAATCCTGGTTACCAAGGGGGCTTCTTTGCTTGCTGAGGTATAAACTTTGATCTCCCAGCTTGCTTGGTATAATTCTTTAGAAGGTACTTACTGTTTTCTTCTTTTTGTAAGGCTTTAAATTTGCTTTGGTTATGGGGCAATA
Organism: Acer saccharum; assembly: GCA_030490815.1. Lineage (NCBI taxonomy): Eukaryota > Viridiplantae > Streptophyta > Magnoliopsida > Sapindales > Sapindaceae > Acer > Acer saccharum. Next base: position 492,886 of record CM059871.1, on the reverse strand, counting down.
GGTTACAACTCTGAAGGAGGCCAATCTTGCACTTCAGGCTAAGCTAGAGGAGGCCAAGGATGATTTGGATCGAATCGAGTAGAAGGTGACCTCTCTGGTTTAGTCTACCACTGAAGTTGAATCCGATAGGCAGGAGGCCTTGGTGGAGCTGGAACGGATGAACTGTGCTTATGACATAAACGATTAAGTCAACACGCCTTCGTGCTGAGAGAGAGACTGTGAAGGCGGAGAAAGTCGTGCTTCTGGATAAGAACCAATTTTTACAAGCGCATCTTGAAGGCCAGGGTGGACTCCTCTTTCATGGATAGATACTTCTCTGCCTCGTACGAGGTTGACAAGGCTTTTCCTCCTCCTTTTGACCTACAGACTACCCTCACTTAGGACCGGGATCAAATCATGGCTAAGGCTGCCCAATTTTTAGATGTTAATCCAGACCAAGGGGGTCCCTTTCAAGTTGCCACCATCCCGGATCCTCCTCCACATTAAGGATCTGGTTTGCCTACTGCTACTTAGTAGAAACAACTGAGAAGGGGGCATAAGATCCTCCTGCTACTCAAGATGATCAAGTACAGGATTCTATGCATCCTATCGAGGTTGTATTATTGGATGAGGCAGATGTTCCTGCTAAAGACAAGGTACCAAGAGTTGGGGGAGTCTAAGCTGATGTGGGAGCCAAGGTTGTTGAAGCTGACCATGAGGAGGAAGTAGGGGACAAGCAGGATGCATGACCTGTGACTTCATCATATTATTATTATTATTATTATTATATCCTTGCATACCATTTTTGTAGCCCGAAAATGGGGGTTGGGCACCCTGCTTGATTAAATGAAAAGTCTCTGTTTTTGCAACTATATTGCTTTACTTGCTTAAAATGTATCTTAATAGAGTCTGATCTTTGCATGCTTGTTAATAACCCAAATAAAACTTACTTGAGATACTGCCAGTACTTAGTATCTTCATATTTGTTCATCTGGCCATAGAGGAACCCAAACTTGAACTATCTCTAGAAACAGTTTTTGACGATGATCCCCTTGTAGGATTCAATAGGAATTTTGCAAGAAATTTTGATCAAGTAATTTTGACCAAGTATGGAACAATCTTGGTTAGGACAAGTTAATCCCAGTATGAGACCAAGGTTGCTTAGATACTCTAATCAGGACACTGCAAGTCTAGATACTTGATAATCCCTACATAAGGAATCCCGATACTGAACCAACCCTGATTGGCAACATAGCTCACTTCTATCATGAAATTTTTTCACATGTATGTATGGCGGGGTAAGGTATCAGATATCCTGATCCTTTGGCGATCTGTCCTAGTAGGCAATTAAGGCCACTTTAGCACCAGGTTTTCTTGTGTAGGTATGGCGAAGTAAGGTATTAGGTATCCTGATCCTTTGGCAATCTATCCTGGTAGGCAACTAAGGCCACTTTAGCACCAGGATTTCTTGTGTAGATATGGCGAAGTAAGGTATCAAGTATCCTGACAAGGTATCCTGATCCTTTGGCGATCTGTCCTGGAAGGCAACTAAGGCCACTTTAGCACCAGGTTTCCTGGAGAGGGGTATTCCCCGTCCGAGGCTTTAGGAGGTCCGTATAGGCCGCCTGGTCTTAAGGATGCGGTGGGCAACTAGGGCCATGAATCCGGATCCTTAGTCTGGTAGGCGACTACGCCACTTAGGCATTTATGCACCAGATCCTTCCCGGAGGAGGGTATACCCCGACCAAGGCAGCAGAAATGCCATGTGGCCTTTCCTGGTCTTGAGGCGATCAGTAATGGCAAAATTTGCAAGGCGAACTTAGGAGAATCATGCAGGAGAACAAAAAAGACTTTTATTGAATTTCTTAACAAGCGATACAAAGCAAATTCGGGGTACACATTTAGAAATATTCCAACCGAGATAAATCTTTCTTCAAACTCTAAGGGTAGAACCTTTTGAGGTAATCGGTATTCCAAGTGTGGTCTACCGGGTAACCATCCTTATCTTCCAACTTGTAGGACCCCCTTCGAACCACCATCTTTATCAGGTAAGGACCTTCCTAGTTGGGAGCTAGTACCCTGTTAGACCTCTTCCGGGTATTATGGGTTACCTTACGAAGGACCAAGTCCCCTTCTTTAAAGTTTTGAGTCTTTACCTTTCTATTGAAACATCAGGCTATCTTGCTCTAGTAGGCTACTACCCGTTCTGCATCCCTATCCTGCTTCTCCTCGAGAAGGTCTAGACTAGATCTCAACTTCGTTTCATTGTTTTCTAATTCAAAATGTTGGACCTTGAAAGATGTCAGTTTATGCTCGATAGGCGAGACTGCTTCTGTCCCAAAAGCCAGTGAATAGGGAGTTTCCCCAGTAGCAATCCTCTTGGTAGTCCAATATGCCCATAGTACATTTGGGAGTTCTTCAACCCACTTCCCTTTCTTATGTTGAAGCTTCTTCTTTAGGAGCTTCTTGATGGTCTTGTTGGCAGCTTCCACCAACCCATTAGTCTGAGGTGGGCTACCGAAGCAAAATGGAGGTTGATACCCCGCTCTTCATAGAAAAACCTGAAGTTGGCATTGTCAAACTGTTTACCTAGATCAACTATTATGGCCATCGGGGTACCAAATCGGCAAACAATGTTTTCCTTGACAAAGCTCGTGGTGTTTGCTTTAGTTATTTAGGCAAGGGACTTTGCTTCCACCCATCGGGTAAAGTAGTCTATGGCCACTACAGCATGCTTGGCTTGACCATGAGCAGTAGAAAGTGGCCCGATCATGTCTAGCCCCTAGATAGCAAATGGGTAAGGCATGCTGATTGAAGTGATTCTTTCCGAAGGTAGGTGATGAAGGTTTGCTGTCTTCTGACAAAGTTCACAGGATTGAGCAAAATGCTTGGCATCCTAATGCAGAGTAGGCCAGAAGTAACCCATTCTAAGAACTTAGTAAGCCAGGATCTCACCTGATGCATGGTTGCCGCAGTCCCCTGTGTGTACCTCATTTATCGCCCATTGAAGGGCATCCGGATGTAGACATCTCAGTAATGGAAGGGATTTTCCTTTACGGTAGAGGTATCCTTCTACCAAGTAGTACCAGTTAGCAGTCCTTTTGAGCTTATATGCTTGATCCAGATCTTCTAGAAGAGTGTCATTTTGGAGGTAATCAGCTATAGGATCTATCTAGTAAGGAAGTCGGTCAACCGGGCTCACTTCTAATCTCGTAGCTATGCTGGGTCGGGGTAGAAGTTGGAGTGGTATCCTTCTAGGCAATGCTTGTCCTCCGGTTGCAGCTATCTTGGCTAGGACATCTGCTCGATGATTCTTCTCTCGAGGAATCTATTCCATCTTCATACCCTTGAATCTTTTTTATGCTTCTTGGACTTTTTTGAGGTATGCTACCATATTGTCACCCTTTGCTTGGTACAAACTGGACACTTGGTTGATTACTAGTTGCGAATCACTCCTAACCAGGAGGAAGTCTACCCCCAATTCTTCAGCAACTTTCATCCCTACTAACAAGGCTTCATACTCCGCCTCATTATTGGTGGCTCTGAACTCAAACCTGAAACAGTGGTTGCATTCGATCCCTTCAGGATCGGTAAGGACGATCCCGGCTCCACATCCTGCTTGATTTGATGCTCCATCCGTATATAGTATCCAGGCCTTACAATCAGTGGGCCATTCTAGGGATTCTGGATTCGGGCTTGGGATCATAGTGGTATCCGGATTAGAGGTCGTGCTGAATTCTGCTACAAATTCGGCCAAGGCCTGAGCCTTGATTGTTGTTCTTGCCTTGTATTTTACATCATATTAAGTGAACTCTAGGGTCCGCAGGACAAGCCTGCCTGATATGTCTGGCCTCTAGAGGAACTGTCTTAGTGGTTGATCTATCACTACTACAACTGTGTGAGCTTGAAAATAAGGCTAGAGCTTTCTAGTTGTAGTCACAAGTGCATAGGCGAGCTTCTCTAGGAGGGTATAATTTTTCTCAGACTTGGTCAGAGCACGGCTCACATAGTAGATTGGTCTTTAGGCTCCATCACTACATTCCTTCACTAAGGCCTTGCTAGTTGCGGTTTCTGATACTGCCAAGTAAAGCTGTAGTTCTTCTCCTGAAAGGGGTTTCACAAGCAAAAGTGGGCTAGCTAGGTATTTCTTCAAAGACTGGAAAGCTTGCTCACTTTCTTGATCCCACTTCATCTTCTTACCCTGATTAATAATTTTGAAGAAAGGTAAACACTTATCTATAGATCGGGATATGAAGCGGTTCAATGTTGCTATCTTGCCAGTCAATCCCTGTGCACGCTGGAGGGTAGTCGGGGATTCAAGATCCATGATGGCCTTGATCTTCACGGGGTTGGCCTCGATTCCACTCTCGTGTACCATGAACCCAAGAAACTTTCCCGCCGCTACCTAATCGCGCTCCAAATGTTCACATTTAGCGCTCCCTTACTTAGCTTTTGTAACCGTTTTCCAAGCCCCTTTTGGTATTTAATATTGTAAATAAGTGTTTTTCAGGTATTTCAGTTCATGAGAGGTATTTTATACCAAAATGGAGGAAAGTAGCAAAATCAGGGCAAAAGAGGGCAAATATGTCATTTGGGAGAATCAGGGGTCAAAGTGAAATTCTACAGATATTATTGTTAATTCGGTGATTAACGAAGAGTGCAGGGGTCCATTATGTAATTCGCTAGCCAATGCATAGAAGGCTACCACGTCACTTAACTGGGACGACACCGTTTTGAGCCTCTTTCAGCACGCGTCAGCGTGACGTCAGCATGACGTCACGCGTCTTCTTCATGCAGATTGGGCAGCACAGACCCGTGAACCTGAGTTGTAGACCTGTTGACCCGATTCTGACCCGACATGTGAGCCGACGGTTTCTGACCATTTCTAACGACGTTTCTGGCGGTTCTCCACCCAGAATGTCGGCCAGAGCTTCCCCGGTCAGATTTCCACCATTTCCAGCCTCCCATGCACGTCACTTTGCTCTCCACCAACTCTCCTTCAATTCTTCAAACCTCCATGGCCGAGTCTACACTTCAAGGTCTTCCCAGCGGTTTCTTGCACGCGAGAAACACTTCCAAACTCGCGGAATCTTGGTGAGTTCATGCCGAGAGACATGTCTTGCAAGGCAGAAGGTATGAACTCGTTGGAAACCTTCCGTTTTCACGGTGACTTCACACCGGCGGGAATAAGCCCGCGAGCCAGAGTGAATGAAGTCGCCGGAACTTCTAGAAAGGAAGGCAGCTCGTCCACTTGTTCTCCTATCACATGAGCTTGTCCAAAAACCCTTACCACCTTAGATATTTTAAGATATTTCTTATAACTTACCTTAGAAAATATCTAATATGTCTTAGTTAGTAAGTTACTTAATATATTACACTACACACTTTTAGTTTTATCTATCACTAGATATTTTAGTTTTAGTTAGTTTTAGAGATAGAATCCTAGAGAGAGAGGAACTCTCTCACTTGGTTTTAGTTCTTAAACATTTTCCCATCACTTTCTAGGTAGCCAAACACCACCTTGAGTTACCTAGACTTGATCCTTTGGAGTTGCTCTAGAAGGATATTGTGCTTGGATTGCTAGGAGGAGCCTTCTTGCGCAAGAAATGAATCCGGATGGGTTTGTTTAGCTCTTCTTTCGTATTTTCATGCTTATATACTTCTATGTGTAACTAAACTCTTTTGTTAAGGGATTGATGTAAGTCATGTAATTATACCATAGATGTAGTCAATCTATTTGTTATTTCACTCTCTAAGGCTTTGTATGTGTGTATTATGAACTCTAATGACTTGATATGTGGATGATATGTCTTGCATATGCATCTATTAGTACACACTTGGTAGTTGATTTCATGCATAGAGTGTCCTACAATATGTATGAATGTTTCACTAACTATTTCATAGAGATATCTCTAAATAATTCATTATTTGGGTTAATTAGAGAATCTCTACATCATTATTCCTAAAATTCTCTCTTGATCACTTGTCTATGATATTAGATTATGTGTAAGATGATGGATTTGGTGCTTAACATTATTGATAAATGAAATACATGCCTTAGAATGTTGTGAATATGCTTAATGAATGATTGGTTAATGAAATGGTAATTACTTGAATGAGTCAATCCCCTAAAATCTTTAATCTAGACTTAACATCTTTAATCTAGCCCTAACATCTTTAGTCTAGCTTAATCATCTTAGTCTAGCTTAATCATCTTAGTCTAGCTTAATCCTTAGTTCATTGCAGGCTTAGAATAATTAATCTAGATAACATTAATTAGTAAACTTGTTAGAAGTCAGAAATTGGTAAGTAATGATAACCTAGACTCACTTAGCTAAGACACCTCCCCGTGGGAACGATACCCATACTCGTTACCCTTTACTACTCACACGACTCGTATACTTGCGAAGGGTGAACCACCCACGCGCCCATTTAGAATAACCGTAGTAGAATAGCATAATTTAATGTAGTTAATTTAGAACCGGTTTTGGCGCGGTCACTACCCCGAAAGCACACTTAGTCGGATTCAATCTCATCTGGTTCTCCCTTACTACTTGGAAGGTCTGGCATAAATCTTCTGGGTGCTGGTCGGTCATCTAAGACTTGGTGATCATGTCGTTAATATATACTTCCATAGACCTTCCTATCTTTTGTTTGAATAGCTTGTTCACCAAATGCTGGTAGGTGGCTCTAGCATTTTTGACACCGAACGGCATCACTTTGTAGCAGTAGAGGCCTTGCCCGGTGATGAAACTGGTCTTGTCTTGATCGATGGGGTGCATCATGATCTGGTTGTACCCCGAAAAAGCATCCATGAAGCTTAAGAGCTTGTTACCTGTAGTGGAATCAATCAATTGATCTATTTTAGATAGGGGGAAGCTATCCTTCGGGCAGGCCCGGTTGAGGTCGGTGTAGTCCATGCACATACGCCTCCCTATTGTATTTGGTTACCATGACCACATTGGCGATCTATTCGGGGTAGCGGGATTCTCTGATAAACCTAGCTTTCAGAAGCTTATCTACCTCTTCCTGTACCGCGGCATTTCGCTCGGCGTTGAAATGCCTCCGCTTCTGTTTGACTGGCTTGAAGGTTGCATCTACTGCCAACCTATGAACGACTAAGTTGAGAGGGATACCTGGCATTTCATCATGACTCCAGGCAAAAATGTCATTGTATTCTTTAAGGAGCTTTATCAGGTTCTTCTTGACCTCACCATCCAGTGCGTCTCTTATCTTCACTACTTTGGTTGGATTGCCCTTTCTAACAGGTAATTCTTCTAACTGCTTCACGAGGTGCCCACTAGTCCATCCCGCTCTTCCTCTTCTATCTTTTCTATAATCATGTCTAGTACCTCTCCTTCTTCCAGGATGTAGTGATCCTGTTCTGGTACCTCTCAGCTTGGTTCGTTGGTTACATGCACGCACTGCTTGGCTAGCGTGGTAGGATTAGTGGACATTGCATAGCAGGTGCGGGCTGCTTGTTGATCCCCTCGGACTTCTCCTGCCTTGGTTCCGACAGGGAATTTTAGGACGTTGTGATAGATGGACAACACTCCCCTAATTCCTAACAGGAAAGGCCTGCCCAGGATAGTGTTGTAGGCAAATGGGGTATCAACCACAATAAATTTTGTTATTATTTTCCGCTGAAGGGGAGCTTCACCAATTATTACCGGTAGGATATGTGTCCCAACGGAATCTTCTGTAAAACCATACAAAGGTGTGGTACAGCTGTTGTAGCAAGGGTTCTTCAAGTTGAGCTATTCCAACGCTTCTTTGAACAGAATGTCAACGCTGCTCCCGGTGTCTATCAGGATATGGTGAACCCAGCAATTAGCTATCTGTATCGTGATCACCATCGAATCATCATATGGTTAAACTGTATTGTATGCATCCTCCTCCGTGAAAATGATTTGGGCAGAGTGAGGATAGTCTTGGGATCCCTTGGAGACCCGGAGTACATCATAACCAGTAGTATGCCTCGGGATCTTCCTAGCATTGTTCTTCCTTGAGTTGTTAGAAGTCGCTACTAATGTTGAGCCTCCATTGATGGTGTGAATGACTTGGATTTGCTACATCAAGTCTTTTCCACCATCATTCCTTCTTTCTTCCGTATCTCGCATCTCCCTTTGCACCTCTCTACCCACCTTGATGCTATCCCGTACCTATTGCAAAAAATTCAATCAAGAGTCCCCCTCACCCCTTTACCAATCCTTCGATCTGGTTACGGAGGTTGTAGCATTCGGATGTGTTATGTCCCACATCCTCGTGGAAGTCACAGTACTTGTAGCAATTCCTTTGATCAATCGGGATCTTTATAGGACCGGGCTTCCTGAGCAAACCCTTGTCGCGGATGGCAAGGTATATGGTCTCTCGAGATGCATTGAGAGGGGTGTAATGGTTGTACCAGTCCTCTTCGCTTGCTACCTATGCTACCTCTCTTAGTGGAGGTATGGTCCTAGGAGGGGTCCTTCTCACTGGGTACATATCCCGATGCTGGGGAAGAGGTGGTGGCCAATAGGTAGACCAGTTTGGAGGATGATTCTAAAACTTCTTTGCAGGTGCAGGCTTCGGAGATTCTTTCTTCGATCGCTTGGCTGATCGGGCTTCATTGAGCTCGACCTTGACCCTGGAGATGTTTGTCTATGTCCACCTGTTTCAGTGCCCTGTCATAGGCTTTTTGGTAAGTCTCAAGTGGATGCTTGGCAAACAACCGAAACAATCTGCCAACCCACAGGTTCCTTCTGAAATTAGCCAAGGTCTCCTTCTCGGCAAACACTCCCATCTGGATCACTTCCTTGTGGAACTTCTCTACATAGGATCTCAGCGTCTCACCTCGCTCTTGGATCACGTACTAGAGTAGGACGGGGTCCTTGGGATGAGGCTTGATCCCTTAAAACTGAGCACAAAAATCTATAGTGAGCTTTGTAAAAGAATCCACACTACCTGGAGGTAACTTTCTAAACCAAGTCTTGGCACAGTCAGTCAGAGTGGAAGGAAACATTCTACACATCACTAACCGGGTAGCATTCTGGACCTCCGTCTGGTGGACAAAACTCTCCATGTGGCTCACGGGGTTTTTCGATCCAGAGTATTTCTCGGCAGGCATCTTGAATTTTGGGGGTAATTCTGCTTCTCTGATTCTCCTGAAGAAGGGTGCATTCATCTCCCCTAAGGGGTTCTTCTAGGTAATCTGATGCTTCCCCTTCCTTAGCTCCTCAAGTTCCTTTGCCATGTTGGCCATTTGATCTTCAAGATTTTTAGACCCATTGTGCCTGGATCGGGCCACTAAGCCTTCATTATCCAAAGTTTCGGATACCATGGTTGCCTCTTTGCGCTCCTCCTTTTGGAGCTGGGACCCCATGGGTTTCTCCTGGGCCCGGTACTGCCACTTGCAACGGGCTGTGGAGCCCTTTTCTCTGCTGCCAGTTTAGTCGCTGGCTGGTTTTTTTTGGGAGGAATGTCAAATGCTGACTTCACCTGTCCGGGTTTGAAATATCCAGGATGATTTGGAACTGGCAGTGGCAGTTAGGGGTGGGCGTTGATTGGACCGGTTCGGTTTTCTATAGAACCGATAAAAAACCGATAAAGTCCAGTTTTTGAAATGGTGAACTGATCCAATCAAATTGACATTTGCCAACCGATCAAAAACCAACCGAATTGGAGCGGTTCGGTTCGGTTTTTTTTTTTTTTGGTTTTGGGCCTAATGGGCCAAATTTATGGAATTATTCAATTACATAGTTTTTTCCATATATCGGGCATATTGATGCCATATCAAAGATCGAAGAATACTTTAAGTGGGATCAAAGAATACATAATACGTGAATGAACTTCAGATGCAACGCATATACAAGTACATAGAACATTCTCGATTGTATGATGAAGAGTTATAGACAAAATAGATAAGCTAAGGTAGTTTAGTAACAGGCAAATAATGATCGTCTCAATTGAACAATTATGGTCTGCTTTCTATTGCAAACAGCAATGTTAATTTCAAGAGAAATCTACAAAAAATGGTTTACGCATTTACATTCCCAGTTGTCAAATATATGACTGTAGTTACAAAAACAAAAAACAAAAAATCTGTTAACCCAAAATTGTCAACGGGGTGCAATTTAGAATTAACGATATATATAGGACCTGGATCTAATTGGATCTGGGCTAGCGGGATACTCTGTACCCCAATACCCCGCTAGTTCTTCGGAATCTACTAGGCATGATATTGCTTGGATGTACCGGATCCGGATCGAGATTGACTGGGGGCCAGCGAGATACTTAATAGCCTGGTATCCCGCTGGGTATCACGAATCCGGAATTATGGTGAATGCAAATAGTAGGATGGATGAGTTATTCATATAGTGGATGTATAAAAGCTGAAAGACTGTTTATTTATATATATGAGGATATGAATATGATCCTTACAACTTGGTATTTGAACTATCAATATTACAACATAGGGAGAAAAATAAAGCCTGTAGGGGAACGATGGAGATGGAGCTTTTTGTGCCTATTGATAAGTAGGAAAAGTGAAGTAGGGTTTTGATTAATATATAGGCCCCTTTCTTGCTGAGCACTCCTAGAACCTCGGTCTAGGGTTTTAGTGATGCACGGGTCTCCCTTTGGGGCCCGACTCATTCGTCGGGAAACTGATCCCAAAAGATCAGGTGATTCCTTCTTTTTCGGTTCCAATTGAGTTGACTCCAATTAAAAATAGGATCCTAAATTGGCAGGAATGAATGCCGCGATGTAGCTTGAGCTTCAACCCTGAACGGTGACGTTTTAGTGTCTGTTTTTATATGCGATCCACCCTTCGGGGTGTCTCCATCCTGCTTCAACGGGGTCGGTCTACGGGGGTCCTGTTATATATTTTGCCATGTGTAGGTCACATGTTTTACTGGTCGAGGTACTCCGGGTACCCCGCGTTCCTCGTGCCTCTCTCAAAACGATGTTTACAGATATCGAGGCTTTCAAGTAGCAGGGTGCCCGGATACTCGAGTATCGGGGTACTCGGGGTAACTGGGTACCGGGATCTCGTGGTAGTTGCGTCTTCCAAAGACCTCTCGCCTTTTCAGCTTCCTAGTGCTTTCCCGGCCCTGGTGATTCTGGACCTGGTCGAGGTAGGTAGAAGCTTTTACTTTAGCCCGTCGGCTAGCAGGTGGGGTACCCGGACATCTTTTCGTTGTTATTTTGGATCCTAGCCTTCTTCTCAAAACTAGTGGAAAATTCTTTTTTTGATCCTCGCCCATTTTGGCGGTTAACAGAAGTCCCTCCTGACTTGAACACCGGTATCTTGCTGGGGTTGGAGTCAGGATTCCTAAGTCCACTCAAAGGATTTTCCATCTTGTCTGCTTTTCTAATCTCTTCCAGCTAGCTTCAGTAATCGATGAGAGGATCTTCCTTGGATTTGGTGGCATTTAATGCTCGACCCACGCACGGGATAACGTCTATTTTCAGATTTAAAACGGGCCGCATTTGGCGCGATTCCCCTTGGGCCGTTATGATTCATCTCCGACTTCGTTTTGTCCTCTTACCTCGATAACTGTCCGCATTCACCTATAAATGCTATATTTCTTCTCCCTTCACACGCTCACGCTTACTTAATCCTTTCAGAGCTTCTACTTCTTCTTCTTTCTCAAGTCTTCCTTCTTAAAAGATCCTCTTTGCCCTCCTTCTCTTACTCAAATGGCCTTACCTTCCAACAGACCAGCTTCTGAACCGGTCCTCCCAGAAGATAGCCTTGTGGTCTTGGCCAATCCTGCACTTCCTTCTCCGAATCCTCCTGACAACATTGATGAAATGCTCGACGCGAGACGTATGGAATCAGGAGATGACTCCCTGATGTCTAGAGAGCCGAAACGGGGCTGGGATGAGGGCGACGTTGTTGACGACGATACTCCGCTAAAACGTCATCGTTCTAGCAAGGATCAAAGAATCGGGTCGGGTTCTGGCACTGGTCCTGAAGATCCAGCCCAAATCACTGATGAAGATGATGACGATACTGAAATCGAGGCGGTTGATGGGGATATCCCGACTATCGACCGAAGTGGGGTTCACATAGGCCTCTTGTCCTCCTTCCACGACGGCTGGATTATCTTGGATTCCGTCTGTACATTCGACACACTTATCCGATTAAGGAGGACCTACAGGATACCGGACTACCTCTCGCTGTCTCTTCCTCATCGGGGTTTTAACGTTTACACCCCTTCTAAAAGCCGCCTATTGATCCATGTAGCTGCCTTTGAATGCGGGGTCCGGCTTCCACTTCATCCTTCACTCCGCAGGATACTCGTAGCTTTGGAACTAGCCCCACTCCAGATTTCTCCTAGGTTCTGGAAGAACCTAACGAGGTTCTTAGTGCTCTGGAGAGAGCAATGTGAGAGGGACAACATATAGAGGGAGGCGGGCATTGACGAGATCCGCCACATCTACCAGGTAGCCAGCTTTTCACCCCGGGGTCAATTTTACTTGAGACCCAGCAACAAGATGAAGTTCGTTGTACCTGGGGCAAACGTGAAATATAATCCACCCTGGAAGGATGAATGGATAGTAGTCGAAGGGGAGCGGGGCCGCTCGGTGCACATCGGGGGAACCGAATACCCCGTTCCCACCTAGTTTTCTCCAAGAGACAATTGGAGTTCAGAGGAGTTATCTTCTGAATCCAATGAGATTCTGACAAGGATCCAGAAGCGGGGTTATATCAACATGCAGTACCCCTCCTGTGATTCCTTCGAAGGAGCCCGGCTAGAGAGGTATCTGAGGATATCTGTCGCTGAACCGGGTGAGTGATCGTGCTTCATCAACATCCTTCCTTCGTTCTCTCTCTCTATGTTTACTATTACATATTTTCTTATATATGTATCTTATATATATTTTTTTTTACAGTCTCAGCAATCCCTCCTCCAGCATCTCCTCCTACTGCTTTGGGACAGCCAATCCCGGCTTATCAAGTACCCTGCTCTCCTATTCCATCTCCGCCTGGCATCGGGGGTGCCCCGGGTTTGTATCCTCCGACACCTTCCTCCCCTCCTACCTTGGCGGGGTCTATGCTTCGTTTCCCAAGTCCTTCGTTGACAAAGATCATTACTCGTCCCTCTCTTAGTGAGATGTTGGCGAGGGTAGCTAAAGCAAAAACTTCTCCAGTCGTCAAGGCAAAGCCGGCTACAAAGGCTATTGCCCCCAAGTCTGCGGTTTCGGCGGGCTCTCCCCCTCATCGGGTTCCTTCAGCTAGGCAGACTACAGGGGTGGAGAAAGAAAAGCCTGCCAAGGTGGATAAGGCTAAGGTATCCGCCCCAAAAATTCCTTCCACTGATCTCCCTTCTGGGTCAAGGCTGGAAGATGGCGGGCAGGACGACATTGTCACTAAATTCATAGCAGCCTGTCCTGGAGGGGGCTTACATCAGATGGCCTCCTAGCCGACGGATATCTTAGTTACCAAGGGAGCCGCCTTGCTTGCCGAGGTATACACTTTCAACTTTCCTGCTTGTTCCATAAAACTTCCTTTTAGGTACTAACTTCCTTTCTCATGTAGGGCTTTAAGTTTGCCTTGGCCATGGGGCAGCAGGCGTCGGCCTTAAGGGAGGCCAATTTGGCCCTTCAGGCCCAAGTGGAGGAAACCAAGGATGAGCTGGCTCAGGCTAAAGAAAATGTTGCTTCCTTGGTGCAAGCCGCGGCTGATTATGAGTCTAGGAGGCAGGATACCATGGTGGAGCTGGAAAGGATGCAGTGCGTCTATGACACAGAAACCATTATTTCTACTCGGCGCAAAGCTGAGAGGGAATCCGTCAAGGCAGAGATGGTAGTCCTACTGGATGAGAACCGATTCCTGCGGGGTTCCATGAAGATTTTAGAATTCTGGATGGATTCTTCCTTCACAGATGGATATTTCACTGCCTCCTACGAGGTTGCCAAGGCCTTCCCCCCTCCCTTCGATCTACTGACTCCTCTGGGCTGGGATCGAGACCAAATTATGGCGAAGGCCGCTGCTCTTTCTGATGCCGGCCTCGATCAAGAAGGTCCCCTTGAGGATGCCTCTATCCCGGGTCCATCTTCTCTTCCTCTTGTAGCCGGACCTGGGAAAACGTTGAGGTGGGATCACAGGATCCTTCCTCTATTCAAGAAAAAACAAGGCCAGGTTCCTTTCACGAGATCGAGTCAGTTGAATCTCCTGTTGAGGCAGGTGTGCTTAGAGATGATCCCTCTCAGGTTGCAGATGAGGACCAAGTAGTAGAAGAAGTGGATGTAACCAGGCAAGATGGGCAGTCTGGAGAGGAACAAATAGATAGATCCCGGCGGGAAAAAATAGGTGGGAGTGGGGAGGGAAATTATATGTAACCTGTATACATTTCATTTTATCGTTCACAACTAATTTTTTTTATATTTAATTTTGTAGCCTTGTACTGGGGATTGGGCACCCTACTTGGCTTAATGAACTTCATCCTTTTTATGATCATTTCCTCTCTTCATATGCTTGTTTGTAGAATTATGTTTTTTGAAGAATGATACTTACATATTTGAACGTGGTTCCAATAAGGATTACCCCGATTCCTGTGTAGCTTAGTTTCCTCCTCAACTTGCTGGTGGACGTTAGGTTTTTGGTTGGCTTTATCTCTTGAACATAGTCCTTGACTGATAATTCTCCTTTGTAGTTATCTTCTACTTGATATCCCGTTATGACTATCGCTTGTTTATCCTTGTCAACTTTCTTGTTGGAGATCTTGATGAGGATCTTAACTCAACTTGGTTAGGGGTGAAGTATCTTGCCCATAGGAATGAAGGCGTGACTTCCCTGATGCCTTGTCTGGGGTATCAACTGAAGTCAATTTGATGCTAGAACTCTATACGTGGTATGGAGTAGTGGCAGCGCAATGCATTGAGATGTTGAGTACCCAGGTGGATAATCTTAGTTTCTTGTTGAACTGTCCTGGTAAATAACTTAAGTTATTTTGACACTAGGTTCATCCTGGAGGGGGGTATTCCCCGTCCGAGGCTTCAGGGGTCCATATAGGTCCCCCTGGTCTTGATATGATTGATCTTGGCGGGCGACTACGCCCCTTATGCTTTCAAGCACCAGATCCTTCTTGGAGGAGGGTATACCCCGACCAAGGCAGCAGGAAAGCCATATAGCTATTCCTAGTCTTGAGGCGAAAAGAGTGGCGAAGACTTGTTAGGAGAATTTAGGAGATCCAAAACTGACTTTATTGAATTTCTCAAAAAAATACAGAGCAGAAATCATTGGGGTATACATATCAGAAATGTTCCAACCAAGATAAAATTTCTCTTCCAACTTAAAAAGTAAGACTTCCTAGAGTGACTGTCCTTCATAGCGCAATCAATTGAGCAACCTGCCATATCTCATAACTGCTATGCAGGATACTTGTCAGTCCTTCCCGCTTTTCCTCTACTGTGTTCCCCTACTATGCCATCCTATATCCCGACTTATGA
Source organism: Acer saccharum (assembly GCA_030490815.1). NCBI lineage: Eukaryota > Viridiplantae > Streptophyta > Magnoliopsida > Sapindales > Sapindaceae > Acer > Acer saccharum. The sequence goes on along the minus strand of CM059871.1, from coordinate 477,469 downwards.
CCACAGTGAACATATTGTTTGGCCAACGCAGCAGGGTTGGCTGACATTGCATAACATGTGTGAGCTGCTTGCTGATCTCCCCTGACTTCTCCTACCTCAGTCCCAACCGGGAACTTTAAGACATTGTGATAAATGGATAAAACTCCCCTGATACCTGATAAAAATGGCCTTCCCAGAATTGCATTATAAGCAAACGGGGTGTCAACCACTATGAACTCAGTCATGATGTTCTGTAGAAGGGGGGACTCTCCAATTATCACTGGCAAGATGTGCGTCCCTATTGGCATTACGGAGTCCCCTATAAATCTGTATAGGGGTGTAGTGCAACTGTTGTAACAAGGATTCTTAAGGTTAAGCTTCTCTAATGCTCTTTTAAACAGGATATCCACACTACTTCCGATGTCTACAAGGATGCGGTGGACCCGGTAATTAGCAATCTGAATCGTGATCACCATTGGATCGTCATGGGGTTGCACTGTGTTGTAAGCATCATCTTCAGTGAAAATGATCTGGGCGGACCGAGGGTATTCTCAGGACACCCGGAACACATCCTGGCCAGTGGCGAGCTTCGGAATCTTTCTAGTGTGATTCTTTCTTGAATTGTTGGAAGTCCCGGCTAGAGTTGGTCCTCCACTGATGGCATGGATGACATGGATCTGTTGCATCAAATCCTTTCCTTCGTCTTTCCTCTTTTCTTCCGCATCCCGCATCTCCTTCTACACTTCTTTTCCCATCTTGATGCTGTCCCGCCCTTGTTGCAAGAACTCCGTTAAAAGTCCTCCTCTTACCAAACTCTCAATCGGGTTACGGAGGCTATAGCATTCAGATGTGTTGTGCCCAACATCCTCATGAAAGTCGCAATACTTGTAACGGCTTCTCTGATTAGCTGGGACCTTTATTGGATCAGGCTTCCTGAGCAGGCCCTTATCGCGGATGGCTAGGTATATGGTTTCTCGGGAGGCATTGAGTGGAGTGTAATGGTTATACCAGTCTTCCTCCGTTGATATGCAGGTTACCTCTCTTAGCGGAGGAGTTGCTCGGGGTGGAGTTCTTCTAGTAGGATATCTCTCCTGGTATTGAGGAGGTGGTGGCCTGTAAATTGATCAATTTGGGGGAGGGTTCTGTACTCTCCTCACAAGTGCAGGCTTTGGGGATTCCTTCTTAGACTGCTTAGATGTCCGGGCTTCATCGTGTTCAACCTTAATTCGGAGCTGCTCATCTATGTCCACCTGCTCCAGCGCCCTATCATAGGCCTCCTGGTATGTCTCAGGCGGGTGTTTGGCAAATGACCGGAATAACTTGCCAGCCCATAAGTTTCTTCTGAAGTTGGCGAGGGTCTCCTTCTCGGTGAATACTCCCATCTGGATTACTTCCTTGTGGAACTTTTCTACGTAAGATCTCAGTGTCTCACCCCGTTCCTGGATCACATACTACATAAGGACGGGATCCTTAGGGCGAGGCTTGATTCCCTGGAACTGAGCACAAAAGTCGGTAGTGAGCTTTGTGAATGAATCTACACTTCCTAGGGGTAACTTTCTAAACCAAGTCTTAGCACAGTCGGTCAGTGTTGAAGGGAACATCCTGCACATAGCTGACCGGGTAGCGTTCTGGATTTCCATCCGGTGGACAAAGCTCTCCATATGACTCACGGGATCTTCCGATCCAGAATATTTCTCAATGGGCATTTTGAACTTAAGGGGCAACTCGGCTTCTCGAATCCTCTTGGAAAATGGCACATTCATCTCCCCTAAGGGGTTCTTCCGAGTACCCCGTTGTTTTCCTTTCTTTAGTTCCTCGAGCTCCTTTGCCATCTTAGCCATCTGATCCTCAAGGCATTTGGATCCGTTGTGTCCGGATCATGCCACCGAGTCTTCACTGTTCGAGGTTTTTGATTTCCCATCAGGTTCCTTACGCTCCCCTTTCTATCGACGGGCACCCCATTGGTCTCTCCGGGATCCAGTGCTGCCGCCTGCGTCGGGCTGAGGATCCCTTTTCCTTACCACTAGCCTCGTTGTTGACTAGGCTTTTCTAGGTGGAATGTCGATAGCTGATTTCACCAATCGATGTCTGAGATCTTCGGGATGATTCTGTACTGGTAATGGTATTTCGAGTCTGTCAAAAACCGGTACCCGAGTACTTGGTCCAGCCCCTTCTGCAAACCTGGGTGATTCAAAAGGTATCCGTTGGGCAATCATCCGAAGGCGGACGCTTTCCACATAGCCAGCAGCTTGTTGCTCTATGGTCTCTCTAGTTGCTTTTGGGACCGCGGGGTCCTGTGGTGCTGGTCCGGGACTCGGTGGCGGGACTGGTATCGGGATCTGGCTTCTGGTTCCTTTCCTTTTCCCCTAATTCCTCTGGGTGGAAGCGAGGGAATAGGGCCCGGAGTTTGCGGGCTGTCCTTGGAAGGATCGAAGCCTCATCTTCTATCTTCTTCTGAGTTGAACTTGAAAGCTTGTTAAAGGGTGGGGAGTTGTTTCCCACAGACGGCGCCAAAGTGTTAACCCAAAATTGTCACCGGGGTCCAATTTAGAATTAATGATATATATAGGACCTAGATCTAATTGGATCTGGGCTAGTGGGATACTCTGTACCCCAATACCCCGCTAGTTCTTCGGAATCTACTAGGCGTGATATTGCTTGGATGTACCGGATCCGGATCGGGATTGACTGGGGTCCAGCGAGATACTTAATAGCCTGGTATCCCGCTGGGTATCACGAATCCAGAATTATGGTGAATGCAAATAGTAGGATGGATGAGTTCTTCATATAGTGGATGTATAAAAGCTGAAAGACTGTTTATTTATATATATGAGGATTTGACTATGATCCTTACAACTTGGTATTTGAACTATTAATATTACAACATGGGGAGAAAAATAAAGCCTGTAGGGGAACGATGGAGATGGAGCTTTTCGTGCCTGTTGATAAGTACGAAAAGTGAAGTAGGGTTTTGATTAATATATAGGCCCATTTCTTGCTGAGCACTCCTAGAACCTCGGTCTAGGGTTTTAGTGATGCACGGGTCTCCCTTTGGGGCCCGACTCATTCGTTGGGAAATTGATCCCAAAAGATCAGGTGATTCCTTTTTTTCCGGTTCCAATTGAGTTGACTCCTATTAAAAATAGGATCCTAAATTGGCGGGAACGAATGCCGCGTTGTAGCTTGAGCTTCAACCCTGAACGGTGACGTTTTAGTGTCTGTTTTTATATGCAGTCCACCCTTCGGGGTGTCTCCCTCCCGCTTCAACGGGGTCAGTCTACGGGGGTCATGGTATATATTTTCCCATGTGTAGGTCACTTGTTTTGCTGGTCAAGGTACTCCGGGTACCCCACGTTCCTCGTGCCCCTCTCAAAACGATGTTTGCAGATATCGGGGCTTTCAAGTAGCAGGGTGCCCGGATACTCGAGTATCGGGGTACTCGGGGTAACTGGGTACCGGGATCTCGTGGTAGTTGCATCTTCCAAAGACCTCTCGCCTTTTTGGCTTCATAGTGCTTTCCTGGCCCCGGAGATTCTGGACCTGGTCGGCGTAGGTAGAAGCTTTTACTTTAGCCCGTCGGCTAGCAGGCGAGGTACCCGGACATCTTTTCGTTGTTATTTTGGATCCTGGCCTTCTTCTCAAAACTAGTGGAAAATTCTTTTTTTGAACCCCGCCCATTTTGGCGGTTAACAAAATCTATAATGGGTAAAAATCTGATAGGATAATGTCAATAAGCTTCATGAAACAGACATATTGACAATAATCGAAGATCGAAGAATATTGCTTCATGACAGGATTATTGACATGATCGAAGAATACCCTAGCTAAAAAAAGAAGAGGAATCGAAGCTTTCTTGGTGCGAAATTGACGACGACCGGCAGAAGATGGCTGATCGATGACAAGCAGCGGGCGAACGACGAGCAGCAAGAGATGGCTGCGACTGGGTGTGGTGTGGGGGTGTGGCTGCTGTCTGGTGAACTGAAGAAGTAAAACTTATATTAGATTTAGGGTTTTTTTTATATATTATATTACTGGTTCGGTTTACCGGTTTTAGACATCAAACCGGATAAAAACCGGTTTAGCCGATTTTTTTAAATGCCAACCGAACTGAACCGGTTCTTCAATAAAAACCAAAAAAAAACCAGTCCAACCGGTTTGATCCACTGGCTCGGTTCGGTTCGGTTCGGTTGGCCGGTTTTTTGCCCACCCCTAGTGGCAATCCAAGTTTGTCAAAAACTGGTACCCGGGTACTCGGCCTAGCTTCTCCTACGAGCCTGGGTGCTTCGAAGGGTATTCCTTGGGCGATCATCCGGAGGCGGATGCTTTCCACATAGGCAGTAGCGTGCTGTTCCGTAGTATCCCGATTTATCCCTTAGACCGTGGGGTCCTAGGGCGCGGAGCTTGCATTGGATGGAGGAATCGGAGCCGGGATTTGGCTTCTTGTTCCCCCTCTCTTTCCTTGGTTTCTCTGAGTGGAAGCGAGGGAATGGGGTCCTGATGGGTCGAGCTTCCCCTAAGAGGATCAAAGCCTCATCTTCTGTGTCTTCTGGGTAGAGCTAGGTAGCTTTTGTAAATGAGATGGGAGTATTTCCCACAGACGGTGCCAAAAGTGTTAACCGAAAATTATCACTTGGGGTGATTTTCCAATTAACAACTCTAGCAACCGAAATCGGGGTAGATCTCAGTCGGAGAGATATCAAGTAGTTCGATACCTATAGATTTTCAGTAAAGCAAGTTAAATACAACGATAAAGGTGAATAAAAAATAACGTAGCAATAGGATCACATATAACTCTTTTTTATTGATCATAAACATGTAACGAGAATACACTCCGGATTTTATATGGCTATGGTGATAGGGTAAAAACTTAGTTGGCGTTGGTGATAGAGCTCCCGTGCATGTCCATAAGTGGAAAAATAAACTGTAGGGTTTTTGGACTCAAGTTACGGTCCCCCTTTTTGTATGATAACATGATGTATATATACGTCCTAATGCTTGCTTAGCACTTCTCTAAATTCGGTCCAGTGACCTAGAGATTTTTAGGAGGTTTCATGGCAATTGGCGAGAAGGTCGTAGCCTTGATTTTAGGAATCAAGCGATCCCTTATTTGGTGGAATTTGATAGAGTTGATTTTGCTTTCAAATAGAACTCTTGAATGGTGGGAATAAGTCGATTTCCTTATTATCAAAATGTTGAAATTTCACTGTCCTTCTGTGTAGCTTGATCTTCGACGTTCCTAATCTTACCTTTGTTAGGATTATGTTCAATAGCAAGAGTGTAATATTGTAATTAACAATCTTTTTCATATTAATAAAGTGATTTCTGGTTTAACAAATCGTATAGCATTTATAGTTTAATATTATAATTGTCAAAGTAAATAATCATAAGGTCTAAAGACTATGAGAAAAGAAGAATTGTTCGTACATCTGGATATGTATGTGGTAGACACAATTCTTTAGTTAGTCTTGAATAATGTTCACAACTTAAGTTAAAGGTTGGGCACCTTTATCTTGTTAAAGTTGTAGAATTCTTTTGCTAGCATTTGAGTGGGATCAAATGAGATATGATAAATCTAAAATCATCGGAGTGTCTTCGAGCAAAAGAATCTAGTGCACTGGGTGCATTGAACTGGATCACAATGAAAAGCTTTATCTAGAACCGTCAATAGACAATAGTCTTTTCATTATCAGGACAATCGGAGAGTCTATCTTAATCCTGAGATAAATGATGGACTTATGGTTGCAAGTGATATCATTTGAGTTATCAATGAGTACGATTATATCGCATAGTCTATCCTCGATAGTTTGGTGATATTCATTTGTTAATCGATAGAGGACTTCATTTATAGATATGGACATCGTGGCTCCATTTATTAAATGAGAGTATAATATCATCATATGGATGTTTTGAGGTAATTGGATATTAAATCTCAACGTTGAGTTTTCGATAGTGTCTATTGAAAACGTGGCTTCTGGACAAGTCAAAATATCCAAGTTCAAAACATGGTCATATGAGTAAATATGGTAACTTGGAGAGTTATAGGCGGTCTATGAACTCTTGGCGATTACTGATATTAATCACGAGGATACACTATCTCCAACATGATTGTCTAGGGTATGAATGAGGAACATCTTCCTTTTCTATCTTTATTTAAGAATTCAATTTTAGCTCTTTAGTGGAATGAGTTAAAATTAATGGATCGGACCTAAGTGAATCATTTGTTGATTGTGATTAGGTTGTGTCTATTGAAGCTTAAATTTAGATAGCCCGCTAAGATCCCCAATCCACACGGACTTGCATGGATCACTTGATATATTCTACCGGACCAATTTATGGGTCCATTTAGAATTGCATTTAATATATTAAGAATATAATTTGCACATTATTTATTTAATGGGCTGCTCAATTATATTTATATATTAATAAAAGACATGTGGGCTTGTTTCTTTTAGTAGGAATGGGTCTGGTTCACATGTGGGCTTTTTATTTAAAGTCCAATGGATGAAATGAAATAAGAAAATAATATTAGGCCCAATTTTAGACAAGTGGGGCGGCAAGGTTAATATATTAGCCTATATATTATTTTGTTTCATTGTTTAATTAAATAAGAATTAATTAATTTATTAATTAATTGTTTAATTAAGAAACAAATCTTTTTTTGAAGAGGAAATATATTTCCTAGAGTTACACTATTGTTAGTAGTATACTAAAAATAAAAGACTTGTTTGATAAGAAAATAAATAATTAATTTTATTTATTTAATCAAATAAGAAGTCTTTTAATTTAGTCAATAAAAAGAATAAAATATCTATGAGTTGGATTAGGGTTTGAAGTCTATTCTTTGATGGAAATTAGGGTGCAACACAAGCCTATTTTGGCATGTAATTTGCGGCAACCCTAGTTGGTTTTAGAGAAGGATTTTCAGCAAACCTAAAAGAAAAAGAGGAAAGAAATTCGGCCACCTATATATTCACACTTATAGGGTTCGGCCACTTGAGAGTTTCAAAGAGACAATTTTCTTCTTCTTCTCAATTCATAGAAAGTAATTTTATTCTATTAAAAACATAAAAGAGTGAATAGATTATTCTTTGATGGTACACTAATTGCTTGTTCATCAATAAACTTGTGTGTACAACATCGATTTAGGTTCACGCGAGTTTCGATCATTAGATTGAGAACTCAAAAGTGATCGGAATAATCTTAGTCTTCTTTTGATTGTTTTGTGACTAACAAAAGAAAAAGAAAAGTTTGTTTGTCCATTCTCAGGTTTGCAATTCAAAGAAAAGGGAGACCACGCTCCTAGGTGATTCACGTTCGTGCTAGGATTGAAGATCTTGCGGATTACCATCGACGTAAGTCAATCGGATCACGCGACAAAAGGTATTCTTCTTTTGTTGATTATATGTATGTTTAATTAATTAAAGGGTTAAGGTTCATAAAATGGAAAAATTTTTAAAACTACTAAATCTATTTTTAGTCTCGCTTCCGCTGCGTGTACTACGGTATTTTTCCCTACAACCTTGATACTTGGTAGTCTGTTAATCTGATACTTACTGCTTGGTTGGCTGTCTCTAGGCGGGATCAAGGTATATAGGCGTCCTTCCTTTTACTAGATCATGGTATAAGAGTATCGAGGTATTGGGATACCGGGTTGGTGTGGTAGCGGGGTACTAGGATTCTGTAGTAATTGAGTCCTTAGGACCTTGGCTTCTATGTTTCCTAGTACCTGGGAGTCTAGGAGCCCTTGATTTTGATCTGAATTGGTATAAGGCCTACTCGATTACTTTTATCTGGATATGTATGAGGTAGACACAATTCTTTAGTTAGTCTTGAATAATGTTCACAACTTAAGTTAAAGGTTAGGCACCTTTATCTTGTTAAAGTTGTAGAATTCTTTTACTAGCATTTGAGTGGGATCAAATATGTTATGATGAGTCTAAAATCATCAGAGTAAAAGAATCTAGTGCACTAGGTGCATTGAACTGGATCACAATGAAATACTTTATCTAGAACCATCGGTAGATAAAAGTCTTTTCATTATCAGGACAATCGGAGAGTCTATCTTAATCCTGAGATAAATGATGGACTTATGGTTGAAAGTGTTATCATTTGAGTTACCAATGAGTACGATTATATAGCATAGTCTATCCTCGATAGTTTGGTGGTATTCATTTGTTAATCGATAGAGGACTTCATTTATAGATATGGACATCGTGGCTCTATTTATTAAATGAGAGTAGAATATCATCATATGGATATTTTGAGGTTTTGAAGATTAAATCTTAACGTTAAGTTTTCAATAGTAACTATTGAAAGATGACTTCTGGATAAGTCATAATATATATCCAAGTTCAAAATGTGGTCATATGAGGAAATATGGTAACTTGGAGAGTTATAGGCGGTCTATGAGCTCTTGGCGATTACTGATATTCTTCACGAGGATTCACCATCTCCTATAAGATTGTCTAGGGTATGAATGAGAACCATTTACTTGTTTTCTCTTTATTTAAGAGTGCAATTTTAGTTCTTTAATATAATGAACTAAAATTAATAGATCGAACCTAAGTGAATCATTTGTTGATTGAGATTAGTTTATGTCTATTGGAGCTTAAATTTAGATAAGCCCGCCAAGATCCTCAATCCACACGGACTTACATGGATCACTTGATATATTCTACCGGACTAATTTATGAGTCCATCTAGAATTGTATTAAGGCATGTGGACTTGTTTCTTTTAGTAAGAATGGGCCTAGTTTACATGTGGGCCTTTTAATTAAAGTCCAATGGATTAAATGAAATGAGAAAATAATATATGGGTGACAAGGCTTAAATAAAAGTCTAATATATTATTTTATTTCATTATTTGATTAAATGGAAATTAATTAATTGATTAATTAATTATTTAATTAAAAATCAAAATCTTTTTCTTACTAGGAAATATGTTTCTTAGTAGTATACTATTGTGGTAGTATAATAAATATTAAAGACTTTATCTGGTAAGTAGATAAATAAAGGGAATTTATTTATCTAGTCAAATAAGGAAGTCTTTGATATACTCACAAATACACTAAAGAGTTAGATTAGGGTTTGGAATTCTAAGGAAATCTACCTAGAGTTAGGATTTAGGTCAAAAGGCATAAATCCTATTTGGTAGAGAAATTCTGCCACCCTAATTATATTTAGGTAAGAATTCAGGCAGCAATATATATTTTTAATATATATGAAAGTTTAATTCATGCAAATTACATATTATATAAATGCATGTTAAAGTCGTGCAGATATATATAAATTATATAATTGCAAGTTGAATTAGTGGAGATATATTATTTTGGGCAAACAAGAACTGCAACCAATATATATATTTTTGTGCAAAGAGAATTCGGGAACCCTAATGCAAGGATTGAGAGTTATTTTCTTTTGCTTGAGAAAATAAAATCTAACTCTAGACAATAGTGTGATTTTTTCGACCAATTAGAAAAGAGAAAAAAGTTTGTTCTTATTTCGATAGTGCACTAGTAACTTTTATATCAAAAGGTTTTGTGCACAATTTGGAATAAGGTTCACACAAGTTTCAATCTAACGATTGTGAGTTCAAAAGTGACCGGATCATTCTTTGTAGTCTCTTGGAATTTATTGTGACTAACAAAAAAGAAGAAGTTTTTTGTTATTCATCCTTAGGTACACAATTCAAAGAGAAGGGAGACCACATTCCTAGGTGATTCACATTCGTGATTGGATTGGAATATCTTGCGGATTACCATCGACGCAACTTCAATCGGATCACACGACAAAGGTACGATATCTTTATTATATGTTAATTAATTAATGAGTTAAGTTTCATCTTTAAAAAGGAAATTTTTTTGAAATATACTTGTTAACCCAAAATTGTCACCGAGGTGCAATTTCTAATTAACAATATATGAGGGACCCGGACCTAGATAGATCGAGGTTAGCGGGGTACTTAGTAGCCCGGTATCCCGCTTGTTCTTACGAATCTACTAAGGACAGTGTGTATGTTAGTAGCGAGATAAGTAAAATTCTAGCACATATAAAGCATGGACACACAATCTGTTTTATATTATGACTTATAATAAGATTTACAAATCAATACTAGCATGACTATGATTACAATATCAAAAGGAATGAGAGGTGTCTTGATGGACATTGGCGGTGGAACTCTTCATGCCTGTCAATAAGTGGAAAAAGTGTGGTAGGGTTTCCCTCCCTTTCCTATAAACCTATGATGAATATATATAGGCTCGTTTCTTGCTGTCCACTCCTAGAATTTTGGTCTAGGGCTTTTAGCAGCTCACGGGTCCTTCCTTGGAGATTCACGAATTCGTCAGGATTCATCCAATAAATCAGGTGATTCCCCTTTTATCAGATTTACACGAGTTGACTTTGTTTTTGAGTTGGATTCTCAATTGGTGGGAATGCATGTAGCCTTCTGTCTTGAACGACGGCGTTTAATGTTAGTCCTCCTTCCTGATTCACTGTTCGGGGTTCTGGTTTCTCGTTTTAGGCGGGGTTAATATGCCGAGATTTGTGGGTCGGGGCACTCCAGGTACCCCGCCTTCCTCTTGCTCCTTTTAAAGTGACGTTTGCAGATATCGGGGTGCCGGGTATCGGGCTATTAGGATACCCGGGTATCGGGGTATTCGGGGTAGATAAGCGCTAGGATCTCGTGAAGGTTACGTTTCTGGGCCTTTTCTCCATGGCTTTCCCCATTGCTTTCTTGGTCCCGGAGGTTTCGAATCTGGCTAGGGTAGGCATAAGCTCTTGCTCTAGCCCGTCTGTGGGCAGAAAAGGTACCCAGATACCTCTCCCGTTGCTGCTTTCTATCCCGACTCTCTTCTCAAGGCTAGTGGAAAATCCTTTTTTGGTCCCTGCCATTTTTGGCGATTAACAGAAGTCCCCCCTGACTTGAACACCGGTATCTTGCTGAGGTTAGAGTCAGGATTTTCTAGCTCGTTCGAAGGATTTTCCATCTTGTCCGCTTGTCTATTCTTGTCCGACTAGCTTCCATAATCGAGAGGAGGATCTTTCTCGGATTTGATAACATTTAATGCCCGGCCCACGTGCCAGATGGCGACTGTCTTTAGATTTCAAATGGGTCGCTTTTGGCGCGATTTCCCTTGTAACCGTCATGATTCGTTTCCGACTACGACTCTTCCTCTACCTCGATAACTGTCCTCCTCCATCTATAAGTATATCGCTCCTTCTTCCTTCATATGCTCGTTTATTTGAAATCTTAAAAATTTTAGTTTCTCCTCTCCTTGCCAGCCTTCTCTTTTCGAAAATCTTCTTTGTCTACTTTCTTTTTGTCCAAATGGCCTCTCTATCAAAACTCCCAGCTTCCACACCGATCCTTCCTGCTTCGGATCCTCCGGCGGTCTTTGCAACTCCTCAACTTGCTTCTCTGAATCCTCCTGACAGTATTGACGAGATGCTCGACGTGGAGCAAATGGGGTCGGGAGAGAGTTCCTCGACGTCTAAAGAGATAAAGCGAGGTCGGGATGAGGGCGACGTCGCCGATGACAATACTCCGCTAAAACGCCGTCGTTCTAGCAAGAATCGAGGAATCGGGTCGGGCTCTAGCACTGGGTCCGTAAACCCAGCTCAAATTGCTAATGAGGAAGACGACGATGTCGAAATTAAGGGGGAGGGGGGAAATATCCCGGTTATCGACCTAGTTGGGGTTCAAACTGGCCCGTTGTCCTCCTTCCATGATGGCTGGATTATCCCGGACTCTGTTTGCACATCCGACACCCTCATTCGGTTGAGGAGAACTTTCAAGATACCAGACCATATTTCGCTGTCCCTTCCTCATCGGGGTTATGATGTGTACACCCCTTCTGCAGGCCGCCTTCGAATGCGGGGTTCGGCTCCCATTTCACCCCTCAGTCCGTAAATTACTCGTGGCCTTGAAGCTAGCCCCACTCCAGATTTCCCCTGGGTTCTGGAAGAACTTGACGGGGTTTTTGGTGCTCTAGAGGGAGCAGTGTGAGAGGGATAACTTGCAGAAGGAAGCGGGCTTCGATGAAATCCGCTACATTTACCAAGTGGCCAATTTGTCACCCCGGGGTCAATTTTATTTGAGACCTAATAACAAAATGAAGTTCTTTGTACCTAGGGTAAACGTGAAGTACAATCTATCTTGGAAGGATGAGTGGATTGTAGTTGAAGGGGATTTTGGGCACTCGGTACATATCGGGGGAACTGAGTATTCGGTTCCTACCCAGTTTTCTCCCAAAGAAAGATGGAACTCGGGGGAGCTGTCTTCTGAATCCAGGGGGATCCTGACGAAGATCCAGGAGCGGGGCTATATGAACATGCAGTACCCTACTTGTGACCCTTTTGAAGGGGGCTCGATTAGAGAGGTATCTAAGGATATCTGTTGCTGAACCAGGTAGGTGACAGAGCTTTGTCAATACCTTTTCATTCTTTCTTTCATCATTGTTTCTTTTCTTTTCTTCTCTTTTTTATATATCTTTTTCCTTTTGCAGTTTCAGCGGTTCCTCCCTCGACGTCTTCTCCTATTGCTTCGGGACCGATCATCCCAGTTTCCCAAATGTCCCTTTCCCCCATTCCTTCTCCCCCTGGTGCCGAGGTTGTCTCAGGGTCCTATCCCCTGGCACCCTTTTCTCCTCCTGCTTTGGCGGGGTCGCCACTTCGTTCTCTGGATTCTTCATTGACGAAGATCGCTGCACGTCCCTCTCTTGGTGAGTTGCTAGCGAAAGCTGCCAAAGCCAAGGCCTCACCAACCCCCAAGACGAAGCCAACTGCTAAGGTTGCTGCCCCCAAGCCTATAGTCGTGGCCACCTCTCCTCCTTCTCTAGCTTCCTTAACTAGGCGTCCTACCAAAGTGGGAAAGGAGAAAACTGCCCAGGCGGAGAAAGACAAGTCAGCCACCCCTAAAGCTCCCTCCATTGATCCTCCTTCGGGGTCTGGGTCTGGGTCTAGGTCTAGGTCTGGGTCTGGGTCTGGGTCTGGGTCGCGGGACTCGAGCCAGGAAGAGATTGTGTCCAAATTCGTAGTGGCCTGCCCCGAGGGTGACCTGCCCTGAGGGTGACCTGCATCAGATGTCCTCCATGCCGACGGATATCCTGGTCACCAAGGGGGCCGCCGTGCTTGCTGAGGTACATACTTCCGATTTTCCTTGCTTGTTACATATAACTTCTTTTCAGGTACTAATTTCCTTTTTTATGTAGGGCTTCAAATTCGCCTTGGCCATGGGGAAACAAACCTCGGCCTTGAAGGAGGCCAATTTGGCGCTTCTGGCTCAAGTGGAGGAAGCCAAGGACAACCTGGCTCGGGCTGAAGAAAACGTCGCTTCCCTGGTGCAAGCTGTAGCTGAGTCTGAATCCGGAAGGCAAGCTGCTTTGGTGGAGTTGGAAAGAATGCAGCACGCCTATGATACAGAGACCATCATCTTAACTCATTGAAAAGCTGAGAGGGAGTCCATTAAGGCAGAAAGAGCAGTCCTTCTAGATGAGAACCGGTTTCTACGGGGTACCGTGAAGATTCTGGAATCCCGAGTGGATTCCTCCTTCCAAGACGGGTACTTTACCGCCTCCTATGAAGTCACCAAGGCTTTCCCTCCTCCTTTTGATTTGCTAACCTCTCTTGGTTGGGATCGGGATCACACCTTGGCTAAGGCTGCTGCACTCTCATATGCTGACGCAGACCAAGGAGATCCCACATAGGATGCCACTGTCCCGGATCCATCTTCCCCCCCCTTCTACTATCGGATCTGGGGAAAACATCGAGGCAAAATCTCAGGTTCCTCCTTCCACTCAGGAAACTCCAAGGCAGGGCCCTGTTCACCAGATGGGGACAGCAGAACTCCCTGTCGATCCAAGCATGCTTGGAGGTGACCCATTTCAGGTTACGGCTGGGAACCAAGTAGCAGAAGGAATAGGTGGATCCAGGCAGGATAGGCAGATAGGAGGAGAACAAATGGATAGATCCCAGCAGGAGATGCAGGCAGGGGAGGGAGATGATGTGTGACTTACTTATTTAAAACCAATTTTGTAATTTTATCTGTAGCCCAGGAACGAGGATTTAGGCACCCTTCGAATTAAATGGATTCTTCTCCCTTTTTTTTTTCTTTGTTTTTTAGTTTTTTTTTTTGAATCATTTCGTTTCACTTTACTTATACGCTTACTTGTAGAACCAACGCCCTGATCAAGAATGGTTTTTGTATGCTTGAATGTGTCCCAAGTACAGCTTATCCCGATTGTTGTAAAGCTTGGCTCCAATCTTTACTTGCTAGTAAACGGTAGGTTTCTATTTTGTTTGTTTCTTGGATGTAATTTTTGGCCAATAGTCCTTCCTAGTGCTAACCAGTTACTGGATACTCTGAACTAACCATTGCACACTTAACCTTGTTGAACTCTTTGTTGGGGGTCCTGAGGGTAGATTCGTCTCAGTTTCCTTTCGGGATGAAGTGTCTGGTACCTGGGAATGACGGCCTGGTTCCTCGATGCCTTGTCCGGGGTGGCGACTAAAGCCATTTTGATACCAGAACTTTATATGTGATAGGGAGGAGTGGTAGTACAACGTAATGAGAGGTCAAGTATCCTGATGGATTGTCTTGGCTTCTTGGCGAACCGTCCTGGCAAGCAGCTAAAGCTATTTTGACACCAGGTTCATCCTGGAGGGGGGTATTCCTCGTCCAAGGCTTCAGAAGGTCCGTATAGGCTCTCCTAGTCTTGATGAGATAGATCCTGGCGGGCGACTACACCCTTTATGCATTTAAGCACCAGATCCTTCCTGGAGGAGGGTATACCCCGTCCAAGGCAGCAGGAATGTCATATTGCTTTTCTTGGTCTTGAAGCGAAAGGAGTGGCGAAGACTTGCTAGGCGAAATTAGGAGAACCAAAAACTAACTTTATTGAATTTCTCAAAAGCAAATACAAGGCAGAAAGAAAAAATCGGGGTATACATATCCGAGATATACCAAACGAGATAACATTCCTCTTCGAATCTTAAGACTAAAACCTCCTAGAGTAACCATCCTTCTTGATGTGATCTACCAGGTAACCGACCATATCTCCAAACTGTTATGCGGGATACTTGTCAAAACATTCCCGCTCTCCTTCCGTTGTGCTCTCCAACTATGCCACCCTAAGGCTCGGCTGATGGATAACGTGAGCATATTGTTTTACTAATGCAGTAGGATTGGCGGACACTGCATAACAAGTGTGGGCTGCTTGCTGGTCTCCCCTAACTTCTCCTACCTCGGTCCCAACCGGAAATTTCATGACATTGTGATAAATGGATATGACTCCCCTAATCCATGTGAAAGTATACAAACGTAGTTAAATTGCTTAAGGCATACCTAGGAGAGGGGGGGGGGGGGGGGTGAATAGGTTTTTACACCTTTTTTTCAATCCCTTGAACAAACTTTCGTTTGTCCCTCAAGGTAGCCTTACACACAACAAAATAAACCAAGAAAGACATACATAGACAATATGAGAATATAATCATGTGAACAAGGTCTATGTATATCACCTAGATGTGTGAGGTATAAGAACAAATAAACACAACAACAAAGAATACTTGTATTTCAATAGATGTTCAATGAGTTACAAGAGTGATCAAATATCACTATACAAAAATTACAATATACAAAAGAATCATATATACAAAAATGATCAAAAGAATGAATTCACAAATCACACTTTACAAATACTTGCTTCACTATACATCACAAGTGAATAATATGAAACAAGATAATAACATACACAAATAAAATATAAAAGATAGAGATAGGAAGAATTAACACGAGATTTTTTTAATGTGGTAAAACCTCCAAGGAGGAAACATTCACAGGTTGAAATACAACCATTAGGGTACTATATATATTGGATGATAAAAATAGAGAATCCATAAAGTGACCAATCTTTAGCTCACCCAACCTAGTGGAGTCTAAGTCTACCCAACCCCATTGGAAAGTATGAGATCCCTCAATGATGCAAAACCACCATATATTGGACAACACACAAAACCAACATCGATGGAAGATTAGAAATTCCTCAAGAGTACATACACCTCCCGTGTACCCTGCTCTTTTGGAGTCTATGTTTAACCATACGCCCAGACCTACCAATATAATAGCCAACTCCCTATCCAAGGTACTCATGCCTCTAGAGAGCCTCCCATGCATGACTATCCGAGTCCTCCCGACTCTAGCCATGACTTCTTGCTTGTCTATCCGAGTCCTCCTGACTCTAGACAAGACTTCTTGCTTGGCTATCCGAGTCATCCCGACTCTAACCAAGACTTCATGCCTTTTACAAGGACTTCCTAGTGTGATCATGTGAATGCAAATGATGCAAACAACCAATTCAACATAGAACATGTGATCAATACATTCCATGGTACAAATAGACCTAAACATGTGATATCACAAGTAATAAAAGTCTAGATACAAAATACAAGAATAAAACCTAAAGCATGTGTAAACACCAAGCACATAAGCTCAAAGTCTCATTCACACATACAACACTTGAACAAAATATATTCATGAAGTACAAGTTCAAGATGCTATAAAACATACAATAAAATGCTAGAGACATGAGATCAAATCAATCAATATTCTAGCCAAAAATATAGAGCAAGGATTTAAGATGTAAATCAATTAAATCCTAGATAGCTCTAAACAAATACAAATACAATAATCCTAGATTTCATCAATCAAAGGATCAAAACAAATCTCAAGGTCATTTATCACAAAATCGATTCAATCAAGTCACAAACATCCTAAGATATCAACCTAATCACAATACAACTCACAATCATGTGAAAAACCTAGAATCATGGAAACTAGTTCACAAATGTCTGTAAATAGACTTTTGATTAGGATTGATTGTGAAGCTATCTTTCTCAATAGCATTCACCAAACATACAAGTATATATAGAAGAATAAACCCCAAGCAAATTGGATTCACGAGCTGGTTAGGTTTTCTGTGTAGAAACACCAGAAAAATCGATCAAACAGCTGCCAAACCACTTGGAAAAGGTAGAGGACTCAATTATGAACGATCTTCAACTTGAATCACTCAATTCCGACTTCGTATGAAGAAGTTATGGTGTTTGGAAGGTGAGAAAATTGGAGAGAAAAATTCTGACGGGATTCTAGACTTTTTCTTCTTAAAAATGAAATGGAGGGAATGGAGGGAATTTAAAAAAGGAGGAGAGAGAGAGATTTTTCGGGCCAATCAGAGGTGGCCACATCACCCACCCCATGGGGGGCGCGTGGGCCACGTGGAACCAGAGAGGTCCTCTGGCCATGGGTCCCACGGCTCCCACACGGCTTGGGCATTGTGGCCTTTGGCCACGCTCTCCTCTCGCGCACTCCCTCACGTTCTTCAACCGTATCTTGGGCATCCGAACTTCGATTTCGAATCTATTTTTGGATTACGAACTGTGACTCACTCACGCACGATGAATATTACACAACTTTGAAAAATGGTTGAGAAATCATCTCGGAAAATGACGATGAAGTCAACTCAACGAATGAGAACGAAAAGTAGCATAGCTACATCGTTTGGACTTGAAACTAAGTGAATGAGTAACCGAAACGATCGGAACTCAATAAGGAATCATAATAGAGCATATTCAAGTCCAAATACAAAAATACAAAAACATACAAACACAAAGACACACACACATATGCTATTTCCTAGACATAGTCCTAGAACATGCAATAAGCAAAGTTTGTCAAGATAGTATAAATGCATGAGCATATATTATCTAGTGTGTGAAAGTGATATATAAATGATGTTTAACCATGAAGGAACACACAAGGATGCCATGTGTGTGTGTGTGCCTAGCCTTGTAAGAGATATGAGGTCTTATATTACCTTTGATGATCAATAAAGCACATATCTCTTTGAAGCCGGCATCTTGCATGACTTGTGGCCAAGACTTTCTTCGTCTTCTTAAATCTTCAACATATGGACCACTAAATATTACAAAAGAAACACGTTTTGATATGGAATACATGCCAACACAAACTATAAACCTAACACCCTGACAAGAAAGGTCTTCCCAAGATTGCATTGTAGGCAGACTATAAACTCTGTCATGATGTTTTGCTGAAGGGGGGCTTCTCCAATTATCACGGGCAGGATGTGTGTTCCTACTGGCATCACAGAATCCCCTGTAAATCCGTATAAAGGTGTAATGCAACTGTTGTAACATGGATTCTTAAGGTTGAGCTTCTCCAATGCTCCTTTGAATAAAATATCCATGCTGCTTCCAATGTCTATAAGGATATGGTGGACCCAGTGATCGCGCTCCAAATATTCACATTTAGCGCCCCCTTTTCCTATCTTTTTGTGCTTGTTCTCGGGTAAAACCGGGTATTTAACGGATAAAATAAGTGTTTCAGGTAAATAGGGAATTTCAGGGGCATAATTGTCATTTTGGACAATTCAGGGGCAAAAGTGCAAAATTCGGGACTTTATTGAAGATTCTGTGAATAGTGAAGAAGACCACGGCTGGTTCGTGTGGCTGGAATGAACCCGCCGAGCAGGAGAGCATGAACCCACCGAGCACCATGGCTAGTTCAGACCTTCTGGAAGGCTAGATATGTCCCACCATCCAAGCTTGCCAACAAACGGGCTAGTTCGTGCCGTTGGAAAGAGCCCGCCAACATGAAGTCGCCAAGATTCTGGCTAGTTCGTGCCGCTAGACATTTCCCGCCGTCCAAGCTCGCCACCAAGCTCGCCAAGATTCTGGCTAGTTCGTGCGGCTAGACATATCCCACCGCATGAACCCGCCAGACCCCATCCGAGCTGAAATGAAGATATTTTACAGGGGTATTCTAGTCTTTTCACACCCTAAACCATGCCCAAATCACTTCCTCTATAAATATACCTCTTTTGTGCACAATAACCACACCTCCCAAATATCCAAATACCTTAGAAAGACACCCAATTAGCTAAGTTTAGCTTAGATTAGCTTAGTTTAGTTTAGTGTAATGTAAATTCTCACCATCAGCTTAGATTAGCTTAGTTTAGTTTAGTGTAATGTAAATTCTCACCATCCACACCACCTTAGTTATTTTATGTAACTAAGTATTGATGTTGGGTTTTGGTGTACTTTGTATATTATCTATGATATGAGTTGATTTTCTATATTGTGCTTTAATTCATATATGTGTTGTTTGAATTAACAAATTCATAATACAATTTAGATTATGCATGCATGATTATTAATGCATGTGTCTTTATTAATGGTTTTAAGACTATCCTAGGTTAATAGGAATCAACTAATTAATTGGATAATTGCACTTGTACACCAATATCCCAACATCCTATCACTCATTACCACTTTTGCAAGATCATTGCATTAGATGGTAATTAGTTTAATTAGTTTAGTTAGTGTAATTTAGATTAAAAATGATCTTAGTGTAATTGTAGATTAATTAGTTTTAATTGATGTAGTATAATTTAGTTAAAATGCCACCTTAGTTTAATTTAGTTATTAACTAGTTTAATTGCTTTCTTGCCATCCTCTTAGTTTAATTGCTCACTTGCCATCTTCACCATTTACTTTTCTTGCATGTAAATATGTTGTAATTAGTGTATATAGTATATATAATATATAAGACTAAAACCGATAAAAGGTACCTTACAACTCCTTGTGGAACGAACCGTACTTGCCGTTATGCGATCGTAACGATCCGTGCGCTTGCGGATAAACATACACGCCCCATTTATTTTACGATAGTTTATAGAACTATCGCGTGTCCCGCGTGCACCGATCAAGTTATTGGCGCCGCCGGGGATACTTTATTAGAACCGTTCCGGGGCGTGTCACCCAACAATTGGCAATCTGAACTGTGATCACCATTGGACCGTCATGGGGTTGTACTATGTTGTAGGCATCATCCTCAGTGAAAATGATCTGAGTGAACCGTGGGTATTCCCAAGATCCTCGGGATACCAGGAACACATCCTGACCAACGACAAGCTTTGGGATTTTTCGAGCATGATTTTTCCTTGAATTGTTGGAAGCCCCAGCTAAGGTTGGGCCTCCACTGATGGTATGGATAACCTGGATTTGCTGCATTAAGTCCTTTCCTTCGTCTTTCCTCCTTTCTTCTGCATCCTGCATTCCCTTCTGCACCTCTTTTCCCTCCTTGATGCTGTCCCGTACTTGTTGCAAGAATTCCACTAGAAGTCCTCCTCTTACCAACCCCTCGATCTTGTTGCGAAGGCTGTAGCATTCAGATGTGTTGTGCCCGACATCCTCATGAAAGTCACAATATTTGTAACGATTTCTTTGATCAGCCGGGACTTTTATTGGGTCGGGCTTCCTGAGTAAACCCTTATCACGAATAGCCAGGTATATGGTTTCTCGAGAGGCATTGAGAGGAGTGTAGTGGTTATACCAGTCTTCCTTAGTTGATACGCAGGCTACTTCTCTGAGTGGAGGAGTTGCTCGGGTTAGAGTCCTTCTAGCCGGGTATCTTTCCCGATGTTGAGGAGGCGGCGGCCTATATGTTGATCGATTCGGAGGAGGGTTCTGGACTCTTTTCGTGGGTGCCGATTTAGGAGATTCCTTCTTAGACCGCTTAGATTATCGGGCTTCATCGTGTTCAACCTTAATTCGGAGCTGCTCATCGATGTCTACCTGCTCCAGCGCCCTATCATAGGCCTCCTGGTAGGTCTTAGACGGGTGTTTGGCAAATGATCGGAATAACCTACCGGCCCACAAGTTCCTTCTGAAATTGGCAAGGGTCTCCTTCTCGGCAAACACTCCCATCTGGATTACTTCCTTGTGTAACTTCTCTACATAGGATCTCAGTGTCTCACCTCGCTCCTGGATTACATACTGCAGTAGGACGGGATCCTTGGGGCGAGGCTTGATCCCTTGAAATTGAGCACAGAAATCAGTAGTGAGCTTTGTAAAAGAATCCACACTCCCTGGAGGGAACTTCCTGAACCAAGTCTTAGCATAATCGGTCAGAGTTGAAGGGAACATCCTGCACATAGCTGATCGGGTAGCATTCTGGATTTCCATCTGGTGGACAAAGCAATCCATATGGCTCACGGGATCCTCCGACCCGGAATATTTCTTGGTGGGCATCTTGAATTTGGGGGGAAGTTCGGCTTCCCGAATCCTTCTGGAAAAGGGCGCATTTATCTCCCCTAGGGGGTTCTTCCGGGTACCCCGCTGTTTCCCTTTCTTCAATTCCTCGAGCTCCTTTGCCATCTTGGCCATCTAATCCTCAAGGTGTTTAGATCCGTTGTGTTCGGTCTGGGCTACAGAGTCTTCATTGTCCAAAGTTTCTGATTTCACAGCGGGTTCCTCGCACTCCTCCCCCGAAGGCCGGGTACCTCTTGATGGGCATTGGCGGTGGAACTCTTCATGCCTGTCGATAAGTGGAAAAAGTGTGGTAGGGTTTCCCTCCCTTTCTTGTAAACCTATGATGAATATATATAGGCTCATTTCTTGCTGTCCACTCCTAGAATTTCGGTCTAGGGCTTTTAGCAGCTCACGGGTCCTTCCTTGGAGATTCACGAATTCGTCGGGATTCATCCAATAAATCAGGTGATTCCCCTTTTATCGGATTTACATGAGTTGACTTTGTTTTTGAGTTGGATTCTCAATTGGCGGGAATGCACGTAGCCTTCTGTCTTGAACGACGGCGTTTAATGTTAGTCCTCCTTCCTGATTCA
This sequence comes from Acer saccharum, assembly GCA_030490815.1. NCBI lineage: Eukaryota > Viridiplantae > Streptophyta > Magnoliopsida > Sapindales > Sapindaceae > Acer > Acer saccharum. The sequence continues at coordinate 455,792 of CM059871.1, read as the reverse complement.
CTATTTGGGGTTCTGGCTTCTCGTTTTAGGCGGGGTTGATATGCCAGGATTTGTGGGTCGGGGCACTCCAGGTATGTTGTATGTATAAATTCGCCAACCTGACACGTCATCAAAATAGCCAACAAAAGACTGCCACGTCACTCATTGACCTGGTCAAGGGAGGAAGTTTGACAAGTCAGAATGATAAAATAGCTCAAGCCAAAAGGAAGTCAAAGATATGGTCGCCGAAGCTAAATACCTACTTGCCGAATGTAGAAGTGTGCTCGCCAAAGATACGATACCTAGAAAGTAAAGGTACTCGCTGGACCAGTACACTGGGCCTGAACTGACTCGGCAGAAACACAGAAATAAACCTTAAACTTTTAGAAGACCCAGAACAGCGAGGAATCATAAAAAGAAAAGGAGTCCTGATCCGTGACAAGAAAAGATCCTAGTACGAATCAAAGAGGAAAACCTTCCTCCCATACGGCTAAAAACAAGGGGAAACCCTAATTAAACATGTATAAATAGAACCACCTATCCCATGAGGAAGGGGTTCAGAAATCGAGAGAGAAGAGAGCAATTGTAAGAGAGATCTAAGCATGTAACAAGGCAACGAAAACCTAGTATTATTTTTCTACCCTCAGGGGCGCCGTGGTTTTTTCCCATTCTAGGGTTTTCCACGTAAAATCTGTCTTTTGCATGCGTTCCTAATTTTCTTGTTTTATATTAATTTGATATAATTGTTGAGTGTGTGGCAATCCAAATTTCACCATCAACAATTGGCGCTAGAAGGAGGGGGATCTTTGAACAGAAACTTCGAGGGACCCTTGCGAATCAAACAGCATGAACAACGACAGCGACAGAGATGGTAACTCCAACGGAGATTTAGTTGTTGAACCAACCGCACCGACGGGAGACAGGGCAGTGACAATCGGGGAACAATCAGCAGCAACACCAGGAACTAAGGCAGCTGATCCCGGGATTCTGCAGCACTTCCAAGCTGCATTGGTAAACTTAATCAGCGAAGCCAGCAAAATAGGACTTTCGCTCCCCATAGGGTTGGGAGTTTCATCTCCTTACGAGTTAACCACCCCTGGAATCCATCCACCCGGAAGGCTACGATCAGAAGTTCACATTGCAATTCCCGATACTCAAGCAAGACAATCCACTGAGGAGACTCCCTAGGACCACACTGAGGATTTCGAGGGGAGAAAACAAAGGAAGGGAAAAGGTGTGATGAATGAAGAATCCAGGGAGTGAAAGTCCTAGAGGTGTGTTATCAATATATTATATCTAGAGGGGGGGTGAATAGATTTTAATCGTTATTACCCAATTTTCGCGTTTAGTCAAATTTACGAAAATGCCCCAAACTAGACAATATAATAATCAAGTGTAATATGGTGCGGAAATATAAACGACACTTGATTTTATGTGGAAACCCTCACGGGAAAAACCACGGGCTGGTAAGTGCGCCACACTCGAACCTCGAATCCACTAATTGTGATAACGTATACAACCTAATCCAGGTTTGACGGCCTAATCCCGGCCAATATCCCGCTACCACTACCCGCAGGCCTGTAAAAGTGGACCTAGTCCAATTTGCTCATGTGACCACCTAATCCCGGTGTCCGACCTAATCCCGGTCTATCACACAAGACTTACTTCTCCGAAGAGATCAAACACCTTATGTGAATATGCAATGAATATTCAAAGAGCAAATAAAGCTAGGGAACCTTAGATGCTTATCTAGGATTATATGATGACAATAAAATCAATCCTAGATATCAAAATAGCTATATGACATGGCATACAACTTTAGCTAAGTAAAGGATAACCAATCCTAGATACAAAGCTATCACAAATAACCCACAAACATTCAAAAGATTAAATAGTTGATTAAAAAACAATCTATCAACCTAGTTATCAATAAATCACACAAGAATGTTTATGGCATAGCTTTTAGGCAATAATGACCTAATCAATTAAGCTATCAAAAAATAATCTCAATCATATAATGAGATTAATTAGCTAGATATAAAATATGCATGAAAACCTAGCTAACATAAATAACCCAATCAACACATAATCTCAATCATGTATGTAGAAATTAATCTAAACACATACAAGTAATAAATGAGATAAAATTGATAAGTAGAAACACTAATTATGTAAGATAAAAGTGTTCAACAAATCATACCATGTGTGTTGAAGAAGACCCATGCATTAGCATATGCTAGATGAACCTAGATGATGCCTAGATGATGATTTGTGCATGTGGGAATGGGTTTAGAGAGATAAAGATGTAATCTTTAAGCTTTTTCTCTCAAGTCTCTCTTTCTCTCTCAAGAATAACGAGCCTCTCTCTCTAGGGTTTGATTTTGTGGCTCTGCTCTCAAAATGATGAGAAAGATATGTATTTATAATGCCCAAATGAAACTACGTCGTTTTGGAAGAAATGGAGAAAATATGGGCATTTTCGCGGTACTCACGTCAGTGCAGCGACTCAATATTCGAGCACTTTGACACATGACTAAACGACATCAAACCCTTTCATATGATATATCGTTGGAAAGGTATGGATGTCTACTTTCTACTCGTTTTTACAGAATGACATTTCAATGTCTATAGAAAGAGTTATGGTCAATTGAGTGACCAAAGGTCAGAAACGGACAACAACAGAGTTGCCCTGTTTTGGTTGTAACTTTGGAGATTTTAAAACCAATCCAAACGGTCATGAAATATTACGAATAATATACCGTTGGAAAGGTATAGGTGTCTAGTTTGTACAAAAATTTTCAAAACTCATTTTGACATTTTGTATAAAAAGTTATGGTCACAAGACCATGCAAAGGTCAGTTTTGAAAACACTTGAAACATTGAAATCCAATCTTTTGAAACTAGACACCTTACTCCAATCAACCAAACCAAAACTACCACTTATCCAAGAGAAGAATGAGACCTTCTCAAGTGGTCAACCATCGCGCTAAGATATGTACACCATTGTGCAAGCGCGGACGTTTCCGATCACACAAACGGAAACGAATTACACCACACTTAAGACTAATCATGAAGTGCAAGTGTGGGTATTGATTGCATCCTAATGCCTAACATGTCATGGCATTATCATTGAACAAGATGCACTCAATTCAAACATGCATGAATAAAATTCATGACTTTGCATCCTAATGCCTAAACATGTCATGGCATTTCAATAAACTAGATGCAATTAAATAAACATGCATGAAGAGATATTCAACAATTATGAATGCACACATATGAAAACACACAACATATAAGAATAACATTTATGCATGAGTTGTGTGTGTGTGCAACTAGATCTCTTCAAAGCACGTAAGCACTAGAAATTTACCTTTTGTGCTTATCAAGATGAGGTCTTGAAAGGGCCTTGAGCTTGAATACCAATACCTAAGCTACCCTTACAATAAACCCCACATGTGGTTTGTCCACGAAACAAGCCAATCAATAAATGGGAATCCTTACAGGGAGGAACGAGACCAGGTGCGAACACATGGGGTCAATTCCAGCGACACATATCAACGGAACCGGCGGAGACAACGTTCCATCTCATCTGAAGATAAGAGTCCTCGTCCACGAAGAGAGTTACGATCCAAAAGAGCGAAGCGAAGGAGATCCGAGAGCACTGAAGATCGAAGAAGCCCGGATGAGAGAGGCAATCATGGTAGAATGACAATCAAGAGTAGACTCGATCCAGCAGGAGAACCAACTGGTCAGCGAGATGTCACCCTGCAAGAGCTATCAAGAAAAGTTTCAGCAATGGCGCGAAGGTATGGTCGTAATGTATCTTTGGATGATGAGTCAGATAGCCCATTCATCGAAACTATTGCTCGCACCCAATTTCCAGACAGATTTAGAATGCCAACCATTGAGCAGTACAAGGAAAATAGGGATCCGAAGGAGCACGTTCGCCGACTCCGTAACATTATGGCCCAGTACTCATCCAACGATGGGTTGTTATGCCTCACCTTCCCGCAAACATTCGGCGACCTTGCCTCTAGGTGGTTTGGAAGACTTCCTCCTGGAAGTATAAGCAGCTTCTCAAATCTCAGCAAAGCGTTCATAAGGCAATTCATGGGGAGTGTCCAGAGAAGAAAATCACTCGCTCATCTATCCAATTTAAAACAGGAACGTAACGAGTCGATCAAGAAGTATCTAGCGAGATTTGGGAAGGAGGTTGCTCAAATTGAAGACGCCAGTGATGTAGCTGTGATCGCCGCATTCACCAATGGGTTACAAAGTGGGCGATTATCCTTTGACCTACGGAGGGAAAGACCAAAAACTTATGAGGAGATGATGGAAATAGCTGGCGACTATGCACTGGCGGAAGAAGAAGAAGTAGCGCAAGGGGGTAGCTATGTGCATGGACACAAGCCTGACTCAAAACCGGACCATAAGGATGACAAAAAGACGCAGTCACGTGATCGCTAGAGAGAAGAGAAGGGCCAAAAGGGATATCCAAGAGAAGGCAGAGGAAACACTCGAGCCAATAAATTTCGAGGAAGGTACAACCATTACACCCCTTTAACTGGTGATCAGGAGGAGATATTGTCTGTGGTAGAAGACAATGGGCTCGCCAAATATCCTCAGCAGCAATCAGCAAATGCCAGGAGAGATACAACTAAGTACTCTGCCGATTCCACAAAGATCATGGGCATGAAACTTCAAAATGTTTTCAGTTACGCGATCACATTGAAAGCTTGATTAGAGATGGGCACCTGAAGGACTTTGCTTTGAAAGGGGACAAGCACGTTGGTCGCCAGGATAACCGCCAGGGAAACAGGCAGGAAAGGAGTATTCCAAGGAGGAACAGCCCAAACGCAACTATAAACACCATTTTCGGCGGACCTCATACTGGGAGGAGCAATCGAGAAAGGATGTCAGAAGTCCGGGAAGTAATGTATGAATGCAGAAGCATAGAGATCAATTCTGTACAGAGAAACCCCAAGAAAGGAAGAGAAGGACATGATCCCATAACATTTACAGCAGAAGACTCAGACGGAATTGATGCAAAGCCTAACGATGCAATCGTCGTGGGGGTTCGAATAGCCCGTAGGGATGTCCTTCGGGTGATGATTGACAACGGAAGTTCAGCTGATATCTTAAGTGCCAGAGTATATGATGAGTTGCGGCTGGACAGAAAAGATCTTGAACCATTCCATGTGCCATTAAAAGGATTCGGTGGTGCAGAAGTTAGGTCGTTAGGAACTGTGAAGCTGCCGGTGAGATTTGGTACAGCACCATGCCGGCGAACAATCCTGTTGGACTTTGTCGTAGTTGACATCCATAATTGGCCGTATAACGATCTACTCGGCTGACCGTTTCTTAACAAAGCTCGAGCTGTTACTTCAACCCACGCGTTAAAAATAAAATTCCCTACAGAATTTGGTGTCGGAGAATTGAGAGGGTCACAGGAGATGGCTCGCCGCGCCAACCTATCAATCTTCAAAGATAAAGCGGGGATGGAAACCTTGAGCATATTCGAGGTAGACAGGGAAGTACAGGAAGATAATCCGGAAAACTTCGAACTGGACCCAAGGGACAAAACGAGCAGAGAGAAAGAAGAACCAACTGAGTTAGTTGTTCTAGATGAAGCGGAGCCGAATAAAACAGTAAAGATTGGAGCAAGGCTGACTGAACAAGTTAAGAAAGATGTGACAAGCTTGTTGAAGGAATATAAGGGGATTTTCGCTTGGTGCCACAAAGATATGCCAGGGATTGATAGGAGCGTAATTTCACACAATCTGGCTGTGAATGAAAAATGCAAACCGGTTGTGCAGAAAAGAAGAAGCTTCAACCCAGAAAGAAGTGCAGCAATAAGAGAGGAAGTATCAAAGTTACTCGCCGCAAGGTCAATTAGAGAAGTTAAGTACTCGGAGTGGGTGGCGAATGTGGTCCTAGTGAAAAAGAAAAACAATCAATGGAGGATGTGCGTCGACTTCACCGATCTGAACAAGGCCTGCCCCAAGGACAGCTTCCCGCTACCAAGGATTGACCAGTTGGTCGATGCAACAGCCGGACATGAGACGTTGAGCTTCATGGATGCATATTCAGGATATAACCAGATAAAGATGCACAAGCCAGACGAAGAGAAGATAGCGTTCACCACAGATCAGGGGTTGTATTGTTACACAATTATGCCATTCGGCCTGAAGAACGCTGGGGCAACTTACCAGCGCTTGGTCAACAAAATGTTCGCCAAACAAATAGGGAGAAATATGGAAGTCTACGTTGACGATATGCTGACAAAAAGCATCACAGCAGATAGACATACAGATGACCTGAGGGAAACATTCGATGTGCTGGTCAGGTATGGAATGAAATTAAATCCAACAAAATGTGTATTTGGCGTACCATCTGGGAGGTTTCTCGGATATCAGGTACATCAAAGAGGAATAGAGGTGAACCTTGAAAAGATCCAAGCACTAGCAAAAATGGTCTCGCCAAGAACTTTAAAGGACGTCCAAAAACTCACGGGGTGCCTAGCATCGCTGAGCAGATTCATAGCCAAGTCAACAGACCGATGCCTACCATTTTTCAGAGCTCTAAAAAAGGGAAAATGAATTGAGTGGAATGAAGATTGCGAAAAAGCGTTCCAGGCTTTGAAAGACTACCTTGGGCAGGCACCATTGCTATCAAAACCAGAAACAGGAGAAACATTGTACATGTACTTGTCTGTCTCAGAAGCAGCCACAAGTTCGGTACTAGTAAAACAGGAAGATGGAATCCAGAAGCCAATATACTACACCAGCAAAGCACTGTTACCAGCCGAAACAAGGTACTCGCCGGTTGAAAAAATGGCACTCGCTCTAATAACAGCAGCTAGGAAGCTAAGACCATATTTCCAGGCTCATAAAATCGAGGTATGCACCAACTGCCCACTGAAATTAATCCTGCAGAAACCTGAAGTATCCGGTCGATTAACAAAGTGGGTGATCGAATTAAGTGAATTTGACGTAGAGTATCTCCCACGGACAGCAATCAAAGCACAAGCAGTGGCAGACTTTGTGGCAGAGTTCACCGAGCCAAGTATAGAGGTAGCTAGAATGATGGTGGAGAAAAATAAGAAAGTATTCAAATGGCAACTCCGCGTCGACGGTTCATCAAACACGCACGGCGGCGGGGCAGGGTTAGTAGTGTCAACCCTGGAAGGAGATTCAGTCGAATGTGCCCTGCGTTTTGACTTCAAAGCTACTAACAATCAAGCTGAATATGAGGCCCTTATAGCAGGTTTAAAAGTTTGCACAGTCCTAGGGGCAGATGAAGTAGAAATCTTCAGCGACTCTCAAGTTGTTGTCAATCAAGTAATAGACGAATACCAGGCGAGAGATGAAAGCATGATCACCTACCTAGAATTAGCAAAGGAACTGTTAGGAAGATTTAAAGAATACAGAATTGTTCATGTCCCTAGAGAAGAAAACGAGCAAGCCGATGTCCTGGCCAAGTTGGCATCCGCCACAATCAACATCTGGCCCAAAAGTATATCCATGATTCGCCTACTGCAGCCAAGCATAGTCAAATCAAAAGAAGTAGGGGCAGTCTTTGGCGAGAGGAACAGCTGGATCACACCAATCAAAGAATATCTCGTCAATGATGTACTCCCAAGTGACCCATTAGAAGCAAAACGGTTGAAGTATAGAGCTACAAGATATTCAGTACTCAATGGAGAACTGTACAAAAGGGGGTATTCGAGGGCACTGCAGAGATGTGTCGGACCTGAAGAAGCAGAAGGTATCCTAAGAAGTATACATAGTGGAAATTGTGGGAACCACGCTGGGGTTGTCAGCCTAGCCCACAAAACATTAAGGCAGGGTTTTTACTGGCCAACACTATTCGCCGATGCCAAAAGAGTAGCAGCGAGATGTGAGGCGTGTCAAAAAAATCGCCAACAACATCCGACAACCACCTGAACTTTTGCAGAGTATCACCTCGCCGTGGCCGTTCGCGATGTGGGGAATTGATTTAATCGGTCCAATGCCAACAGCAACTGGAGGAGTAAAGCACGCCATAGTAGCCGTGGATAATTTTACGAAGTGGGTAGAAGCTGAACCATTGGTACATAAAACAGAAGCGAACACTATAAGCTTTGTAAAGAAAAATATCCTGTATAGATTCGGGATACCAAACACCATCATCACGGACAATGGGACCCAATTCGATGGTAGGAAATTCAGGGAGCTATGTGACAAGTACGGCATCAATAACTACTACACCTCCCCAGCACATCCGCAGAAGAATGGCCAGACTGAGGCAGTAAACAAAATCATAAAGCACAACCTGAAAGCTAAATTGGCAACAAAAAAGGGCAGCTGGGCAGACAAATTACCACAAGTGCTCTGGGCGTATCGAACCACAAAGAGGGGTTCAACAGGTGAGACCCCATATTCCATGGCTTATGGAGCTGAAGCTGTCATTCCCGTGGAAACATCATTTTCTTCACCAAGGGTACAACTCTTCCAACCAGAACTCAACATTGATATGCTAAAATGCGGTCTGGATGAGTTAGAAGAAAGAAGAGAGCACACACAAATAAGGAATACCGCGTACCAACAAAGAGTAGCTAGATATTACAACTCACATGTGCGTGAAAGGAGGTTCTCGCTTGGTGACTTAGTGCTGAAAAGGGTGAATCCAGGAACAAAAGACAAAGCTGCAGGATCGCTCGCAGACAAATGGGAAGGGCCTTATCAAGTTACAGGAATAGTTGGCCACGGGGCATATCGCATTACTCGAGAAGGTTTTGGCGAATTACCCCGCCCATGCAATGCGCAGTACTTAAAGATATATTATCCTTAACTTTTTTCAAAACCTTTTCAATCTTTTTATTATGTCTTAGAATAGTTTTTCGTTTCAGCATTTTCTTTATGACTATGTTAACAAAGTTGCAGGAAGCATTCAATAAAAGAGTAATTTATTACTGAGAATTCGCAATTACACTCGCCAGTCACAAAGGGCATTCGCCATCGTATATCACTACCGATTACACAAAGACGAGTTTTCATACTCGCAGCAATGACAACTGGCGAGAAACAAAATCCCAAGTTGCAAAAAGCGGCGATCGCCATTACGGGAAAATATAATCCCCATAAGCAAGAAAGCCAGCTGAGCAAAGATAAAACATGTTAAAAACTTGGTGTATGGTCGGATACGTCCTGACAAATACTAAGTACGCCAAAATACAGCAATGGCAGCTGAATATAGCTATAAAATACGCTAAAAATTTGGTGTATGGCCGGATACGTCCTGACAAATACCGAGTAAGCCGAAAACTCAACAATGGCAGCTGAATAAAAGCAGAAAATATGCTAAAATATAACTTGGTGAAAAACTAAGCAAAAGCCAAAAACTCAGCAAAGGCAGCTGAACAAAGAAAAGTATATATTTATAACTTTGTATCATTTACAAATGAATGAACAAAAAATAAATTTACAGTCTTAAACAATAGAAAAATCCAAAAAATCAACCAGCTGCAGGAGGGCCCTCGCTATCTTCCTCATCTTCAATCTCCTCATCCGAAGGCCAGATGACTTCCTCATCCTCCGTTGGCATGAAAGGCTCATAATCCCTCCCAGCAATGGGACCCAAGTCAGGCTCAGCACCAGAGCCAGAAAAGCTGCCCTTCTGACCTGAGTAGTAAGTATTGAAGGCACGCTTGCTGGGGATCTCTAGATGCATGGGATGAGGTTCAGTCCTGTTGTAACGGCAGTGGGCTTTCCATCGTCTCATTTGATCTTTAATCGAGTCCACGCCGTTGGCCATGTGCTGCTGGAGGGATCTGTCGAAGCGCTTCAGAGCTTTCTCGTTGGAATGATCCTTCATGGCAAAGAATTTCTTCGCCTGCCTCATGCCTTTCTTAAATTCGCGCAACAAAAGCGCATCATAGGCAGGGGATCTCTTGAAGCGGTCAACTGACTCAGCCTCCAGCACAGCTTTCAAATTTTCGAAGATAAGGTCACGGGAAGACAGCTGGTTCGTAAATCTACCGCCTCTTGCTCAGCCTTCTCCTTAGCCTCCTCAGCTACCCGCTCGGCCTCCAAACGTGCTGCGAAGGACTCTTGACTCGTAGATAGAAGCTCCTTCAACAAGCGAATCTCCTCTTCAGCAGCAGAAAGTTTTTCTTCAGTGGCCAGCCGAGCAGACAGATGACCATCTGAGGATTCTCTGAACTGAGCGAGCTGTTGAGCATGGGATTCTTCAGCTGAGAGCTTCTCAGCCGCCAAAACAGAAGACTGCTCGTGCAAGCGTTTAACCTCACGGGAAGCCCTGATCCCATACTTATAAGTCTCACCCAGCTCAGACATCATCTGAGGAAAAGGATAGTCGAAGTTAGAAAATATATGGAAAAATAGCAGTACATAGAGATTTACGGTGAAGAACTTACCAAGGAGTGGCAGTTGAAGAAAAATTCCATCTTCCTGTTACAAGACTTGTCTTTAACATGCCCCCAGCTATCACCAATGTATATGTCATTATTTACCAGGTGGGAGCCAGGCTGTGTTGACGGGCCTGGCAGATCAGCTGATTCAGGTTGGCCAGATGGCCCAGGTTGATCTGATACACTTGGCTCGCCCATAGCCACTGAAGGAGAAGCTGTTCGGGGAGAAGTAGAAGCAGGGATTGCCTGTTCATTGACCCCCTCAGAGGGAGGCGCCGCTACATTCTCCTCCTCAGCAGGCCCCTCGCGAACAGCCGGTTGGGTAGAAGGGGTCTCAGCGACAGCTGGCTCCTCAGCGCCCTCCTCGTCAGAAGAAACAACGAACTGCACCACCTGTGAAGCCCGCTTGGGAGGTCGAGCAGAATGATCAGGCGTGCTCTCAGCAGGACGTTTACCTCCTCCTAGCTCTGGGGGCCAGGTCACTGGCAGGATCGAGAGGAGTCTCAGGAACATCCGCGTTAAAAAAAAGGGATGTCACTGACCCCCCCTGAAACCCCAACCTTCTTCTTACCCTTACGACTGGAGGTGGTCGCAGTCGGGGCAGTCGCAGCAGTAGCAGTAGCAGTAGCAGTAGCAGTAGTAGGGGTAGTCGCAACAGCAGCAACAGGAACAGTCGCAGCAGCCTCTACACGCATAGGGGGCTGTCCCAATTCAACCCCTCCCCCGGTAACATCACCAGCATCCTCGCCATCGGAAGGATCATCACCGTCCGGGCCAGCAATTCCCTCCTTGGCCAAACCAGCAGCATGCCTCTTGCTGGCAGCCTCGGAATTCTTCACCGCCCGGGCTTGCAAGTCACAAACGGTGTCAAAGTCACACACTGCAAGAAAAATAAACAAAGTGTCAATCAACAGAACAAAACGAAACAGTAAAACAAAGAAGGAATGGACAAAGACTTACAGCAAGGAAGCCTTGCATGTAGGCGTGTGAAAATCCCCTCAGAAATCATTTTTTCCTCATCCAAGAGGAAGGACCTATCCCTTGAGCTCAAAGGGAGGACAGCTGCTGCGGCGAGGCGAGAGACCTCTCTGTCTAGTAAAACGGGGGTCGCCTTCAACCAGGCTTCAGGTGATGTGAAGTGCCTGGGAACCTTCTTCGCCGAGAGATTACGGCGACTGCTGGCAGGCACATCACAGCCCCACTCACCGCCAACAAAAAACCAGCTATTCTCCCACCTCTTGTTCGAAGTGGGAAAGCCCCAGATGAACCCCTTTTTCTTCTCATCGCCGGATATTTCTACTTGGCCGGGGTTCTCCACGCCCTCAGGGATCCAGTTCTCCACGGGCGAAGAGAGAAGGAAATACGTGCCACCATTGCCCGCCTGCCTTAGCGTGTAAAAATGGCGGATCTCGCGAGGAGTAGAGGGCCCGTAACCCTTCAACTTCCACATGAGGCACATGCACATCAGTATTCTGTAGCTATTCGGAGCGAGCTGTGCAGTTGCAATTTGAGCCTCCGCAAGAAATCTGGCAATGAAAGGCTGAGGAGGGAGAGTTACCCCACAGCTGAGCATGGCCCCGTAAATGGCGACTGCATTTTCAGGAGGATTCCACACAGCCCGGTCGCCGGGTAACATAAGAGTCACCGAGTCTGGAAGGTCAAAACGACTCTTGTATTTGCGAAGCTCATCCTCGCCGACCACGTTAACTTCCGTGTCAAAGGAACACGGGCGACTCGGCGAAAAATGCAGCACATCCCTTTGATGATCTTCGACGTCAGAATCAACCGTCGTCTGCGCATCTAGCAGGGATTCACGAGAAGCCCTAGGGGCCCCGTCGTTTACTGCCGCCTGGATTGGAAGATCTCGGCATATTGGGAGAATCACTGTTGGAAGATGGAGGAAAGATGTTAGGAATAAGGTTATCTTCAGAAGATGGAACATAAACAGAAACCGGGACCGGAGAATCCGGGCGAAAATTACGAATCAAAGATTCAATCTTGTCTGTAGTACTTTTATCACCAAGCTCCAGGGCTTGCATCATCCGATTAAAAAGATAAGAACGTAAGGAAGGGTCCATGGGAACTCACCAGAAAGCCCTAGATTCGCGAAGATGCGCAAGAGAGTTGGGGACACAGAAAGGCAGGAAAAGTCGAATCCGGTGAACCGTCCGACAATAGGAGGCACAGGGAAAAGACTGTAGCAAGTTCTCGAAGAAATAAGGAAGACAGAAACGAAAGATCAAACTTTTCTTTTCTGCTCTGATGAAACACGATGGAAGAATAAATGAAAAAAGCAAAGTGGGAAAGAAGAAACGATCGGGCCTTAAAAAGAGGGAACTTCGAAATTCAAAAAAAAATCAAGTACAATGATACGCAATTAATGAGAATGACGGCCACAGTTACCAAACCGCAACAGTCACCACCAAGTAAATGACATGTGGCATCTTGGGGATAACCAGGCTGTCAGAATGTCCCTTCACCTGTCAAGCAAGTGGAAGCGCCAGAAGTTGTGTGGTTTAAATTGAAAGCTTGCACCGGAAGAATCAATTAATAATTACAGCGCGTGGTAAAAAGGAAAGAGGGAGTTATTGCCAAGTGTGTTGAAATCTTATAAACATAAATATAAATACTACTCGCAGAGGCAAACAAAGTGGGAAGAACAAGTCATTCGCCCAGCTCGAAGTATTTATGGGGGTATTGTTGTATGTATAAATTCGCCAACCTGACACGTCATCAAAATAGCCAACGAAAGACTGCCACGTCACTCATTGACCTGGTCAAGGGAGGAAGTTTGACAAGTCAGAATGATAAAATAGCTCAAGCCAAAAGGAAGTCAAAGATATGGTCGCCGAAGCTAAATACCTACTCGCCGAATGTAGAAGTGTGCTCGCCAAAGATACGATACCCAGAAAGTGAAGGTACTCGCTAGACCAGTACATTGGGCCTGAACCGACTCGGTAGAAACACAAAAATAAACCCTAAACTTTTAGAAGACCCAGAACAGCGAGGAATCATAAAAAGAAAAGGAGTCCTGATCCGTGACAAGAAAAGATCCTAGTACGAATCAAAGAGGAAAACCTTCCTCCCACACAGCTAAAAACAAGGGGAAACCCTAATTAAACATGTATAAATAGAACCACCTATCCCATGAGGAAGGGGTTCATAAATCGAGAGAGAAGAGAGCAATTGTAAGAGAGATCTAAGCGTGTAACAAGGCAACGAAAACCTAGTATTATTTTTCTGCCCTCAGGGGCGCCGTGGTTTTTTCCCATTCAAGGGTTTTCCACGTAAAATCTGTCTTTTGCATGCGTTCCTAATTTTCTTGTTTTATATTAATTTTATATAATTGTTGAGTGCGTGGCAATCCAAATTTCACCGTCAACAGGTACCTTGCCTTCCTCTTGCTCCTTTTAAAGTGATGTTTACAGATATCGGGGTGCCAGGTATCAGGCTATTAGGATACCTGGGTATCGGGGTATTCGGGATAGATGGGCGCTAGGATCTCATGAAGGTTGCGTTTCTGGGCCTTTTCTCCACGGCTTTCCCCAATGCTTTCTTGGTCCTGGAGGTTTCAGATCTAGCCGGGGTGGGTAGAAGCTCTTGCTCTAGCTCGTTTGTGGGCAGACAGGGTACCCAGATACCTCTCCCGTTGCTGCTTTCTATCCCGACTCTGTTCTCAAGGCTAGTGGAAAATTCTTTTTTGGTCTCTGCCATTTTTGGCGGTTAACAATACTAAACCTATTTTAATCTCGCTTCCGCTACGTGCACTCGTTTTTCCTTACGGCGAGTACTAGGATTATGTAGTAATGGAGTCCTTAGGACCTTGGCTTCGATGTTTCCTAGTACCTGGGAGTCTAGGAGCCCTTGATTTTGATCCGGATTGGTATAAGGCCTACTCGGTTACTTGGTGGCGAGGTACCAAGTTGCTCTTCTATGATGCCATTCTACCTTAATTATTTCTTTAATATTTATGGAAAATTTTTCTTTGAACCCCTACCATTTTTGGCGGTTAACATATATATTGTTAACCGCCAAAAATGGCATGGGTCAAAGAAGAATTTTCCATCAACATTGGAGGACAATCAAGATAGAAAGATATTGTAGAAGAGCATCCCGATACCCCACCACTCTACAAATTGGCTGGGTACAACCCCTTACCAGCCCAAATCGAGATCAAGGGTCCCTATACTCAAAAAGTACCAGGAAACACAAAATATAAGGTTCCAGGGACTTAACTACTGCAAGATCCTAGTATCCTGCTGCCATCCGGAATCTCGGTACCCCGATACACTCATACAAAGTTTAATAATTGGGAAGAAGGCAAGCTACCCGAGTACCCCGATCCTGCCTAAAGCTAGCCGACCAAGCAATAAGTATCAGGCTAGCAGACTACCAAGTATCAAGGCAAAATCAGGTACGCCGAAGATCAAACTACATAGAAAGGACAAGCATAACGACAACGTTTTAATAACAAGGAAGTGGCTTCTTTCCCGCCACTTAAGAGTCCTATTTGAAATGCAAGTCAACTCCATCAAAATTCTGCCAAATAAGGGATCTCTCGGTCCCTAGAAGGGAAGAAATGATCTTCTTGCCAATCGCCACGGATTGCCCCGAAAAACTCTAGGTCACAAGACCGAATTCCGAGGAGTGCTGGGCAAGTATCGAGACTTATATATACATCATATTATCGCAAAGAAAAGGAGGGCAACTTGAATGCTTAACCCTACTTTATGCTTTCCACTTATCGACAGACATGAGAGCTCCATCGCCACCATAGCCAATTAAAAATCTCCACTGTATTTCCGTTTAATGTTTACCATCAATAAAGAATCATATAGTTGCGTTATTTTTCATTCACCATCATCATTGTCTGTTTATTGGATTTATTAGGAAGCTAAGGGTATCGAACTACTTGATACCTCTCCGACTGAGATCTACCTTGATTTCAGTCATTATAAATTGTTAATTGGAAAAATAACCCCAAGTGACAATTTTCGCTTAACACTTTTGGCGCCGTTTGTGGGAAGTACTCCCAACTTTTTACAAAGCTACCTAGCTCTACCCAGAAGAATTAGAAGATGAGGCTCCGATCCTCTCATGGGCATCCCGACCCCTCAGGACCCCATTCCCTCGCTTCCACTCAGAGAAACCAAGGGAAGAGGAAAGGAACAAGAAGCCAGATCCCGGCACCGATTCCTCCACCCAATGCGAGCTCCGCGCCCTAAGACCCCGTGATCCAGGAGATAAATTGGTATACCATGGAGCAGCACGCTGCTGCCTACGTGGAAAGCATCCGCCTCCGGATGATCGCCTAAGGAATACCCTTCGAAGCACCCATGCTCGTGGGAGAAGCCGAACCGAGTACCCGGGTACTAGTCTTTGACAGACTTGGGCCACCATTGCCAGTACCAGATCATCCTGAAGATTTCAGACCCCGACAGGTGAAGTCAGCATTTGACATCCCTTCTAGAAGGATCCAGCCAGTGTCTAGATCGGCAGCATATAAGAGGGCTCTACAACCCAATACAGGTGGTAGTACCAGGCCCAGGAGAAACCCGAGAGGTACCCAGCCCTAGAGAGAGGAGCGCAAGGAGCCAACTGTGGAATCCGAAACTTCAGATAATGAAGGTTCATTAGCCTGATCCAGTCACGATGGGTCCAAACGTCTTAAAGATCAAATTGCCAAAATGGCAAATGAACTCGAGGAGTTAAGGAAGGGGATACACCGGGGTACCCGGAAGAACCCCTTGGGGGAGATGAATACACCTTTCTCTAGAAGGATCAGAGAAGCAGAGCTACCCCTGAAATTCAAGATGCCTGCCGAGAAATATTTTGGATCAGAAGACCCTGTGAGCCACATGGAGAGCTTTGTCCATCAGATGGAGGTCCAAAATGCTACCTGGTCAGCGATGTGTAGAATGTTCCTTTCCACTGTGACCGACTATGCCAAGACTTGGTTCAAAAAGTTACCTCCAGGTAGTGTGGATTCATTTACAAAACTCACTACATATTTTTGTGCTCAGTTTCAGGGGATCAAACCTCGTCCCAAGGACCCTGTCCTACTCTAGTATGTGATCTAGGAGCGGGGAGAGACATTAAGATCCTATGTAGAGAAGTTCCACAAAGAAGTGATCTAGATGGGAGTGTTTGCCGAGAAGGAGACCTTGGCTAACTTCAGAAGAAACCTATGGGCTGGTAGACTGTTCCGGTCATTTGCCAAGCATCCACCTGAGACTTACCAAGAAGCCTATGACAGGGCCTGCACCTGTAAAGAAATTTCAGAACCATCCTCCAAACCGGTCGACCTACAGGCCACCACCTCCTTCCCAGCGTCGGGATAGATACCCGGTGAGAAAGACCCCTCCTAGAACAACACCTCCAATAAGAGAAATAGCCCGGGTAGCAAGTGAAGAACACTGATACAACCATTACACTCCTCTCAATGCATCCCGAGAGACCATATACTTCACCATCTGTGATAAATATTTTCTCAGGAAGCCCGGTCCTATGAAGATCCCAGCCGATCAAAGGAACCACTACAAGTACTGTGATTTCCACGAGGATGTAGGACACAACACATCTGAATGCTACAGCCTCCGTAACCAGATTGAAGGATTGGTAAGGGGAGGACTCTTAGTTGAATTTTTGCAGCAGGTACGGGATAGCATCAAGGCAGGAAAGGAGGTGCAAGGGGAGATGCAAGATGCAGAAGAAAGAAGGAAGGATAGTAGCAAAGACTTGATGTAGTAAATCCAAGTCATTCACACTATCAGTGGAGGCCCAACACTAGCAGGGACTTCTAACAACTTAAGGAAGAACCATGCTAGGAAGATCTCGAGGCTTACTACTGGTCATGATGTACTCTGAGTCTCCAGGGGATCTCAAGACTATCCTCATTCTACCTAGATCATTTTCACTGAGGATGATGCCTATAACACAGTTCAGCCTCATGATGATCCAGTGGTGATCATGGTATATATTGCAAATTGCCGGGTTCACTGTACCTGATAGATACCGGAAGCAGCGTGGACATTTTGTTCAAAGGAGTGCTGGAAAAGCTCAACCTTAAGAACCCCTGCTACAACAGCTGCACCATGCCCTTGTTTGGTTTTACAGAAGACTCTGTAATGCAAGTTGGGACGCATATCTTACTGGTAATAATTGGAGAAGCTCCCCTTCAGTAGGCAGTTAAGACCTGGATTCAGCACTAGCACTAGCACCAGCACCAGCACCAGTACCAACACCAGGAGGAGAGGGAACAGGAGAATTGGCCGGAAGGGGATCCGGGAATACTGGTCCTGAAGAAGAAGGAGAAGGAGAAGGAGAAGGAGAAGGAGATAGGAGAGGAGTGGCAGAAACTGTCAGAAGAAGGATTAGCACTATACATATATAAAAAAAAAAAAAAAAAAAAAAAAAAAAACAAACATAAGTGCAGAGTCACCTACCCGGATGTGTGACAGATATCCTCAAATTTGTGTAACTCTTATCCTGGATCCTCTTGAGAATCCCCCCCCCCCCCCCCTCCCCCCGGACTCCGCAAAAACTACTTCATTGTCCCACTTATCTTTTGAGGTGAATTGGGTGGTGACCGGATACTCAATTCCCCCATGTGCACTAACTGGCCCCAATCTCCTTTAACCACGACCTATTAATCCTTCCAGGTCTGGTTGTAATTCACATTTGCCCCGGGTACGACGAACTTCATCTTATTCTTGGGCCTCAGGTAAAATTGGTCCCAAGGTACCAAATTTACTACCTGGTAGATGTAGCGGATCTCATCGAAGCCAGGTTCCCTTAAACCAACGTCTTTCTCACACTGCTCTTTCCAGAGCACTAGGAACCCTGTCAGGTTCTTCTAGAACCCAGGTGAGATTTGTAGGGTGGCCAACTCTAGAGCAACGAGTGCTCTACGAAGGGTAGGATGAAGAGGAAGCATAACCCCGCATTCGAAAACGGCTATATGAATTAGGAGATGACCTGGCGGAGAGGTGTATACATCGTAGCCCCGGTGCGGGAGGGACAGAGCGATAGTATCTGAGATCCTATAAACCCTCCTCAGACAAGCCAGGGTATCGACTATACAGACCAAATCTGGGATGATTCGACCATCATGAAAGGAGGACAGGGGTCCAATAAAGACTCCTGTAGAGTCGACAGTCAGAATGTTATCCTCCTCCTCCTCCTCATCAACATCCTCGTCGTCCTCCTCCTCGTCAACTATCTGAACTAGGTCTTCGGGTCTGTTGTTGAAGCCCGACTCGATTCGAGGGTTCTTGCTAGAGCGACGGCATTGAGACGGGGTGCTGCCACCAACGACGTCGCCTTCATCTCGACCTCGTTTATTTCCCCTTGCTGTCGGGGAACTCTCCTCCGAATTCGCCCACTGCATGTTTAAGAGGTCGTCAAGGCTATCAAGAGGGTTAGGAGAATTTGGACGAGGGTTTGATGAAATGGGTTGAGGATTTGATGAAGCTGGAGGAGGATCTTGTGTAGAGGCAGGAAGCTTTGACGGAGATGCCATTGTAGAAATAGAAGGAAGCAGGAGAAGATTCTCTAAAAACATTTTGAAAGATGGAAGGCTCGGAAAGTGAATGGTTTTTTGCTTTTGAAATTTGAATCAGTGTGAGTGAATAAAGAAGAAGGGCGACTTATTTATAGGAAGAGGCAGACGGTTACAAGAACAGAAAAGGAAACATAGAGTTATTACCGGAGACGTGTTCAAGGCAATTTCAAGAAAATCGTACCAAAAATGGCTCGTTTAAATTTACGAAGCAATCCTCATCTGACATGTGGATCGTTCATTAAATGTTATTGTATCTAAGGAAGATTTCCTCCTTGGTAATGGAAGCCAACAAGACAAGGGTATACAAGCAGGCAGGATAGAAAACCCTTCATGTGTCTGGATATCCTGACTCCAACCCCAGCAAGGTACTAGTGTTCAAGTCAGGGGGGACTTCTGTTAACCGCCAAAAATAGTAGGGGTCAAAGAAGAATTTTCCATCAACATTGGAGGACAATCGAGATAGAAAGAAATTGTAGAAGAGCATCCCGATACCCCGCCACTCTACAAATTAGCCAGGTACAACCCCCTACCAGCCCAAATCAAGATCAAGGGTCCCTAGACTCAAAAAAGTATTAGGAAACACAGAAGACAAGGTTCTAGGGACTCCACTACTGCAAGATCCTAGTACCCCGCTACCATTCGAAATCCTAGTACCCCGCTACCATTCGAAATCCTAGTACCCCGATACACTCATACAAATTTTAATAATCGGGAAGAAGGCAAGATAGCCGAGTACCCTGATCCCGCCTAAAGCTAGCCGACAAAGTAGTAAGTATCAAGCTAGTAGACTACCAAGTATCAAGGCAAAATCAAGTACGCCGAAGATCAAACTACATAGAAAGGACAAACATAATGACAGCATTTAATAACAAGGAAGTGGCTTCTTTCCCGCCACTTAAGAGTCCTATTTGAAATACAAGTCAACTCCATCAGAATTCCACCAATAAGGGATCTCTCGGTTCCTAGAAGGGAAGAAACGATCTTCTCACCAATCGCCACGGAATGCCCCTGAAACTAAATATAGCACGGTGTGTATAAAACTATCGAGAGGGGGGGTGAATAGATTTTAAGCTTTTTACCCAATTTTTCGTGTAAGTCAAAATTACGAAATTAACCCTAAATAGATAAAGCAATAAATCAAGTAAAATATGCGGAAATTAAATAACACTTGATTTTTACGTGGAAACCCTCACGGGAAAAACCACGGGCTAGTAAGTAAGCCACACTCGAACCTCGAATCCACTAAATGTGTAAACAATTACAACCTAATCCCGGAAGTAATCACACACCTACCTAATCCCGGTATGAGTGAACCTAGTCCAATTTGCTTACGATCTAAGCAACCTAATCCCGGATGCTACACACAAGACTTACTTTCTCAAGAAGAGAATAACAACCCTAAGTGAATATATGAATATCCAAATGCAACATAGAGCAAGGGAAACCCTATATGCTTATCTAAGATGATTAATTTGCAATTAAGAACAATCCTAGATATCAAAACTAAATGACATGTCAATTAGTTTAGCTAATCAATATTAAGCACAAAACCTAATTTGCTAGCACAATACAACTTCTCAAACATACATCACACTAATCTCAATCTTGTATCCAAAGTATATAAAATAACATACAAGTAATTAATTGAGATTGCTTGTTAAGAGAAACACAAAATATGTAAGATATTAGTGAAAAGCTTACCAAGCAAAGTATGATGAAGAATTCATGCAAGATGACATCTAGAAGATCAAAGATGATGCTAGATGATGATTGATGATCATGAAAAAGTGTTTGAGTAATTAAAAATGAGTTCTTGGAATTTTTCTTCTCTTTGAAAAATATCCTAAGTATGAAATCTGAATATGAACTCTCTTGATTGACCTAAAGACAAAATGGCATATATATAGGGGGCCAAAACAAAGTGAGGTCGTTTAAGTAAGTTTCAAAGAAACGCGCCAATCGGCGGTTTCATTCGGCGGCCAGACCGCAAAATGTGACCGCCGAATGAGTCCCGAGAGAAACAGGGGAACTTCTGCGGTTTCATTTGGTGGCCAGACCGCAAAATGTGACCGCCGAATGAGTCCCGAGAGAAACAGGGGAACTTTTGCGGTTTCATTTGGCGGCCACCGACCGCCGATCAAACCGCCCAATAGACCTGACACGAACAGGGGCACAACGGCGGTTTCATTCAGCGGTTTCGGAACCGCCGATCAAACCGCCGAATTGACCCGAGAGATAAAATCAATCAGGTACGAACGGCGGTTTCATTCAGCGGCCAGCCAGGCCGCCGATCCAAACCGCCGTTTCACCAATTTTGGTGAAACCAAGGGAGAAGCCAAGGGCATTCTCCAACGGCGATCTTCGCGCTAAAAACAAGCACACAAGGTGCATGCGCGGACGTTTCCGAACAACAACGGAAAATGAATTACTAGACACATAAACACACAACAACATATAACAAAGAAGTGCAAGTGTGATAAGTGACATGTGAAGAGAATGCACACAAATGCAAGTATGCTAAGTGAGTGTGTGCACTAAATCTCTTCATAGAAAATTAAGCACTAAAAATATACCTTTGGAGTGCTTAACACTTGCAAGGGCCTTGAGCTTGAACACATTCCTAAGCTACCCTCACATGATCCCCACATATGGTTTGATCACGAAATAAGCCAATTAAAAACTACGGGAATCCTTACAATCTCCCCCTTTGGCTATTTCGTGACAAAACCACCACTCACATTGATTCCTCACATACAAATAGAAACAACGGGATAACATAGATCTTCTACAATACAAAGAGATAATAAACAAAAAAAATCTTCAATACTCCAATCTCTTGTAGAACAACCAACCCTACAAAACAAAGTTTCTATATTTTTCCAAAAAGTACATGTGAGATTAATCAAGTGATATCAAAACAAGCATTTGCATTTTTAGAATTTAAGCACAACATTACAAAATATATGCAATGTATGATAAATGCAATGCTCCCCCTCAAAGGGTTACTCCCCCTCAATGTGTTATCTCCCCAAAGTGCACAATTGCAACACCAATTTGCATCTCCCCTTACCATATCCTACTCCCCCTTTTTGTCATGATATAGGCAAAGGAGTAGTCCCCAACCAGGTCACTCATAGCAACGAGAGATAGAAGCATGCACGATATTTGCATATACATATAAGTCACTTTATGCACTTCAATTAATTGGAAAGAAACAAGGAGATTTATTTGTAGAAAATGTGTGAATCCAACATGCTTTGCATACAAGACATATAGCATTCAAGTCCAAAATACAATGGTTTTTGGCAAAGCAAATGACAAAGGTTTCTAATAAGAATTCAAACCAATTTCACCAATGTCATGGGAAAAGCAAGGATATAGAGATTATTGATTTCAATAGAAAAAAGTGGAATTCGTAAATGATGAATCTGAGAGGATTTAGTGGGTTGTAGGGATTTGGATAAGAGGTGGTTGGAAGAAGAGGAGGAAGCTTGAGATGACAGATAAACGTTAGCGTCTAAAAGTATCTCCAACAGCCTCTCTTGAAGACAACCCTTAGCTTAATTAAGGGAGTATGTGTATTTTTACAGCTCCAACGAGTCCCTAAATGGCTCCCTCAATTGTGTTACGGCGGAGTTCACTCCCTTAATTAAAGGGTGTTTTCAAACCCCCTTAAAGTGGGCTTAAAGTGGGCTCCACCTATCATAATTGATAAACAATATCTAATATTTATTAAACACAATATCTAACATTTAAATAATAATAAAAAATTATTAAAGGGGTCAGAGAGTATTGTTGGAGCACATACTCTCTTAATGGTCCCTTACAATAACATACACCTTTAAATAAGGGAGTCTCCAAGGGAGACTGTTGGAGATGCTTTAAGTGTCAAAGTGATAAACAAACAAAGAAATAAACATATCAACTGAGAAAGAGAGTTTTTGACATTTTATTTTAGGTAGGAATTAGCATGCTTTTCAAACACAAAAAATTCACTTTGATCATGTGAAACACTCATATTCACCCAAATCTTCTTGACAATATTCCTTACATGATTATCATTAACAAGCACAAAATTCAAAGAGTTATCATGCAAGATTTTCATATTGTCTATGTATGTCTTTCTTGGTTTATTTTGTTGTGTGTAAGGCTACCTTAAGGGACAAACGAAAGTTTGTTTAAGGGATTGGAAAAAGGCGTAAAAACTTATTCACCCCCCCCCCCCCCCTCTCTAGGTATGCCTTAAGCAATTTAACTACGTTTGTATACTTTCAATTGGTATTAGAGCGGGTCGTCGGACGGCACTCGACGAGATCCGGTTTATACTTACGTGTGGATTGCTTAGGTTTTTGCTAGTAGGCCAAGATTATGTGATGACCGAAGGGGCTTCGAATTCTAGGCCTCCTCTTCTGAAGGGTCACAACTATGGGTTTTGGAAATTGAGGATGAAGGCTTACATTCGCTCGATTGATGAGAGAGCTTGGATAACTAAGAGTGAAGAAGGAGTGACCGTTTCCAAGCCCAAAGTGTGCACACGGCCAAGGCCGAAATCTTAGAACAAGGCTAAAAACTTCATTATTCCGAATTTTCCGGCCATTTTTTGCAGAAGTGCTTAGAATAAGCTTATAAGCTTCCATGCAAAATTTGAGCAAATTCCGAGAAACTTTTTTTTTTTTTTTTTCCGAAGCCAACGTTGCACGGCCAAGGCCAAAATCAGCCCATGCCAAGGCCAAAGTGTGCACATGGCTTGCCCATGCCAAGGCCAAAGTGTGCACACGGCTGCCCATGCCAAGGCCAAAGTGTGCACACGGCTGCCCATGCCAAGGCCAAAGTGTGCACATGGCTTGCCCATGCCAAGGCCAAAGTGTGCACATGGCTTGCCTATGCCAAGGCCAAAGTGTGCACACGGCTGCCCATGCCAAGCCCAAAGTGT
The DNA here is from genome assembly GCA_030490815.1 of Acer saccharum. Taxonomy (NCBI): domain Eukaryota; kingdom Viridiplantae; phylum Streptophyta; class Magnoliopsida; order Sapindales; family Sapindaceae; genus Acer; species Acer saccharum. Next base: position 431,903 of record CM059871.1, on the reverse strand, counting down.
GCACACGGCTGCCCATGCCAAGCCCAAAGTGTGCACACGGCCAAGGCCGAAATCTTAGAACAAGGCTAAAAACTTCATTATTCCGAATTTTCCGGCCATTTTTTGCAGAAGTGCTTAGAATAAGCTTATAAGCTTCCATACAAAATTTGAGCAAATTCCGAGAAACTTTTTTTTTTTTTTTTTCCGAAGCCAACGTTGCACGGCCAAGGCCAAAATCAGCCCGTGCCAAGGCCAAAGTGTGCACATGGCTTGCCCATGCCAAGGCCAAAGTGTGCACATGGCTTGCCTATGCCAAGGCCAAAGTGTGCACACGGCTGCCCATGCCAAGGCCAAAGTGTGCACACGGCTGCCCATGCCAAGCCCAAAGTGTCCACATGGCTTGCCCATGCCAAGGCCAAAGTGTGCACACGGCTGCCCATGCCAAGGCCAAAGTGTGCACACGGCCAAGGCCGAAATCTTAGAACAAGGCTAAAAACTTCATTCTTCCGAATTTTCCGGCCATTTTTTGCAGAGGTGCTTAGAATAAGCTTATAAGCTTCCATGCAAAATTTGAGCAAATTCCGAGAAACTTTTTTTTTTTTTTTTCCGAGAAAATTTTGTGCAGGAGTGAGTGGTCTACTAATGAGTTTGAGTTAGCAAAATGGCATCATCGGGCGGTGAATGATATTTTCGGAGGTGTTGATAGTAGACAATTTTCCTACATTCAAAACCTAGAAACCGCAAAGGAGGCATGACAAGATCAACACGTGTTGGTCAAGGCAGCACTACTGCTAGAGCTCCTCCTCCGATCGACTTGAAGAACTCCTCTAAAAGGCACCGCGCACCTATGATATCGAAGTTAATGCTGTGATTGAAAGGGAGATCAGAGAATATGCCAAGAGGTTTGATATCCCCGGTTCAATCAACCTTTTCCTTTCCTTGATCAGTGATCAGTGATCAGTGCCGAGCTATCTAGAATCCTCTCTCGGGCGCCGTCATCATCTATGGGGCCATGCTTTGCCTATACAAACATCAGTCAAGAAGAGCGAGCGAGAGGAAGGCAAGGTACCCGGAGTATCCCGACCACAAAACTGGTGGCAAACACTTAGCAAATTAAAGCGAGAAGCATCGAAAAGGAAGACAAACATTAAATGCCATCGTTCAAGACAGGATATTACCCACATTCCCATCATTCAAAAGTAAAGTCAACTCTTTCAATTCGAAAAGGAAATCATTGATTTCGGGGATCGCCAAAGAAGGATCCCTAAAATGATCAAACCCTAGACCGAAATTCTTAGTAGATCTTTAGGAATCCGAAGGGTATCGAGCTGCTTGGTACCCCGCCGACCAAGATCAATCCCGATCCTGGTCCCTCCTTAAATCGTTAATTGAAAATTTCACCCCGGTGACAATTTTTGGTTAACAACACTTTGGCGCCGTCTGTGGGAACCAACTCCCCACCCTTAATTAACAAGCTATGAAGCTATACCCCCAAAAAAGTAGAAGATGAGACTCCGGTCCTCTCAATGGCAGCCCGCCACCCAAAGAAATCAACGGAAAAGGAAGGGAGCAAGAAGCCAGATCTAGGCGCCGGTTCCATCGCCTAATCCCGGATCAAACCCACAGGACCCCAGGGGTCTTAGAAATGACTGGAGATGCCATGGAGCAGCATGCTACTGCCTATGTAGAGAGCGTCTAGATGATAGCTCCCAGATTTATAGAGGGGACCGGACCAAGTACTCGGGTACCGGTCTTTGACAGACTTAGGTTGCCTTTACCAGCATAGGATCACCTTGGAGATCTTAGACCCCGATTGGAAAAATTAGCGGTCGGCATCCCGCCTAGAAGGATCCAACCAACAACAAGACCTGTAGCAGAAAAAGAAAGGACCCTCATCTCGATGCAGGTGGCAGTACTGGACGAAGGAGGAACCAAAGGTGTGCCAGGCCTTGAGGGGAAGAACGCCAGGAACCAACTGTGGAATCAGAAACTTCAGACAATGAAGGCTCTGTAGCCCGATCCAGACACGACGGATCCAACTGTGGTGAGAGGAGGACTTTTAGTCGAATTTTTGCAACAAGTGCGAGTGCAGAGGGAAATGCGGGATGCAGAAGAAAGGAAAGGAGGAAGAAGGAAGAAGGAAGAAGGAAGAAGGAAGAAGGAAGAAGGAAGAAGGAAGAAGGAAGAAGGAAGAAGGAAGAAGGAAGAAGGAAGAAGGAAGAAGGAAGAAGGAAGAAGGAAGAAGGAAGAAGGAAGAAGGAAGAAGGACGAAGGACGAAGGACGAAGGACGAAGGACGAAGGACGAAGGACGAAGGAAAGGACTTAATGCAACAAATTCAGGTTATTCATACTATCAGCGGAGGCCCAACTCTAGCAGGAACTTCCAACAATTCAAGAAAGAATCATGGTAGGAAGGTCCCAAGGCTCACTACTGGCCAGGATGTGTTTCGGGTATCCAGAGGATCACTAGAATACCCTCGTTCTGCTCAGATTATTTTCACTGAGGAAGATGCTTACAACCCATGACGATCCAATGGTGATCACAGTACAGATTACCAATTGCCGGGTCCACTGCATCCTGATAGACACCGGAAACAACGTGGATATCTTGTTCAAAGGAGTATTCGAGAAACTCAACCTTAAGAACCCCTGCTACAACAATTGCACTACACCTTTATATGGATTTACAAGGGACTCTGTGATGCCAGTAGGAACACACATCTTGCCGGTGATAATTGGAGAAGCCCCCCTTCAGCAGAATATCATGACGGAGTTCATCGTGGTAGATACCCCGTCCGCCTACAATGTAATCTTGGGAAGACCTTTCTTATCGGGAATCAGGG